>OV656835.1:30056023-31256023 GCA_927399475.2 Acleris emargana
AGCAAAGAGTTTACACGCAATTGAAAAATTGTCTTAAAATGTTATTTAAACAGGAATTTCATTGCAATCTCGCTACATGTTACTTAAATACTCAATTAATGTTCTTAATAATCGATTTTAATAGTTTTCTGTATCAAAACGTCGTTTTTTTTTACACTCCTTCAGGGCTGTATGTATACCTACGTAAGTATTTGCCCTTAACGTTTCTGAACGAAACATTTGTATAATCTGTGGAGTCCGCCCGCCATCCGCTTAAAAAAAGTTCAAGTAATTCGTAATAATAGTTGTGCTGACTTGTGTATTTATTTACTCGCAAATGTGATGAAAAACATTGTATGTTTCACGGGCGGTAAGGGAATTACGAACCTCGACTCAGAAAGCCCTCAGTCTTCGACTTCGGGCTTCTACTAGAGCCTCGATCGTAATTCCTTACTTACCGACCTTAATACACAATGTACTATAAAGAGGTTTCCTAAAAAAGCTTGCTATAAAATTCATTTGTTTTAATGGCGAAGTAAGTAGCGCAAAGGCAGCCTAAATAAAATAATTTCATTAGTTATTACATTACACCACATCTACCATTGAATAACAAGGTATGTCCATGTTATGCATACGCTGAAAACAGCTCACCCCTGCTGAGCTCTGCTAATTTTATTAATATATTGGGAATATACTAATGCTAATTCATTGGGAAACATCTTAGCCTACTTGTGCAAAATGTGGTTACAGAATTATCAAAAAGTTTTACTTAAGACTTGTTGGTAATTCTTTAGCTCTGCCTACCCCACTCTGGGAATGAAGGCGTGAGTTTATGTATGTATGTATAAATATTTTTATTAAACGTAAACTTAATCTTACGTGTAATTTGACAGTATAAATAAAGAAGTATCTGAGTATCCCGTATTAACAAGATTCCACATCTTCACTTTTCTTTGTGATTAGTGATTTTATCAATAATTGTATCTACAACACCTCTACTCCCACAGCGCGTTCGTTCTGAGTAGCGTAGAACATTCGAGATTATTACCTTATTCTATTAAGAATAGGAATCGATCTTAGTCCATTGACATATATACAATACACCGTGCTTTTTTTTATTTACGATAACTTCGGTATATTACTAGGTACGTCCATAGAAAGTAAGTGGTAGATTAGTTTTTTAAATATTGCAAAACGTTTTTCTGTTTATAACAAAGTAATTAAATGTTGTATCTTTGGTCATTCTAAAAGGGCCTTTAGAGTTAACTAATAGTCAGTGTCAAATACCTACGTAAGAGTTATCATTTGTCTGACTTCGGGAAATTAACTTTATTTGACCTAAAGAACGTTCCCTTAAAGTTAACGTAAATCAATAAAAAACACAGTGTGGTTCATATGGTTTGTACTACATGACATGAGATAATGTCTTGCGGAAAACATAAAATGAGCAATATATAAAACCAGACTCCCAGATGATACGACACGCCACCATGGGAAATGTTTTTGGTGCGGCTATTGTTTTTTCATCCAAAAATAGCACAATAAGGTCAAATAAGCATGCTTGTCGACTTATATTTCCTATTTTAAAAATATTATTCGCACAACTGGTACGCACAAGCGATCGCGACAAACTGAGCTGGGTTGCGTAGTGTTCTGTGTAGGCTCTATTGGGATCGACCTGTCATCGCGGACAGGACCTCAGATCACAGAAATAAGGGAGTTATATCATGAGCGCAAATTCGAACAAGACCCGGTGTCGCCACATTTAAACATGACAATGTGTGCGTCTTACGCTTACGATCTATTAACTACTACAAAAGTAACCTCCTCATAAATAGGTTACAGCTTACGAACTAAAAACGCCTTAACAAAGTTTTGATAGTAGCACAAAATTAAGCTTTATGTTAAGTTTTCCAGGTTGAACATTTCTGGAAGATGGTTTCTTTTATATCGTAGTTCAGCTACTGAACGTAAGGTAGCGCTTACTAGTCACTTAGCTGCCATTACTAACTAGCTATATGGCGCCAAGATAGTAGTCTTTATGTTCATCAGATTAAGCACTACTCTTACAGCGACATGTAGTGATCCTTTTTTCAAGAGGTGTACGGCTCTTTCCTGCAGTCCACTTAGGGATGCCACCAGGAATGGTTCAAAATATATCGATAACCATATAAAACTTGTTTGCACCTTTAATATATAGGTACTATTAAATTTTCAGGCAATAGGTACTATTATTTTCAATTAATAAAGTTAGTAAAATAACATAATTTAAACATTAATGTTTGAATAGAATCATATTTTATTAGCAAGAATACGGTTTACATAAAGTAAGTAAAAAAGTTTTAAAAATTGGGAATATTTGTTTTTTTTTATTATTAGATTTACACTGTCATTTACAATAAATTTCAATGTAGTTGGTAGGACATAAATCAATATTGCATAACACTAAGGCTAATTGCATCAGTATTTTTTTTGTGGATAGATTATCAAAAATATATGCAATATTACAAATTCAATTAATAATAACGCTAATATCTTACTCGGGCACGCACTCGCCGGCGCGGCGGCGCCGGTGGAATGTGGCGCGCCGCGGCAATTCATTTCAAATAAATATTTTCCAAGTGCATTACCTTATCCTAGCACAACTTTTATTTTGGTGTCTCTTATATGCTTTCTGATTGGAAACGATGAACTTCGAATACGCCCAAAATTGTATTCGATGTTGTTAGTTTTCGAATCAGGGAGCAAATATGGGTTCAAAAGTAACACAAAATGCCTGCATTTCTGTGGTATCTAAATTTACTGGAGCTTTTGAAGATTTTTATGGGTTGATTTTACTTAATTACGAGTGTCAAACTGAAAGTTTTTAGCAAATCAAAAACTGATTAAACTAGCAAGTTATTAGTTTTATTATATCTTTTCAAAATAGTGTCCATTCACGTCAATACATCGCTGCATCCGATGGAACCACTGAGTAAAGCACCACTCGTCCTTAGGGGTCTCTTCGAACGCCTTTTGAAACGCAGCCACAGCTTCCTCGGCGTCCATAAAACGTTTTCCTCGAAGTTTTTCTTTTATTTTCGGGAATAAATAAAAATCGCAAGGTGCGACGTCGGGGCTATACGGCGGGTGACCCAATAATTCCACGACGTCGCCAAATAGTCGATCGTTCGCCTGGCGGTGTGCGACGAGGCATTATAGTGTTGAAGGAGGATCCTACTGCGAGGTCGTTTCTCCCGAACTTTTTCCAAGACAAGTGGCAAACAATTGTTAGTGTAGTAACTGTTGTATTTATTTGTTAATAACTCGACTTACAAGGGGACATTCCGTTTGTTTTAGCCTCTGGTCATGCCCATCGAAGTCTGACGAGACTTAATGCTATGTCAATTAGCAAGACTGTTGCTAGCCGGTGACATTCTGGATTGGCAGGGTTCCCTAGGAAGCTAAAAACCCTCCGGGCGCTCAATACTTAGTCTTAGTTAGAAAGTTTAAGTTAGTTGTAAGAATCTAGGTTAGCTTATTAGAATACAGTTATTACTTTATAGTTGTTCTTTCGCTTTGCCAAGTTGACCCGTAACAAAATGACGTAATGACCTGTCCTTCCGAAGAACAAGGCGCTTCGACGCTTCGACCTCTCTTCACTTTAGTTGGCAACTCCTTGCAAGGAAACACCCACTGAGCAGACTGTCTTTTAGTTTCGGGATCATAACAGTAAATCCAGCTTTCGTCACCCGTAAGTATGTCAGACACAGCATTTGAGTCACCTCCGTTAAATCTTTCAATCATTTCACGGCACCAATCAACATGATGGAGTTTTTGGGCCTCGGTCAAATTATGAGGTATCCACCGGGCACAAAACTGCCTGACCGCTAAATGTTCATGGAGGATTTTGTGCACTTAGACTCATACCGATGCCTAAGCTTGTCCGAATCTGCGAATAGGTCACTCTTTTATCAGTCTCTATCATACGCCGCACCACACTGATGTTATCTTCAGTCGTCGCCGTAGAAGGCCGTCCCTCACGCAGATCATCGGTGAGATTAGTGCGACCACGTTAAAACTCATTTAACCAGTTGTAAACTTAAATAACTTTCTTGTGGGTGGACTTAATGACATCGAAAGTCATAAAAAATCATTGCTCGAAAATTTTCTCGCGTTAAATTCATGCTAACTTGGCAGAGACAATTTTCAATTTGCCGCCAAATCGTAAAACAAAATAATGATAAATTAATGAAATACATACCCAATAATATTGGCAAAGAGTTCCATTTTCAAAATTTAAACTTATTTTTTAACCTTGTTGATTACAAGTGGCCAGTTCTAAAAACTTCGTTCTAAAATCGCTCTCGTACTTAGTTCATATACTTTAAGCTTAGATGATGATACAAATACACTTGTAAAACGGGTTTGGTTGAGCATCATGTCACGAGATCTCGGTTTGGGACGAACCAGTAGTTTGTTGTCAGTACTTGTTTATGTAAAGATTATTTTATAAATTGTACAAATAACTGAAAACAGAAAGGTAGTCTTAATACCCGGGTATTCTCTATCAGTCAACCTTTAGCCTTGAACTTTTTTTTAAACGATTTCATAATTATTATCCAATTGAGTCGGCGCGGGCTGACGATCAGCGCTGCGTGCAAACATAGCTCACTACCGAGCCCTTTACCTTTGTCGTTGAGTAATTTATTTTTATCTTATTTGTATTTTTTATCTAAAATTCAATCAATGGATTAAATCTGCAATACAGTTGAATCGAATCCAGATTTTAGTAAGTATTTACCAACGTCATACAGAATATGTTCTTAGTGCGTAAACTTTATATAACGTTCGTTATATTATAATTTATAACGAACATTTAATATTATGTAACATGAAAATTAGTTCATTTATTTTCTTTGTGTTTTAAGCGTGTGATAGTGATGATTAATAACAATAATAACTTAAACTATTATCATGTGTAATTCTATTGATCGCTGTAGAACAAGCCATTTACATATCGCACCTTTGCGACAAAACTGTGACATCTGGGCAAATCACAACTTTGGAGATGTCACAGTTTTGTCGCAAAGGTGCGATATAGTCGATAGAAATCACGCCACATCCTTACGCTCAGAAATCCATAGAAACCTTAAATATTTATTTAAAATTAGAAATAATGCTTACAAAAAAAATGTCAATGGACTCGATTTTTGCACTCTTTCAAGCTACAAACAGTAATTTTACCATTTAAACGGAGCTCGTATATTGACAGCGATCAGCGGGTGACTAAGCGCACTAAGACCACGCTTGATGCGTCTTGTGCCAATATGTCCATTTTGACCATACCGAGACGTCACGGGCCACACTCCCTTAAAATATCTCCCTTGTTTCTGTAATCTGAGGACAGGACTTTTGTCGCCAAAAAGCCTGATATCATGTTGACGGTTCACTAATGTTTGACCAAAAAAATATTGACAAATGGTCATTTGACAAACAACGTTTCACCAAATGATCATTTGGCAAACGAGACATTTGACAAAAGTTTCATCTTACAAAAATTCACTTAGCAATTGATCATTTAGCAATTAGTTTACCTATTTCTGGGCAAAAAAAAAACAACCTCGAAGGCCAAGGCGGGAGCCAAGCTCCCGCCTTTGCCTTCTAACCTAACCTATCCGAGTCGGTTATGCCCTGATTCGTCTTCCTCGTAAAATATAAATTTAACTGTTGATCATTTGGAAAAGTAAGTCATTTGTAAAATGACTAGTAGTAAAATGATCAATTGACTTAACATTTTTTTGCAAAACGTTGTTTGTCAAGTGTAATTTTGCCAAATGACTTTTGGTCAAACGGCAGGACACCCATGTTGACAGATCGAACGCCGGGCAGTGCTCGTCGACATCACCCTCGTGAAGGCCGAGAAGGAAAAGCTCACCAAGTACCTGGACTTGGCCCACGAGGTGACTGCCATGTGGAATGTTGACTCGACGATCGTTGTCCCGATAGTTGTTTCGGCAAACGGTCTTATAGCGAAGCATCTCGACCAAGAGCAAGAGACTCTCGCTAAATGGCTGGACCAAGGGCCAGATACAGAAGGCAGTACTCTTCGACACTGCACGCATTGTCAGGAGGTTCCCCTCTCTGCAGCCTAACCACCGGTAGCTTGAGCCCTGCCCCCTGCCGGCGGCAACCGTAGGTTAGGTTTCTTATAATGTTTTTTTAAAATTGTATTTTTATTTTATTTATATATCAGAAAACTTATTTAAAAAACCTAATTTACAGAAAATTTTATAAATATTTGAATAATAATAATAATAAATAAAGCCTCTTTATTACGGAATATTTACAAAAAATGAATATATGAGTACTAGAATTAAAATTAGTACAAGTACAAGTCATATTCCAATATTTTTAATATTACACAATCACCACCTGGGCACTCTACTAGGTAAAACAATATTGCCCTTGACATCGTATCGTTTTTTAACTCGGCCGCCGTTTTTGTCAAGTAAATAAGAGCTAGTTTCTTTAGCCCCGTAATACACTCGCATGCAAATTTCATTGTTGGACTGTGTACATCGCATGCGGCGCACTAAACCACCGGCAGAGGTGGTCGCCCGCGTCGCGCAGGTGGTCGCGGCGGCGGCCCACGCTCGTCACTTGACTGGCTGGTGTCGGGCGCGGTGGCAAACTCGTCACCCGACGACGGTGGCATGGAGCTGGACGAGGCGGGCAGAGATGGAGGGCGTGCGTAAGCAGTATCCGCTTCTAGATCAAGGGCCGGATACAGAGGGCTGGTTTCTTTCTACCTAGCCGCCGCTAGCTTTAGCCCTGCCCCGCTGCCGACGGCACCCGTAGGTTAGGTTTTTATGTTTTTATTGGTGTCATTATTGTTATTTTACTTGTATATTATAATATTTAATGTAAAAAACCGAATCTATAGAAAAAACATATGTAAATTATTATAATATACAGGGTGTTTGGTAGAGCGTTGTCAAAAAGAAACAGGCGAATAGAAGAGGCCATTAGCTATCCATTTCAGGTACTTTAACCCTTTATTTGTCTTGGGGCTATTTAATACCGATTTATTATTTATTTTATTAAAAGTTTCCGAAATTCGAGCTTGAAACCCCGAAAAAAAAGGAACTATTTGGTGTATCCACAAAATTATCATTTTGTTAGAAAGTTAAATGTTGTAGTGTTCGAATAAAAGTGTTATTGGAAGCGTATAGCAACATTAAAAAAAAATAGGGGCTCTCAAATTTTCAGAAATCAGTAAAGAAATTTTTCACGATTAACTTTACAACGAAATTTAAAAAAAACTAAAGTGATTACAACTCTTCAAATTTCCTAAAAACATCTCCAGTTTATGCCGATTCTAATGGTGTGCCACATGCATTACAAAACTCTTAATAATTTGAGTTATGTGCTAATAACTTCCACCCGGTTGTGAAGGGGGCGATTTTTGGGAGAATTAACTTCTCTATTCAGTTACCACGTCTTACGCAGTTAGACGTTTTCTCGTTGTAATACAAATATCTAAGATAAGAACTAATTCATTAGAATTTTATAAGTAAAAATCTGAGGCTATTGAATAAAAATCCCCAAAATGGTACCTGCATTAGAGTTGCTGCTGAAACGCTTGACTTGAGCATCTGGAAAGTATGGTCAGTGCTTCGGGCTGATGGAAGACACGCTTTTCATGACACTCCTGTGCAAGGTATTTACAAGTTGTTCAAGATTAAGTGATTTGCGTTTGTGTTTTTTTCATTATTTTTTTCTGTAGTGTTAAATTTTGGCCACTATTCTGTATTAAATTTGAAACATTTTTGCATTTTTAAATGTTTTACGAGTGCCCGCGGCCAGCCTACCTTACCTCGGCTGGCAGGCCTATGTGGCTTTTACAAGACCAAGTGTCCGATCATTCATTCTTATTCTTAGTTTATTTGTTTTAGGCCTGGAGGATAATGATTATAACAGACGTTTCGAGGTTCGCCTTTTGTTATTGCACACGGAAGTTTCACTTATAACATTCTAATGAATTAATTATCATCTTAGATATGTGAATTACAACAAGAAAACATCTAACTGCGTAAGACGTGGTAACTGAGTAGAGAAGTTAATTCTCCCAAAAATCGCCACCTTCACGGCCGGGTGGAAGTTATTAACGAATAACTCAAATTATTAAGAGTTTTGTAATGCATGTGGCACACCATTAGAATTGGCATAAACTGGAGATGTTTTTAGGAAATTTGAAGAGTTGTAATCACTAGTTTTTTTTAAATTTCGTTGTAAAGTTAATCTTGAAAAATGTCTTTACTGATTTCTGAAACTTCGAGAGCCCCTATTTTTTTTAATGTTGCTATACGCTTCCAATAACACTTTTATTCGAACACTACAACATTTAACTTTCTAACAAAATGATAACTTTGTGGATACACCAAATAGTTCCTTTTTTTTCGGGGTTTCAAGGTCGAATTTTGGTAACTTTTAATAAAATAAAAAATAAATCGGTATTAAATAGCCCCTAGACAAATAAAGGATTAAAGTACCTGAAATGGATAGCTAATGGCCTCTTCTATTCGCCTGTTTCTTTTTGACAACGCTGTACCAAACACCCTGTATATATTTACTTTACTTGTAAGGCCGCAGGGCAGCTAGTGTTAGGCTGTTGGTGAGTTCCGACACCACTGACCTGTGTGCCCCCGAGGGTAGGTCCTTGTTCCTCACCTCACGCTTGCCTTCACCGGCTGGCTGGAGTTTACGGCAACGAGGAACGGACCGTAACCTCTAACTTGCCTTTATTGGCCGGTCAGAGTGAAGTCGCCAGAAGGGCGAATGTGTTGCACAAGTGGCGAGATTACCTATTGGGTTTTTTCTGAAACCGTTAACTTTCAGGATTGTTTAAAAGGCTATTGTATAGAAGTCATTAGGTCAGGATAGGTTTGTTTTATAACAATCCTGAAAAGTTTAAGGTTTCAGTGTTTTTTGGGTATAATGAACTTTTAGGGATTATGATTTAACTAGCGGGCCCGGTAGACGTCGTCCTGCCCGGAAAAGCAGTGCCACGTTAAATATGATATTTAAATTTAACATTAACATTTTTGAATTTTTGCGATTTGATAATTACTTTTAACGAATCTACGGTTCCGTCATCATTTTTTAATATCTCACTGTTTACTATGGTCTCTATGACTAAATTGTTTAATTCGGTTATTATTAAATTGAATTTGGTGACATACCTACAGCAGCGCCGCTTATTGGGTCCAATTGTGTTTTCAAACCATCCAGGATCCCATTGAAATATACACACAAAATTTCATAGTTTCTGCCCCGTCCTCGTAGATTTCGATTATCGTTATTCCCTCGGGAATTTCTACATTTTCCAGGATAAAACGTAGCCTATGTTTTAATCCAGGGTTAAAGCTATCTCCATTCGAAATTTCATCCAGAAAGAACCATACATCCATACTTACAAACTTCGCGTTTACAATATTAGTAAGAATGATACATTAGGCTTATTAATTTCAGGCTTTCTGATACGTAACCCTGGAACTGTTGCCTCTCTGCTGCTATGTATATGCGGCTATTTCGGGAGGCCTATCGTATTGAGCGGGTGAATAACCGCCTGTCATTTCAACCAAAGTAGTTAACTAGCATTGGGCCAGGCAGGTGCCATAGTTTCATCAATAACCTAGTTTACCCATCCCAATGTTCCCAATGCAATGTTCCCATTCTTCTTAAATAGTCCTACACTAACCGTTGGTTGCTGGTTGTCCGTGGGAGCATACTTCTAACGTCCGGTTCCTATATTCAATCCGCGGACAGATAGGCTTACTTCGGATTAAAATTTGACACATTTTGTATGGGCAAATGTCAAATTGTAACCCGAGGTAAGCCTTATCTATCCTCGGATTGAATATAGGAACCCGACATAAGAGAATAGTATGAACACAGGGACAATCTCCGGTTGGTGTCATATAACTTTACTAAATTAAACTTGTCTGAGGCATCTGCGTGTTGGATTTGGCTTCATTTACGCTTTCCAAACGTCCGTGACTCCCACAGTCACATAATAATTCCTCGAAATGGTGATAACTAGTTTAAAATGTAACAAACTATTGAGCAAAATAAATAAATATCAGGGAAAACTCTCACACAAATCAATCTAGTCCTAAAGTTAGCTTTAAACTTGTACTATGGGTACTAAGTAGACTGACGACTGGCCTAAGCAGCTGAACCTTGGGACTTATAGAGGGATTATTTCAAGTTTAACTGGAAGAGATTCCTTCTACATACATGTACTTAATATAACTGCATCTGCAAACCTCATACGGGCAAAAAATGTAAACTAAACGTAGGTTATGTATATATCAGATCTCTACAAATCATATGAAGAAGGAATAACGTCGTTATTAATTTTTCCTACTCCTGTACTTTTATCTGTCATTTATATAGTCACGAACACTAATATAAGAATATAGATAATATGTCCGCAGAACATTCCGTAGAAAAGTCTATCTAGTCTATTCCCCTTAACAGCACTTGTGCTTTTTTGAGCCAAAACGATATGCCTAGCTGCCAAAGCTTACACCTAGGTTAATTTGACCAATCAAAATACTTCACCAAATTAAACCACCAATCACAATACACATTGACTGTCAATCGGAACGTTAGGTTATTTTTGGTATGTAAACTCTTTTACTAATTTAACTCTTTAAAAAAAACATTTTATTTGGTGTCAACCAACCAGAACGCAGCTATATTAAAATCGACCAATCAGGTAAAAGAATTCATTTCTCAAATCATTAGGTGTTTTTTAGTCCCTATTTCACAAGTTAAATCGATTGTGCAACTTTAAAAAAAAAATGAAACCTGGCAAGTGCACATCAATTTAAAAACAAAGTTAACCATAGACACATATTTTGTTGTTTTCGAATGTTTCTCGCTCGTTTGTTGTTCTGTGCTTCGTTCGTTCGTATTCTAACCTAGGTATATTAATTTAATTTTGCATTTTATTTGAAACCTAGTCGTAGAAAAAGTATTGTATGCAACGGTGTATAACTAAGTCAAAAAATACTCGTGGCGTCTTGCTTTACGATGTTCGCCTGCGGCTCACATCGTAACCACACCACTCGTCTTTTTTGACCTCTCTTATACAACTGTTGCATAAACTACTATTTAAAGGGTCCATTGAGCAGAAATTTATAAACACACTTGCTGCGCTGAGGGTGAACAAACATTTTACAAAATCTCGTAGTCAAACTATGGCACCCCCTTAACGCCTTGATGGCGGGTCCGGGACACCTTGTGTTACTAATACCTTAGTTACCTAATAGGTTCCATGACAACGACCTACGCTATTCGTATTTTTTTCGTTTCTTCCAGCTCATGTACGCTAAATCTCAAACAACGTTACCGTTCAAGTTTTACCGTTAAGTACAAAAGTGTTGCGGCATTCTTCTATTGTGCAAAATGTTCTATTAAAAGAGAAGAGCAACACAGTATATTTCCCGATATCATGACTCCTACATTACCGTCGCGACAGTCGGTTCCTCGTGAAGAGGTTCCTACTTCACTTTTTAGTCTTTGCGTAGATTTCTATTATGTACTCGTATCTTGTTATATGTAAATATCTATCTATCAACCATTATTTCATTCTATAATTATAACAATGAATTTACTCAAATAAAAGCAATATGTTTAACCCAAAAAACATGAACATTCACTGCTTTGCATTATAAGGAGTGATCCGGAAAAAAAGTAGCAGCACATAATGTGGGTTTTTTTTAATTGGTGGTAATTTTTAAAGCAGTGCATTTGTTATAGTAATCTGTAGAGTGTAGATACTGTTCAATGAAATAAAAAAATTTAATTGCAAATAAATGTGTGAAGCTAACAAAAGATGAAATCATAACAAGCAATTTAATATTTCAGTGCCCATAAGATTTTTTTACGCTTATTTTACAAATTCTTGACTGGTTATAAATGTAGGAAAAATGAAACGCTTTCTCCTCTGATGGCATTGTGCTAGGATTGTTTATGCTTCGTGTACTTCGCGGCATACATACCCAAGGTGGTTTGAAAGATGTCAAATTATACTTTCTATTGCTAGAATTCAAAACGAATGCCACGGACCACTCGTGTTCATATTTTCTATCGCTCGCAAGTCAAAAATATTGTTTTATGTCACTTTCGAGTGAAACTTTCGAGCGCTCGAAAGTCAAAAATCGGTCCCCTACTCTTCTTCTAGAAAAAAAAACAATAGTAAGATGTATAATAGAATACAATACCATAAATGAGGTAATGATAACTTTTAGGTTGGACTTTTTGCGATTGCTTCGCTACTTTTGGCTGTTTGTCGCATTTGCAACGCAAAACTGACGATGCTGTATTTCGTTTGTAGCGATACAGAAGAGCGTCGGTGGCCTAGTGGCATAGCTGGGCATTAACTCGTTAATCCGTTAATCGTTAATTAACGAAGTTAACATTTTGATTAAAGGATTAACTTCTAAGTTAAGTTTTAAAAATGTTAACGGACACGTTAACTTCCGTTAATATGCAGAAGTCCGTTAATCGTTAATCCACCTACTATTTACCGCACGGCACCGCGGCGCGGCGCGAAAAACAGGTTCAGACAAGTATGAAACGACAAGTACCGGGCGTGTAAAATGTGGCTGGACATGAAATCAACAGACTCGTTCAACAATGCTGCATTCCTCGGGGAACAGATATTCATAAATCTATTCATTAAATACAACTCTCAAGCGCTGCAGTTGAACGTCTGTTTTCCACGGGTAAAGACATTTTAACACCAAAACGAGCCTCGCTTTCAGACGAGAACTTCAAGATTTTAATGTTCATGAAGGGGAATATGCACCTTATGCCCGACGCTTAAATTAAACATTTGAATTATACAAGTATTTTGTTTTGTTCCTATCCTGTTAACATCCGGAACCTAAACCAACCGGTTTTATAAGTTCACTAACGCAACGATATAAAAATGCATTTCTTTTTACACATATTAACGGTTAACGTTACATACATACATACATACATAAACTCACGCCTTCATTCCCAGAGTGGGGTAGGCAGAGCTACAGAATTACCAAGCACTCTTAAATAAGTTGTTGATAATTCTGTAACCACGTTTTGCACAATCAGGCTAAGATGTTTACCAGTGTATTAGTGACAGGTTGCAAGCCCATCGCCTAAGAGTACTAGAAGCCTTTATTATTCCCTTAGTCGCCTCTTACGAGTTACGACATCCACGAGAAGACATGGAGTGGCACTATTCTAACCCGGCAACCACACAGGTAACGGTTAACGTTAACTTGAGTTAATTCTTCCGAAATGTAACGCTTTAACGTTTAACGAAGCTAACTTTTTTTATAGCGGATTAACGATTATCGAAGTTAACTGTTTGATTAACGGTGCCCAGCTATGCCTAGTGGCTTAAGGGGTCGACTCGTGACCTTAAGGTGCGCGAACGTGAGTTTTTCTAACTTGAGTTGATTACCCGATGCTCTTACGGTAAAGGAAAAACATCTTGAGGAAATCTGCACATTACACTCGCGAGCAAAAGTATCGAATCACTTTGCATTTTTTCATGTGCACCCAATATCTTTGTAAATCGGTTTATTTTTCTAAATTACTTAAATGTAATTACGTTTCTTGAAATATTATCTTTATAAAAAGCTATGAAACATAAAAATTGGCCCAGAATTTTTCAGATTATGGGCGATTTCCCAGTTTGTGAGCCTTTACTCGTTACGACGTACACGAGTTGCACTACCCTTGACCCCTATTATAACGGGGGTAGAGGGGGGGTTCCTTATTAGTCACTTATCAGAAGTCGTCCGGTACACATCTCTGCATATTATTCTGTAAAGAACACCTGGAAAAAATGGAAGCCACTGAAGCTCAAGTCACCGTAGTCGTCCAGCTTCTGCAACAAGGGCGTAGTCAACGTTCAGTAGCTGCTGAGGTGAATCTGAGCCAATCTACAGTTTGTAAATTTTTCCAGAGGTTCCACCAAACTAGAGCTTTTATTTCAAGACCAAGAAGCGGCCGCAGAAGGTGCACATCAGAGAGGGACGACCGCTTCATTGTCTCAATATCTCTCCGAGATCGTCACCAGACTGGAGTTACCATCCAGCAGCGTCTGCGTGAGGTGCGAGGAGTGGCTGCCAGCGAGTGGACAGTGAGAAGAAGACTCAAGGCAGCGAATTTGACACCCAGGAGGCCTGCGACGGGGCCCAGGTTGCAGGCGCGGCACCGTACAGCCCGAAGAGAATTTGCAGATATTCATAAGACTTGGACCCTTGAGCAATGGACCCCAATTCTCTTCTCAGACGAGTGCAGAATATATCTGAATGGCTGCGACAGAAGGGGGAGAGTCTACAGGAGATCAGAAGAACGATATGCTCAGTGCTGCTTCTCCGAAAGAGTCGCCTACGGAGGTGACTCTGTTATGTTTTGGGGCGGCATCTCGTACGACGCGCGGACTGAGCTGGTTTTCGTGCCTAGCGGTTGTCGTGGCGGTAGATTGACTGCTGCCAGGTACATAACGAAAATTCTGGAAGAGCATGTCGTCCCTTATGCTGGTATTTTTGATGAGGGGTTCATGCTAATACAGGATAATGCCCCTTGTCATACCGCAAGGGTCACCGCTGCCTACCTCCGCGAGGTGGGCATCGAGACCATGAACTGGCCAGCGATGAGTCCGGACCTTAACCCCATTGAACACATGTGGGACTACCTGAAGAGAAAGGTTCGGGTTCGGGATCCTGCTCCTGCCACTGTTGACGAGTTGCTAGAGGAATGGGACGCTATTCCTCAAGCCTACGTTAGAAAATGAATTAGATCGATGAAAAATCGCTTAAACTGTGTCAGCAGGGCTAGGGGGCAATACCCGATACTAATTTAATAATAATAAATCGTATTGTATGTTAAATAAGCCTTTTATTCCAAGTTTGCCTGGTTTATTTTTGGCGTATTTTCAGGCTACTTCCGTTATTCGGGTTTTTTTTTTCAGCTTTTGGGCCTTGAATGTTAAATTAGCACATTTTCCAATGCGTTACATTATTATCTTTTATTTGGTACCATAATTTTCAGATTTGGGTGGGAAATTACAAAGATATTGGATGCACATGAAAAAATGCAAAGTGATTCGATACTTTTGCTCGCGAGTGTAGAATAGCGGAGTAATTGCACAAACAATCCTAAAGGGGTCGAAGTGTATCCGAAAGGGCCTATCTGTAGGTAAGATAAAATGGTAGCAATACAGAATCATGGTTACGTGAGTGCCGTTATACGATTAGCGACACCATTGCTACTGTAACGCCATTAACACGCGACTCAGCAAGATGGGCTAACACAAATTTAAATTCAGCCTCTGGACTAGATTTATTTCAAATGAGTTGCAAGTAGGTATCGATAGTTACTGGTTATATGTTGGTTACAGACGATCGCATTAATGCTGGAGGATCAGAGTCCGGAGAGCGTGGCGCGCGATGTAGGCGGCGCGGTGCGGCAGCAAGCGGCCGCCGCGTGGCTGGGGCCGAGCGACCTCGAGTGCGTGTTATGCCGCGACACGCTGGTGGCGCCGGTCACCACGCCCTGCGGACACACCTACTGCCGCCACTGCATTGACCACTCCATGGACTACCGCCGGACCTGCCCGCTCTGCATGCGCGACCTTAGCCACTTTAGTTTGTCCTTGGTCAGTAACAATTTTTTCTCAAAAATGTCCGGAAAAGTTGACATTACTATTTAAATATTTGGACGCAAAGTACATTGTTTACGGACAGTTCTCAAACTATACTTTGTGTTTGTTATAGTAAATAAATAAATAATAATAATAATAATAATAAAAAAAAACAATATGGGCTCGCTACACAAGCCCGCAATGCATACGAATTTCAGTCTAGTTGTAGTTTATAATTTTTTAAATCCATATTTATTCCAAACGTAACTTGTTTATATGTTTCTTAAATATATATATTTTTTAGAGTTTCTCCTTGTCATAATCAAAAAGGCGGAAAAGAGTAATAGTTTTTTCACGCGTAGCTTCTGTGCGCATGCAATTCAAAAAATGAGTTCAAGTGATGAAGATTTTATTCTACGCCAAAAGAATTGACGAAGCTAATTTAGAAGAAATAGCATATTTCCGGAAAGGTCGAAAGAAAATATATAAAACCAATTGAAATGTTATGAAATGGGGGGAGGAAAAGGAAGCCACTCCATTTTCAGAGAATATATTTTTAGCTTATTTTTATGAGCTTGCAAGAAGTTAAACGCCATCAACCTTCTAGGCAATATACTCAATGATTAAATTGACCGTTAATATAAAACACAAAATTAATATAAAAAGCTTCTGTAATGTTTCACCTCTGAACATACAAAGAAATTTGATTTACTGTCATTAGGTACAAATAGATAATCGTCCACTTGAAATTATTCGTCCAATTAGAAAAATTACATTTTGAAATACATCCTAAAGGAAAATTGTCTAACCAAGATAAATGTTTAATAATACGGTACGCATTATCAGTTCACCACACTACACACATATTATATTTTATTACATACATACATACATAAACTCACGCCTTCATTCCCAGAGTGGGGTAGGCAGAGCTAAAGAATTACCAATCCTAATGCCTATTTATAAATATCCCAACAATAGCATTTTCTTTTCGAACCAGATCCCGGGATTTTAGTCATATCCATATTAAAATTTCTACTCTATATCCCGCAGTGTTGCACCGTGAAATCCGATCACTGCTTATAAATAATGTCGACTTATCTATGTTTTGGATGAAGTTTGGGGTGTGGTTATATTTTTATCACCATTTGGTGGGGACTGGAAGCAATAAGGCAATAATTTAGAATCTAAGATATAGATGGATGTAAGGGTAAGTTTTTTCTGCTTTATACAGTGAGGTTTACAGGAGTTCATTTAGTTAATGTTAGCCAGTATCCTAATGAACTTTTTTTGCAATATAAACTTTGTATCTACCTGACAACAGTTTCCCCTGAATATGATTCCATATAATATTCTGAAATAAGCATATGCGTAGTACGCCGAGAGTGCAGTCTGGAAGTCGGTCACGCATTCAAGATTCTTGTGGGCGTATATGAAGAAAGATAACTGCTTGGAAAGCTTATTAGTAGTAGATCCGTAGTAAAACTACGAACCCTTTTAGTTTCGCCTACTTTTTGCATGAATATACCTAAATTAGTCACGCCAACAAAGTGGTAAAATAAAACCTGATTTTTTTAGTGTACCTCCCTTACACGTAACGTGGGGATGTATTTTTTTTCTCGATTACTCCATAGTGGGGTGTTTGTGGATAGGTCTTTCAAAAATATTGCTGGTTTGTGCATATAATTTTACGATTAAGGTATCCGTTTGTGAAATATTAAGCTTTAAAACGCTATTTTTTTTAGAGCCAAGTGTTTGTCGCGAGGTTAAATTTGTTTGTAGTAATGGCTTCGGAACCCTACGCTGAGCATGGTCCGACATGCTCTTGCCCGGTTTCTTTTAAGTGGCTGAAGTTATCGGCCTGGAATTTGAAATAGTTGTAGTATTCAGTAGTCTGTTAAATTAGGTGTGCCTCAGGGCTCTATATTAGGTCCTTTCTTATTTTTGGTTTATATTAATAACTTACCACCCACAGTAGATAATCTTTGTGATATTGTGCTATTTGCTGATGATACATCATTAATATTCAAGGTAGACCGAAAATCCGTCAATTACAGTAGGATAAATACCATACAAGGTAAAGTACTTAATTGGTTTACTAGTAACAATTTGCTACTCAATGCTAAGAAAACTAAATGTGTTAGGTTCGCTTTGCCTAATGTTAGACCGGTAGAATCTAGTATATTTCTTAATAATGAGAGATTGGAAATGGTAGATAAGGCGCTTTTCTTAGGGATAACTATAGATAAAAACTTGCAATGGAGTCCCCATATAGCAGTACTAGCAGGTAAATTAAGTTAGGCAGCTTATGTTGTTAGGAAAATCAGGCAACTTACTAATGTTGAGTCAGCTCGCTTAGTTTATTATACTTATTTTCATAGTGTTATGTCGTACGGTATTCTGGTTTGGGGAAAAGCTGCTGACATACAGACTATATTTGTGTTGCAAAAAAGAGCCATTCGTTCTATATATAATCTAAACTCCCGTGATTCCTTAAAATTACTATTTAAAGAAATTAATATTTTGACAGTAGCGTCACAATTTGTTTATGAGAATATTATTTATGTCATCAAAAATCAAGACTCTTTTAATAGGAATTGTGATACACATAATTCGAATACAAGAAATAAAAATAAAATTGCTATAAAAAAAATTCGTGTCCGTAAGGTTTATAAATCATTTGTAGGTCAATGCATCCTTTTCTTTAATAAATTACCCGACGTTGTTTTAAAGTTACGATTTCCAGTACTTAAAACTTACTTGAAAAAGTCGTTGATGTCTAAAGCTTACTATAGGGTCAAAGACTATCTAACAGATAAAAATGCTTGGCCAACACCTAAATAATTTAATAATAACTTAGTCATAAAAAATATGTAAATATTGTATATTGTCTGGGGGACACGGTTTCTGTAGGAGAATGTATCGAAACTTTTATGCAGGTTGTCTTGCACCGACACAGGTAGGTATAACTTGTATACTTTCTATTTTTTTTATTACTGTTGCTTATTAGTTTTGTGACAATTCTGAGTTTTGACACATTTTCCTGCTCAACGACGCATGAATATATTTATTTTTGGTGTTATGTGAGATTCATTGTTTTATATAATGCTAGGTTAAGTTTATTATTGTATAATATCATTAGCAATATTTAAAAAACGACTTACTGTTGAGTTTCTTGCGGCGTTTCTTCTCAGCAGTGGTCTCTTGCGAAGCGCTGCTGGTAGATTTTTGACGTGTAAAAGTGACCGTGCGGCCTACTTACTGAATAAACATCTTTTATCTTTTTATCTGCACAACGTCTCATAATAAGAAATTGGAAAATAAAAATAGTTACAAGGCAGACTCAATAAATTGCGGTTGTTAAAACAGTAAATCGGAAATAAAGCAACAGGTAAGCACAGAAATCGCAGTTACTGTTTGATGAATTAATGGTTGACATTACTACTTGTATTATATAGTAAAAAATATTTAAATTAAGTAACTACTACTTAATATGCTTATCGGTAAAACAAACTCCATTCTTGTTTTTCGGTACTTTGTGATATAATTCATGCACGTGTTCATGACCCAGCATGGCATTTTTAATTTTTAGTAGTACGTCCGACGTATCCTACGTTCGCGAGGTTGAATAGTCACGGTCACGATTTAATGTTACAGCGTTAGCCTTAGCTCCAATCTAGTCGCCGGATTTTTGGTATTAGAGGCCAGTCCATACGAAGTAACATTATATATATAAGTGTGGATTCGAGAGTTGGTTGTCCTTAATTGTAATAGCACTTTGTTGGCAGCACTACCGTCACTATTACGAGTATTACCATCGCAATGCTAACGATGAAACTGTTATTACGAGCACTATGTCGACGCATCGGTTACACTAGTTACACCACACGAGGAGGTACAGGCAGCATCGTCGTACAGTTAGCGTCAATTCTAATTTAGCTATTCACAGAACGTGAGTAGAAATAATATGTGAACAAACACTCGAATGAGATCTAATATAACTGACGAAGCTCGCTCTTAAATCCGTCACTTGGCACGTTTCAGACGAAGAAGTCCCAGTTCGTGTGCGCGGCGTTGGAGTCTGTCAACCTGCTGCAAGTGCCGCAGCAGCCGGACCCCAGCGTCGTGCCCGTGTTCGTGTGCGTCACCGCGTTCCCCAAGTAAGTGCGCCTTGGACCTTTCCTTGACCATGGTGTCGATACGAGTCGACGAGAAGCCCCGATGACTCCTGCCTCTGGTCCTTACCGAACCTAGAACGAAATATAAAGCTTATAATTGCGCTATATAGGTAAAATCACTGAACTACACCAAGGCAACAATTCGATAACTAGTTTTGAATCAGAGGTAGCGCCATCTAGTTCGTGTATGAAGAAGTGAAGTATGGAGAACTAAAAGTATGTTTTTTTTTTTTTTTTTTTGTGTACGCACACATCAATCAATACAAACTGAAAGGATTACAGGATGACAAACGTCAACATAAATAAAAACACTACTCGCACAGTGCTCGCGCACGACGTTATCGTCTCAGTTGTCTCATAATGGGACAACTCAATGGGACTATTTGGATAGACGTGGCATTGCCAGTGTTAGTTAAAAGTAATTAATTTAATTGCTATTTAATTAATTAAAAGCAATTGTAATTCCATAGTAATTATTATGTGAAATTACATTAATTAGTAATCAATCAATTACTTAGGGCCACTTGCAGCAAAAATTTAAATCTAGATTAATGCTAAAGTTCAGTTTAGCTATGTCAAAATGTATGGAACTGTCAGTGTCAAATATAGATTTAAGCTTAATCTTGATTTAACATTTTTCCTGCAAGTGCCCCTTAATTACCTTTTTATTAATAATCAGATTATTTTAGAGCTGAAAAACCGAACAGTTTTTGCTCGTTTCGTTTTGCATGCGAATATCAGCGTTACTTTGAGTTAAGTATTAAAGTTTTTGTAAATAAATAAAATAAATTGTGAATATTAGGTAAAGTCAAGGCAGAGCTTTATACAGGAGGGGCTCGGGGCCGTAGCCCCCTCCATTAGAAATGCACCGTACCGACATCTTACTAATATTATAAATGAGAAAGTTTGGATGTTTGTTACTCAACACGCTGCAACCACGAAACGGATCGGGATGAAACTTGGCACACATATAGGTGAGGTCCTGAAATGCGACATAGGATAGTTTTTATCCCGAAAACACATCTCTTTTCTACGGGAAATCAAATCGTTAAAAGCTGTGAATTTGCTCACAAGGTGGCGCCACTCTGTATGAACGAGTAACAAAATTGAAAATGTGAAATCACAGCGAGCCATGTGCGAGTAGTGTTTATATTTATGTTTACGTTTGTCACCAAAAATGCTCTAAAATAATCTGATACCAAAGTGTAATTAATAAATAATGGGAAATTGTGTAAATCGTCTTAATAGTAGAATGCCTGGGTTGAAAATTCGACTTAGTTCTATAATGTTTTGTTTGTATAACGCCCAAATAACAAAGTGTCCCACTTGCAAAACACCAACTTATACAGAACGTATTTATAGTAAAACAACTAGGTAGGCATATCGTCAAAAATGTATAACGGCTAAGTGGCAAAACGACTAGATAGTTGAATGACAAGGAAATCACAAACTGTAGTTTGTGAAGGAACTCTTTATAATATTGATAGTTACTTAGTTACTTTACAATAACATTTTTAGGGTTCCGTACCTCAAAAGGAAAAAACGAAACCCTTATAGGATCACTTTGTGGTCCGTCCGTCCGTCGAGACCCTTTATCTCGGGGACGCCCGGAGGTATCGAGTTGAAATAGGAAAAACGAGTGACATTATTAGACTCTTACATACTGCTCTTCCTAAACTTCAACTTCTCCGAACCCTTCTCCTCTTTCAAACTCACTGTCATCGTACTGCTCTCTGTCATCAACAAAGAGCGGAATTCTTCATAGCAAAAATCAAACTGTCAGAGGGATTGACCTAACTGTTTTATCGACTTATCGATGTTACGGAATAATATCGCATTAGGTATCCATAATCAACTTAAAAGATTATTCTGTAACATTTGACCTCTTTGATAAGTAAACCTAGATATTTTTCTAGCACGAACGATAAGTTTGAAGGGAAGATGAAGAAAACATATTTAGTACAGATTTAGATTTCGACTTTGTTATTTTGAATGAAGATTAGTTACCTACTCTTAGCAATATTTGTTTTTAATTTTTAATGATAAGTTTTATGTAGAAAAATTAATAAAAACGTTTTTTCTGTTTTATTATTTACTATTATACTAAAATACAGTGGCGGTCAGCTAATTAGGGACACCGTTAATTTGTTTGTATGTATATCCAAAAGCCTGATTTCATTACTTTAACTTTGTTTCGTTAAGTGACAAATATTTATCGATAAGTCGATAAAACAGTTAGGTCAATCCCTCTGACAGTTTGATTTTTGCTATGAAGAATTCCGCTCTTTGGTCATCAATCATCATTTATTTGCACATTTATAATATAACGTACGTCAGGTTCAATTCGTCCAGTTCTATTACGCTCTGTACAGAATTTGCGATTGTAGTCTGTGTTGTAGTATGAACAGCTTCAGATAATTCACATTAAATAAATTAAAAAATAAGGTAAAATACAATCATACTAATTTTATAAATGGGAATGTTTGTGTGTGTGTGTGTGTGTGTGTGTTAGTTTGTTACTCCTTCACGCTGTAACGGTTTGACGGATTTGGATGAAATTTAAAATGGAGATAGGTTATACCTTGGAGTAACACATAGGCTACTTTTCATACCAGAATATTTAATAAATCCTGAGGGAAGAAGTCGCGGGCAGAAGCTAGTTTTATAATAAAATGACATCATCTTAGCTTTATTATTTAGTTAATATATTTTGTTTTCAGAATTTAATTTATTGAGCTGGTTTGTAAACTTTTAGTTACCACCATTCGCGTAAAAACAACAATGCTACCAACATGAGATGAAGAACTGTCAATAGAGAAGTCCTACACCGTATCGATACTTCCTTACATCATATCGATGCTTTTTATTTCATCGATATCGATAACTTATGGGATAGACGTAGTGGGGCCATTAGGGATTATAGAAAAATACAAAAATATTACAAGGAAAAGGCAACAAAATAATGAATTGAATGATTTATTGAGTATGTATTCGGGCGTTTTCCAAAAAAAGTGTACATAGCAAAATTTGAATGTCCCACCGATTCAAAGATGTTTTGTTTTACTTTCTACTTCTATTTGGAAATATGAGTTATATAGTTTGATTCCATAAGTGTTTGGCATTCGAAATATATTTATAACACGATGAATATATTCTAATTTATAGATTTATCATAAAAGAAAGAAACAAAAAGTGCAAAATTCCTTATGTCCCACGTCGATTCTCAATATTCAAACCCTAAAATGGAACGTATAATAAACTTGTATGAATATTTAATGTGGTCACACAGATACTTTATGAGTCCAGATACAGGAATGTGTGCTTCATTTATACGTAAATACGGTCTATAACTTTAAAAAATTGACATTTTACTTTGAAAAAAATTGAACGTACCGGAAAATCCGGTTGCGTCACAGCGATTTTAGACGATTTTTGCAGCCAAAATTCCACTAAAGGAGTTAATATTTGGATCCTTGCAACATTAGGATGCTAGTTAATACGCCGCCATTGGCTGATTAAGCGTCAGTGTCAAAGAAGTTGTGACGAAAGGTGGTCGCTTTGTGATGGTGTAAAAAAAGTGTTCCGGTAAAGTCACAGTATTTTCGGTAAGTACAGATGATTAAGTTTCGTGTAATACAATTAAACATTAATAAACTTGTATAGTATCCGAAACAGGAAAGATTTCACGGTTCAATGGGTTTAGACCATTAAATATTATGCTTTTAATTTGTTGTGGTGTAAATCGTCACATCCAAATCGTCACGTGATCTACTACTGGAACGATTTTGTGACGAACTGGAATTATAAAGCTTAGTGCAAAATCGAAATTTGACGGTGTAATTCATTTTATTAACCGACTTCAAAAAAAGGAGATTCTCAGTATGACTTGTACGGTGTCCTGCCGTTTGACCAAAAGTCATTTGGCAAAATTACACTTGACAAACAACGTTTTGCAAAAAAATGTTAAGTCAATTGATCATTTTACTACTAGTCATTTTACAAATGACTTACTTTTCCAAATGATCAACAGTTAAATTTATATTTTACGAGGAAGACGAATCAGGGCATAACCGACTCGGATAGGTTAGGTTAGAAGGCAAAGGCGGGAGCTTGGCTCCCGCCTTGGCCTTCGAGGTTGTTTTTTTTTTGCCCAGAAATAGGTAAACTAATTGCTAAGTGAATTTTTGTAAGATGAAACTTTTGTCAAATGTCTCGTTTGCCAAATTATCATTTGGTGAAACGTTGTTTGTCAAATGACCATTTGTCAATATTTTTTTGGTCAAACATTAGTGAACCGACTTGTACAGTCGCCATCAGATATATGGTAGCGGTCAAGGTACTCTAATATTTCGGAGCAGCATTAAATTTCAATATATTAATTACGCTAAATAAGGTCTATAATATCGGCCCATATAATTCGTCATAATTTAAAAAAATTATGTAAAGATATCGGAACTTACAGAACTCAAAAATATCGAAGCAGCCAGGATGATCATAAAGATCGGAACATTTATGGAAAATATACCTTAAGTCTGTGTCACATAGTTCATATTTGAATTCGTTACTACACTCAATAGACCAAATTAGCGGAACATGTCACAATAAACCACTCTGTTCTTAATTCAAATTGTTGACAACATAATAGTAATCATGCGTGTCTGAAACCTTATTTTAATGGGTCCATCGTAAAGTATTTTGAACTTCTGATCTGTGGAAAACTTAGAAATAAATAATACATCGTAATTTGTGAGAAAGATTATAAAAACGATCTAACATTTTTAGATTTATTTACATTTATAAATACAACATCACGTCAAACACATTCGTTTGTTATTTTTCCTTCCATGTCAAACCTAGGTGTGTACTATGCCTTACATTTTCCAGATAGTCACATGAGATTCCGCATAGGCACTGTCCCTAGATTTGAATTGTTAAAAACAATTATATTTTGCTGGAATTATAACAATTCACGTTTTTTTAGCGTTAATAATTCTAAATGGATATTCCATTATGTATATTTTAAATATTGTTTAATGACATGTATCTCCTTTATACCAAAAAAATTAACGTGTAGCAGCCAAAAGAAGGCTGTTGTGACGAAATGGTCACATATTTTATCCTCAAAGATTATTTGTTCCATTAATTATATAAAACAAGCCTGTTTTAAAAAGTTTTTTGTGTTTATTTTTAATGTATAAACAATAGATGGTCCATAAAATAATACTTTCAATATATAATGAATTTTATATTTGTGACGAATCCGAACTAGTTTGACCACAACCTGAAGTAATAATGTCGTTAATTTCTGTATTTCTCAATATTTTTATGTCATTTTCTCAATAAATATACTTTAACTTATAATGAATCGAATAAATAGTCAAATTTCAAAATTGGAGTCATAAAAATTTTACTTCTCCGTTTCGTCACGTGTACACTTTTTTTGGAAAACGGCTATTCATCTTAATGTTATAATATGATTTGTCGCAGTCACGCCTCCTTTGCACCGCCAACTTCACGCGTTCTATGGCATTTGCCCATGGCGAAAAGCAGAAAATAACAAATATAAAGTCACTGGTATTCAAAAATAAGACTCACTGTCTCGAAATAATCACTAAAAGCGACAAATATCGTGATAGGGAAATCACACTACACATTAATAACAAAGTCCACTTTTATCTCCCTACAGACAAAACGGAGGAACGGTTGCTCTATTCGACGTTTTAAATAGTGTTAATCACAGACTAATTGTTTTTAACTCGGCCGCCATTACTGTCAAGTAAATGAGAGCTATCAAAACGTTGACAATACGATAACAGCTCAAAGACGATATGGGTTTTTACCGCCCAGAATACCGGCCCAGATCATATTCTGAAGCTTGTTATACGTGTCTGACATTAACTCAGCTAATAAATAACGAAGGTACTAATTACAAGAAAGATTGCGGCGACACAGTAAGTGTTGAAGTCGTTTGTACGACTTCTAAGAACACATTAAACGCCTTTAAGCCTTGTTAAAGATAAAGATAAAGATAAAGAGACATTTATTCGCAACAATACAAAACCACATTAGGTACATAGATACAAAAATAACAAGACAGAGAAACAGTTGCGAAACGGTCCCAACTCAGCATTCGCTAGCCGTAAAGCCAGCACTGGTCTTCAGCTGGACCGGATGCGATCCTGTGTTCCTGGTAAAAGACTTCATATCTGCTTTTGAAGATCCGCTGTTAAATATATTTTATTTGAATTGAATATATTTTGAATATATGCAAGCTATTGGAAGACGTCAAGAGTTGTCCCAGTAACTAAGGTCGGTTTGGCTATTGACATAGCTTTATTTAGGCCAAAAGCAGTGTTGTCCGTTTTTGGGAAGCTATTTGAGTCCATGGTTGAGTGTCGTATAAGTCAGCAGCTGGAAGTCTGGATAAACGATTGTCAACATGGCTTTCACAGTGGACGTTGAACTGCGGCCATCACATTGATTTTGTAGACTACGTCACTGCTCAAATGGAGACTAGTAAGCAGGTGGACACGGCATATTTTGATTTTAGGAAGGCCTTCGATTTAGTTGACAACGACATCTAGCTACGAAAATGTAGTGGCAATAGGATTTAACCCTAAAGTCTGTGATCGAATTCGAAATCAAAAATGTAAACATACAATTGTCAATGTCCAAGTGACATTCCAGGGGTATATAATCTTGGTTTGAAAATTTTATTATTTAAATGTATGAATTTTAATCAGCATATATAAATACCGATACCTACATGCTTTTCAGTAAGATACTAGATGGAACACTTTTGGACACCTAAAGTTAGTAGCTATTCATATGTAATGTAAAAAATAGTTTTATTGTCAGTCACTATTCTGTATACCGTCACTGCAGAAATGCCAAGAACATCGGTAGTTTTACTGACACAACCACCTAAATACCAATACTTTCCTTGACGCCAATTTTTGTAGAAATGTTTATCCTCCTAAGACCCACCATACAACGCAATTTGCCAGTGGAAAATAAACTTATTGCGATTGCAATAAAGTCTATTTTCTAATTTAATTGCCAGTCAAAAAAACAAGAGAAATTCTACTTTATCTTCTTTACAATTGATATTTTATTGCACGGGCCGTATTATGAACATTTTTTTGTATGCGGGGACTTAGGAGGTTAAAGGCTTTCATCACCATAAGTTTCTCACTAACGGACATAGCACTACGTTGCCATTTATTCGGCGTTGAGAGATTGTCCTTTTTATTTGAAGAGCTTCCATAGTTCTTAATTTCCAAAGAAACACACACGAACAAATAGAAACTGTACACGAAAATACAACCAAAACTAAATAAGAAACAAAAACTTAACAACGAGAAGCAACGATACCAAAGAATAAACGAAAAGAAGCACATTCATTCGACAGATGTTAGAATACCAATGCCGATTCCGGTTCATTACAGCCAAATATCATAATGCCCTATTACATATTTTACTAAATATCAAATTGTCTTAGTTCCAAAATGCCTTAATTCCCAAATTGAGTAATTTTCAATACAATAAAATGTCATAATAACATTTACGCATTACATCCGATATCCAAATTGTATAGTTGGTAAAATGAACAATAACTTCAAATACCGAATTATTATTAAGACTAAAAGTGAAAATGCATTAGTTTCAAAATTACCAAAATTCAAAAATTCCTTTTGTTGACAGGCCCAAAGACCAAAATGACACTGTCTCATAATACCTAAAATTTTAACCACGCAGTATTTTTAGTACATCATCATCAGTACTCGAACCTCCAAGCAGTCTTACTAATGAATTCTCGATTGTACAGATTAAAATAGGAAAAAGATGAAAATTGGGATGCCGTTGATAATTAATTTAATGAGGGTTTCCGCGCATCAGTTTTTTCACTAGATGGCGCCTCTGGGAAGTAAGGTCTTTTTGACAGTTGATGTTAAAATATATGCCTAGAAGAAGACCAAACTAGTGACAATTTACTTTTTCACTTGATATTATACACATTTCAAATAAATAGGTACATAATTATTTCAATTTATATTTTTTACGTATTATCAACTCTCAAAAAGACCTTACTTCCCAGAGGCGCCATCTAGTGAAAAAACTAATGCGCGGAAACCCTCATTAGTCATTACTCATTGGTTAAAAACTGTAAACTTCAACATAATTTTAAATATTTTCCATATTGAGTTTTAGACATTTTGGGAAATGGTATATTCGAAAATTCATCAAAACATGATTAAGTCAAGTTTTAGACATTTTGGGAAATGGTAGAATTGGAAATTTATCAAAACGAGATAGCGTCTAAATGAATTATAGTCATATTAAGAATACGGTAATTTAAGAAGTAGGCGTAAGTCATTTCGATCTTTAGACATTATGAGAATAATCTGTTTTGACATTTTGATATTCTAGGAACACGTTATTATGATATTTGGCTGTAACGAACCGGAATTCCAATGCCGTATCCCGTATTGCATTAACAGTAAAATTGTTATAATAACGAACCAAATGTTTCAAACTTCTTACCATTGCCAGTAGCATAAATTAAAACTCCATATATTTTATTCAAACGACTTAAATACGGAATAAAAAAAAGTATATTTACTGTTAGCCTTAGTGTAATATTTTCAACTCTTCACACAATATTATATTACCCTGATTATTATTATTTTTATTTCAATGATTTTAAACTAACCATCACTTGGATTTGTTTTTTTATGATGGCAATCCGTTTGTTTACATTTTTGATCTCGAATTCGATCACAGACTGTGGCCTTCTTATCTTTTCCTACTCCTGTACTTTTATCTGTCATTTATATAGTCACGAACACTAATATAAGAATATAGATAATATGTCCGCAGAACATTCCGTAGAAAAGTCTATCTAGTCTATTCCCCTTAACAGCACTTGTGCTTTTTTGAGCCAAAACGATATGCCTAGCTGCCAAAGCTTACACCTAGGTTAATTTGACCAATCAAAATACTTCACCAAATTAAACCACCAATCACAATACACATTGACTGTCAATCGGAACGTTAGGTTCTTTTTGGTATGTAAACTTTTTATTTGGTATCAACCAACCAGAACGCAGCTATATTAAAATCGACCAATCAGGTAAAAGAATTCCTTTCTCAAATCATTAGGTGTTTTTTAGTCCCTATTTCACAAGTTAAGTCGATTGTGCAACGTTTTTTAAAAATATGAAACCTGGCAAGTGCACATCAATTTAAAAAAAAGTTAACCTTAAACACATATTTTGTTGTTTTCGAATGTTTCTCGCTCGTTTGTTGTTCTGTGCTTCGTTCGTTCGTATTCTAACCTAGGTATATTAATGTGGGGGTCGTATAAGTGAAACTCTTCTTTAGTAGTAAATTTTAATAAGGAAATTATAATTAGGCAATTACACAGCGTCTTGTACAGTGTCCAGCTCTCGAATAGCCATCTTGGAGACATTAAAAAGTAAAACAGGCATCTCTTTCACTCTCGTTCACACGTCTATCATACTGTCTTTGTCTCACTGTCATACGTCATCTATCAGTCCGTTTCACGCATTCCTACAGTCGGCCGTCCTGAAAATCAAGTCTGGCCTCAGACTTCAACTCTACAGCCTTCGCTCTTATAACTACTACATCGTAACAACTTAATCTAATGAGTTAGTACATCATCATCTTATCTAACTTACTAAACTAAATGGATACAACACGTCATGTAGTAAAGGCAGATCCTCGGAACATCTTTAAACACAAATTATAAAATAACATAAAATAATACAATAGCGTAACGAGGTAGAGCACACTCAGTTGATAAAATGCTGCTGCTACGTACCTCATTCCTCAACGCCGGAGGGCCACCTCTTCATATGGTCACATGAGCTTGATGTGTTTCGGGGACCCTCAGTGGAGTCGTCAAGCTTTTGAATATCATACCGATCCTTTCCTTTAACCTTCACTACACGGTATGGACCGAGATATTTTGGTTTTATCTTCATCCCCACGCCAAATTGGGTTCTTTTGATTGCGACTATATCGCCCTCTTGGTACTTAGTGCTTACTTTTCTTTTGTTGTTGAAAGTTTTCCTATTTTCCTCTTGAATCTTTAGGATTTGTTCCTTGGCTTTTTTCCTGTGTTCTTCTCTGTCTAATATGTAGCTGTCTCGACGCTCCTGGTCCAGCAACTCGTATATTTCGGTGTCGTCTTTGAGTTTCATTTTCACCCCTATGAGTAGTTCAAATGGTGAGGTGTTGACGCTTCTTTGGAATGTACTGTTTAAGCATCGTTGTACATGAGTGATATGTTTGTACCACAGGGTGGGATTGTCAATACACAGCTTTGTCAGTACCGATATGATGGTTCTATGCATGCGTTCTACTTGCCCGTTTGCCCTAGGCACGCCTGTGGTTGTTTTTATATGCTCAATACCTTCATCCTTACAGTATTCTTCAAACTCCTTGCTGGTGAATGCTGTTCCTCGATCGGTTACCAACCTGGACGGATTTCCAAAGCATTGCTGATGTATTCTTAGCTTGTCCAGTGTTTCTTTACTGGTAGTACTTTTCACCGGGAACAACCATGTGAACTTTGTGAACCCATCTACCATGGTCAATATATGGTTGTAGAGCTTCTTTGTCTCTGTCATAGCACCTATGTGATCCAGATGTAATGTATACAAGGGACTTTCGTCTTTATGTATGGGGTTCAAGAACCCTTCTTGCTTGCCCGTTTTTCGTTCAGCTAACAAGCATGGTATACATGCATTTATGTAATCATCTACCTTCTTGGAGAGGTTCGTTATGAAATAGTCTTTGTTGATGAGCTGCAACATCTTGGTTTTCGAAAAATGGCCATTATCGTGTGCTCTCTTTATAATCTCGCTGTCCATACAGGATGGAACAACTAGATTATAAATTCGAGATAGCATTCCTACATTAATTTAATTTTGCATTTTATTTGAAACCTAGTCGTAGAAAAAGTATTGTATGCAACGGTGTATAACTAAGTCAAAAAATACTCGTGGCGTCTTGCTTTACACCACTCGTCTTTTTGACCTCTCTTATACAACTGTTGCATAAACTACTATTTTCTCCAGTTACCTACAAAACCGTTGTCAGTATGTACAATTTGATGGCTACCGGTCTGAGCCTTTCTAAACCCGATCCGGCGTCAGTCAGGGAAGTAATCTTGGTCCTATGCTGTTTACAATTATGATCAATGACTTGCCCAATGTAACAAAGGTAGCCAAATGTCTGATGTATGCCGACGGTTTGAAGTTGACCATGGTGGTGAAGGGTGTTGGGGATCATGAGGCCCTGCAAATCAAATCAAAATGAATTTACAGTATATTGGCCACGTACGGGCTCTTTTACACGTCGGTAATGAATGAATCTACTAGCCATTCGGACAAGGCCATCATTGCGGAGAAGAAGCGCTGCAAGAAACTCCAGCAGAAGGTCATTTTTTCAAACATAAAATACAATAACACTTAAAAGTAAGTTACATCACAAGGTAATAAAGTAACAAATATTAATTATAAGAGTTAGCACAAATAAAAACATTACAATTGTAACCAGACGACATAGACGCCGTGGCCGAATGGAGCGAGGTAAATCGTCTGCACTTTAAAGTTTCTAAGTGCCAAGTGCTTACCTTTTCCAGGGCTCGGACGCCTGACATCTGGACATACTACCTGCAGGATACTGCGATGATCTGGGAAAAACTGGATGCGTGACTGGACTTTCGGACTCATATTCTGGCAGTTAGTAGGCACGCGAGTAAAATCCTGGGGTTTATAATGTCGTTAGGGTCTCGTCACAATTCTCGAGCATCAGAATGGCCACGTTGTTGTATAAAGCGTATGTCCGCAGCCGCCTCGAATTAGGGGCGTGCGTTTCGAACGAAATCAGAGCGAATATAATCTTAAGATCGAAATGTTCAGCGGACTTTGCCGGATGTTGCTAGGTTCCTGTACTAGTTAGTGGATGTGTGGATATTATCCATACTTGTATCCATATTTATTTGTTGCAGGAATGGTCGGTTACGTTACCCTTGAACTGCGCCGTAAAATGTTGCTTACGATTCATTTTATGAATATTTTTCGAGGCCCGGAAGTTAATCCCCCTGTGCTGGGGCGAATGGGCCTAAGAGAGCCGAGAGTGCACCCACGGGCGGTGCCGGCTTGTTCGTGTGTCCTGCGGCTCGCTCGCGTCGGGCTGCTAACGCTCCAACCTCTAGGGCAATTTCACTCCATAATGATATGACCATGCATGTCCCGGATGCTGATATATTTTTTGATACACCGGCTTCTTTTGGAAGAAAGATAAATAGTTATTTAAATCGTATTCTCCCTGTTAGTCAGTAATTTAAGTAGTTACTCATATTATATTATGTGTACTGTTTTTGTCCTAATAAGCTTGTATATTTCGGAAATAAATAAATAGTAACGTGCAGTAATTAAGATGTTGTTCATATTTGCAGAGTGCCTTGCCCGCTGTTGATATCGGACCCTCGCTACCGCGTGTTCATCCGGCGGATCCTGGAGTCTGGCTCGCGCCGGCTTGGCATGGTGGCGCGCAACGAGGACCACACGGACTCCGACTACGGAACGGTAAGACACTGTCTTGGGTCTCACGAAGCGTGATTTCAGACACATTCGTCAGTTTCCTTTTAGTCAGAATAAATTATAGCCTGTTTTTTGTTCGGGCTACCTTTGGTTAGGTTCCGTTTTCGACAAAATAAAATGTGCGCTGTTTTTTTTACAGATCACTTAGCCCGCGGGCTGAGTCGCACACTTTTTTTTTCGTTGATGACTCGGCCCACGCTTATCGGATAACTCGGCCCACTTTGAAGTTAAGATTACCGACGGAGCTCCGCTCCAGAGGAGCTCCTATTTCTGGGTGGTTTGGCCCTCCGGCCCAGCTACAAAACTAACATAACCTAAACCCACCTACGTATTTACGCGGGCTCAGCTAACGGATGCAGTGGGTCAAGTCACTCATAGAAAAATGAATACGGTCAACTCAGCCCGCGGGCTAAGTGGTCTGTGGGCTCATTTGACCACGAAACTGCTTATTGATTTTTTAATAGAATATTGAGATTTTCTGTCCAAAGAGAAATTCCGTTTTCGTCCGACTATAATTTATTCGGATGAAAAGGGAATCTGACGAATGTGTCAGAGGTTTATTTGATTGTACCTACGTTTGTTATATTTTATCTGTGGTAGAGTAGGTATGTTGCGGCGGAATATGTAAGAAAAAACGATCAAGTTCGATTTCTTTAAAACACGTAGGTTAAAGTATTTCGCAACAATTACATACATACATACCTTCACGCCTTCATTCCCAGAGTGGTGTAGGCAGAGCTACAGAGTCGATAACTCTGTAACCACAATTTGCACAATTAGGCTAAGATGTTTAACAGTGTATATTAGTGACAGGTAGCAATCCCATCGCCTAACAGTACTACACGCCTTTATTCCCTTAGTCGCCTCTTACGACTTCTACGGGAAGACATGGAGTGGCACAATTCTAAGCCGGCAACCACACGGCAAACAATCGATTGATTTAGTATAACATACACAATCATCAGGAAAAATGGCAAGTCAAAACTACCTCGTAATCTTAGACTTGGGCAATACTTTTGCTATTAGGGGCATTCCACGTGAAAAGCACAGGTAAAAAAAAAATGATTTTGATTTTAGTCATATTTGACTAACCTATACATATATGTCAACGAATCAGATATACAATATTTACGAAGGGTACAATATATGGTTTACGAGTTAAAGGGTATTGAAGTTTTGACTAACAAGTATGCGCTACTTCAAACCCAATTATCAAGTGTTATTAGTTTACAGATAATCCTTGCCAAGTTTCATTATGGGCCCGGAAGTCGTTTAGGAGCTAGACCAGTCACAAATGTCACAATGCCGGAGCGCGACGGCCGCATCCGCCGCTAGCGACAGCGTAAAGAAACTTATTTTCTTTCTGCGGCATTGTTAATTTTGTTGCAATTTTCTTATTTTACTTTACGTATAGATAGTTAGGATAAGACCTTATTTTGTTTATTATTAGTAACGTATAACGTATATAAGTTGCGTAATACAATTACAAAATTTACATTTCGTTAAAATTAATACAATATAAAAGGGAGAAATGCGACTCCATTCTTCCAATGTTCACTTTTGTCATAAATACTGTGATAATGGCTATTTCTAAAACATGCTCGGAAAAAACGGTTTTCCGATTGAAACACAAGGATGGAAAGAGCCTCATTTTACTCCTAGGAGTAAAAAAACCATATGAAAACACTTTCCGTCCATGTCCATATATTTCTTAAAAATGCTGTCAATTTGCATACAAAATCAAAAGGACCAAGACAAAAATTCCAAACAGCCAAGGTAACTGCTCGCTTTTTTAGCACAGTGCGTGTGTTTCTTTTTGAATTTGCATTCCAATGTCTATGGTTAGTATTTAAAAACAATTGACAGTCGGTAACATTCGTTCATTCTGCATAATATAATTGTGAAACCGAATATTAAACTATTTGTTGTGTGAAATACTTACTATAAAATTTGAGCTCAAGCGACGAAATAGGTACCACACCGCCTATATTAAAATCTGAAGCTGCCTCGGTTAGGCAAAACCTGCTTCCCGCTGAATCTAAGGACAATTATAACCGAACTTATGACGAATTTATGCTGTGGAGGGCAAACAAAAATGTAAATTAAATTACTTGCTTTTTAGAAATGTATTTGTATTATTTCCTCACATGTTTGAGAAAAGCATTATGTATGCCTCGGCGGAAACAAGGATTTCCTGACTCGTTTTTTAGCAGGCCTTGCTGTTGCTCGGCCTGCTAACCACCTCGTCAGGAAAACCCTTACTTTCCGCGCCTAGGCAACAATGTACTATTTCACTAAAAAGTTATCAATATTTTGAAACATTAGTGTGCTAATTTGACACTTGACTGCTAGTATATTGAATTCTTTTATGCATGAATGTTTTAGGTAAAAAATCGGCCAAATGCGACTAGAACTCGCGTGGCGAGGGTTCCTTACATACATTTTTTTGATACAATTCTTATAGGGTTTCCTGTAATCTACAAGCAATTAACTATATTTTGTACTTTATTCAAAATTGTATGCTGTTGTTTCGGAGATCAGGGCGGAAAAGGGCAATTTTCGGCTTCTTTCATGAATTAAATATATTTGAGATCCTCATAACGAGCGCTTTCATTTGATATATGACACAGTAAACTTTTTTTTAATTTCCTAAATTGTCCCGCGAAAATGAGCCTTATTAAAAAAAATACATCACTTTGGGTCATAGGATTACACCATCCTACCAAATTTAACCTGATTTGGTCCAGTAGATGCGGAGGACGGACAGACAGACAGACGCACGAGTGATCCTATATGGGTTCCGTTTTACATCTTTTGGACGGAACCCTAAAAATTAACAATGTTCGCATGTATCTGAAGGCAGCAATTCAGATGATCATTTGGGACAGTTTATAACAACATTTTTGTTCGGGGTTGTGTATCTAGTATAATGTTTAATTAATGTTCGCAACTGATTTCGTTTATCAAATTTCTAATGATGAGGTTTTGTGAGGGACTAAGATACTGGCTTCAGCTATTTCAGAGAAAAAAGATCTATACCCGGCCCGGCGAACCTTGATCCCTATGACATTGACAGTTATTCTTACGACACAACCTTGTAGTGGCGTCACCGTTACATTAGAATCGAATTGGAGGCTTCTAAAAATGAAATTTATTACTTTTAGGTAGATTTATGCCATTACAATGATATTCCGTTGGAATTATAACAACTCTTAACATTTACGAGAAATTATCTCAATCAGACTTTACGTTTACGTCCTGCAAAAGTTACTTCGTTTGGAAGATATCGATAAGTGCGGGGAAAGTATCGATAAACAAATGTCGATAATGGAAACGAGTGTACATAATTTATAATCATTTAAGTTATAGGTGTGTTAAAAAAGTTACATGAAATTGTCTTTATTTCACTCAAATTTATAATTATTTCTGGGGACACCATTTTTTGTTTTATTTAAGATTAGGTTTTATTAGTATCAGTTTTCATGTGTGATGTGTGGGTTGTGTTCTATCGAATAGAACGGAGCGCAGCATACCTATACTCGAAAACGTAATTAAAGTCCAAAAAACTACGACAGATACGTCACTGTCATAAGTGTCAAAGTCACTTATGTCAGTGCCAATCGAACATTTCAGAATTAGCCAACCTTTTTGTATTGATAATCAAATTGTTGTTGAACATTTTCAATATCAAAAGTTATATTTAACGATAGGGAATATGCATTCAATGTTTTTTCTTCCTGTGGCCCGTTTCACGAAGCTACAAGTTAGGTACAAATTACAAGCGGAACTCTTTTTCTAGCAAAAGGAGTTAGAAAGAGACTTCCACTTGTAATTTGTTACTCGCACTCGGAACAGACGTCAGATGTCGAATAAGAATGACAGAATGACAGTTACCCATGGACCCCATGTTGTCATGGATGGTGAAATGGCCAATGATTGTCATTATAAAGCGAGCTACACACTTTTGGCCTGTTATTTTGTCGAATAGATAAACGCATGTAATATTTAAATATCTAACGTTGTTAACAACAATTGCTTATTTATCGTACCAAATGTTATTAAGACCTGAAGTATTACAAGTGCAATAACAGTTTTGCTACCAAAAATCGTCTATGGTTAAATATTTAATAGGCCATCTTGTATTTGTGTAAATAACTTGAATCAACTTGTTTATTTAAATGGAAGGTTTAAAACTACCAATAAATAAATATTCTTAGTATGTTCTTTTAAAAAGTGGAAATATACTAACGCAAATATTTTTTATTTTAATGGCAACCCACGTTGGACTTTAATTATGTTTTCGAGTATAGTTGGTTACTAAGTTCTGTTACTAAGGTTGATGCAAATAAAACTAACTTATGTTTATTTTTTAATTTCAATATGTATAGAAATTAAAAGCTTAATTAATATACATTTTGAAAAACAATTAATCATTTTTCTTAGTTTCCGCAATTCCCGATACGATCTTTTAACATTCACAGCCGGCATCGATGAAATTACGCATGACTTTTCTGTAAATTTCATTTTTTGAAATCGCTTAAAAGTTAGTCTTTGTTTACCAAAGAACTTTTTTTGTATAATATTATAAAAAATCCTATCTCTGTTTATGTTTAGAGACCAAAATTATATTTCTCAACATGACTTAATTCCAACTTATGAAGCAAGAGATTTGGTGTGTTTTCATATTTCTGCAAAATCATGTGAAATCTTAAAGTCGATTTAATGAGTCATCAAGATTGACCGGTGTCCAAGCGGATCTTTAGTTGCTTTGAATACATTCGTATCAGAATTTAAAGCTAGAAGTCTGTTCAATATGTCACGCAAATTTCAACTCTCTACAGGAACTCTTACAAAAGTTGGGGCCGTTATCAGTATCATCGTCGTGCGTGATTTTAACTATGATTTTATCGTCCGAAATGGGAATACTTCAAGCTCGTACATCAAATAATTGCAATAGTTTAGAATACATTATTTTTATTATTATTCTATATAAATCAAAGTTTTGATTAATATACAGGTTTATGCAAAACTGCCTTAAATTTTTATTCAAAACCAATAAGTAACGAAGAGGAACTACGGCGACGTGTCTTCAATGCACCTCGAGACATATCGGAAACCAGTTTACGAAAATTAAACCGAAATTTTATCCGAAGATGCCATTTGTGCCTTAAAGTAGGAGGGAAACAATTCGAACATTTACTGTAAAAACTAATGAAAATTAAACCTGTTTTTTATTATCTTGGAACCAAGGTCAACCAAAAATCAATCATATTCTTCAAAGGAGCACAAACAAATGAGATATCGTAGAGTACAAGATAATTTTTTAGATGATTAGCATTGGTTTCCGATGATCCATATTGGCAAATGTGATACGAATTCCTACTTTTATGCATTAAGATATAATGTGTCATACCATTTTAGAATTGGCATAAAATACGCATGTTTTTAAAGTTATTTGCTCATTTCGTTTGTAGTAAAAAAAAGTTATGGCAGGTGTTCAAAGTTTAAATTACTATGTTGATGATAATTTAAGTCAAGTTCATTCCAGTATTTTTCCAACTTTTACATTAGTTATTGACATAATAATACTTCTATCATCTTAATCAACTATTCATAAACGCGCACAAATAAAAAAACTAAATTCTAAAGCTATCCCAGTAAATGCGAGCACTTACTGGGATAGCTTTAGAATTTAGTTTTTTCGAAGAAAAAAAAAAGAAAAATTCGAAAAAACTTTAAATTGGTATAACTCGAAAACGGTGCAACTTTTACTGAGGTCATGTTAGGCTTGTTTGGTTCGTCTGAGGCTGGGGAATCTCCAGTGTCACTGTGACGTGCTATTTCTGGGACACCCTGTATATTTATCTATATCCTATTTCATAGTTACGCGTCGAGAGCTAAACAGATAGTAATAGACGAAGTTCGAATAACGGACTTCAAAGTAGAGCACACGTTTACCAACGTGGCTGAATGCAAGTCAGGCCTTTGCCTATAAAAAAGTTAAGTTACATCGACACGACCCATCACTAACATGAACAGTCATAGGGATCAAGGTTCGCCGAGCCGAGTATAGGTAGTCAGACGGACGGAAGGCAAAAATCTCCTTATATGGGGTAAGGGTATAGTTACCCTATAAATAAAAACAAAAAATAGGGCAACAGCATGTAAGACCACACTCAAGCCGTAACTACAAACAATAAAATATTTATTTAAAAAACTGCTACTATGAATTTTTTTTTTTTTTTTAAGTTGTGTCTCTTAGATATTTTTTTGTTAGAAACACTTTAGTCACCTGTCTCTCAGGAACCAATCGAGTCTACTTAGTCGTGGTAGTTTACTTTCAAATTATTTAAGTGCATGTTACTTTTATTTAAGATATGTTTAGGTATCTATTGCTTTTAGTTTTAGCTGAAGGATTGCTCCTTTAGCGAAAATCACACTTTTCAAATTAAATAGTTGCTTAACGGTCCCCCTTTAAAAATAGGTAATAAAATAAAGTATTATTTAAAGTTTTATTTTTGTTATCAACAGATGCTAGAGGTGCGTGACTGCGTAGAGTGCGACGATGGAAGAATCATCTTGTCCACGATCGGAATCTCGCGTTTCAAAATCGTCGAAAGGGTGATGGACGGGTGAGTTTACACATTACCGAGGTTGGCATACCATTTCGACTGGACTAATTATTACATCATTACAAGGATTCAGGATAGCGGTCCTTTAACTTACCGTTAGGTGAACCCGGGAACCGAGAATCTCAGTACTCTTTTGTAGTATTCAATTTGATCACGTTCTGATACTGGTCTTAATTTGAAATGAGTATCACTTGTAACGATAATTTCGTGCCTTCGGTACATTGGACTATTCACTTATATTTATTTGCATTAAGGTCACAAACACAGATGTAAAAAAAGGTTTTAATTTTTTCAGTTGCCTTGCAAGGGTAGAAACACTGACAGATAATGTCCCTACGGACCCTATTACGATCAAAATCTTACGGATCCTCGGTACCGAAGTCGTGATCCAAGCCCTAGTATGGCTGAAGAATCTAAAATTTAACGTTCGATCAAAAATTGAGCGTGCTTTTGGCAAGATGCCGATATACGCCAACGAGGAGTGGTGGAAGAACCCCGACGGGCCCGACTGGCTGTGGTGGCTCGTTGCGAGCCTGCCGCTGGCACCCGAACTAAAGGTAAGGTCTGAATGCCGCGCCCACAGCAGGTTTCGCAACCCGTAGGTTTGAATGCCAAAATGCACTGGTCCGCACCATGTTCAAAGCTCAAAAAATATTTTTCCCAAAATGACTGATTTTCTAAGTCTGTTTTTAAATGTCGGAAATAAAGCTGTCAAAATTATGTACGATCGACACTCCTATTTCAAAATATGTATCTGAATGTACCTTTTGTGTTAGACATTACGAATTACCGACAATCAAAAACAAAGACTAGGAAATCAGTCATTTCAGGAAAAAGATTTTTGAGTTTTGAACTTTGTGCGACCGGGGCGGTCTTAAGGTACGAGTGGATTCCGGTAACCTTCGGGGAGGGAAGATGGCCGATTGAAAAATGCCCAGCTTTTACTTTTGTTAATTTTGATTTACTGTGCTATTCACTGATTATACTCTCTCATTGACACTGGCAAAATCACTTGGTGGACCGCCATTCATTTAAAGAAGAAAGTACGAGTGCCGAGGTTAGAGCGCGAGCTAGCTAGCGCTCTAATTATAGGCACGAGCACCTTAAGAGCTAATTTCGATTCGCGTTAATAACTTGTGAATTTTACTGTAAAATGTTTACAAATAATTACATGCAAATTTTAAAAGTTAAGTAAGTGTGTACTTAAACAGGCTTTATAATTTTATCTATAATAAAAAATGCAATGTCAGACGAAGCTCCATTCTTGTTACCTATATTGAGCGTCACCATGGTAACCAATTAACGTTGAATATTAATCATATTTTTAGTGATTTAACAATAATGAAATTTAAAGAACAATATTAGTCTCTAAATTAATTTTGTTTTTAATATACATCCTTGTAATTGTTAATTAGGGAATAAAGGCTTGTAGTACTGTTAGGCGATGGGCTTGCCACCTGTCACTAATACACTGGGAAACATCTTAGCCTACTTGTGCAAAATGTGGTTACAGAATTATTAAGAAGTTTTAAGACGTGTTGGTAATTCTTTAGTTCTGCCTACCCCTCTCTGGGAATGAAGGCCTGAGTTTATGTATGTATGTAGGTTGTCAAGTGTTCACTAAACACCGAGACTAATATCTGGAATGACCATAACCATGGTAATAACAATGCTGTAATAATAATTATAGAACTGTTATTATAACGGAAACGCTCATTAAAGTGTTTTTTTCGTCTCGACTAATATCTGGAATGACCATAACCATGGTAATAACAATGCTGTAATAATAATTATAGAACTGTTATTATATATTGGAAACGCTCATTAAAGTTTTTTTTCCGTCTCGTCCTTGGCGGCTGACCGGCAACTCCAGATGCCTCTTAATGGTAAAGCCACCGAACTAAAATCATATGAATCACATTGAAAACCATTGAGCATAGCATTGTTCCGCAGGACATGATGATCTCGAGCAGGACGCTGATGACGCGGCTGCGCGTCATGAGCCGCTCGCTGCAGCTCGTCACGAGCGCGTCCAACTACGAGCACCTGCTGCGCGCCGACCCGCCCGAGTAGCCCGCGCCGCCCCGCCCCGCGTCGCGCACCCCGACACCCGCGCTCTACTGAATTTATAAACAAAATTGCAGGGTTGTAATTGTGATTATTAGTACCAAACTTGTATAGCGTCGCTCACATTTGAATAGTGAAAAAGCATTCCATGAAACGTTTACAAATGAATGCTCGTTTCCTAGCATTTCATACAATAGAAAACTAACGACGACGACGCCATTGGTTGACGTGTTATCCCTTTGTAGTTTTTTTAGACTTTGATACCGAAAAACGTCTATCGGACAGAGAGATATGATAAAAAAACTTTCGTTATTTTCGTAAAATGACTGGGAATTTTTATAAAAATGAATTAGTTTAAAATGATTTGATTTTTGAGTATGATCTAGTGCAGTTATGATGTATTAACATTTTATTACACGTCAGGCAACAGACTTTTTAGTGTCTATGGTAACAGTTTGGTATATACCTGGAACAGACACCTAAAAAGCGACGTGCCTTTTGACTTTAGTAGCTGTAAAGTAACATACATACATACATACATACATACCTTCACGCCTGTAATCCCAGAGTGGGGTAGGCAGAGCTACAGAATTATCTACATTTTTTTTTTTGTTGATAATTCTGTAACCACATTTTGCACAAATAGGCTAAGATACCAGCGTATTAGTGACAGGTTGCAAGCCCATCGCCTAATAGTACTACAAGCCTATATTCCCTTAGTCGCCTCTTACGACATCCACGGGATGACGTGGAGTGGCACTATTCTAACCCGGCAACCACACGTTCTAATAATTACAACTCGTAGGTACAGATGTAGTGAATAATCCTTTCCCATCGTATTTTGTCGGATAGTTAGCTTCAGTACCTATTAATAAAGCAACATAAACACGAACTTATCCGACAAAAAACGATGGGAAAGGATTATTCACTACATCTGTAGATCCGCTTAAGAGAAACACACGTAAATATGCAAATATAATTCGCAATAAATATGCTCCAAGTCCGCCGTGATATTGTTAAATGTATTAAGTAACAATGAAGTTAGAATAAACATACCGAACTATTATCTGTTGCCTGGACCTCACAAAACGGAAACGTCCGCTTTTCATGTAGTACGAATGAACCCATAATGATTAATTAGTAATGTACATATAGGCGGAATTCCTTATGTCTAATCATTTTCATTCGTCCTACGAGCATCGTAAGTGGATTTCGTTTTCGTTCTTTAAATTCGTTAATCTGAACTTCAAGACTTACAATCCCTGTGTGCTCTCTGAAATCTAAAGTTGTGTTCGATTGGGGTTGTTAAAATTAAGTACTAAAAGATGCCGCCAAAGGTCCCTACTTGTGGACTATGTAAACTAATCGCCATTTTGTTATGATATGAATTCATCAAAATATAGTCATTAAGTGATGGCAATAGTGGTTTAGGAATTAAAAACAACACAAAAATAATATTTATTTTCACAATAAATTTTCAAGGAAAATGTCTTGGGGAAGTCGTACGCCTAACACGTTTTTTGTAATGGCCAAGCACAATGTAAATTGAATTTAAAATGAAACTAATAACCAACATTTTTATTCAGTACTACGTTCATACATAGCCTGGGTGGATCAACCATCACAGACAATTGCAGAGTTCAAACGAAACACAATGTTAACTTAATACCGTTGTCGTAATAATCTAAACTGAAAAATGATGTAACCTATCCTGGGCCTCTGTTCAACTATATCGCCTTTGACATGTTACAATATTGTGTTGAACTCGGCCGTCGCTACTGTCAAGTAAATAAGAGATATCGTAACGTTGACAATACGATAATACTCCAAAGGCAATATGTTTTACTCAGTAGAGGAGACACTCAGGACGGTAGCCATATATTAAATAATAGGGAGTTGATGTTGATCTAAAATACCACAAGGATTTAGCAGTATTTGAAACGCGAATGTCAAAATTCAAAGAGAAATGATTGTTAAAGGGTTTGTTTACATAGTCTACAAGTTCTATTGGCGGTGACTAAACGGTCAACTAATTCACGTTGTTGGTTTGCGACGATATCTTCTTTCTTACTTTGGATAACATTCCAAATTGTTAAGAAATAAAGATCACACAAAGAGATAAAGCGTGGACGCTATGTCGAAGCTGTACTTTTTATTATAATAGTATAGATACCTACGTACAGAATGACGAATACGAACATGAATATTTAAAAACCAGACAGTATTCCCTGTTGAATAGAACGTCCGTGTTCATGTGAATTACTGTTATTTTTGCAGGAATGATGCATGTTAGTAATTTATAATCCAACTCTTCAATCGTATTTCACTTTTAAGACTGTCTACAATTAAGATTTAGATGATAACTCTTAGAAAAATCGAAAGAAATGAGGTCGGTGTGTTTTGGTTTTCTCTGAGCTTTAAATAATTGCATGTTGTAAATAGTTGCATTTAATGCCTAAATGGGTTTAATAAAAAAAGTTCTTATAAAATTGCAGTAATAATATTGTTTAGCTAATTATTATTCCATATGTAGAAAGTAAAAATGAAATTATTGTAGTTATTTAATTTAAAAGTTAGTGTGTAAGTAATCGACAAAGAGCATTATAATAAAAAAACATTTCGTAATTAAAACGCTTGCAGAATTTAAATATATTTACTGCTTTACATTTATAACTATTTTGTCTATGTAGTTTTTGTCTGCACGGTTGTCTATTGGCCTACGTATTTATGTCTGCATAATTATCGTATTAAAAATTTCCTGGCGTTTTTAATTACGAAACTTTTAGCCTATATTTACGATATAGTAGGCGATCTTTGATTGAGTTGAGACTATCGAAAAGAAAAGCTCTTTAAAACTGTATTACGTTACGGGTGTATATCGGATGGTCGGAAATTGGTCAATTTTTGTTTCGCAACATAATATTTTGTTGCATATCAATGATTAAAATGTCGACAAATTGTTTGATCGAAATTGTTTTGCATAATATTGTTTGATCAAAAAATTGTTTAGTGTTATATTTGTATGGAATAATGTTACTTTGTCGAATGTATTATTGGTATAACGTTGTTGTTCCGAATATTGTTACAACTTTTTTTTTCCATTACCAGTCATGTTAATTACCTACTATTTTACAGATGTTATGACTGGAAAGCAAATATTCATATGAAATAAACCCTGACCCTGAGGCGAAGTCGACTATTCCGCCCAGTTGTGGCGCTTCGCGCCTTGATACAGTTCTTACCTATAGATTAGTTGAGCAGTCATGTGACCTAGATATTTAATATTGCGGGCCCCCCCCCCGAACCCCCCTTTACTATTCCGCCTATCCAAATGTATCCAAAAATACGATTGGAATTGTAATTTTAGGACATTGTATTTTAGGTTAAATAACAATGCGACCTAACGATATGATGGATTTAGCCTTTAGTAATATTTTTTTTAGACGATACAATTTTAAAACAAAAGTGCTTTTGAATAAACATATTTATGCTAAAAAAGAAGTATGCCATTCAATATTATACCAAACAATTCGACCAAAAAATTTAAGCACGTGAAATTTTAGACCATGCGAAGGGCACCCCTGTATTACTTATTGAAAGCAAATTTATTTCTGGATTCCGACTATGATGTCTAGTGGAAGTGTTTAGGAATTTATAATTGGTCAGGCGTCAAAGTTGTTACTAGTGTTGTTACCCTGAAATTATCTGCAAATGGTCATAGCAGTCAACTGTAACTTCCAAATAAATAAGAGTAACGTACATCATTGAAAATAAGCATAATATAATGTTTCGCATTCGCAATCTATGTAACTTCCTTTCTTTAGCTAGGAAGTCGCCTATTTCCCATCAGGGTCGTGCTCCTACTAAGCGAAGACGTAGTACTGATTCTCCCACTGGTAAGAGCATGAATATAATAATGTCCTAATTCTTGTACTAACGACGAGTCTGCACCCGAAAAGAAGATATATTATGTTACGTACGAGTACCATTAACTCGCTGAAGTATGTACTATTGATATGATACAAATAAATAATGTTTGTACTTGAATTAGAGTATGATGAGTTCAATTGTAATGTTTTTTGGGAAAATATTTGTGTGATGAGGATTTGTTCCTGAGTCTTGGGTGTTTTCTATGTATTATAGTTAACCATATTTATGCAAAAACAATTTATATTTCAATGTTGATGAACGGAAAACTATTTCTAAATCAATCGAGTCGCTTTACTTCAAACTCGGATATCTCCTTGAAATTTGGTATACGAATTTAAAGTATGTATTTATCTATATAAGTATTTATATCGTTTGCCAAGTACCCATAGTATAAGCCTAGAGCTTAGTTTGGGGTTAGGTCAATTTGTGTGAGATTGTCCCCTGATATTTATTATTATTTATCCTACTTAGATATATCTACATTTCTCATTGCAGTAGGAGAATCAGTACATTATTGTCTTCGTGCTCCTCAGTAGGAGAATTTAGTAGAAGCACGATCCCGCTCCCCCTACTGTACCGATTATTATTGCGTTAAGAATCCCCGACTATTTCTATCCCTTCTGCCCAAGAAGAAGCGTAGTGCCCTTGTTACTCGCACATTACTGAATTACATTACCAGCAATGTACACGGAAAAAATATTCGTCCCACAGAATCGGGTAATTTAAGAAATACTTGTTCATGCACATTACTGATTACATTTCCAGTTTAGTATGAGGATGTAAATATTCTTCCGACATTACTCGGTTTTATTCAAAGAAATCGTTCGTCGACATTTTTCCGGTATTGGCGACTAACGCAGTAATATTTCTAACCTTTTATAGCAATGAAGCAGATTAATTAGTTAGAACAGTCGGTCACAGTGACAGGGCGATAAACATGTAAATTGTTTTTTTTTTTTATAAAGAGTACAAAACAATTAATAAATAGTCCATGAAAGTTAAGTCAATATAGGCGTATCATTATGGTAAGTACGGCCACGGTTTCGCATCGATAGCTCAGGTTTTGTGAATGCGTTTGAACTGCAACAGTAGCTCGGTTTTATTTTATGTTTACTTGGAGAACCCCCTTGGATTATTACTGGTAATGTGCAAAAAACTAATATTTCTTAATACATTACCCGGTTCTGTGCGAAGAGTATTTTTTCCTTGTTCAGTCTAGTTTATAAAGCGTTTAGTGTATATATAAATTGTCTATTTAATGTCATGTTCAAACTGTCATATACGAATTATCACAGCGATTAAAGTGACAAGGTACTAAAGTGTATACATCTTTATGAACTCTACTGGGCCATTCCATATGATTTCAACAAATTTGAATTAAAAAGTGTGCCGCATGACTTTTGATTTGAATAAAAAAAAATGAGGATATACTTTATGGTGAGAGAAGTGCTGAACCACCACCATTTTTTTTTTCATTTTTTTTTTTCCGAGTTTTTCCCATTCGAAGTAAATAGTGGGGTCAAATTCCTGCTTGTATATAATACGCTCTAACTTTTTTTTTTTAAGAGATAACGAAATAATTGTTGCTGTGTTTGATTAGGGAAGAAATGTTTATGTCATACTGTATGATAAAAGTTATCTAAATTAACTACAAAAAAAATGGTGTCCATTTGAAATGTTCAAGTAACTGGTAATTTTTTGCAATTTTAATTCATTTTTGTGCAAACCCTGATGCATATTAGGGATAACTTTTTTCAGAAATATAAAGTACTAGTTTTGTTCATTCTGTAAAATAAATATTATCGTTTTAGAATTATAATTCTAACAGAAAAATAGTAGTGAAAATTGAGAATTTCGAAAAATGCTTATGTTTGACCCCCAAAAAACCCATGTGGAAGAATAATTAAAAATTTGAATTTATTCAGAAAATATAGTCCATGTCTTTGTTAATTAGATTCAGTTTAAAAAGTTTCGTTATTTTCCCTATTTTTGGATATATGATTTTTTTAAACTGCTTATCTCGTGAATTTTCTCTCATTGTTTTTATATATTCATATTAAAATATTTTTGACTATAACTTTTAAATGTATGGTAATCAATTACCATACACTGAAAAATCATTAAATAAAAGCCAGACGGTTCACTAAATATATTTAATAATACTTATATATAAAACGAAAAAAAAACATTACTTGCAAACCTTTGCTACTTCGAAATTTTCCCCGAAACCCCCAAAAAAACCCACGTGGAAGAATAATTAAAAAATTGAATTTATTCATAAAATATAGACCATGTCTTTGTTAATAAGGTTCAGTTTAAAAAGTTTTGTTATTTTTGCTCGTTTATGAATATTTTTTTTTTAGGTGCTACTATAGTCCTTATCGAAGTTATATATAGGAGACCGTACTTAGGAGATAATGAAGCTAATAAATAAAAAAAATTTAACCTGTTTTCATGTATAGTTATTGTTCGTTATATACCACTACTGGTTGATAAGAAGTGGAACTTTTTTGCCACCTCTCACGGCAAATCCCCCTGTGATGGTGCTGGCGGCACGATTAAGCGGTTGGTAAGAAAGGCTAGTCTGCAACGCACCACAGGTAGTGATAACATTTTATCCCCTGAAGCTATGTACGAGTTTTGTGTAAACAAAATTCTTGGAATCAAGTTCTTTTTCGTCTCAAAATCAGAAGTCGATGTAGCTGAGTTGTACTTATCAGAGCGATTTAAAAATATGAGAACCATAAAAAATACACGTTCTTATCATAGTTTCGTTCCCATTTCTCAAAATGAATTAGTAGTGCGACGTTACTCTACTTCAGAAAATTTCGAAGTAGCAAAGGTTTGCAAGTAATGTTTTTTTTCGTTTTATATATAAGTATTATCACTACATAGTATAAAACAAAGTCGCTCGCGCTGTCTGTCCCTATGTATGCTTAAATCTTTAAAACTACGCAACGGATTTTGATGCGGTTTTTTTTAATAGATAGAGTGATTCTTAAGGAAGGTTTATATGTATAATACATTCCACGCGGGCGAAGCCGCGGGCGGGTCGCTAGTTAAATATATTTAGTAAATTTGAACCGTCTGGCTTTTATTTATTGATTTTTCAGTGTATGGTAATTGATTACCATACATTTCAAAGTTATAGTCAAAAATATTTTAATATGCATAATATATAAAAACAATGAGAGAAAATTCACAAGATAAGCAGTTTAAAAAAATCATATATCCAAAAATAGGGAAAATAACGAAACTTTTTAAACTGAATCTAATTGACAAAGACATGGACTGTATTTTCTGAATAAATTCAAATTTTTAATTATTCTTCCACATGGGTTTTTTGGGGGTCAAACATAAGCATTTTTCGAAATTCTCAATTTTCACTACTATTTTTCTGTTAGAATTATAATTCTAAAACGATAATATTTATTTTACAGAATGAACAAAACTAGTACTTTATATTTCTGAAAAAAGTTATCCCTAATATGCATCAGGGTTTGCACAAAAATGAATTAAAATTGCAAAAAATTACCAGTTACTTGAACATTTCAAATGGACACCATTTTTTTTGTAGTTAATTTAGATAACTTTTATCATACAGTATGACATCCACATTTCTTACCTAATCAAACACAGCAACAATTATTTCGTTATCTCTTCAAAAAAAAAAGTTAGAGCGTATTATATACAAGCAGGAATTTGACCCCACTATTTACTTCGAATGGGTAAAACTCGGAAAATAAAATATTTAAAAAAAAATGGTGGTGGTTCAGCACTTCTCTCACCATAAAGTATATCCTCAATTTTTTTTTATTCAAATCCAAAGTCATGCGGCACACTCGATTTGTTGAAATCACATGGAATGGCCCTACTGTAAATTGCTGGTAATGTACGAGTAACAAGGGGCGTAATGTTCAAACTGATGCATCCACGTGGCAAACTAAGAAATGAATCAATACACATGATACCCATTGATGGATAGAGAAGCAGATGTGATCTCATTGCTCTACAGAACTATCTGTGGCTAATCTCAGAGTAGTATTTAGGTAGTTGATCGATTAGAACTTAAAGTAAGAACTTTTAGAATAATTATAAAGTGTTCAACAAAGCTGATTTATCGCTGTGATGAAAATGTCTGGATAAAACTACATTTGTAATGAGCCCTTTTCTATACCTTACTAACTATCTATTAAGAGTTTTCACATTTTTATATGCCTGTTCATATGAATATGATACTATTGCACACTATGTTTCGAATTAGATACAGTAATCAGGGGTTTGCATATAATATATTGAGTGACCAACTTCACAAAATTATATGCCCTACCTCAAGGAGATTATGTTGGCATTTTGTACCTACAAAGTAGTAATAATTTCATTAAAAAAAACGTTTCTTGCCAGAAATGGTTAATAGATTTATATATATTTTGAATTAAGTTTTTACGAAACCGAAATATTATGAAAATGAATAACCTTCATTATCAAAGTATTTCAGTCTTGTAACAATTGGGACCTTAGCGGTTAAATCCTCTGAACCTCCACCAGGCAGAGTGGCTTTAACCGACCGTCTGTCTGCACTGTTTGCAAATTATCACCTTTTTCACGCAGTCGACGGATATATCTGCAGAACTAGTTCAACGCCTACGACGGATATTTCCGTTGCCAGCGCAATATAGACCTGCGCGTCTATAAGGCAAGGTTGATATTCGCTCTGGTGAAACCAGCCAAAGCTGTGATTGGAGTGAGTCTCGTTTTTCGTATTTAACATTTGGCGTTGAAAGGGTTAATGTACTTGTATGTCGGTTGCTGATTTACAAATGCACAGTAAAGCTGTCGAGGAGTTTATTGCAACTTCGTCCTTATAATGGTCTGTCAAATGATCGTTCTAACAAGGAAAGGTACCCAAATGTCCGGCTCCGATTTAGTTTGTTTGGATATACTTATGTTAGAGAGTACTTTAGTCCGTTTTCAGTACTTTGGAGGACTATTTCTCCCAACAGGTTGAGATTGGGAGCTAAAAAATGTTAGGTGTCTATTATTTTAGAATACTCTCCAACATAATATATCAAAACAAACCAAATCGCAGCCGGACAGTAGGGGACCTTTCCTTGTAAGTAATAAATTACCTTACGGCTTGTAGTATAAGTAAAAAAACTAAAGAGATTTTATCGTGAGATGCGAAAGGAATTCCAACTGAAATGAATATCTATGGTTAACAGACCTATTCTGCCATTCTACCATAGAAGGCGGTTAACTGTATAGTAATAGGATAAGCATTTTAAATTTAATGTGGTTACCACTTGAGTATAGAATTCTTTGACTACTTGATTGCAGATATCCACCTTCTTTACGGCAGACGGCAGTATTGTTGACGACGACCTACCGATTATTTGCACCATTGGCTTCATTTCAAGTGAATAGAGGTGATCATTCTACAACCACGCGGTGTTAATCGCTGTTAATGTGGATGCCGACAAATGGCTGTGGTTCAATACATACATTTCTTTCTCTGTTTCGTTTTTTAACTTATCCAGTTTAAACTACAGCTAGGGCCTTATCAGTTATCATATCAATACGATGCGTGCTTCGAATCAGAGGTACGTATATGCAGAAAGGTTTCTTTAAATACTTTTAAGTAATATGTAAGATGCTACTTTGTAAAACATGTAACCTTATTCAATTGGGCTTCAATGATTCTGCATTACGGCAATGATTTGAATGCTACGATACAATTTCAATTTGCGCCTTGATAACAGCTGCTTTTTAACTTACGTGTCGGGACAGTTTACTGGGGTTATCCCATTTATACCCATTGGAAAAATTATATCTCCCACCGTTGCAACAGAACCATTTTAGATTCATGATAAATGGTACGAGTATTTTGTGTGCTTCCACCCCTTGAGAACGACAGACTGGCCCTCTTTAGCATTCACTGGAAAACAAGCCAAAATTTATGTATATTATGTAAATGTTGTTCACGAACGCTCTAAATAGCCATGGATTTGTTAGAAAAAAATGACAAGAATGTATTATGTGTCTATGAGTTACATGATAATTGATAATTAATAATGAAATGTATGTTCTGTAATGTGTTTTTTTTTTCGTACAATTTAATCCTATTTAGTAGTAATACACCTACATACCACTTTACTGTTGAATTTCACGTGGTTACGTTTGCATTTAATCGGTATCAAAAGTAAATGGATAACTTCAAAAGTTTTCCCACCGTCAAGTCTTGGTTTTTATCGGAGATTCTTTGTAGCGATAATCACAAATATAGGGAAAAGTGGGGTAAGGAAAATATTGAATTAATTATTTCATTCATAGAAAAATCAATTATCTTTGTTAGTCTTTGTTTAATTACTTAATCAAGAACATAATTATTGAATGAGATCACTGTTTTCACTATCACACTGAAAACTTATCAATTGCCAAATCTTATTTTTTTACGGCTTCGCCCCATGTTTAACCCAAAACCGGGTATAGGTACCCGTCTTTGCCCCTTAATAACGGTAGCATTGGAACTATTCAGTACATCCTTCATGGTGGCCCATTTTTTAAACCAACCACACTAACGCCGCACCCCTTTGCGGCGTGCGGAGCGACGAATCCGCGTGCTGTGACGACGCTAATAGTGCTAATGGATACTCCGTTCCTTTCATTCGTCAATCGTACCAAAGTCGAGGGAAAGTGACGGAGCAAGCGTAAGGTTCTATTCTATGTATTTTGTAGTAGAGGCCCAGTGCCCGAGTTACGTCAGAGTAAGCAAGAGCGTAACCAAACAAATTCTTAATCTTATCATGTACACAACCGGGTCCTACCCGTTATTACCCCGTACGGTTTTGCCCACCCATGGATGCGTCCAACTATCTAGCCCTGCCCATATGCTGCAGCACATAATCAACATAGTTTACGTGATTAGTGCACGTGGAACGCTTTACTCGGAAACCATGCTGGGCATCACTAAGGCTAGAAGACGCCTGAAGTGATATGTGCCAACATATTATGCTCTAAAAACCTTTGACAATACAGGTAAAATATCAATGGGTCTAACGGCCAAACCCTATATTCAATCCGCGGACAGATAAGCTTACTTCGGATTAAAATTTGACACCATTTTGTATGGGCAAATGTCAAATTTTAACCCGAGGTAAGCCTTATCTATCCTCGCGCCTCGGTTTGAATTGAATCGGTTCGGCCGTAAATGAGGTTATGTCATTTTATGACGAATCCTTTGGTACAGGTGTGAAACTACCTTCCAATATGATGGATACACACCGCTCGTGCAAGAAAGGTTAAAATAAACAACAGAGGCTCTTCAAGAACTGAGAAACAATCCTTGACGAGGAATGCAGGTGTACCATCGACGAACTGATCGACACAAGTCACTGGCGGTAACACGCTCGACAGCAACCCTCACGGCATAGCTGCAAGCTGTGTTAACAGCATCCTCCTCATCAAGAGATGACGCAACGGGATGGAACCGACGAAATGTGAAAATCGTACGCTATTATAAATTATAATAAGCTCTTTAACACGTGTTCTGTAATACCTTAACAACGCTCTATTGAATTCGAGTCTATGACTTTTGAATTTCACCAATTTACTTCAGATGTGTACCATCCAGTGTGCCGATAGCGCAGCGCGCCCCTATTAACTCTGAAAGGTACATAGAGATCCAATAGCCCATTTATCTCACCATAAAACGTATCAATCGCTTGATCTGCTTCACTCTGCCTATACAACTGCGACCAGTCAATATGACCTACGTCACGTCACGGTAGAGCGAAACTAAATCAGCCCTAGCGAAATTCCAACGGAAGCTTTTGACGTAGAGACCTCGTTGTGTTGTTCTCATAGTTATTATTTTATTTTAAGGTTTATTGACCTTACATTTTTAATAATTTTATTTTTGCTTGTTTTAAGAATTTATTGTTTATTACTTTATTACCTTAATATTACTTAATGTAACTTACTTTTAAGTATACTTAATTATGTTTTTATGATTGAAAAAATGACCTTCTGCTGGAGTTTCTTGCGGCGCTTCTTCTCCGCAATGATGGTCTTGTCCGAAGCGCTGGTAGATTCACTGTACATTTCCGACGTGTAAAAGAGCCCGCATGTGGCCAATTTACTGAATAAATATTTTGAATTTTGAATTTTGATAGGTGATATTACATTGTAATAAAATTTGTTTATTTTAAAAGCAACAGCTAACAGTTTTATTGTTATCGTGAATATGGTATGTAAAAAAACTTTTTGTACTCGTCGATTAAAATGTTTGTATTACGATTTCATAGAGAATACTGTAACGTCACTCTTTTCATCGTTGAATAGTCTATGTTACTTCCGAAACAACCGAAATAACTATTTCGATACGCTCTAGACAACCGAAAAAAAATTGAAAATAGAACTTCGTATTTAAATAATATGTGCCCTTGTTTAAGGAGACTCGATGCGGTACAAAATTTGCCAATATTGTATGGCGTTTTGGAACGTAGCAGCATCGCGTCATCTGTCAAAAATCTACTTAAACTTGCTGCTGTATCCAGGACATTAAAAAAAAACGGTGGTGTGATAACTTTTCTTTTAAAAGCCAAGAAGTTTACGTTTTCTCTGTGGAAATAAAAATCATCATTCATAAAGATTTCATAGAGAATACTGCAACGTCACTCTTTTCATCGTTGTTACTTCAGAAACAACCGAAATAACTATTTCGATACGCTCTAGACAACCGAAAAAATTTTGAAAATAGATCTTCGGATTTCCATATGTGTCCTTGTTTAAGGAGCCTCGATCCGATACAAAATTGCCAATCTGTGGCGTTTCGGAACGTAGCAGCGTTGCATCATCTGTCAAAAATCTACTTTTAGTTTTCTTATATACTCGTATTAATGACTTACATTATTAATTTTAATGAACTCGTACAAAAAGTATTGTTCACAATAGTGTCATAATTAAGCTTTTTAATCTCGTACCTTACTTAGGCCACTCAGCAAGCTTCGTGGCCTAAACACGGTACTCGACTAAAAAGCTCTCTATTATAACACGATTACGAAAAATACTATTTCGGTACAGGCTTTATTGTGTGAAACAGCTGTCCGGCGAGAAATATAACAGTGTGTTCTCATTTAAAATATTCTTGTACACACAATAGTAGAAAATACATAATTTGCTTAGAGGCTATTTTATATTGTAAATATACTTGACACTACTAAAATACATCTTGGTCACTAATGAAGTCATTTACAGTGTAATAAGCCCTACCCAATAAGCAGCGCTTGATGTGAGACTTAAATTTATTGAACGGCATATTGACGATTTCAGATGGTAAGTACCTATCTTGTTGTAAAAACGTATACAGTTCCCCGCAAACGAAGTGCTTACCTTACGGAGACGGTGACCTGGAAGTGCGAGTTTATCCCTATTTCTAGTATTTAAATTATGAACGTCGCGGTTATGCCTAAACTCATGTATGTGTTTGCGTACATACATACATGATATTCTCAAAGATATGAGACGCGACTGTAAGAATATTGATTTCTTTAAATTTATCCCTTAACGAAACACGAGACCCGAGAGAGATTGGTAATTAGCACGTACAGCCCGCTTCTGTAATACAAAGATGGTTTGGATGTCAGCCGCTCTTCCCCACAGTAAAATTCCGTAACTCATAACCAGGGAGCGTACTTTTGGTGCCGATGACGGGCCGGTGACGTCAAACTACATATAGCATGATTTTATATTAGTATTGAATGAGTATTGACTACCTACTTATCAACCTCTTCGGTTTACTGATATTGACACTTAGGACATATATTAAAAACATAATTAAGTGACACATGACATTTTTATTAGAAGAAGATAGTTAGAGCCAATAATTAATTAATTAATTCGTAACAATCATTATTGCATTGCTATTGAATTACCTAAATCGCAATGGAATCTGTAAATGCATATTGTCAGGAGTTTCCTTGTCTGGTAGTAAATAGTAAACAAGTTTATTGCTCCTGCTGTGAGAAAAATTTAACATCAAAAGTAAGTAACATTGAAAAGCATTTGAAAACAAAGAGCCACTTAGAACGAGAAGGAGAGAAAAAAACACAATATGTTTTTAACATGGATTTAACTAATTTTATGATAGCTTCAAATATTCCTTGGAAACAACTAGAAAATAAGGACTTTGTCGATTTCCTTAAAAAATGCATTGGTGGGAATTATGCAAATACCGTCAGAATCAAACCTAAGATTACGGTATTTACCAAAAAAGTATGACGAAACTTTCACTTCCATACGGCAAGATATTGGTAATTCCTATATTTACGTAAGTGTAGATGAAACAAAAGACCAAACACAACGAAATGTTGCTAATGTTATCGTTGGAGCACTTAAGGGGACCAATTCAAGCAGACCTCATATAATCGCTTGTCAAGTTCTTGAAAGAACGAATAATGAAACTATTAAGGATTTGATAGTTAACTCATTAAAAAATCTCTTTCAAAATGACAATTATCACGAAAGAGTGGCGTTATTGCTTACTGATGGAGCTGCTTATATGATAAAGGCAGGCCGGACACTAAACAGCCTTTTCCCGAACATGACACACGTAACTTGTGTAGCCCATGGGGCCCTAGACAAGATGCATTACGCCGAGTCGCTTTTCTATTCGTTTCGTTTTTAAACCAATCGCGTCACTGCTAGATCACGTGACTTTTCGTATTCTCAACCGTGTCGCGGAGACAGTGCGAGGCTTATTCGACGATGTGAATGAATTAATATCAAGTATAAAATCGGTATTTTTAAAATCCCCCTCAAGAGTGAGAGTATTAAAACAGCTTTACCCTGACATGCCAAAACCACCACGACCGATTATAACAAGATGGAATACGTGGATTGAGGCCTGCATGTACTACAGAAAATATTTGGAGGAGATCACTAATGTTATTAATGCTCTAAACAAAAGAACAGCGGTTAAAGTAAGGCGTGCAAAATTAGCAATTAAGAAACCAAATCTAAGACAGAATATATTTTTCATAACGGAAAATTGCACCGTTGTGGTTGAATCCACTCAACATATGCAGAACTCTAACCTTTTGCTGACAGAGTCATTGGATGTGATTAAAACTGTAACAGCAAAGCTGTCCAAGATTTGTTTACATGAAAAAGGAAAAGACATATATAGAAAACATATATTAGTATTAATGAAAAACAAGGGACTACGAACTATGGAAAAAATTGCCGCCTTAAATGATAACAAGGAAATCTGTCTGAATGAAACCACAGAAAAAATGGATCTTTGGCCTTTTTTAAAGTATGCTCCAATTACATCGGTTGAAGTTGAAAGGTCATTTTCAATTTTAAAATGGATTTTTTCCAGCACGCGGTGTAATTTGACTCCGAGAAATAATTATTAATTATGAATCGAAGTTTAATAATGTCCGTAATAACTAACTGTATATAAACTGTATAAAATATCATATCCGTAAATTACTAGCTGTATAGAACTGTACACATATAATTACAAATGGTAAGCAAAAATTAGTTAGTCTTCAAAAATATATCGTTTTACATATAATTAACCTTTTTTCATTATTTAAGTTGTACCTAACTGGCACATAAGAAAAAAACCTTTATTAAAAATAAAAAAAAACAATAACAAAACGTGTATAATGAATATAGAATTACCTACCTATTTCTAAGAACCAAGATGTGTCGATCTGTGTTATTTTATTTATTTAAGCGGGAAATTGGAACCGTTATCCAGATGTGCGACTTAATAAAGAAAGGCCAGCAATAGTTATTTGTTCAACAAGAGAGCAAAGTTGGTTTTTGCTGCGAGTGATGATGTTGAATCCCGAGTAAGCGAAGGATTCTATTATTGAATCACGAGCGTAGCGAGTGATTCTAGGTTAGAATCCTGAGCGTAGCGAGGGATTCAAAGACACGAGACGTAAAAAACTTTGGTCTCGTGTGAGACATACAACTTTTCACCTCAGCAGCGAGAACAACACAGCGCGAAGCTGGTAGGGCCAACGCAGGTCTTCCGTTGTGACCATTTGGTGAATACACGACTAAATAACGACACGATCGCATATGCATCAATCACAAGCAAAGCAAAATACTAATAAAATAAAAAGTGGAAAAAATAAACATGAAACAGATAAAACCTGTCACTCAACTTGATAATGCCGTAGTGCAAACACAACTTTATACAGCTTTATGTAGTCTGTGGCTTTAATTAGGCCTTGTCTATTCTATGGCTATTGGCTATGGCGGACAAATTAACAAAAATTACATCGTCATTTACATTACATTACATTTGTTTAATACGCAGAACAAATTAGCAAAAGTAGGTCAAGGACCATGAAAACCAAATTGAGTATCAAACTATGAAAAACGTCTAGTAACACCGTGCTCCTGAATGCTTGTGGGACATAAAAAAAGGTATGTGAATACGTGATTCGAACTAAATTGCAACTAGGTAGTCTCATATGTCTGAAATTTTCTCGACTTTTTCGCGTTCCTGCAAGTGTTTCCTTAATGAGCCTTAAAACTATGTATATACATTTCAGGTTCTGAAGCGACGGGGGCAGATTATGAGCTAAAGTAGTTACGTTGACGGAATCATTGACAGCCTCGTGGAGTCATAATCTACAAAAAATAAATTAAATTGAACAAAAGACGTGGATTTCTAAACTTGAACAAATTCAAACAAAGAAAAACAGCTACTAACATCATGCTACTTAATGCTTGTGGGACATAAAAAACAGGTATCTGACTGGAACCAAATTAATAGTTACTGTTCCCTTAACTGCAAGTGTTTCTTTAACTGAGTCTTAAAACCATGTATACATTTCAGGTTCCTAAGCAGGCAACAGATTTTTCCAGCAATTTGTTGCTGTGGCCTGATACTTTACTACCCCGAAGAGGAGACATGCCAGATGAAGCTTGATGATTTTAGGTGTGACATGAACCCACAACGGAATGGCGAAGCAGAGGCTTTTTTTGTTTTTGAGTGAAGACATGAAAAAAAACAATATGATAAAAATTAAATAACATGTATCTATATTTGTAAAACCAACAATTTCAAAAATTAAAAGTTAAAAGTAAAATTACTGCAGTTTTGCAAGTTAAATGTTACAGTTTTGTTTGGAACCGATATTGTTGTCTTAGAAACTTGAGTTTGAGTAGTTGATGAGGCTGAGATTTCGGCTTCCTTACTTGTTGTGGGCTGTGACAGAGGAATAGAGAAAGTAGGTGACTCAGCAGTGGTATTTGTGACTCTGGAAGTAGATGGGCAAGACCAAGGATCTGAGGTCTGTTTCCAGCTCATAGTTTCACCGGCTTCCTCACTTGTAGATTGTGACGGCACAATAGTGAAAGTAGGTGACTCAGTCTCAGTATTAGTGACTCTGGAAGTGGATGGGCGAGACCAAGGATCTGAGGTCTCTTTCCAGCTCATGGTTTCGGCTTCCTCACTTTTGGATTGTGGGGGAAGGATATGGAAAGAAGGTGACTCAGTGGCGGTATTTGTGACTCTGGAAGTAGATGGGCGAGACCAAGGATCTGAGGTCTGTTTCAAACTTATGTTCTCTATGATACGCTTACAGATTTTAGTTTTATTTTCAAGTGAATCTTCAATATATCCTTCCGCAACCATATTCGACCTCCATCCGCCGTGCCGTTTTTGAACATTAGCGGCTGAAAAAAATTTGGACTTCTTGGGTTTGTGCCCTACTGATATTTTCTTCAAAAATGCAATGAGTTTGTGGTAGGTTTCAATGTGCACATCATCCTTCGTTTTTATTGTTGTTTTCAACATTGAGTAAATACTCCACATTGTTGATGGTTGCTTTGTTTGTGATAACTCTATGAAATACGCTAACAGTACAGTCTCCGAAAAAGTTTTGGAACCATTTGCAAGTCTCCATTGCATAAAAATATCATAAGCTTTCAGATATTTTTCGCGAGACGTAGCGTAACAGAAAAGCAACAAAAAACATTTTTTTTAAACAAGTACAATAATCCCGCTATTTTTGAAATGCGTTCTGAAACTGCCCCCGCGGTTTATGTCACGAAATCAAAGATTGCTAAAACAATAACAAAATTATGTAGATACATGATAAACTTCTTATTTTTCATTAATTTTGTCTTCAAAACATTAAATAAAAAAAATGATCGTATAAAATAGTTATAATAAACACATTTCAAACTTTAACAGATAGTTTTATTTGCAATTTTACGGTTATGTGTGCATCCGAACGTGCGTTTCTTTTTGGGCCTACTATGTGTGGAATTTGAAAATCGAATTTCGAATCAAGTTGTTTCTATCTCTCGCTTTTTTCCTATCGAAGTGAAAGTGACAGAACAAAGTGAAGTTAAATTTTTTCGAATGTTGTAAATAGCCCCAGCACTGCTCACGGCATTTAAAAAAAATAATTAAAAAGCTACTTTGCCTCACGCTCGCAGCAAAATTGAATTTTGCTCACTGTTTTTAAGCAGCAAAACCTGCTTGTTTGAGCTGCTGAGGTGAAAAGATATTTATATGAATCTTATATCTCAAATGACAGTGAAGATACAGAGTTCTGTCTGAATTTTAAACGTGCTGCAACGGTGTGCTTCGAAATGCGTCGGAATTGCATGTTTTGTTTTATCATTGACCTTTTATGGGTAGATTAAACTGTGTGCATTTTACACTATTAAATATGTTTTGTGTATCGTGTTGTAAGTTATTTAAACGTTTACATTAGCTATCACGTTAATTTAAATCATTATTTGACTTAGTGCTTCACCAAACGTTAAACGGACGATTAGAGCTTTGACGGATGACAAAATGCCGAATGGTAAGGGTCAGCTAAGAAAACAGTCAGTTAAATTAGTTGGTGAACAACGATATTTATACATAACGTAAATTTCAAGCATCCTATATCTGAAATTGCGTCATCGGCCTGTCATCGGCACCAAAAGTACGCTCCCTGCTCATAACACTATGGAAATAACTATAGTAAGTACACAAGTCTCGCCGTCTCGACGTCAGTAAGTTGTCGGATTCGCTTTACCGCATAAGCCGCTGAACTTAGTTTACTTGCAAGTGTGGATATATGCGCACTCCATTGCAGTTTCGAGTCTAGAGTGACACCTAAAAATACTGTTCTACCTTCAAATTCCAGTGTCTCATCCTTCAGTCTTATTCTATCCGCATTCATACTCCTAACGTTGGACAAAGAAAATTGAATGCACTTGGTTTTTTTGGCATTTAAAAGTAAGTTTGTTGGCTGTAAACCAGTCAACAATTGTAGACAACGCAACATTGATGTCATTAAAATTATCCTGTTTCCTATCCATCTATGTAATGTAACCTTTAAGTAGGTACTATACCCTACCAGGGTTCATGTCTTACGAGTGTATCTTAGTAATAACTAGACCCCGCTATCAAGTTCTTAGGGATGGGTAAAAATATTCATGATGTCGATATCGATATTCTTACTTTTTTTGTACAATTAGTTTTATATATGTACCTATACCATTTTTTAGACTACAATTTAACATGTTTTTTTTTTGGATCCATGATAATCATTGTCATCAGAAATGTAAATAAAAATAAATAGGGCTCAGATATATTGGGTTTATTGTTGAATAAATTAATCGTGACTGCACTAGATTTTTGCAGAGAAACTGAAAAAAAAACTGATCGTTCATTAACAATACGATATCCCTTTAAGAGGCATTTATTTATTCATTATTTCATTTTTAATTAATGTAGGTATATATTGGTTTGTGTATTATAATGAATATATAGAATGGTTTGTGCTATGAAGATAACGATAATTTGTTAGTAATGATGAAGTATTGAAGAATTTTATTTATAAAAATGAAAAATATTTAACACATTCATTTTGTAATTATATAGTCCTGTTTTATAAAATAAACACGTTTAATTAAAGTCCTTTACTCACATTATGGCAAAGAAAAATAATTATCGACATGTAGGAAGAGAGGACAATAGAGAGCACTCTCTCCAGGCGGGTGTTATGCCTGGGGACCGAAGTCCATTAGGATGAAGTTGGAAGTGGTATATATGTCAACCGACTTTAGAAACTTCGTTAGCGCGTTGTAGGATTCTTAGTTCCGCTCGGCTGTCTGACACTGTTGGCTCTAGCGAGTTGTTGATACAAGTTTCCGTTAGATGTCGCTAGGTCGCCACATCAGCCCCCCTTTGAGACCGGGGGTTGATGGTGATGTGATGACCGTGCAGTCTGTGCGTCGAATTGCCGCTTTGCAAGTGCCAGTGGATGTGTCTCCAATGGTGCTCAGAGCCGCGTTGGCGAGCGTAGCAGGAGAACAGGAGTGAGTGGAGTACACAGTGAGTCGTGTACTGCTCGTGAAGTACTCGTTGTAGGACGCAGGTGAGTCACGTTGTTGAGTGAGAGTAGGGTTGCACACTGTAGACACCAGGCATAGAGATAATACAGAATGCTAGTGGTGCACACAGTGCGGGTTGGTCTGGCTTGCTGTGAAACTGCGTTATGTTCTTGAAGGTCGTCAGGTTGCGTAATTGTCCATTGTCGAGGGTCACCAATGTAGGAAGAGAGGACAATAGAGAGCACTCTCCAGGCGGGTGTTATGCATGGGGACCGAAGTCCATTAGGATAAAGTTGGAAGTGGTATATATGTCAACCGACTTTAGAAACTTCGTTAGCGCGTTGTAGGATTCTTAGTTCCGCTGTTTGACACTGTTGGCGCTAGCGAGTTGTTGATACAAGTTTCCGTTAGATGTCGCTAGGTCGCCACAGACATATAGCTATAATTATCGACATATAGCTAGTATTTCAAAATATTTTTTACCCATCCCTAAGAACTTGTTAGCTACCATTTTGCACCTCCGATAGCGGGGTATAGTAATAACTCATAAGTACCTTATATGTGACATGGTAGCAAATAAATGATTAAAATTGTAGTACCGAAAAGTAACAAATACATATATTTCATAAAAAGTGTTTTTCGAGGCAGCCGAAAATATACTGTAACTGTAAAAAGAAGAAAGGTGATCTCTTTTCATTCGTAAGTAGGTACCGTTAATATTTTTTACATAAATTGGTTTACATTACATCTTTACATCTCGCCATTTTGTCTAATTTGCACCGGCGTCACTATCACCTGTGAAACACCAGACTATACAATTTGATATCGCATGAGTGCGATAAAGATGGGTAGCTACACGGGAGTGGACACCTTGTCTTGCCGAGAGGGGCGAGCAATTTGAAAGAACTATTTATCTCTTTGTAACAATAGTGTTCGCTACGGATTGCCGTCTTTGTATGTACAAATATGTTAACGTAGCAACTAACTGTCAGTAATTGGCGAAGGGTTTTAAATGCGTTTAGTATGGGCATAACGTATCTAAATATAAAATATCATTGAATGAAGCAAAATATTTTATCGACAAAAAAATATATCGATGTTACTGTCAACATCTAAATGTTATTTAACATCAATATCAGATTTGACGTGACGCGTGACATTTATATTTTTCGGATGAAAACTGATATTGCATATTTTAAGGCAAAATAACTTTGACTCACGTTATACGTCAGGATATTTCCTAATCCATGAGTTAATATAATATTGACGTGGACGTGGGTTTTTTTTGGGCGGCATGATAATTTTGGACTTCGTGACAATAGTAGCGGAATATTAATGAATTAATTATACCTACCTAATGAATGGCACTGACGGTAAAGTGTCATTTTGATTGAAATTACATCCGCATACTTTTATTATCTTAAAAGGCTCGATATCAGATATGATACCGAACTGTTTTTATAGTAATCGAGAATTTTCAATGAGCACATGTGTATCGACCTCTTTTTTTATCGATATCAAGTCCCTAAAACGTGCCCCGAGTTAGCACAGCACAAGTATGGTTATTATATTCGCTCATTGAATACAAAACGGACACATTCCAAAATAATTTTCTTTTGCATTGAAAATCTTATACAAACAGCTTGTAATTTCGAAATTCAACACTGACTGATTTTGGAATGTGTCCGTTTTGTATTCAATGAAAGTATTTTTTATTGACATTGCAAATAGGCTGGAGTGTACATATGTACCGTTTGCATTGTTGAGACCGGTTTTGCTAGATAATCTCTTCCGGGGACGAAGACTAGACTTAATTTTCTTTAAAAGTATAAAAAATTTAGTATTATTTATATTTAGATTAATGTTAGGTTTTGTAAATAGGTAGGTAATGTATAGGTATTTTTATGATATATTAGAAATTTAGAATGTGATATGTTTGTTGTTGTTTTCGTTTTAAGCTAATGGCCTAGTAGCCACAGCTTCAATAAAAAAAAAACGGGGCTGTAAGTAAATAATTGATTTATTTTATTGAAAGAAAAGGATATGTCCTTAACATTTTACATTTAAATTTTCACAATGTTCACAAATGTGGTTAATTGTAAAATACTATAGTTCTTCCTTTTCCTAGATATAAGAGTATTCGGAGAACGTGCTGTCAGGTAAGCGTAACATTAATTAATATCATTGTCTACTTACTGAATTTCGCATTAAGTATGTAACATTTCTGTGTTGTTATTATTTTAGGGGTGCCTCAGTACCTACACATAATATTCTTATTAACTGCTACATTATGGTAGTCATAAAATGGAGGCTTTCATGTCGAGGTGTCCTACAAAAAATAAAGTAAGTTTTCTAGTTTTTCTTTGTAAATATATAGGATTGTGATAGTCAGCGATCCTACCGTAACGCTTCCTGAAAGTTATACCCAAATTTAATATAGGCTATTATGATTACCCGACAGTGGCTTTGGTGTTTTATATTTTATATAGGGAGCCATTTCCCTAGAGCTAATAATTGTTTGACCTAAATGTTTACAATGTTACTTACATTGTAAACATTTAGGTTTAACAATTTTTCAGATTATCGCGGGAGGCACCGTGGCCATCTCCTCTAATAGTTCGACGGCGCTGAGTCTTGAGGTTAAAATATATTAAAGTTGACATAATATTATAGTATCCCCAGCCCAGCCCAATCTAATGCCAAAGTTTGTTTGATAGTAGTGGTTGCTAAGTTAGAAATTTAGACATTTGTCTTTTTGTAAACAGTATTGGACAAAAGGAAAATATTAAAGGTGAAAATTTAACATTTATGGTTATATTGTAGAAGTAACCGATGTGCATTTTGTGTCGTTTTTATCCACTGGAATATTGATATTTAACTTATACCTAACCACATCTGCTAACAGCTCTGAAAGAGTTTCAAAATCTGTTAAATAGGTAGTATGCATTTCAAATCACTATTATCTGCTGTTCAAACCAATTTATGTGATAGTTCATCTATGACATTTGAAGCTTTTATCCCTTCGGGTGCTACATGACCTGCTCCCGGCTGCTGTAGGTAATCAGTCAAGCGGCGCGCCCATACGCGCAAGTATCAGTTGAAGGCCAGGGGCTTTTATGAGTAGTGCCTGAAATTATTTCACGCATTACAAATTCTCCAATTCACACATTTTTTATATACAAAAGTTATACATTAACAGAATATTCATAAAATAAGCTAACTCTCTTTGTTGTATATTTTGCCAGCATTGTTTAAAACTAGGCCAAGTGATAATTTTCCAGTTTCATGAACACAAAACATTCATTTAATTCCGAGTTATTTTAAAGGTATATGTTGGAGCTATTTTACATTAAATTTATAATATAATATAATTACTATGCATAGATTAGGTTAGGCTTGATTAATAAGCAATGTCAAAAAATAAACACTTCAAGGAATTTTACTGCCTGGTCATCAGATTTTAAACAAACCAGTGTTTATGCCATTATATTTTAAGACCATTTGTAAACACATAATGCAATAAATGATATGACTATGACTATGCCTTAGTATATGCGGTGTACCCGTAAAAAGTCGAATAGCCAGACAGTAAAATTCCTTGTAGTAAGTACACAATCGCCCTAAAGGGTTCCTTTTTTACCATTTTGGTACGGAACCCTAAAAACGATACAAATAATTAATAGTGCTTTGTAACATTTGAAATATTAATGTAGACAATCTCTAATAACAGGGAGATGTAAGAAAAATTACAGGCAACAGCATGTTGGACCATGCTCAAATCGCACTGCCGGACAGTAAAGTTCTGTGTAGCGCGCAATCGCCCTTTTGGTGAGACGAGTGAGGTGAGGTGTCTGTCTATCTGTCTGTATGTGACCGCAGTTTTTCCCTGACACTATAGAAGCTATCAACTTGAAATTCGGTATAGTTGTACAACTTGCTTGCCCGCATCTGTTTTTAGTAAAAAGAATATGATATTATGTTTCTAAATATTTGAAAAGGGGTCTAGAATGGGAGCTTGAAAAATAAAAGGGATTTCATTATAGCAAACGGGGTGTCATATGAAAGGACTCGATCTGCAATTGAATATCAAGTTTTACAGTTTTCGAAAAATTATCAAAAAACTTTAAATATCTGTATTTAAATTTAAGCTAGTCAAAATGGACCTTATCGCGTATTAAATAAAGTTCATAACAAAATGATGATGAATTATTTTTGCGTTTTCCAACCATATTATCTTAAATACGGAACACTCGGCGCGCGAGTTCGACTCGCACTTGACCTATTTTTTATCCATAATAGGTATAGCTGTGTTTACATACTAGCGCTATGTTAGATAGCTCTGGATGAATGTGAAGCAAAATCAGTTTGCACAGTACGCAAGCTCCTCCATAAGATGCTGTTATATGTTTCAGCTTTTATTTTATTTTGAAAGTTTGAATTTGAAAAAACAGTGCCACAAATGAACAAGTACTGAATTGCGGAAAATGCAATGGCAAGATGTAACACTAAATTCAATAAAAGCTTTACATACACACTGTATCCATTTATCATCCTGCTTTCTATAGCAACATGGCTGGACATGGTGTCAAATGAGTAGGCTTTAATGTGTATTGTCTTTTCATTGTAGGTTGATAGGTTGTATTGAAGTAAAGCCGATTGAACAACGATTCAGACAAAATCTGTAAGGTTATAATGACAGTTTAAATTTAAAACTGACATGAGTGCAGATGAGTGTAAGGCAGGCTTGTAACAAAACTAAATAATTATGCCGGTATGTTTATCTGATCTACACTCGGCGTCAAAAATATCGCACCTTGGGGAAAAATATGTTCAACCGACATTATACCCTATTTAATCAAGGGTAAAGGTATGACTGTTAGGTATTATTTTAAATGTAATAAAATCTACTTTAAAAAAAAAAAACATTATTGTAACCAGGTTTAAAAAAAAAGAAGTTTAATGCGAAGACAAGAAAAATAATTATTAAATCTTAAATTAACATCAATTAAATGGTTAACTAAAAAACAAAAAAGACACTTAAATAAACTTAAACCTAGTGTTACCCCCCCTTTCCCTAATTAACAACATTTCAAAAAAAAAAGCATTATTGTTTTTTCGCGTTTATAATAGCTGGTTAAAAATTGGGCTACCCGTATTTCTCGGTTTTTCTATATTTAACTTAAATTCGTCGTTAATAATTTATTAAAGAAATAGTCATTAAAAAGACCGTATATACAAAGTTAGGAATACTGATGTCGTGATCTTAGCATGATATAAAATAAAATAAAGTAACTTTTAACAGAAACAGAACTGACTATCATGTCATGTCATATTTTTTTCAATTCCTTTGGTAATAAATGGACTAAGGGCACTATAAGTGTATTCCTAACATTCACAATCCATTTTTTTTACCTAAATATAAAAAAATCCAAAGATATTTTTACTGTAATCAGCAGTGTAAAATCTAGAAACGGTATTTTATTTTACTACCTTAGCACATAATGAATTGTTGTCAATTACTGCTTCCATGCGGTCTTTCATTGACCGAACCAACTTCACTACGTCTGACTGAGGAATGAGGTCCCATTCTTCAATCACGGCGTCCTGGAGGTCTTGGAGAGTAGTAGGGATGGCATCACGTGACCGAACACTTCGCTTCAGTTCGTCCCAAAGGTGTTCGATTGGTTTCAAGTCGGGACTTCTCGCAGGCCACTGCATAACAGGGATCCCAACCTCTCCCAGGTAATCACGAACGATCAATGCAGTGTGGCTGCGGGAGTTGTCTTGCATTAAAGTGAATCCAGTGCCGACAAAACCCGCATATGGGACCACATGCTCTTCCAGGATCTCCGTGACGTACCGGTGAGCAGTCAGGGACCCCTGCCCGCGAGTGCCCCCCGTCCGGGAGACGCACACGAGGTCGGTCTTGCCATCTGTGGACATACCGCCCCAGAACATGCACGATCCACCTTCACACTCACTCCGTAGGCCACCGTTTCTTCAATGCAGGCTTGAGCAAATCGTTCTCCCGACCTTCTGTAGACTCTTCTACGCCGGTCGTTGGAATGGAGGCCGACCCTCGTCTCATCGTAGAAGAGGACCTGCCTCCACTGGTCGAATGTCCAATCGACGTGGTCACGAGCAAACTGCAGGTGTTCCTTTGACAAACAACTTTTCACCAAATGATCATTTGGCAAACGAGACATTTGACAAAAGTATCATCTTACAAAAACTCACTTAGCAATTGATTATTTAGCAATTAGTTTACCTATTTCTGGGCAGAAAAAAAAACAACCTCGAAGCTCGGGAAGCTCGGGAGCTTGGCTCCCGCCTTTGCCTTCTAACCTAACCTATCCGAGTTGGTTATGCCCTGATTCGTCTTCCCCGTAAAATGTAAATTTAAATGTTGATCATTTGGAAAAGTAAGTTATTTAAAAAATTACTATTAGTAAAATGATCAATTGACTTATGTTTTTTTTTGCAAAACGTTGTTTCAAATCAAATCAAATCATTTATTTAGTTTCCATAAGTACATAGTAATTACAGTAGTTGACTACCTCTTTTTAAGTATAAAATATACCTGTGCTAAGAGGTAGCCGCTCTTCCTTGTGGGTAAGTAGTTAGTACTCAGTACAATTTATTAATTTACAATTTTATTCATCTTCAGTGACTTATATCTATTGTGTGTGTGTATGTGTGTGTGTGTGTGTGTGTGTGTGTGTGCGTGTGTGTGTGTGCGTGTGTGTGTGTGTGTTTCTGATTTTGCATTGTGTTTTACAGGGGTTTATGTTTTGTTGTTATTACTATTTACAATTCATGTTCACATTTCTTTGTATTTAAATTGGATGTTTTTTTGTACTTTAGATAATGTTTTTTAATAGGTTCTCGACTTCACTATAATTTTTGGTTTTTAACCAATCACAAATTTTGTTTTTGCATTCATAATAAGTTAGGTGATAGATTTTAATTTCTTTATTAACAAGATTATAAAGAATAGAGGATCGAGCGGCGAATTGTCTTTTTGCAGAGACTGTCTTTGTTTTAGATACAGGTACAACATTTGGTTTTCTCCGCCTATTTTGGGGTTCAGGTCTGTATACTTGTGACTTGTGCGTTTTTAGAACAACATGCATAACATAAAGTTTCCTGACTGAGAGGTGGCCACAGGACGAATATAATTCTTGAGTAGGGAATTTGTATGGTTTAAAGTTCATTACCTTTAGCAAGTGTCTTTGAGACCTCTCTAGTTCCAGGGATTTATTTTGAGTTAAACCACCCCATACTGGAATGCAATAAATTAGAATAGACTGGGCAAGTGAAATATATATTTTGTTTAAGAGTTTCGTCGAGGTTATGTGTCTAAGTGTTTTGAAAACCCATATCAGCTTTCTTATTCTATTCATAACCAATTCCGCGTGTGCGTGCCATGATAGCCGTTGGTCCAATATAACTCCCAGATACTTAACATGACCAACCTTATTTATCGAGGAACATGTACAATTTGATTTCGTTAGATTGTTGCATTGATGGATTATTATATTGAATTCAGAATTTGGTTGAGTCCTAGCATCAGTGGTGAAACAAACAAAGTTGGTTTTATCAGTGTTTAGGGTTAAAAAGCTTAGGTGTAGCCATGCAGCAATTTTAGAGAGACCCAGCTCTGTCGACAATCGTACCGCTTCCCAAGATGGGCCCGTGAAAACAACAGCTGTGTCATCCGCATATGAGAAAACATGGCCATTAGAGAGAGTCATGCTGCAAAGTTGATTTATGTAGATTAGAAACAGAGTGGGGCCCAAGACGCTACCTTGAGGCACACCATAGCTTATTGAAGTTTCATCACTGATATGCTTGCCCAGCTTAACTCTCTGTTTTCTATTTTGAAGGTAATTCTTGAAGAGCAGCAAAGGAGTATCTCGGATACCTATGTTTTCCAGACGATTTATAAGAATGGGGATTGAAACCGTGTCAAACGCCTTTTTTAAATCAAGAAAGACGGTAAGGCATTTTTGCCCCATGTCTACTTCTTTTGCAATGAGTTGAGTCAGTGCCAGAACTGCGTCCTCCGTAGATATTCCTTGTTTAAAACCAAATTGAGTGCTAGAAAGTAAGTCAAATTTTTTCAGGTAGTTAGTTAATCGGGAATTTAGTACTTTTTCTAATATTTTAGATATTGACGAGAGGACGGATATAGGTCTATAATTGCTCGGATCCACTCTATTTCCACTCTTAAAGACTGGAGTAATAATTGCTTGCTTAAAAACAGTTGGAAAGATTCCCTGATTAAAACAAAGATTAATGAGGTTTGTGATTATAGGCACTACTTGTGCGCTAGCCATTTTTAAAAATCTAGTAGGGATGTTATCATACCCCGGGGCACTATCGCTCTTAAGGTTCATTAATGTCGTGTAAATTTCGTCGGGATTAGTTTCAAACAGTACGAAGGAATTTATTTGAGCGATCTGTTTTTTGATAGAGATGTTTGTTGTAGATATAGCTGTTTTTAATGAAATTTCGTCAGCCAGAGATTTGCCTACATTGGAAAAGAAGTTGTTCACATAATTAGCGGATTCTTTAGGTGACAATCTTAGGTCCAGAAGCTCTGAACTTTCAGTTTTGTTAGGTTTACGATGTGTGATTTTATTTATTGCTTTCCACAAGGTTTTCGGATTTTTATTCGCTTTATTAAGCTGTTCTTTGTCGTAATTACGCCTTAGTTTTTTGATCAGGTTGTTGCAATGATTTCTATATCTTTTATATGTAACCTTCAGTATTGCATTATCAGGGTCTTTTTTTAATTTGTATTGCATGTTGTTTCTGTTTGTGATGCATCGTAGGATACCTAATGTTATCCAAGGTTTAATCGTTCTATTTCTCCTAGGAATAATTGATGTGATAGTATTTTTAATTAAGCAATTTTGTAATAGATCTATCAAATGTTGAGCCGATAGGTTAGGGTCACAATATGTAAAATACTTTGCGAGGTCATTATTTTTTAGTTCAATAAGTGCTTTATCAAGGTCAACAGATGTTTTAGTTTTAGGTAGGTTTCTGTAATTATTTAATTTTGTAAGCTTCAGTAATATCATAGAGTGGTCTGTGATAGTTGTGTCAAGGACAAATATAGACACGCTGGTTTTATGTTTATCGGATTTCAGAATAAAATGATCGAGACATGCTTTATCTCTAGTTGGGAGTGTATGTCCCGGTAGTAATCCATGCGTCGATAACATGTTTAAGTAGCTTAACCTGTTTGACCGGTCTTGGCTTGTTTCATTTATTGTAGGTGCAATATTTATGTTGAGATCTCCCGTTAGTATAATATTTTTGGTAGAGCTTAATTTTGCTATATGACTATTTAAGGAAGTTATGAAGTCATCTGCATTTCTAATTGACGGCGAGCGGTAAGTACCTATGATTGTTAAATTTGGTAATGTCACTTGCAAGCATGACGCATGAATAACGTTTAATTCTTTGATTTTAGGCTTATGAATATTTTTAATATATATTACGACCCCATCATTTTGGTTCAGTAAATTTTCCGTATGGTAAGCTGTATAGTCCGTTTTATGAGGAATAGGTTTATTGGGACTTAGTCTGCATTCACTTAGAACTATTATATCAGCATCAAAGTTTAGAGAGGATAAAGAAAGGTCAAGGTCGTCAATGTTACTGTAAATGCTTCGTATGTTTTGTGATATGATTGTGAAGTCCGTATGTTGCATATTCATATGTTTTGTAAGATCATTTACCCCACATTTAGTGGATTGTGCCCATTCTAGCTCATCTATTTGGCTTAAAGTATTGAGTGTTTCGTTCATATTTGAGTTAATAGCTAAGTAATACGATATCCGCCTATTGTTGGTATATACCCGTATAAAGTATAAGAGTGAAGCAGATTTATGGAATGAATGCTAATAATAATATCATATATATTTATGGGTGAGAGAGTGTAAGAGTGTTTTAGTAAAATTGTTGTCGTGTGGTTTGTTTTTATAGGTTTGTGATTGTGTATCTGTCGTAAGAATGTGTTTTGCATGTGGCCAGGCATTACATAAACATAATATATAACGGTGTTTTTTTGTTTTAAATTTTAGACTTAAAACAGTGCCTAGTCACTGTTCTTGTATCAATTGGTGAACGTGAGATTCACTTTTAACTAATATTACTGGAGAAGCATCTGTTTTTCTTACGTAGACTCGTCCAAAGGATGTCCAGCAGTGTTTGAAGCCCTTCGAGATTTTCAGATCACGTGCCAAGAAGTACAGGCGCGCCGCTCGAGTTGTAAGTCGCTCTGACACGTAGATCGGCACGTCGCTGTTTTTGGTGTTACCTAGGTGTCTGGCACATAATTTTAACTTGGCTGAGATGTTTCTGGTCTTGCACATTTTAAGAACATTTGTTTTTAATATGGCAGACGTCAGCTCAACCACTATTGGAGAAGATTTATTTTTACTTTCTTGTTTTCCTCGTACCCGGTATATGTCTTTGATGTCTGATTTCGTGATTATACCTTCGATGGCATTGGATAGATGCAAAACCATATCCACAAGTGCCTCTTTGGTTTCATTTTCGATTTTCGGAACATTTTTTATTTCTATACTTGTCTTCCGGTTTTCGCGTTGTATGTCCTCTACTTTCTCTTCCAGGAACGCTATGTATTCTTTATCTTTTTTAGTGTTAGCTTCTAGACGCTCAATTTTCTTTTTCAGCTCTTCGTTTTGTTCTGAAAGGAATGCAATCGAGTTTTCTATGTTGGTGTTTGTTCTTTTTATTTCTAGTAAAACAGGGGTGATGCTTCTTAGTTCATTTTTAAGTTCGCTTTCTTGGGTCTTCATTAGGTTTTTTATCATATTTCGGATTTCTTCCTTAAAGTCGCTCAGAGGCGATGCTGAAGTATTTTCTCTGCGTCTTTTGCTGCGCTGCTGCGTAAAGTTGGGCGGTGTATTCTCGTTTTCATGAGTCTCACGACTTATATTAATGTCAGAGAAAGATCTTTCCATCATGTTTCAGAAGCAAGCCTCGTTGAGTTTAACCCGGGTAGAATTAGTCACAGCGGTTTAGTTTCCGTACAACGCCCAAACGAAGTTGCGCAATAAGATAAGGACAAGAAGAGGCGTTCAAGTACCAGGGCGTGATAAAATATTAAGCGTACCTTATTTGCGACTTTTGTTCGTAGCGCATTTGAATCAACCCGTAGCACGTAGCGTGATGACGTATGCGTAGCACGCGGCGCGTAGCTGATGTGCGCTCGCGTCACGTATGAGTGTATCAGGTACCAGGGCGACAACCGTAATAGGTAGTATAGGTGCCGCCGCAGAGCAATGTCGTTCGAAACTCCTCGTGTTTCCTGCACTCCTATTTATTTGCTTCATTTAATTACACATAAATTTATATTAATTTGAGTAAAAACGATATACAGTTCTAGACGCGTTTGCACCGTATGGCGGTCCGAGGGGGAGAGGTTGTCAAGTGTAATTTTGCCAAATGACTTTTGGTCAAACGGCAGGACACCTGTGCGGTCAGTTAGGGACCTGCAGCAGCCCTGCGGGCCACAATCTTCTTCTCCCACAACCTTCTCCTAATGGTGGAGGTGCTAACAGAGGTCTTCCGAGCTTCTCGGAGACGCTGTTGCACCTCAACAGCATTGGAGAAGCGATTGCGTAGAGTCGACGACACAATGAAGCGGTGGTCTCTTTCAGATGTGCAGCGTCGGCAGCCAGCTCCATGCCTCCTAATGAAGCCTCCAGTCTCCTGGAACCGCAGGTATACTCGGCGGACAGCAAACCGGCTTAAATTAAGTTGCCGAGCGACATCACACTGCCGAACTCCTGCTTGGAGCAGTGCGACCACCTGGGCTGATTCAGCAGCAGTGGTTTCCATTTTTGAGGGTCGTTTTTTTGCTTGAGCTCCTTAGGTGTGTTCTCTTCAACGTCTGGATAGCGAATGATTGACATTTGACCTTTACCAGAGTTTTTATACACCTGGAACACGGCATAACTTGCGAGTCTTGCGACCCTTCAAACGCGTAATGTGGCATTTTTTTTCGAAACTCAGATTGCGAAAACACTTTTTTTTCTATAAATTAAATATTGTTAATGTAAAAAACATTAAACGCACGTTTCGATTGATACTAATATTTACGAGGTGGCATAATTTTACTAAGGGCTAGATTTGCTTGAATCTGATTTTCGACGAGGTGCGATATTTTTGACGCCGAGTGAAGTTTTACAGTTCGATTCATTTTGACACAGCTAAACCTTGAATAAAGACAAAACTGGCTGTTTTCCGCAACTCGGCTTCTTGCAAAAGCTACGATTAAACCATTTTTTTTTCAGAGGTTTTATATCTCGGAAGTACACTATGGCAGTACTGACTGCACGCTCGCTTACATACAATGAGCACATGTCTCAAAGTTATGCGGTGGACTTCTTATTGGAACCTATCTTCTGGTTTGTCGATAACTTTGCTACATATTTGGGGAGGGTGAGTAATAATTTAATAAACCTATTTATTTATGTGGAACATTGTGTTGAAATCTCATAAAATCTTTATCTTTATGAATAAAGGCTGATTATTGTTACTACTATGGTAACATTTATCAAAATTTAATTACCACATAATGGTGATCTTTGTTACTTTAAATGTTCATGTAACAGTACTATTAAACGGGCAATATTTGTAAACAGTGTGTCCCTGGATAAAGAGCACATACGAATAGGGATGAAACTAGGTGCAATTTCACCAACATAAAACAAAAAAAATGGTGGGTGAATATTTCACAGCGCCAAAATGTATGTCTCGCTATACAGGGTGTTTGGTAGAGAGTTGTCTAAATGAAACAGGCGAATAGAAGAGGCCATTAGCTATCCATTTCAGGTACTTTAACCCTTTATTTGTCTAGGGGCTATTTAATACCAATTTATTTTTTATTTTATTAAAAGTTACCAAAATTAGACCTTGAAACCCCGAAAAAAAAGGAACTATTTGGTGGATCTCCAAAATTATCATTTTGTTAGAAAGTTAAATGTTGTGGTGTTCGAATAAAAGTGTTATTGGAAGCGTATAGCAACATTTACAAAAATGGGGGCTCTCAAAGTTTCAGAAATCAGTAAATAAATTTTTCAAGCTTAACTTCACAATGAAATTAAAAACAAAACGAAAGTGATTACAACTCTTCCAATTTCCTAAAAACATCTCCAGTTTATGCCAATTCTAATGGTGTGCCACATGCATTACAGAACTCTTAATAATTTGAGTTATTCGTTAATAACTTCCACCTGGCCGTGAATGTGGCGATTTCGATGTTTGGGAAAATTAACTTCTCTCAGTTACCATGTCTTACGCAGTTAGATGTTTTCTCGTTGTAATACACATATCTAAGATGAGAATTAATTTATTACAATTTTATAAGTAAAAATCTGAGGCTATTCAATAACACTTTTATTTGAACACCACAACATTTAAATTTCTAACAAAATGATGATTTTGTGGATACACCAAATAGTTCCTTATTTCGGGTTTTCAAGGTCGAATTTTGGTAACTTTTAACCAAATAAAAAATAAATCGGTAAAAAAAATAAAGCCCCTAGACAAATAAAGGGTTAAAGTACCTGAAATGGATAGCTAATGACCTCTTCTATTCGCCTGTTTCTTTTAGACAACGCTCTACCAAACACCCTGTATAACTCATAAATTCTGAACGATTTCAAAGTCAAACATTTTTATTCCGCTACCTAAATAAATAAGAAAGATGCTATTGGAGCCATTTTCAGCTTTAATAATAAAGTTAAAATCGACAGTATGTAGCGTGTCGCCCGGGCATAGTTTCCAACATTTTGTGAAATAAAAAAATCACTGTAATAAATTACATTACATTACATTAAATCACGCCTGTTTCCCAGAGGGGTAGGCAGAGACCACTTCTTTCCACTTGCTACGATCTTGACAAATTTCTTTCGCTTCTTCAACATTCATACATCGAGTCATGCACGCACGTCGGTTTCGGGTACTTAAGATTCTGCCCTTTTCCAGTATTTCTCCGATTTGATTCGAAAAAGTACGCCTAGGGCGGCCCCTTCCGACCCTTCCACTCACTTTCGATCTGTATATCTCTTTCGTCAATCTTCTTTCATCCATCCTTTCCAAATGACCGAACCATCGAAGCATGCCCTTTTCAATCTTAGTCACTACATCTTCTTTTATTCCACATTTCTCTCTGATTTTTTCATTTCTTACTCTATCAATCAGTTTCACACCACACATACTACGCAAAGAGCGCATTTCAACTGCATTTACACGACTTACATGCTTGTCCTGCCACACCCAACATTCACTACCATACATGAGGGTAGGTGCCAGCACTCCATTGTGAACAGCCAGCCGGGCTTTTTGTGAAACGCCCTGTCTGCTTACAAAGGAGTACAGGGCCCCATTAATTTGATTGCCCGCATTCACCCTCCTCTCGATATCCTTCTCACACTTACCATCTCTTGTAAACATACTTCCCAGGTACACAAATTCGCTCACTTGTTCTACTAATTCACCATTTATATTTATCACGCACTCAGTCATCTCCTCATCCTTCTCTATCACCATGACCTTGGTCTTGGTAACATTTACTTTCATCCCCTTTTGCTTAAATCCCTCATTCATCACTGTCACCATCTCCTGCAACTCAAGTACCGATGGGGCAAGTATAACTTGATCATCGGCATATAAGAGGCATTTGATTAGCAACTCTTGCACACGCAAACCCTTATCATACCCTTTCAAATCCCACATACAACTGTCCATGAATAGATTGAACAGCCATGGTGAGGCAACACAGCCCTGTCTAACACCTTTAGAGATGTTAAACCAGGCCGAGTATGCGCCATTGATTCTGACACAGGCTTTGGAACCCTCATAAAGGGACCTCAAAGCCTGCACCAGGTTGCTGCTCACTCCATACATAGACAGCACCGTCCACAACTCCTTTCTATCTACCCTATCATAGGCCTTTTCCAGGTCCACAAAAGCACAGAAAACCTTTTGGTTCACCGCCAAGAACTTTTCTGTGATGGACCGTAGTGAAAAGACCTGATCCGTACATCCCATTCCCTTTCGAAATCCCGCTTGTACATCCCAGATTTTGTCATTCGTAACATTCAATACCCTTTCAATTAAAATCTTCGCATATACTTTGCCGACAACACTAAGGAGGCTGATACCGCGGTAGTTTTTGCAGTCTTGCTGTGACCCCTTTCCTTTATACAGAGGGACGATAACGGCCTTGACCCAATCTTCCGGGACTCGGCCGCTACTCCAACATGCATTGAAAAGACGGTACAACAGACTACCCACCACGCCATCTCCTCTCCTCAGCATTTCTATCGACACTCTATCACAACCTGCTGACTTTCCCGCTTTCATACTTTTTAAAGCCTTCATTATTTCACTCATACTAATCACACTTTCATCTTCGCTACTTGCATCTTTACTCATGCTTTCTGGCTCACGACAAATATCTTCGCATTCAAACAAGCTTTCAAAATAAGTTTTCCATCTATCAAGCATTTTTTCTTCCTCACATATACTGTACCTATACTGTACCTCACACACACTGTAATAAATGTATTAAAATATTTATTTAATTTATTTTCGGTGAAAATACCGTGACACTGACTGACGCGTGTAATATAATATTTTTTTTTGGAAATATGTTTGACGTGAAAATGTACTTAGGGATTATTTAATAGATTTGATTGATAAGAGAGGTTTGATGATGAGGAATATATATTCAACCTTTTAAATAAACTAATTAGAAGTAACATTATTCTCATCACTATTTCATCCTCTATCCAAAGAAAATTACAGTGAGGTATACTTGTTATTGTCATTGGCAGTCTGAATAAGAACGGACTTTATGAAAAAAATATTAAGTAACTTGTAGTTAGTATTGTGACTGTATTGTGTTTATATTTTAGCAGAAACATATAATTAGAAGGTTCATATAAATATATATCGACTACCTACCAAAAAGTACAGATATTCCACCAAAAACATAACGTGTGGTTGCCGGGTTAGAATAGTACCACTCCAGTTCTTCCCGTGGATGTCGTAAGAGGCGACTAAGGGAATAAAGGCTTGTAGTACTGTTAGGCGATGGGCTTGCAACCTGTCACTAATATGCTGGTAAACATCTTAACCTAATTCTGCAAAGTGTGGTTACAGAATTATCAACAAGTTTTATCAGAAATCAGAAATCAGAAAATATTTATTTGCATAGACACAGTATAGGGATGTTACAGTACATTATGTTTCATGTATCAAGCTTGCATGCAAGCGTGCAAATATAATTATAGTAGTCAATTAAAATGTCAAAATAATAATAATAAAAAATAAAAAACAAATATAAATGTCAAATTCAAACAATACAAAACAATAGCAAAGGTTAACATAGTAGGCATTTCACAATTACATAGCTAAATACTATTAATCCTACTATTGTCGGTGCTCGAGATACGCCTTTAAGCTGTAAAAACAACGATCCAAAAGCCAGTTTGTTAGACTGCGTTTAAAGGCGTTTCCCTCTAGCAGCCTGAGTTCCTCCGGGAGATAATTATAAATGACAATGCACATATTAAAATCTTTTTTTTGTTAATCATCTTATGACTTGGCGGGTGATATAAGAGGTTCATTAGTTTTACCCTGGTTCGCCTTTCGAGAACTTCGCTTCGTATCTTAAAGTACGAGTGATGCGATCTGACAAAACTACATATTTCTCTTAAGTGAGAATGGCAAAGGGATAATTTTAAGTTTCCTGAAAAGAGGTACGCAACTTTCATCCCACCACGAACCACTAATGACCCTGACACACTTTTTTTGTATTTTAAAAACTCCACTTCCACTGCGTTTCCCCACAATATCAACCCGTAACCAAGGACTGACGATACGTATCCATGATATGCGGTTATTGCTGCTTCAACCGACACGGTGTCTCTCAGCCTTTTGAGAGCAAATACAAAACAAACAAAGTTTGTTGCAAATTTTGTCAATGTGTTCCTTCCAGTTTAGATGCTTGTCTACTGTGATTCCGAGAAAATTTAACGACTCAACTTCATCTACTGAATTATTATTATAGTTAATATTTAATGGTACATTGTTTGCATTATATGTTGAAAATTGTATTAGTTTAGTTTTAATTATGTTTATATGTAGGTCATTATTATACATCCAATTAATCATATCTTGCAAAGAATTATTTATATCCTGTTCGAAATTTGATTTATTATTACATTTTACTACAAGAGTTGTATCGTCAGCGTACATTATTGTTTTTTGTGTGGTTGCCTTAGATAAATCATTAATGTATACGAGAAATAATAATGGGCCCAAAATGCTACCTTGTGGGACTCCACTTTTATTCGTTTTAAATTCAGACCTATAAACATTCTTGGTAATGACATTGTTTGAATAAGCAATTCTGTCAACTTCAAGGCATTGCAATCTGTCCTTTAGGTAGTCCTCCACCCAGTCAAGAGCTTTGCCTCTTACTCCATAATTCTCAAGCTTACGCAGGAGTTTACCATGGTTAACGGAGTCGAAGGCTTTGCTCATAAAAGCTGTTGGTAATTCTTTAGATCTGCCTACCCCACTTTGGGAATGAAGGCGTGAGTTTATGTATGTATGTATGTAAACATAAATGTATAAAAATAGGCCAAGTTCTCATGTGCCACCAAAAGTAGCGATGTATAAAAAGGTGCCTTTGTCACTAGATTGTTAATAGTCAGACTAATTTATTGCCACTTATTGCAATATCTTCACAAATCAGGCCCAAACCTGGGAGAAAGCCATCTGTTCGCACCAAAAACATCATTAAAAATATTCGTGAGCGTATTAGACGAAATCCAGCTCGAAGTGCAAGCAAACTTGCTAAAGATATGAAAATATCCCGTCGAACAATGAGTCGTATTTTAAAATATGATCTTGGGCTAAAGGCCTACAAAAAACAAAAAAATTCATGGCTTAACAGATGCCCAGAAAAAAGCTAGAGTGAAAAAATGTAGGGAATTGCTAGCTTGGCACGACGGCAATGATATTATTTTTTCCGATGAAAAGATGTTCCAGTTACAAGACAGTCACAACCAACAAAACGATCGTGTCTATGGTGCTTCATTGAAGGATATTCCTGTGGACAAATTAGCCGTACAACGGTTCCAGAGTACATCAGCTGTCATGGTATAGGGTGCGATATCGCCTAGAGGCAAGTTACCACTGCTGTTTATTGATCGAGGTGTCAAAATTAACCAAGACTATTACATCCAGAACGTGTTACAGGGTCATTTGCTAGAAAATGCTCAAAAATTATATGGAAACGACTATTACTGCTTCCAACAAGATAGTGCCCCATCTCACAAAGCTAAACGCACTCAAGACTGGTGTAGAACAAATTTGACAGATTTTATACCTTGGCAAGAATGGCCTGCATCATCGCCGGATTTGAATGCTTTGTACTTTTCGATATGGGGTTACATGCTGAGCAAGATTGGGAGCACACAGGGCATGAATCTAAACTCATTCAAGCATCGATTAGTCAAGATATGGGGTGAAATACCAGACGAGGTAGTGCGTGCCGCGAGCAATGCATTCTATGGAAGAATGCGTCAAGTTATTAAAGCTGATGGCGAGCGATTTGAACTTATGAATTAGTTTTTTTAAGTATAGATTAAATTATTATTAATTATTATTATTATTTTTTTACGCTAAAAATGAAAACTTGATAAATTTTAAAAATTTCTGTCTTGTTTTAATTTTATGGCTCTTCTTAACTAGGACACTTAATCTGCCCAACCCTGTACAGTATGTTGACAATATCATATCGTAATCTGTTGGGTATTTAAGATAAGTTAAGAGTGTTAAGACTGAAAATGCTTTTGTGGCAATAAATTGATCTGACGCTTAACAATCTCTTGTCAAACGTGGCTCCTTTTTAGTTTTCGCTACTTTTGGTGGCAAATGAGAACTTAACTTGGCTTTTTACATTTATTATTACGTTTATGAATAAATCATGCAGCTTATATAAAAATGAATGATTCTAGATAAAATTTAACCATCATAATCATATTTCTACATAAATGCAGTTCATTTTCACCGTTCCTATCATAAAATCATAACAAACAAATGTCTAAAATAATATACGTTATTATATAATTAGATAAAAACTAATTGTGGGCAACATTGTGTCATTATTCTCATAAAATGACATTATTAGCAACACTATATTTTTATGATTTTAAAATATATTATCCGAAATCAATGTACTAGTTTTGATGCCTTCATCACGATATAATATATATTAGATATATACCTTACCTACCTACGTAAAACTGGCCTTAAGTAGAAATTCTGCCGCGAGGTTTACAAAATCCTGTTTTTGTTTGTTAAGAATATTGTTTTGAGGAGATTCACCATTTTTTTCAAAGATTTAAAAAGAAATCGTTTATTGCTGTTTGTAAATCCTATAGGAATTTCATCTCAATAGACCTCATATGAGGCGAGATATTTCACTTTGCTTGCAGTAAATGAGTTTTTAAAACTTAAAAAAAAAGAGGACCGTAAATATATTTTTTTGTCGGTGAAACTGCATCTAGTTTCATCCCTATTCGTTTATGAACTTTATCCAGGGACACACTGAATATAATACACAGGGCGACGACTGGGGATCGTGTAGCTAGCTATAAAGGAAACTAAAACTCACTACGCCATTTCAGACATAACATAACTGAAATAGATTTATAAGCGTACCTTACTATTTATTTCACAAAGTATTTTTGAATTATTTTTTGCTACCTAAATAAACTGTAAATAGACATGTTGTCATAAGATTTTTAATTTTATTTCTATTTTTTACGGCTGGTATTGGTTTTAGTCGTCAATATTTGTTTTTGTATGATAATTAACGGTTTTCTGTTTGCCTGATCATTTTTTAATGTTAGTATTATATTTTTATAATATATTCAAGTTAATAATGTCAATTATAATAGTTTATCTTCTAATTGTGTAGGAAATCTTTTAATAGTTTATTAAATTTATTTTCATTATTTTCACAATTTAATTTATTTGGTAGTTTATTAATTTTATTATAGATTTTTATTTTATGGACATTGTTCAAGTTCCGTCTGAATAAAGTTTGAGGTTTGATGGTGAGAGTATAAGTCTGTCTCTGTGTCAGATCGCTCGTTCCCTTAAAACCATAATTGCAAAATATCTAATTGCCGATATACATGCTTAACAAAATATAAGATTCCCATAATACCGGTATTTTTATATATTTGTTCCTTTTTATATCATTTTTATAAAATACCATGTTCTCAATTCACCATTTCCCCTATAAAACCTTATACACAAAATATTAAATTTCGAAATCTCAAAACACTGAAATATTTTACAAACCTGATTCGGAAAACACAATTTTCTCGAAACATCTTGATCTCACCTTAGCATGATCTTTTAATACATGATTTTTCAAACAGCAGATTTCAGATAAACCAGTTTTTCGATTTACCAGATTTCAGAACAACAGATCCTCAGAATATCAAATATCAAACAAGTATGGTCAGGTGCTTCAGGACTTCGTTTGCGTTAAATACTAACTTTTTCACTCATTTTCCCTTCATTTTGGATGAGTAGTATGAATAGTAAAGAATGAGCAAAAAACTCGAGATAATTGCATCAGCGGAAGGCCGCCATTTAACAAATCTCTTGACAATTTTAGCATTACTCCCGACTTCCGACAAACCTAATTCGAGAAGCTTACTTGACAATTGTTACAAAATTTCAAACAATACTTCGACAACTAGTAAATATTGAAAATTACCGGTGAAATATTCAGCTGCTACGGTCATAAATTCATAATCATAACAACAAAACAACTAATGCCATAGAAGGATGGCACCGTAGAATAAATTTAAAAAATCCAGCGAAACCCACGCTCTTTCAATTCATCTTATTGCTGAAAAAAGAAGCAAAGTTTCAGCACATTATAATAGAAAAATCAAAGACAAAAAACGGAATAAGAAAAATATTGCCAAGGATTTACAAGCAGCATTAGTCTCAATGATAAAATACTGACACACGCACAAACGCACACACACACACACACACACACACACACACACACACACACACACACACACACACACACACACACACACACACACACACACACACACACACACACACACACACACACACACACACACACACACACACACACACACACACACACACACACACACACACACACACACACACACACACACACACACACACACACACACACACACACACACACACACACACACACACACACACACACACACACACACACACACACACACACACACACACACACACACACACACACACACACACACACACACACACACACACACACACACACACACACACACACACACACACACACACACACACACACACACACACACACACACACACACACACACACACACACACACACACACACACACACACACACACACACACACACACACACACACACACACACACACACACACACACACACACACACACACACACACACACACACACACACACACACACACACACACACACACACACACACACACACACACACACACACACACACACACACACACACACACACACACACACACACACACACACACACACACACACACACACACACACACACACACACACACACACACACACACACACACACACACACACACACACACACACACACACACACACACACACACACACACACACACACACACACACACACACACACACACACACACACACACACACACACACACACACACACACACACACACACACACACACACACACACACACACACACACACACACACACACACACACACACACACACACACACACACACACACACACACACACACACACACACACACACACACACACACACACACACACACACACACACACACACACACACACACACACACACACACACACACACACACACACACACACACACACACACACACACACACACACACACACACACACACACACACACACACACACACACACACACACACACACACACACACACACACACACACACACACACACACACACACACACACACACACACACACACACACACACACACACACACACACACACACACACACACACACACACACACACACACACACACACACACACACACACACACACACACACACACACACACACACACACACACACACACACACACACACACACACACACACACATACACACACACACACACATTTTGAATTCACCAACTATGGCATTTTTTTTTTCTTTACTTATTTTTTAATCATAGACTGTATTTGCCAATTGCTAATGATAAAGTACAGTAGTTATAAATAGTTGACAATAAAATTTTGGAGTGATTCCCATCTTCCAACCTAGCCATCCCACCCAGGTTGGATGTTGGGACATCATAGTGCCATCTTCCAACCTGCCTCAGGTTGGATAGTGGGAATAAAATTTATTATTTGTTTTTCTTCTCATCTTCCAACCTATACTTTTGTACAGTCAATAACAAATAAAGAATACAATTAAATGTTTAGATTGCTTATGAGTACTGCCTTCAAAGTACATTAATGTTTTTTTTTAAATATGGGTTTATGGGCCAAAATTATTTTTAGTCATAATGTGTTTTAGGTCATTATCGTAAGTCATAATCATGACGTATTTTTTTAAGAAAATTTATTTTCTAGATTTTCTTTTTGATTGACGTAATAGATAAAATAAATTATATATAAAAATATTAACCCAACTTTGCAAATCTAGAATCAGACAAATATACAAACCTATTTATATACAGTGGTGGACATATATTTAGAAACACTTGCGACGTATTTCACATTATACAAGGCACATTGCCGTAAAACTTTTGTTTTTGGAAATAAAACAACAAAATGCATAGAATACGTTCAACAACTTATAATTAATTAAAAAACAAATAAATATCCGAGTTTACAACTACCATTTAGATATTTAGTTACGTACAAACAACTAAACGACATTTGCAGTACCATCCGTCATGGACAAGTAATTAGAAACACTAAATAAATGAGGTAAAAATCAAAGTTTTAACGTGTCAACGTCAACAATTTCAAATTATTTATGTAAAATAATATTTGGTTTACTAAATTTCTTAACAATAGGGAATATGCATGTTTTTTTTACAGCTTCAATTGAAGCCGATTCATGTAACAAACAGATCACAAAAATCATTTTTTGAATAACTATAAAAATAACCAAGATATAAGCCAACAAAGATTTGTTCCTATCTCTTTCTAGAAAAACGGAATTTTACATGAAGTTTATATGGCCGCAGTGCACAATGACGTCACGGTGCACATCGGATCTCTCTGTCTAATTAGAAGTTTGAAATGCTTATAACTTCCGTATTTCTTGACCGATTTTAATTTTAATTTCCGTTTTGGTGATCTCTTTTACGGTATTTTCATATTTTGATGAGAAATGCGATTTTTAAAATCCATGCATATTCCCTATTAATATTTAGTTGCATAGCCTTTGTTATTAATGACGGCTCTGCAACGACGTGGCATTGATTCAAGTAATTTCATACATTTATCGAGTGGGATCGAGTTCCATGCTTCAACAAAGGCTTCGTAAAGTTCATTTTGACTGGAACTACGTTTAACGGAGACTTTTTTTTTTACGACGTACCACAAATTTTCAATTGGATTTAAATCGGGACTATTTGCAGGGCAGTCTAACATGGTAACACGTTGCTCACTAAGAAAGGATTTAACACTGCGGGCCGTGTGTTTTGGGTCGTTATCGTGCTGAAAGATCCAGGTCACAGGCAAATGGTCGTCGGTGTAGGGAATCATTGTCTCTTCTAAGATGTTTTTGTATTGAAATTGATCCATTATACCTTCAATCTTACGGACGGGTCCAACTCCGCAACCAGAAAAACATCCCCATACTTTAATATTACCACCGCCGTGTTTGACTATGCTCCTCGTGTATTTATAATCAAAAGCATGGTTTATTGGACGTCTAACGTAGCGTTTGCCGTCTGAATTCACCATATTTATTTTTGTTTCATCCGAGAATAACACTTTTTTCCATTCTCGTACGGTCCAGTTAAGATATTTCTTTGCAAATAATAATCGCTTCTCTCGGTGTGGCTTGGTAAGAAGCGGTACCTTTCGAGAAACCCTCCCGAACAATTTAGCTTCCACTAATCTGCGGCGTACCAGTTTCGAGGAAATGTTCCTTGGGTCATCAGGTGAAAAAACTTAATTTCTAATCTTGTTGGAGCCTTTGAACGGGTCTTGTTTAGCTACACGTATTATTTGCGAATCTTCCCGGGGAGATGTTTTCCTTGGACGAGCCTTTCTAACAACACTTTTAGTAGTTCCGTTAGTTTTATAATGAGCAATAGCGTTGAAAACTTTCTTCACAGAACATTCTAGATGTTTAGCAATTCTTCTATAAGTCCACTTTCGATCCAAATGTAATTTAACGATTAATTGCCTGGTTGACTCGCCACAACTCTTATTTTTACCCATTTTTAACAATACTTATTATTCACGTAATTTTCCAAATTGACGTTTAATTGCCGCCGAAACAACAGAAAAAGCGTAAAAAAAGGTTTTTTTTTAGTTTCAAAAATGGAACGAACCATGGATCCTGTTTCTAATTAGTTGTCCAAGCGGCCAGTAATAGAAATTCAACTATCATGATTTTTAAAATCTTTTAATAATTAAAGATAGAACAGATTTACATTTTTAAATATTTTATGAGTTTTTTAACTCATTGGCTATATAGAATAGAATAGAATAGAAATCGTTTATTCGGTGCTAAAATAAAATTAACATAATCAACAACAAAAACATTTTAAAAATTAGAGTAATACAAACTTAGAGTACTTAGTCTAAAATTAACACCGAAAAGGTTGCCACTCAGCATGGTGTCAGGCTTACTAGCCTTGACGCTGGTTTTCAGGGCCACCGGATTGAAGAGAGAGGAGAGCGCTCCCAATCCATCTCACTACTATTTATACATACATACATACATACCTTCACGCCTGTAATCCCGGAGTGGGGTAGGCAGAGCTACAGAATTACCTACAACTTTAAAAACTTGATGATAATTCTGTAACCACATTCTGCACAAATAGGCTAAGATGTTTACCAGCGTATTAGTGACAGGTTGCAAGCCCATCGCCTAATAGTACTACAAGCCTTTTTTCCCTTAGTCGCCTCTTACGACATCCACGGGAAGACATGGAGTGGCACTATTCTAACCCGGGAACCACACGAGGTGGTATATATTGTGGCATAGTCAATAGTGATTTAATCAATATAATTTTTACTCATAACGATAGTTCATTCTGTGTTTACCTAAGTTTTATGTACTGTTTCTAATTATACAGGGTGCCTCCGACCTTGGGGCTTTAAATGCATAGATCAATTCTACTCCTGAAACTAAACTTCTTTTGTTCTGTAAGTTGTTAAAAATATGTTCAGTTTAAATTTATTTTTTATCATACAAGTTAAATCTAATTTTCAATGTACGCGATCCAATTCTCCATTTTCCTTTAGCCCTCGTACCAAGGTAATGTCGCCCCCGTACCATGAGATAGTGATTACATGGCCAGTATGTAATACACTGATTTTACAATTAGACTTTAACATCAATTAGTTATCTAAATTTAAGTTATTTTTTCATGTTGCAGAACAAAAGTAGTTCAGTTTAGCGAGTAGAATCGATCGTTGAAATTAAAGCCCCAAGGTCAGAGACACACTGTATGTCCACCACTGTATAATCATCTAAATACACGAACTATGTGACTGTAATACCTTCGCTTCGTTGGGTAAAGCACAATGGTGCCGGGATATTCTCCGCGACTGTACCCTATTCCGTACAGGTTGGATAACGGGAAGAAAAAAATATTATAAATTTCATTCCCACTATCCAACCTGAGGCAGGTTGGAAGATGGCACTATGATTTCCCAATATCCAACCTAGGTAGAATGGCTAGGTTGGAAGATGGGAATCACTCAAATTCAAATCACAGTTGGTTTTGTTGTCTAACCGTACTTATGTAATCTACCAAAGTAAAAATCCGGTGTTTTAGGAATTTAGGCAAACAGAAATGAAGTGTAATCTGCATCTGGTGTGTTAGGAATAGAGTAAACTGGCAATCTGGTATGTTGAGTATCTGGTAGATTAAGAAACTGGGTCTTTCAAGTACATTGCGTTTTGCCGGCCTAGGGTTATCAAAATCTGGTATTGTGGGAATTCGGTTTTAAAGGGAACATGGTGTTTTGAGAACACGTTGCTTTAGCAATGCGATACAAAAAGAAACACGGTAAAAAGAAAGCCTGGTATTTTGGGAATTTCATATTTCAGGAATCGGGTAAATCGGCAATATAGTATTCTGCAGTTGGGCCATTTTATTGAAGGTTGTACACAGCGTTTTTGTGGTTCACATTATTTAGGGATAACTGTAAAACATAACTAATTGATATTTTTTTTATCAATATTTACATTAAGTTCAGAATTATTTTTTAATTTTATTTTGTTGTGTAATAATATAGTAAAACTATTATAAAAAAAATATTTGTTAGAAAGAAAGTGCAGTTTTTCTCTGTCCCAACTCAATTGTTAATTTTCCAATATCTTTTTCCTAAATACTGTTGGTGCTAAAATCAACTGACGGGTAGTTATTGAAATATTAGTATGTACTTGATAATATTCTTTAAAGGTTTCGTATTTTTAAACTATCCTTTTTATTTATTTATAGAAAAAATGTTGAAACGGAAATTGAATCTGGCGGAATTTTCCATTCCGAAACCGCTATTTGACCGTTCAATTTAAAACATCATTTCTACTATTAAGTAGATTTTTACTCACCCTGGCAACACTAACCTAAAACTACTATGAGCCGCCATGTTGGGCCGGCCAGTTGCCGAGAACACGCATTGTATTGTGCACAACGCAGCGGTAACATTTAGTGATTCCACGTTCCGAGACCAAATTTTCACGTAAGTGAGATATACATTACTTGTAACCTTTGAATACTGATATTAGTAACATATACAGAAACAAAAACATCTAATTTTAGACTAAAATTAAAATTATTTAACAAAGTATTCAGCAAAATATTGCCGCAGGTAGTATTACGTTACCTCCATTCCGAAAGCAGATCGTCGGTTTCGTATAAGCGGAACGAAAAAAGTAACGGAATGGAAGTATAAAGCAGCATACATAATACAGAATTTAAAATTATTTTATATTAAGTATTAGTAGTACATATTACATAGTATAATTTGATAGTGGCGTATAAATCAAGCGGGTTTTTCAGGGTACCCAAAAATGATAATTCACGCAGATGTGGATTGCTTCTTATCCAGAAGCACAATAATGTCGCTGAGATCATCAACGTGGCCATGGATTACGACCACGATTTGTTTACTATACCTAACTTCATGAATATAATATACAGGGCGGAAAAATCGAATGACACATGGATGGCAACTACCTTAAATATTGTAAATAGCACATTTTGTGTAAAGGAGACTTTCCTTCGTTTTTAGAAACAATAAATACTGCATTTAAGGATTTATGAAAAATCGCTTGCCTCAGTCGGGACTCGAACCGGTCAAATGTGACAAAAAATTATGTGCTGTATTTTATGATGCAGATCGAAAGGGTTACTGATAAGGCTCATTTTTCTCTAAATAACAAATACAATCAGAATAACGGAAGGCCATGCAAACTAACAATTACCTTTTAAACTTGATTTCACCCGTCACGTGAATTAAGACGTAATCCGTGGAATACAAGGAAAATAAAGACGTGTAAATGACAATATGATAATGATGAGCTACACTTATGTTTACTTATCACTTTAGTTGCGATTACTAATGCCACTTTAGTAACCGACTTCCTTTGATAGGAAAATTGCATCAATTATTCTCTAGTCATCATAGTAGCTAGAATACGTAAATGTTTAAAAATGGAACAATTTAACGAACCGTTTTTGTTTTTTAAGTGCAATCTTTTTAATTTAAAACAAATAATGCCCGACTTGTGAACGCATTCTTTTCTTTTTTTTCGAATTGTGTTTATTCCATTTTCGAATATTAGAGCTACTATTTTACGTAGATAAATTGAAATTGTGACTTGCAAGTGCTTTTACATTATAAATGGCTGACGATTATCAAGAACAGTTCGATTTAATAGAAGCGTACTTTGTTAATGCTCATGTGTTGGGCTCATTTTGAACAACTACTTTAGTTAGCAAGGTTTTAGTAAGGTTATTAAATGAATATTGTTTTATTTTCTGTGTTTTAATTTTTCGTTTACAATTTTCATGGCCTTCCGTTATTCTGATTGTATTTGTTATTTAGAGAAAAATGAGCCTTATCAGTAACCCTTTCGATCTGCATCATAAAATACAGCACATAATTTTTTGTCACATTTGACCGGTTCGAGTCCCGACTGAGGCAAGCGATTTTTCATAAATCCTTAAATGCAGTATTTATTGTTTCTAAAAACGAAGGAAAGTCTCCTTTACACAAAATGTGCTATTTACAATATTTAAGGTAGTTGTCATCCATGTGGCATTCGATTTTTCCACCCTGTATATAAGAATTTTGTGCAATTGGAGTGCCTTGTGAACAAGACTTTAGTTTTTTTTCCGTTACCTTTATAATCCGTTCCGTGACTGTCCCATAATAAAAAAACAATTGATTTGCAAAATTGTCTTACATATTATTAACGATGGTACTTGTTTATCCTATTAAAAAATAATGTTTTGTTTTATAGTATTGATAATACTCGATCTCGTAAGTAATTCTGTGAAATAACTATTATAAATGGAAAAAAAGGAATCGATGATATCCTGAAAGTAACGGAATGGATACTTACATACATACATAAACTCACGCCTTCATTCCCAGAGTGGGGTAGGCAGAGCTACAGAATTACCAACAACTCTAAAAACTTGTTGATAACTTAATGGAATGGATACTTATAAGCTGATAATAAATAAACATGTCTAATTTGAATTTTATTGAAGGTATAATTGCTTAATTTACTCATTTAGTAATATTAATAAACCTATAACAAAACTGTAATCCTTTTGTTTTATTTTTTAACGTTGTTACTAGTTGGTCGCGGAATGGAACACTTGCCTTTTACCTACGTCATTAAATACTTATATTCTTCATTTTTATTAAATAATACAGTGAATCGCTTATGTAACATGTAAATTTATTAATTAGGGTAGGGGCTCCAAAAGATGAACGCCACCCAAAAGCTGAACAGTCAATCGAAATAATCACATAATTAAATCGTCACTTGTGTTACAAAGTTCGTTTTTTTTTTTGTCTTAAGCGACAACTCTTTGTCTACGCCGTAATCCAAACTCACTGACAGTTACGCCACAGCCGCGGCCGTGATCGGTCATCGTTGTGGAGCTTCCTGCTGAAAACGTCGATAGTATGGGAGAATAGATAAGGACAGTGCACTCCAAATTTAAGCTTTTAATTACGTATAAAATTCAATAATTGACAGTCTTAGAAAGATTTGCTTAGTATGTATTCTTGATTAATCACTCTTTTATTGGAGTCATAAATTGTTTATTTTTTTTTGTTAGTTAGCGAGTAATATGCCGTTCAAGTAATGGTTTCAAAAATGTATACCCAAGCCAATACTTGAACGGTGTTCAGCTACTAGGCAAGGCGTACTTTTTTTAAAGCGTTTTAATAAATCGTCCTGAAATGACAGATGGAATCTTTATAACTTAAAGTGATCGTTCAATGCTCTTGTATATTTAAACCAAAAGATGAACATAACTTTTGATGTCTAATCCAAAGATTTCGGAGTTTAAATTACTATGAAAACTATCACTGTTCAATAATAAAATGTGTGCCTAATACTTGAACGAGTTAAATTTACTAGTTCATGTTTTGGATTCTATTCCAATAGGTGAACTCTTAATGGTTTTTGTTCGTTCATTTCACAAATTCTGTGTCCTAAAGTTAAACCAAGTAAATTCAGTCGTTCAACTTTTAGGCATCGTTTTGTAATATGAACACTACTAGTATTTATAGAAACGTTTACTAATATTCTAAATGTGAAAGTAACTTTGTTTGTCTGTTTATCAGTTTGTTATGTTTTTACCGCTAGACACGAAACCCTGGCTAGAAACGGAACTGTATATGTATACATGTTTATTTTATTTGTCTCATTGTAAGATATAATTTTACCAAATATTAACCCTAAAACTCTATATTATGTCCTCTTGCGAAGAATAAATAGGTATTTTGGCTCACCTAACTCCGATCACTGAATTTATCAGTAAACAATAAAAAAATAAAGACTGATTTTGTTAAGTTGCATTTTATTTCTGAAACTTCCTTAAAATTATAATGTTTTAGGTTTTTTATTATGTTAGTTCAACTTTTGGGTCCAAACCGTTCAGAATTAGGGCACGCTGTTCATGTTTTGGGCAAATCGGCACATTTTTGGTTTCAACGATTTTTAGAAAAATACTGTGTTATAATAACAGGCTTTATAATAGTGATCTTCAATCTAGACTATATACAGTACCATATAACAAAAAAAAATAGGGTGAAATTGGTTAATTTCACTGAGAATAGTCTTAAGTTGGTGTAGTCGCTTAATCGTTCAACTTTTGGTGCCCCTACCCTAGTCAATCCATAGACATAGCTTTTATTGATTTTCTAGGCGACTATTTTTCACCCTCAAAATTTCCGAGGTGTACAACCTTCAATAAAATGGCCCAGTTCTGATATTTAGGGAACGAGCGTCTTAGATAATGAGTGGTGGGTAAGTCTTCGCGTTTTGTGTAGTATTCGGAGTATTTACGTACGAACTTGTAAATCTCTAATCTTTTTATCAAGATCATGCCACCCTATCTACCACATCTCATCGGTTGATTGTCAAATAGGTTTTAACACGAAAATGTAACGTGACCTTAAGTTTAATATTAATTAAGGAAATGTAATATTATTTTAATACAATGCAAAACTTTTAATTGTTTTACGAACCACTATACTAATAGAATCTCCATCATTTACTGAGTTGGGAAAATTAAGTTAGGATCACTACCCCGCAGTTACCCTGTATATTTGTAATCACGTTCTCGAAAACCGCTCTAACGATTTCGATGAAATTTGCCATGTAGGGGTTAACGGGGGCGAAACATCTATCTGTAAACTTGTCATCTTCGGGAAAATTCGTTTACAACCCGAGCGACGCTCGCTCTTCAAGGTACTTTAAGTATATTAAAATGTAAACATGATTTCTTTTCAGGTGTTTGTCTTCTGTGTAACAGTATTAACTGCTGCCGTAGTGGCAATAGCGTACTGGTTAGGGCTTCCATATTGGTGGCAGAGATGTCCCTATACCACTACCTTCCTGGTAATTTTTGGCAACTGGCTCTTGCTCAATATAGTTTTCCATTATTACATGGGAGTAGCCACTTCTCCAGGTTACCCACCACACGTAAGTGAATTTAGCTGATTAAACACAATTTTACTGACAGAAAATAACAAAATATAAAATAAATTAAAAAAAAGCTATGTAAAAAGTTGAAAGCGATCATATTTAACCAAATCAAGTTCTACAGGCAATTATAATAGAAAACATATTTGAATTAAAATTAGAATTCTTACTGCATGTTGTCATCTATACATTTCCTTTTTTTGCATTAGAAATTCGGTAAAACAAAGAAGCAGGTGTCGTTAAACTTTTTCTTCAGAAGATAATAATAAAATAACAATGACAACCAACTTTAACGAAAAATTAAACTCAACAACTCAAAACAATAAAAAAATATGGGACAACCAGGTACCTACCTACAACGTATTGTACTCGCAAGACATACGACATGAGATTGACGTTTAATTTCAAAGAGAACAAACAAGGTAATGGCGGATATATTAAACGACCAATTGAAATTTCAAAATGTCCAAGCCGTATTGTTATTTTAACACATATTTTTTTAATAATCATTTTGGGTTCATAAAATTGTTATTCATCATTTTTATTATTGGTGGAACCGAAAACCGTAAACGTGTAGATAAGGATAGGATAGTTAGATTTGATTTATTAAAATCCCGTATAAGTAACAGTTGCTGAAAAAAATACGTTATGAATTCCGATAGTTATAACTTATTACATTTTATGAGTCAAAATAATTGTGAGAGTCAATAAGGACCCTGTTACGGGACACGATCTCTTTATAGTCTGACCAGAAAAATAAAAAAACCTCGCCATGTTGCGGAAATTATATGAACTTACATTTCTATTGCAATTCACGAATCAGATAAAAAAAAACTATTAGTGGTGACTCCATTAGAGGTTTTTTATAAAACTTTCCGTTTGTTTGTGACATCTGCTTCTTTGAATTTCAAGAAATAATTTGCTGATAAATTAAAATTAGCACAAAAATAAATTTAAAGCTTTATTATTGAATAATCTTTACAAGTAAAGCAATAAAAACCTAACATTTACTTGTTGAAAGGTCTTTCTAATGCTGAAAAAAACAAAGTATGTGGGTAGCCCACCCACCCATACATAATCTGTTTAAAAAGTAACATTTAAAAAAAAAGTACTCTAAATTGGCTTGGTTATTGCAATTTCTTAAATTTCACTTGTATATTATTGTTATTGACTATTTTCTTCTCTTGTTATAAAGGGTTCAATGATATCAGAAGCAGCAAGCATATGCAAGAAGTGTATATCTCCGAAGCCACCTCGTACTCATCACTGCTCAGTCTGTGACCGCTGCATCCTAGCCATGGACCATCATTGCCCATGGCTCAACAACTGTGTTGGCTACTACAATGCTCGCTACTTTTATTTATACATGGCTTACATGGTGGCAGGGGTGACTTTTGTCATCATTGCTGGAATTGATTTAGGATATCAAGTGATATGGGTTAATGATACTGGTAAGTTCTGGTAACAGTTCCTTATTTTTATAATTAGGGTCATGTTTTTTTTAACTAAGTAATTTTTGTAGTCCTATTTTAACAAATACCTTTACCGAACTTTGTATTTTCGGCCTTAAAATGGAGTAAATCGAATGAAAACATTATATTTACACCTACTTACCTGTATAACATTTCTTGCCTTAGACCTAAAGTGTTGCTGATGTACCTAAGTGATTCGTGCTCTATTACATTCCGTGTTGCCAGTTTTGAATTACCCTCCTTTCATTATTTATTAGTAAGACTCCTATACTAGGATACTTTGACAGCACAATGTAGCACACTGTTAGTCGGTCAGTCACTCAGTCAGCCAGCCAGCCATGGCAGAGTAAAATATTTTTAGGATTAGGTTAGTAAATAGATAACAAAAAACTTAATTAATTAAACATTGCTCATTGAATATAAAAACAAAGTAAAGTGAAATATCACAATAATGTATGGATATTTTGCAGGTGGAATAATCCAGCACAATGACCCAGAGCTGGAGGGACACCCAGTCCGCTTGAACCAGAGTGGAGTGTTAGTGCCCGTCAAGGTAATAGCGGAGTACGATTCCGAGAACTCCCCGCGCGAGCACGACCTGCCTGTCCCGCCCGTCACGGAGGCGCAGCGCATCGCGGCGCACCCCTGGAAACGGAAAGCTGTATTCTTTATGGCTGTCACCTGTGTCTCGGTCCTATTCGCGCTAGGTACACTGACTATAATACACGGGAAGAATATAAGCAAAGGAGAGACCAGTGTAGAAGCTTACATAAATGCATCGATGATGAAAACGCAAGGAGACTCTTACAGGAATCCTTACGACTTTGGCAGAAGAAAGAATTGGAAGCTTTTCCTCGGTCTGACCCAGGGAAGGACGTTCGCGCGCCATGTGCTGCTGCCGTCGGCGCACACGCCTGCCGGCAGCGGGCTCGCCTTCCACACCGTGAACGACTCCTTAGAAGACTGGCCTTGAGTTCTACTAATAACAACTAACTCACTAATGCTGTATTTTACGTTAAAAAATTCATTCCATGTATTTTTTGAATTAGTTTATAAGGATGTTGATACTTAGTGTAAGCGTTCAAGTTTTTTTGTAGTGATACGTACAGTCGGTCAAATTTGGTGTAGCGATTTTGACACAACTTCCTTTTAAAAATGCCTCTAAAGCCGACACCACGAAGTGACGGTCGCATCTTATTAATCACAGAACAGTAAAAAAACGGTAGAAGTTTAGTGTGAAGTGGTCGTGGCACGTGTGGCATGCTTATGCGGAGTTCCGCGAAACCCAGCTTAGTTTGTCGCGATCGCTTGTGCGTACCAGTTGTGCGAATAATATTTTAAAAATAGGAAATATAAGGGTCTCCCCAAACTAGTCGACGCCGTTTCGGCGAATCGCGTACGGAAAAAGCTTTATTACAACGCAATAAGAGCGAATAAGACGTCAATCGGCTCGGCCGACGCGAAACGACGTCTTTCGACGGAAAAACTGCGTTTTGCCGAAAAGCTGTTCGCATCTGTACGACGCTGTTAGCAGCCTACAACACACGTTCGCATTCATAAATCTCCGAGAACCGCCTTTCGGTGCCCGCAAGTGTTGAACAGCTCCGATCACGGCCGAGTACCTACGATAAGGACCGGTCAGAGCTGGCGGAAGCCGTTCAGCGTCTTCGACGGCCGAACAGAGCCGATGACGGCCGAAGTATAGTATGAATCTTCTCAAATGAACTTTTCGCTTCGAGCCCTAATCTTCCAAACAAAGGCCATTGTTTCTATTATCGCAAAACCGCTAGCTACCGAGTTAGCACGTGCTACTACAACATTGATATTGAAAAACAAACGGTATCGTCATAGTATTAAGGTTCAAATTGAATGTCACTGACATTCTAGATGTTACGTTTTGGTATTGCCGTATTGCCTCGGGGCGGTATCGTCCTACACTACCAAAACGTAACATCTAGAATGTCAGTGACATTCAATTTGAACCTTAATACTATGACGATACCGTTTGTTTTTCAATATCAATGTTGTAGTAGCACGTGCTAACTCGGTAGCTAGCGGTTTTGCGATAATAGAAACAATGGCCTTTGTTTGGAAGATTAGGGCTCGAAGCGAAAAGTTCATTTGAGAAGATTCATACTATAGCTACTGATGCGTTTGTATTTAATTTATATTTGTTTTGTATTTAATTATATGAAGGAAAATAATCTAACACGTCTGTCAGATTCCCAACTCACGTTGATACTAACAACCAGTCTCCAAAAATGAGATTTACGATTGCCGATCACCCGCTGTTGCCTACATCTGTTCATCCGACTCAACGGCTGTACGCGTGCTGTCTGACGTCTCGACGGCAGTTACGGAGCACGGGAGAGCCGACCGTCGCTTTACAACTGTTGCGATGGCAAATCGCAGGCGATCGGGCGTCTCGACGGCCGCAAGGAGGATGAGACTGCTGAACGCAGGTGTCCAACCGCCGCGGTTGTCCGCGGCGGAGACGGCCGATCGGCTAAATGCGAATAGTGTGGTGTAAAACACTCGGCGAAAGCCGACTCCGCGTCGACTGGTTTGGGGAGACCCTAAGTCGACAAGCAGGCCTTATTGACCTTATTGTGCTATTTGGGATGAAAAAACAATAGCCGCACCAAAAACATTTCCCATGGTGGCGTCTCTTATCATCTGAAAGCCTGGTTTTATATATTGCTCATTTTATGTTTTCCGCAAGACATTATCTCATATAGTACAAACCAAAAATGAATTATATGTTAATGGAGTAAGGTCGATTCCTACCCTTGATAGACTTCGGTAATAATCTCAAATGTTCCACGCTACTCGGAACGAACGCGCTGCGCGAGCAGAGAGAGGGCGTTGTCGATAAAGTTATCGGTAGGTGTTTGATTTGTACAATGTCCACGTTTGATTTTTATGTCTAGCGCTCGACTGTTAAAAAAATGTGTGTATTTTTTTTTTAATCCTTATCATTAAAAAAAAATCATTAAATCACGCCTGTTTCCCAGAGGGGTAGGCAGAGACCACTTCTTTCCACTTGCTACGATCTTGACAAATTTCTTTCGCTTCTTCAACATTCATACATCGAGTCATGCACGCACGTCGGTTTCGGGTACTTAAGATTCTGCCCTTTTCCAGTATTTCTCCGATTTGATTCGAAAAAGTACGCCTAGGGCGGCCCCTTCCGACCCTTCCACTCACTTTCGATCTGTATATCTCTTTCGTCAATCTTCTTTCATCCATCCTTTCCAAATGACCGAACCATCGAAGCATGCCCTTTTCAATCTTAGTCACTACATCTTCTTTTATTCCACATTTCTCTCTGATTTTTTCATTTCTTACTCTATCAATCAGTTTCACACCACACATACTACGCAAAGAGCGCATTTCAACTGCATTTACACGACTTACATGCTTGTCCTGCCACACCCAACATTCACTACCATACATGAGGGTAGGTGCCAGCACTCCATTGTGAACAGCCAGCCGGGCTTTTTGTGAAACGCCCTGTCTGCTTACAAAGGAGTACAGGGCCCCATTAATTTGATTGCCCGCATTCACCCTCCTCTCGATATCCTTCTCACACTTACCATCTCTTGTAAACATACTTCCCAGGTACACAAATTCGCTCACTTGTTCTACTAATTCACCATTTATATTTATCACGCACTCAGTCATCTCCTCATCATTCTCTATCACCATGACCTTGGTCTTGGTAACATTTACTTTCATCCCCTTTTGCTTAAATCCCTCATTCATCACTGTCACCATCTCCTGCAACTCAAGTACCGATGGGGCAAGTATAACTTGATCATCGGCATATAAGAGGCATTTGATTAGCAACTCTTGCACACGCAAACCCTTATCATACCCTTTCAAATCCCACATACAACTGTCCATGAATAGATTGAACAGCCATGGTGAGGCAACACAGCCCTGTCTAACACCTTTAGAGATGTTAAACCAGGCCGAGTATGCGCCATTGATTCTGACACAGGCTTTGGAACCCTCATAAAGGGACCTCAAAGCCTGCACCAGGTTGCTGCTCACTCCATACATAGACAGCACCGTCCACAACTCCTTTCTATCTACCCTATCATAGGCCTTTTCCAGGTCCACAAAAGCACAGAAAACCTTTTGGTTCACCGCCAAGAACTTTTCTGTGATGGACCGTAGTGAAAAGACCTGATCCGTACATCCCATTCCCTTTCGAAATCCCGCTTGTACATCCCAGATTTTGTCATTCGTAACATTCAATACCCTTTCAATTAAAATCTTCGCATATACTTTGCCGACAACACTAAGGAGGCTGATACCGCGGTAGTTTTTGCAGTCTTGCTGTGACCCCTTTCCTTTATACAGAGGGACGATAACGGCCTTGACCCAATCTTCCGGGACTCGGCCGCTACTCCAACATGCATTGAAAAGACGGTACAACAGACTACCCACCACGCCATCTCCTCTCCTCAGCATTTCTATCGACACTCTATCACAACCTGCTGACTTTCCCGCTTTCATACTTTTTAAAGCCTTCATTATTTCACTCATACTAATCACACTTTCATCTTCGCTACTTGCATCTTTACTCATGCTTTCTGGCTCACGACAAATATCTTCGCATTCAAACAAGCTTTCAAAATAAGTTTTCCATCTATCAAGCATTTTTTCTTCCTCACATATTAAGTCTCCAGACTCATCCCTCACCGCGTTTAATTTAGTTTTCTCCGATTTCCCCCGAGCCGAATTAATCAAGCTCCAAAAGAGTTTAATATTCGACTGGAAGTTGTCAGAGAAACTCCTGTCATACTTTTCATTCAGTAAATCTTTCTTTCTAGCCACAACGTCTTTCACTCTTTTCTTTGATCTATTATACTCTTTTTTCTTTCTGTCGCTTAGATCTTGTCCTGGATCTACAGCTACAAAATCCAACCAACACTTTTTCTTCTCTTTCACTACATCATCTACCTCTCTATCCCACCATTCCAGTCGTTCATTCTTGCGTTTCCTTCTTTTTACTACACCACATACTTCAGTGGACGATTTGACCATTCCATTCTTCATAATCTCCCATACATTATTTACATTATTCTCAACTTCACTGTCTTTCATCTTATTAACACATTCAAAACAATCTTTCAGCTTTCTTACGTACTCATCTTGTATAACTTCGTCATTCAGTTTCTCTACTTTTATCCTCTCTAACGCAGTGGTAGGTACGGGAACACGATGGCGCCAACGTGTGAACAGACCCCTTACTCGTGTTACCACTAAGTAGTGATCTGAACCTACGCTAACTCCTCGAAATGCTCTGGTATCTACAACTTTGTTACGCAACCGTTCATCCACAATCATCAAGTCTATCATAGACTTCTCATTCTGCCGTCTCCACGTATACTGATGAATCTCTTTGTGATCAAACAAAGTGTTTGTCACGCAGAGATTCTTGGCCAAACATACATTGAGAAGACATTTGCCATTCTCGTTCACTCGCTCATCACCATACTTACCCAGTACCGATTCAAAACCATCCCTTTGCACGCCTGTCCAACCATTAAAATCGCCTAACAAAATAATCCTCTCATTCTCCTTGCATTTTGTTGAAACCTCATGCAAACTTTCCCAAAACTCCTCCCTTTCTTTTTTCGATTTATTCGTATCTGGGGCATAAGCCCCAATTACGAATAAACGGGTGAGACCTACCTTGAGTCTCACCCAGAGAAGTCTTGGGCTCACACATTCATGCTCTTGCATACATTCAGCCATTCGCTCTGTGAGTACGATGCCAACTCCCTGACGACCGTGCTCGGATACCGGAACTCCGGACCACAAAGCCGTCAAGGTTCCGTGTGTGGACGTACTCACCCCTTTTTTCTTCGTCTCAGTCACACAAAGAACATCCAGCTTTCTCTCTTTCATCATCATACATACCTCATCTAATTTATGTTCCATCCCTCCACAAACATTCATCGTAGCAAGGCGGCTTTCAGCGGCCCGCTTTTTGCCAACCCCCCTGCGAACACGGCGTGACACGTGGCAAACGGCATCGCCACCGTTCCGATCCCCGGAGGGATCCGAACATACGTGCACTATTTTGCCCCCCCCAGAGTACGAAGGGCTGCCCAGGCTAGGCCTGGGGAGGGATTCTCTGGCATTGCCAGTACCCTCCTGGGGTATAAACCTTTTAAATCGTGCTCGCATGGTCCATTATGCAGGGTCGGGTTTGAATTCGGAGTTTTCCTTCTCCTAGATAGGTAGCAGCCCAATGCTGACGACGCCTATCCCGCCGGGTTTGAATTCGGAGTTTTCCTTCTCCTAGATAGGTAGCAGCCCAATGCTAACGACGCCTATCCCGCCGGGTTTGAATTTGGAGTTTTCCTTCTCCTAGATAGGTAGCAGCCCAATGCTAACGACGCCTATCCCGCCGGAGGAGATTTTACCAGTATAATAATCCCTTAATCCCTTAATCCTTATCTATATTAGTAAAAATGAATTGCCGAAATGTATGTAGGAACGCGTACTGCGCCTATAACTTCCGAACTACTGCACTAAATTGAATAATATTTTTTTGTTGTGTTTGTTTATTTCATAGTTTTTAATGATCATAAGAATCGCAAAGAAAAGCGCGGATAAATCATGTAAAATCTTGTTAATAAGGGATATTCAGATACATTACACGTCACAAGACACGTCGTTTACATTTAATAAAAATATTGTGCCAATTAATTGATAAAATTAGATAATATTTTGATTTTTCGTGATTATAAGAGGATATAAATTTGTCAAGACTGTAAATTGCTCACTCGATCAACCATTTCTATAATGTAATTTTAAAGGCTGCGTTACTAGGCGCCGTTATAATCGTCTCGGGCAAGCGGTTGTACGGTCACGGACGTAAATTGATATGCCACTAGCCACTGTTCGTATTTTAGCCGTGTAATACAAATCGGGTTCAGCCGGTTTTACTCGTATATCGAGATAAGGAAATTCGCACGTCTTCGTATAATAGAAGAACAAAATGACATGCAACGATTGGCTAACCTCAGACCCAAGTCTACCAATCAGACCACAGAGTGAATTTACCCAAAGTCAAATTGCATGTCTAGTTGCTATGGTTATACATTTAAACAACAGCTGCTATTGGTGATACAACGCCCAATCAGCTATTCTACTGAACACAATCGTTTTTGTCGTTTAATAGGGTTGCTATGGCCACGTTTAAACAACGGCTACTATTGGTGATATACAGGGTGTATTGCAAGTCGTGTGCCAAATGAATATCGTGGGTAGCTAAGGTCACTTGCAACACGTTTTGGGCCAATTAACACTCATCCTACCCACGGTGTTTTTTTATTTTTTTTTTGAAAAAATCTCGGAATCTTCCAAAAGTTAACCATTTTGTTCACCTATCTTTTTTTTTAAATGTGACAGCACAAAAGTACTTATAGTTTTTTTATCTTTAATGTTTGCGCATTCGAATGAAATGTTATTTTTATTCATATAGTAAACAAATAAAAAAATATTAGCCAACAAAGTGTGAAGGACAGAAAAATAAAATCTTCACGGTCCACTTTACGGCACAATTAAAAAAAAAGTAGAAGCTCCTCAGATCTTCCAACATCATAAAAACTTCTCCAGTTCCTGACAATTCTTACGGTATACCACATGTCTAGAATCACGTTCAGTTCTATGTCAAAATATGGTTTCAATCTAAAATGGTGGTTTTATTCGGTCAGTAGATCCAGCCAGTTAAATGGGCTAAATGCACAATACAAAGAATTGATTAGTCAGCGTGTAAGTCGAAAGACTAATCGTGGCAATAAATTGTCAAACTTTTAAAAATATTTATTGTAGTGTACTAGATATTAAATTTATAAATTATTAAATATTCTAGTTCTTTTAGTCTATTTCTGCATAACTATGGCTGATTGAAGCATTACAGTCAAGGACTTTAATTGTTATGCCACTGTAGAACCCTGTCATAATGATAGCGTCAAACCACATGAAATAAATTACGCCAAAATTAATGATTAACGTTATGCGACAGGGTTCCATAGTGGCATAACAATTAAAGTCCTTGACTGCCTCACAAGTAGCGTAAAATTTAAACGTAATAAAATAAAAACGTAAAAACATTACATAATGTTTTAATCGGTCAATAAATTATAAAATACAGGTTTAGTGTATATTCCGCAGATTGTTGAGAAGAAGCAGCATGAAAGAAATCCAGCAATGCGTTTGCACGGTTTTGTCAGATTTTTTGCGTCGGGCTGTTAACGACCACCTTTTTATATGTTAAACCGCAACAAACAAATATAGAAGTAACCAACCCACCGATATTAACAACTGTCTTGCTATTGCTCGCAAACTTAGCCCTTCTTGGTGCAAAGTCACAATCATGTGACGAGTTTCCGTAGAAATTGCTGGTGGCATCTTATTTTCTTAAAATTTGCTTATTTATAATAATGGCGTCTTAACTTGATCTGTATGTCATTATGACAACGATCCTGCAATATTTCTAAAATACCAGTTGTCAATATTTTAATCACGTTTAACCTATAACCTCCTTGTGAACCGAACTAATCAATCTATTTATCCGTCATCTTATTATGTAGTTCCCGCGGTGTCATGTATTCGTGATTAATCGTGTAATCTCGTAAATCCTCGTGGATGCCATAATACTGCAAATTTAAATAACTTCACAATGGCATAACAATTAAAATCCGTGACTGTACACCGCGGGCCGGAGCCAGCACGCGAGCATGTCTGCGCGTCCATGTCTGTCTCCCAGGGAGCGATAAGAGTTTGTCTGCGTTGCGAGTGGAGTACCTAACCGTAAGATTCGCCCCGTTTGCGGTACGATTTTAGATTAGTACTCCCGTATACCGCCACCTAAAAGACGTAGTAGTGAAGTAGCAAAGATGGCAGGGTGAGCCCTGGTATTTAGAGAACGGCTGAACCTAGGTGTTACTCGGCAGTGCCCGCAGCGCACGCACGTCGGCGTGCCCTGCGCAATTCTGCAAAGGAAAGACGAACTAATTTCGCTTTGTTTCTAAAGTCGACCATGTTTTTATACCTCTTATTACCTGACGCATAGTATTTTCATCATGAATATCATGATGATGCCAAAAAATCGTAAGACATAACATTTTTTATGTAATACTAATTATTTTATCGACATAACAAGTACAATGAGTTACGTGCATCACTAAGTCTCGAAAAAAAAGGAGGCTGTCTCTGTATAAAAAAACAAACTTTATTGTTCGGCTACTCAACGCTAGATGGCAGCACTTTGAAAGCTAATTTGTGGTTTTATATCTGTTTGTTATTAATTATTATAAGTCGCAAAAGTGCGTGATATAATTTCAATAATGGTGCATGGGATTAAAGATTAAATCACGTTAACGGATTATGGTATTACTAAACCGCGATTAGAATACACTTCGGAAGTAACGTCAGCACGCTGTCATTGCATATTATATCCGCCATTAGTAATTGTCATTTATATGCAATGACAGCGTGCTGACGTTACTTCCGAAGTGTATTCTAATCGCGGTTTAGTAATACATATTCTTTTATACAATATAATCCTTCCAACAATGATTTTCAAGATTTCTTAGTGGTTGTTTATATGGTAGTGTGAGTATTGGCAACAACGGGTCTGATAGCGAAGCTCATGCCACTTCCACTGTTTTTTCTATTCTGTGTTATTAATCTTGTTTAACCACGTGAAACGAAATTCAACCTTAAAAATCAAAATGAAAGATCAAAACATTTATTTGCTGAACGCATAACTTTCTATATTCAGCCGCTAGGTGTGCAAACTTGGGTGTTGTATACAGAGTTTATGTTTATTATTTGTATTTCTTCTTTAGCGTAACACTCCTGTCAGAGTGGTCGTGGTCGTCGCGTTGACTTTGTGGGCTTTGTGGCCTGCTACCTCAATGCACTTAAACGATGGCAAATGTCTCGTCATAGAATTAAAAGATGGCTGGCTTTTTGATAATAACTCAGTTCTTCCATTAAATAAATAAATCTAACTATAAATCTGAAAGGGTAACTTATTCTACGTCTACAAATGTATATATTTTAGGTGAATCAACTTTTTTTGGCTATTCCCTTGGTTGATATGATATTTCGGTTTGTCTAATATCGTTTGGCATGTTTACCCATTTCTCTACTATATATACCTTTTCCTATTTTGGTTTAGTAAGTATAATGATATATGTATTGATCGAACGGCGTTAAGCCTAATTGACGCTTTGCACTATTTTTGAATAGTCTAATATTCTTATAAGTACCTGACGATCAAGTTAACTGTCATTTAGTATAACGCATATTAAATCTAATTAAATATACTGATCGTTTGATCGAACTTCGTTTATACTAATTTAATTGACGTTTTGTATTTTAATTTTATTTAATCTAATATACCTACGTATATCTAACTTGCATGTCGTCTAATTAAGTGCAGGTAAAGAGTGTTCCCTTCGTTTACCGACAGTATTTTTGTACCTATTCTAATGCTTTCTTTTTAAAGTAATTTCTTCGACACATTATTGTAAAAAAAAAACTACTCGCATACTATAAACCGCTAAGTCTTGGCGTTTAGTGAACACTTGACATCCTATTTTTTATAATAAGCATTCATCGTTACCGTGTGTGGGAGCAAAAACGATTTGACAGTAGTGAAAGATTATGACATTTAGGAAATAACAGAAGTGACACTCGTATCGATTAACGATTATACCTACGACTTCAAAATGTATATATTTTCTTTCAAATATCTTACCTCCGTACTTGACTTGATTAGTAGTACATATTTAAAGAGATTAGCAATGCAATCCTAACGTCAACCTCTTCAGTCACTTTTCCTGCTACTTTACATATCGTCGAAGACTTTAGTGTAACAAAATCTTTACCCGATTTTGTAAACAATATAGTGAAAAGAAAATTACATGATCGAAAGTTAACCACATATTGTAAAAATTACAAACTCTGTTTAATGCCGATTCTAACGACATACTAATTTATGGTATTATTGTTATTCTTGGGCCATAGTCACTTGGTAAAAGGGCATTTACAAGTTGAATGTGATAAGGAAGATTTATAATTCTTGTGTCAGCGTCATAAAGTACGTAGCAGTCAAGACCACCAAATAGTTGGAAACATCCAGAATGCTCATTAACATTGACGCAGCCTAAGTGATCAAATTGTTCAGGTCATCCACAGTGCTCAAATATACCGGAGCACCCACAACGCCTAATACTTGGTAACATTCAAGCCGCCGTTAGTACAGCAACGTCCATAGTAGCCAAAAATACGGGGCACAAAAGAAAACTGAACCTTAGTTTGAATTAAGCTCTAATAAGAGCTCAAACAAAATATACAACTACTATTTTTCAAAGCGGGTGAGATACCCATTAAAACTAAATAGGTTGATGCCCATTTTGTTTAAATTAAAAAATAATTTAACGTCAAGTGTATCTCTGAGGTGTACCTTGTGAGGTGGACTGTAAAAAATATAACGAAAATATAAAAATAAATTACACGTGATTCGGTTTTTACTGATGAGATGAAAATAAAACAATATTCGAATTTTAGAGGCAAATTTACTGACAAGACCAAACAACAGTTTGATCACATAATATATTACTGAATAACACACTAACTGTACCTAGCTATGATAAAATTGATAAACTAAAATATTGCACCGTTTATATAAAATCAATAACTTGTAATCTAACTAGGTTCCTACTTGCTAAAATAATGGTAAATAATTACCAAGTATGCTTAACATACCTACCTACATAGGTACGTTATCAATCGTGCAGCGACGCACAGTATTTGCCTGCAGTACAGTACAAGGCAGATAAGAAGTCAGTCCTGACAGATAAAACGACAATGAAGTTTCTGAGTATTGACATTGTTGACAGCAGTAAAACAATGATAAACTTATTTTTTGCGTGTGAGGGAATAGCAGGTAATAAAATAAATATCAGGGGACAATGTCACACCAATTGACCTAGTCCCAAACTAAGCTCTAGGCTTGCACTAGAGTACTAGACAACGATATAATTACTTATATAGAGAAATATATTAAATACATAGAAAACATCCAATAGTTAAATACTTACATAGAAAACATCCATGACTCAGGATAACAAATATTTGCGCTCATCACACAAATTAATAATAGTAACATTGAAGAACGCTGTGAACATTGTCCGTATTCAGAAGCTTCATGGTTTTGCTTGCATCATGTCATGTGTCAGGAACTCAGTATTTACTTCTTATCGGCCGGGCACTTTCCTTTCTTATTATAGAGAGTGATGTATTAGTAACTAGGTATTATTTAATCCGCGGTACAGTCGCCTACAAATTCGTTGCACAGGTGCTTTAGGTACTTAGGTACTAATATCTTTAACTCAATGAACGTATTCAGATCAGGTACTTACTTAAGATATGTTTGAGAAACTTGCGAACAATTTTCATATTTCTATGTTTTATATACCTATGGAATACACTTTGACTTGGCTCACCCATTGCAAGGTTTAACAATGATACCTTATAAACTTGTAGTTTTGGAAAATCTTTTATAACAAATATCTACGGCAAATACATTTATTTGCCTTTTGGTGTTAATGACTAGAACATTATTGCAGGGTCTCATAGTTAATCACAGACTAGTCTAAATTTCTAAAATTTAAATATAAAATAATTTAGTACTTTTAAAATATTTATCAGAACCTACATACAAATAAGTACCTACTTACGACAACTGCAAGACTTTCGGTCCATGTAATAACCAATTTATTGTCATCAGATGCGAACTGGGAAGTAAAATCTCAACTCGAAACAGGTTACAAAAAGGGTACATAAGGTCTTATAAGTATAGTGTCATGTTATGACTTCTGTCTATGAGGGTAACTAAAATAATAAATGACTACTATAGTACAGCTTTCGCCTGTATTACTGACAGGTGTAGGTATAAGTGTCTCCATTTATTACATAGTGCAGGTAATAAGATTATAATGCTCTCCAAATATCGTTGAAGCTGTTTAAGAATTATCGCCATTTTCGAATGAAAAAAACATTTAAAACTATAAATAGAGAATACTTGACAATATTTAACATTATATAAAGCCGTATTATGATTACCAGAAATAAATAATGTGACTGCGACCTCAGTTTTATTATTTACTTACAATAAATTTTGATTATACCTACTAACCTTAAAAAAAACTCTTTACTTAACAATATTTAATGTTTTTTTCTTGTTATTCCTGATTTTTTTGCTGGCACGTGGATATTTTGCTGCAAACAACACACAGGTTTACAATTAATATTAATTGGCACTTATCTTCACCATCTGCTGTCCAAGTGATTAAGTGTTTTACTTATTTTTACTTCCAGTTAAAATGTCGCTATTTTATTACATCAAAGCTTAGAATTTGTTACACAATTCAATACCTCATTTACAACTGCTATTCTTAAAAGATACTTATAAGGGACTATCTGCAGTGTTATAGTTCCTTTGTAAACCGAATAACAGCTCTAATACAGCTATTATACAGCTTATTTATTGCTTCTACGCCTACTCAACAGCTCCAATTACTCTAAAACCAAATTTTGGGGTCCCTTTCCTCTTATAAGGGCTGTATAAGCGCATATACAGCATTTATACAGCCAAAATATATAACTCTTGGGATGCAAATGAACTTAAATACAGATTATATACAACTTAAAATGCTACTTGGGAATGGTAACTAAAGGCCAACTTTGAAACTGATAGCTTCCTTTTTCGTCGTATTCCTGACTCGACATATTCTTGTAAGTATTGACACATTCTTGTTTCGTCTTGGTTACCAGAAGGGCCGAAAGGACTTATACGAGTATATTATCTGCTTTCCTTCGTCTTTAACACTCAACCCGGATGTATCTTATCACATAGGTATCTACTCGTAGGTCAAAGTAAGTCGGTCGAAGTATATAATTATAACTGGAAAGCGTTATTTACTCACTATGCAAAATTATCAAATTACGAGTACAATAATCTTTACTACTTTGTTACTTAAAAAGTTTGACACAACGGAGTTTATTGTGCCGTTCCTAGCTACGATCGAAGAGCTAGTTGTGTGAGTACTGCAGATTGTCTGACCCGAGAGCCAGCGACGTGAGCACGCTCCGCCGCTGCGGGTTCACCCCGAGGTTCTCCCAGTTGATCCAAGACAACCGAGCCGTCAGATCTGTGGAAGACACCAACACGTGAGCACTAACATAAAGGCGAAAAACTTACGTACATGACCTCTTGCATTTAGTTGTAACTCATCTGTACCTATAGACCGTTCGACATTCTATATTTAAATTTGACGTTAATTGCATAGGTAGATACTAGTTTTATCCACAACTACATGCAAGAGGTCATTTACTTAAGTTTTCACCTATACCTGCCTGCCTTCAGGCCGGATCTATGATCAAATTGATCAATAATTAAAGGCAATCCTTTATCATTTCGAGAATACTAAGAATATGAAAAGGAATAATAGACGTGAAATAAAAACGCTCATATTGTTTTGTAAAATAAAATAAGTAGTAAGTAGTAGTTTATGCAACAGTTGTATAAGAGAGGTCAAAAAAGACGAGTGGTGTGGTTACGATGTGAGCCGCAGGCGAACATCGTAAAGCAAGACGCCACGAGTATTTTTTGACTTCGTTATACACCGTTGCATACAATACTTTTTCTACGACTAGGTTTCAAATAAAATGCAAAATTAAATCAATATACCTAGGTAATACGAACGAACGAAGCACAGAACAACAAACGAGCGAGAAACATTCGAAAACAACAAAATATGTGTCTATGGTTAACTTTGTTTTTAAATTGATGTGCACTTTTGGTGCATTTTTGCCATTTTTGGTCGCAGACTTTTCAAAGCAGTAACAAGTCACAACAGTTTCGTAACTGCTCCGGCACATTGTGACTGTGTACGGGTTTGGTTTCTAAGTGTAGTAGCAGTTGATAAACAATGCTACCACAAAAATTCTAGTAACTATGTTTAGTCGTTGCGTCCACACATAACGTAAACATTTGTATCACACATTTTTATACACTTTGCGTCTAGTTTGTAACTAGTCTACAAACTAGGAAATAATGTGTAGTAACCGTGTGGTAACTCTGTAACCACGTTATAAACAATAAACGCGAAGTGTAGTAATGTTACGTCAATGTTTCGGAACTTTGTAACGGTAAATGACAACAAAAAGGCTTCATAAAATCCAAAGGTTCTCAACATACTGTCCCCATTTCCCCATAGTTAACGTTGCCATGTGATAATTATAGCAAAAGTTGCGTTTAATCATGAGTGAACCAAACGAAAGGAAAAAACCAAAACCATACAGACACTCATCGGACTTCTACAGAAAAGTTGCAAAATTAAAGAATGTACACAACAAAATCCCAAGTAAGTAGGACTTTTCCTAATAAATAGCTTTAATTGGTACGCGTTATTACACTTAATACCTAGTAGTTTTTGAATTACTAGCTGGTTGTTGTGATTAATAATTTTAGGAACATGACAAATTAAATTTTTAATTATTTTTCCAGGTCATTCAACAAACTCATCGTCTTCATCGAGTGACAATCAAGGAAAAAATATTATAGTTTCTGGTGGCGATGACTTAAATGCCGAAACACCTAGTGCCGAAGGACAAAGTTCCGAAATGTCAAATTTCTTGCACCTTGACACTACCGTTGACACCCCTCCTAATATTTGTGATGTCACTGATGTCAATGAAATGTCACATATAGGCGCAGAAAACTGTGACGCAGATACGCTCGACTATGGATCGTCTGATTCTGACAGTGAAATGGATTCTGTAAATATAAGAGATCAAATTCAACAATGGGCACTTAAGTTCCAAATTCATCATAATGCCTTGAATGAATTACTTCGTATATTGCGAGAGAATACAAATAGGAAATTGAAGAATGTCTTACCAAGAGATAGTAGATCTTTATTAAAAACGCCAAGAAGTAACAATATAGAAACAATGGCAAATGGAGAATATTGGTATAATGGCTTAGAAATCTCTCTAAAAGACGTTTTGACTCAAAACATTTCAGTGTTACCGACATGCATATTTTTGACGTTTAACATAGATGGTTTGCATATCTCGAGAAGAACTAAAAATGAATTTTGGCCTATCTGAATCGATCAATTTCGGGCGTTTTTCTTGTATTAGGCCAAAACAGAATATTACCTTGAACCCAGTTACTCGGAACTAATGAGATAAGCTTTCGCGAGTTTTCTTCTGTTAAAACTACCGAAAACGGCATGATTGACGATGTTCGTGAAACTTTGAGAATCTCTGTAAATAAAAAAAAACATGGGACCATTTTGTTAATTCAGTAACTTTGTTACTACTTTAAGTTACACGTCGACACATGTCGACACAATCTAGTAACTGTGTGACCACTTGTGACTGCAATGTTTGTCCATCATAAAGACATATTTATATTATAATTAATACGTTTTATGGTTATTCTTGCTTTTATATTTATTGTTATTGATAAAATATATTATTCTGTGTATGCAAACTCAAGAGATCTTTAAATGTATAAACTTATTCAATAATGAAATAATACGCAGTACAGTCATGTGTTTCGCTAAATTGGCTAAATTATGATTTTATGAGGACGCGTTGATGAATTTCAACCAATATGATCAAATGACACGATGAAATTATTTTCCCATTGAGATTTGAACACAACCATAATGAATAAACACTAAAACCAAATACTTAAGTCGTCAAACATTTTTGTAATGGCTTCTCTTCTTATATTTTTAAATAACAATAAAACGTCATCAGACACTTCAACGAGTTCCATTAAAAGATTATTCAACGAATGATTTCTGACGAACTGGTTTCAAACTCGTAACATTGTTACCACACAGCGACGGAACGATGAAACCAAAAGTTACTGTGTCGACTCTTCCCCAATTTTAGTCGCGGTTACGTAGCAGATACGAAGCTGCTACCAAACGTGTTACTAGAATCAATCAGTGTCTACACATAAGTTTCGACAATTGACGTAACGGCTACCAAAAATGGCTATATGGGTAGGTTTCATATTTTAAAAAAAAGTTGCACAATCGATTTAACTTTGAAATAGGGACTAAAAAACATCTAATGATTTGAGAAATGAATTCTTTTACCTGATTGGTTGATTTTAATATAGCTGCGTTCTGGTTGGTTGATACCAAATAAAATGTTTTTTTTAAAGAGTTAAATTAGTAAAAGAGTTTACATACCAAAAAGAACCTAACGTTCCGATTGACAGTCAATGTGTATTGTGATTGGTGGTTTAATTTGGTGAAGAGTTTTGATTGGTCAAATTAACCTAGGTGTAAGCTTTGGCAGCTAGGCATATCGTTTTGGCTCAAAAAAGCACAAGTGCTGTTAAGGGGAATAGACTAGATAGACTTTTCTACGGAATGTTCTGCGGACATATTATCTATATTCTTATATTAGTGTTCGTGACTATATAAATGACAGATAAAAGTACAGGAGTAGGAAAAAACTTTTTCACCTCAGCAGCTCAAACAAGCAGGTTTTGCTGCTTAAAAACAGTGAGCAAAATTCAATTTTGCTGCGAGCGAGATGCAAAGTAGCTTTTTAATTATTTTTTTTAAATGCCGTGATCAGTGCTGGGGCTACTCACAACATTCGAAAAAATTAAACTTCACTTTGTTCTGTCACTTTCACTTCGATAGGAAAAAAGCGAGAGATAGATACAACTTGATTCGAAGTTCGATTTTCAAATTCCACACATAGTAGGCCCAAAAAGAAACGCACGTTCGGATGCACACATAACCGTAAAATTGCAAATAAAACTATCTGTTAAAGTTTGAAATGTGTTTATTATAACTATTTGATACAGTACCTAGGTACAATCATTTTTTTTATTTAATGTTTTGAAGACAAAATTAATGAAAAATAAGAAGTTTATTATGTATCTACATAATTTTGTTATCGTTTTAATAATCTTTAATTTCGTGACATAAACCGCGGGGGCAGTTTCAGAACGCATTTCAAAAATAGCGGGATTATTGTAGCCAATAGCCATAGACAAGGCCTAGTTAGGTTTTTTTAAAGCCACAGACTACATAAAGCTGTATAAAGTTGTGTTTGCACTACGGCATTATCAAGTTGAGTGACAGGTTTTATCTGTTTCATGTTTATTTTTTTCACTTTTTATTTTATTAGTATTTTGCAAAAATGCTTATGATTGATGCATATGCGATCGTGTCGTTATTTAGTCGTGTATTCACCAAATGGTCACAAAGGAAGACCTGCGTTGGCCCTACCAGCTTCACGCTGTGTTGTTCTCGCTGCTGAGGTGAAAAGTTGTATGTCTCACACGAGACTAAAGTTTTTTACGTCTCGTATCTTTGAATCATCACTCGCAGCAAAAACCAACTTTGCTCTCTTGTTGAACAAATAACTATTATCTACACTCATATCATAAGTCCTCTATAATGCGTTCAGAATCCGTAGACAATGACCACCATTACAAGATACAATTTTACTATGATATTTTTTCTTATCTGTAGCTGTAATGTAAAGTTATAATTACGATACAACTTTTGATAAAGTAGGTAATGTTGTTCAAATTTGGAACATCTTCCAAAACCAACACATTACAAACAGGGGGTCAATTCTAGTATCCATTAAACGTCGACTCGGTATAATTTAAGTAAAGTGTCGTACGCTGTTTTGATGTCGAATGACATTAGAATACTTGAAACTTTGTTAGTTTGTCTATGATTAAAAAAAAAACCATTCATATTCGTGACACAGGTTACGAGGGCTGTTTGATAAGTCGTTTTAAAAAGTAAAAAATATTGTTTTTTTTTAAACAATTTACATTTATTTCTGAACATAGTCTCCTTTGAGGGCCAAACACTTGTTCCAGCGAGTATCCAATTTTTTATGGCCTCCAAAAAATACGTTTTTCACAACACTGCTCGGAAATATGGCCATAGATGCTCTTGTTTGGGGTCACAAAACGTCACTCATAAGGACAGACCAAGAATGTTTTTGTCGGCATTTGCTGATTGGTCGAGAACATTGTTGTCCAACTTTAATAACCAATGAAAATCAATCAATCAATTTTTGTGTCATATCTCCTTAAAATGAAAAATTGGAATCGACCAATCATAACACACCATTTTGTTTCGTAAAATATTAGGTGTATTTTTGCTAAAAGATACACAGACTAAAAACTATGTCACTGCTTTTTTTTATGTAATTCAAACTTGGCCCCTAATCTCGAACCACTAGAGATAAAATTACATGGGAGATAAGGCGAAACAAATACAATTTTATATGGAGTTGACATATTCATCTCGAATGTTAGTTTATTAATCTCGAAAGCCACGAGAATAGGGGTCCAGATTTAAAAAAAAGTTATCTATGGTAAAATTGGCGATAATACATACAGATTCTATTCTACTTTTGAAAAACCGACGCCATTTGACTAAAACTATTCACATTAACATGAATTAAAATTTGAGTTTTGAATATGAATTTTTATTTTATTTCCTCTCAGTAGTTGTGAAAAGCACTATGTCTGCCTCGGTAGAAAGTGCAATTTATGGACTCGTACACTAGAGGGCCTCAACTACGTTTCGGCCCTCTATATGACTCGTCCAAAAATCTCTTACTTTCTATCCTCTGCAACAATGTACTATTGTTGTGGTCTGCAAAATAGCCGTTTACACCTGCAATGCAGTCCTCCAAGCCATCTTTTCAGATTTGGAAATAGGTAATAATCGCACGGAGCTAGGTCCGGCGAATACGGAGCATGCGGAACCAGCTCGAAGCCCAACTCGTGAATTTTGGCCATTGCAATAGTGGACGTGTGAGCTGGGGCATTGTCTTGATGAAAGAGGACTTTCTTGGGGGGCAATTTTGGTCGTTTTTCCAACAATTCGGCATTGAAACGGTCCAATAACTCTGCGTAATAACGGCTAGTGTTAGTCTTTCCCTTTTCCAAGTAATCAATCATAATGATTCCTTCGCCATCCCAGAAGACTGTCGCCATCGGTGTCCTGCCGTTTGACCAAAAGTCATTTGGCAAAATTACACTTGACAAACAACGATTTGCAAAAAAATTTTAAGTCAATTGATCATTTTACTACTAGTCATTTTACAAATGACTTACTTTTCCAAATGATCAACAGTTAAATTTACATTTTACGAGGAAGACGAATCAGGGCATGACCGACTCGGATAGGTTAGGTTAGAAGGCAAAGGCGGGAGCTTGGCTCCCGCCTTGGCCTTCGAGGTTGTTTTTTTTCTGCCCAGAAATAGGTAAACTAATTGCTAAATGATCAATTGCTAAGTGAGTTTTTGTAAGATGATACTTTTGTCAAATGTCTCGTTTGCCAAATGATCATTTGGTGAAACGTTGTTTGTCAAATGACCATTTGTCAATAATTTTTTGGTCAAACATTAGTGAACCGTCGCCATCACCTTCCCAGCCGACAAAACGTCTTGGCCTTCTTTGGGGCACGTTCACCAGTCGCCATCCATTGTTTTGATTGCTGTTTTGACTCAGTTGTATAATGATGGACCCAAGTTTCGTCCACAGTGACAAATCGACTTAAAAAAATCCGAGGATTACGCTTCATCATATCCAAACACAGTTTTGAAATTCGCTTTCGTTCGCGTTTTTGTTCGATCGTCAACAAACGTGGCACCCATCGTGCAGACAGCTTTGTCATACCTAAATCTTCATGAAGGATTTTATGTACTCGCTCAGTGGAGATGCCTATGTTCTCAGCTATTTCACGCACCTTCACTCGGCGGTCGTCGAGTACAATATTATGGACTTCTTCAACAACATCCTCAGTAGTGACTTCGATTGGGCGACCAGAGCGTGGAGCATCAAATGTGCTTGACCGACCACGTTTAAAATCATTTATCCAGTTATAAACAGTCTGCAACGTTGGTGCGTTAGTGCCATGAACAGAATCGAGTTCACGAGCACTGCAACCCTTCATAAAAAAATGATTTATAACGGCACAAAATTCAGATTTTTCCATAGTTATTGAAAATTTACGAGTGATCACAGTTAAATAATCGTTAAACTGACAAAAACTTGTTTTTTTTTGCTGAATTTTTGACAGTTTTCATTTGAAAGATTGTGCCTGCCAGTGTTAATGCCATTTACCAGAAAAAAGGTTTTACAAATAGTTTTTAAAATGATTTATCAAACAGCCCTCGTAGCTTTGCCGCCATTTGTTTGTTCTGCCGCCTGTTTTTAAAATCCGTAAGAGTATATTTGAAGTGAAATATAATAATAGCAGTAGCACTGGTAGCTATGAAGGTTATTTGCCTTCGGCTACTGAACGCATCTTAGAGGTTTTTTTACTGGCTGTTTTGAGTCGGGGGTTTTAATTTTTATTAATGTTTTTTTTTTGTAAGACTTGTTTTATATAACACTCAATAAATGTAACAACGAAATACGAGTATGTACGAGTAATACCTACCCCCAAAGTCGGTAAGATTTAATACGTATCCTAGTCGTGTCGTAGTCCTAGTTTTCGTGCAATATTGCGAGCTTTTAAAAAAACACTTAGATATAAAAGGCACAGAATAAAATTCAACAAACCGCTTGTGTTCCAATGAGCTCGATCCGCCTTGATTTCTCCTCGTAAACATTTTTCCACGTATGTTAATGGATCATAATCGGCATCCAAGACCTGCAAAAACTCATTCATGTAAATTACCTTACTTATTTGTGTGACCTCCTTATTTAAATATTTACTTTACTAACTTATCGAAAATTCGACTTGTCGACCCTACCATCCGTCCCTCAGAAGATATTTACGGTAGGTAGTTCTTCGTCATTATGTCTTCCTTATCAATTGCACAGACAAAACCTTTGGTTCCCTAAAATAGCTCGCCGAATCGTAACCAGGGGACCGATTTTTGACTTTCGAGCGCTCGATTTCAAAACCGAGCGATAGAAAATATTCGAATGCGAAAATCTTTCACGATTTATTTTCGAATGGTCCCGTTATTAATTCCATATATTGATTTTCACTCGAAAGTGAGGGATTGACTTAATAGTATTGTTAAGTTGGAACTTGTTTCATTATACGCAGCAAGTCGATGTTTTAACGGATTTTTTAATTCATATTTTAATTGCGAATAAATGTGTGAAGCTAACAAAAGATGAAATCATAACAAGCCTTTTTATTACGCTTATTTTACAAATTCTTGACTGGTTATAAATGTAGGAAAAATGAAACGCTTTCTCGTCTGTGGATATCTATGGCATTGTGCTAGGTTTGTTTATGCTTCGTGTACTTCCCGAAGTATTGCACAAATTGTGATTGTGGAGATTCTTGGCATTTAAAATGTCGCGAAACAGATGAGCGTGGGTGCAACATGCGGTGTCATTTATACATTAGGCAGACCCTCCTATCAAAATGCTTAATCAAATAGGTAAAACCAAACTCAAATTTTGTGTTCATGTAAAATATTGATGGCGTGTGTAACAAATTTTGGTGGGCACATAATTAGTAAAATCATTATGACCGAGCACAGTGCACTTAGACTTTTCAACACTGTTTTAATTATGAATAATGACTTAGTTACCTTCAACGTATAATTGTAAAACAAAATAAAAATAAAAACACCGAATTTAGGATTTTTTTATGCTCGTTGAAACTCACCGAAGGGGCAGCTTACGACCATAGGTGTTACGTAGGTAGGGATAAACATGAAGTAAACTGATATTGATTCAGATCCCTTCTCAAGATGCCTTAACAGTCTCCCAGACCATCAGTTGTCTGCGCTCCCGAGTTTAGTATAAAAATAGCATTGGCTTAAACTCACTGCACATATTAACGCGCGCTACACATTTGCAGTTTGAAGAAAACGTCAGTTGTCAATCTTTAGAGAAACCGATAGTCGGTGTTTTAATAAGAGGAAAGGCCAATGTCAGCGTACAAACTGTGAATAGATCCCTTTAGATCATTTTTAAATCTTAAGTATTTCCTTTGAAATATCTTAAGACTGATATTTTACTCAATAAAAGTTTGCGAAAGGGCCCTTAGAACTTCACTTAAGGTAACGGCGCCTATTACCGTGGTACTTAAGGAAGTTTTCAAATCATTCCAAAAAATTAAGGTTATCAAAGCTCCTTAGCGACCCAATTTTTTTATTTTATTTAAGAGTGTTTATTGAACTTTTAGCGTCGTAACTTTTTGGACTCATTTTACTTTATTATTATATTGTAAAATAATTGTTGAAACCAAAATACCCAAGTCTTCTATTACCGTGGTAATACACTGGTTGTGATTCTATTACCGCGAATTCAGCTTCCATTACCGAGGGTATAAAAAGCAGCAATTTTTTACCATCGGTAACAGGCGCCCGACTCACGATTTGGAACTTAATACCGTGGGTTATAAAATAAATAATGGCTTGGTTCCGTATATTATTTTTTACATTACGTTTTTAAGGAAGTATAATTATAATTACTAATAAATAAATATAATATAAGTATGAAAAGTAGAAATAACTTATGGTCACTACATATGCAATACATAAACACGGAAATTTCCTTCTGATGAGTAAAAGTCTCAATTTATCAAAGAAATCAGTACTTACGGTACCCTAAATGTGATTAATTTTATAGAATACTAAAATGTCACTCGGTAATAGACACTTCTTTAGGAACCTATTACCGACCCAAACAAATATTGAATGGGTCGGTAATAGATTCCCATACATTCTATTACCGAGGGTTATCTGATCGTACCATCGGTAATAGGCTCAATATGGAGGGTTTGAAAAACGTAATTCCGACCCATAAAAACAAACAGATACAGTTTTATTTTCATTACAAATCAAAAGTATATAATACAAACTAGGTATAAAACCAAAATTACATAACTGGTAAGTAAATACACGATTTTATCTCAATATTTAAACAACTTGACAATTTAAGGTTCCTATACAAACTACAAATTCAGTACTGAAGTTTTTGTTAAAAAATAAGGGTTTGTTGAATACTTTCCATACCACGGAAATAGTTCTTTAATAGCGTGAATAGATCAAGATTGGAATAACCGTAAGAAAGTATGTATAACCGATCGCATATACCAAAAATAAAGTATAAATAACCGAAATCAAAAAAATCTATTACCGGGGTACACCACGGTATTAGTATCCACCGCAAAAAATGGCGTCTATCACCGCTGTATTTGATTTTCCATTTTAAACGTATTTCCAGACCAAAAAATTTATAAAAAACACTCATAAGTCGTGCAGAAAACAATAAACAACCATTTAAATACCATAACATTAGTTCAATTGCCATAAATATAACGTAAAACACTAAATAAGATTCGAGTTCACTTGCATGCGGCGTCACGCGTTAGTATGGAACGTCCTCTTTCTGCGCTGCCTTCGCGGAAACTGACGAATTGCGAGCACTTTGTTTCATTCACACACACTCGCGCTAACAGGTCCGCAAGTCAACTAAATAAGCTTCGTTCGTGTAAAATTTGTTTTTTTGAAAACCGATCGGTTTGTTTATAAAAAGCGTATTTGAAAACGGTGATGGGCGCCGATTTTGATACCCCCGGTAATAGCCGCCGTTACCTTAGGTTGGTACTGAGCTACTGACCTCTCTGAGCAGAGCGATGTAGGCGATCGCGAGTCGCAGCGTGTCGATCTTGCTCAAGCGCTTCTCGTAGGGGAATGTAGGCACGTGCACGCGCAGCTCGTCGAACGCCGAGTTTATACTGCTAAAGACACAACGACACACGCACATTTTAGCAATATTTATGTAATAATCACTTATGTAACGCGACTAATGATCGGACAGGGGCTACCACAACACAATTGAAATAGAAGCATGGGTTTTTACCTGTAACAAAACGCTTCTTATCAGAAATAAAAGAAACAAAGTTTTTGGGATTCATTGTAGATAGACACTGTAATTGAAAGTCGCATGTTAATAGTAGATTGTACAACAAGTGCATAAAACGTACCATTTTACCCGAGACGTGCATATAGCCACCCGAGCCGGTACGGCGAGGGTGGATGGTCACGTCGAGGGTAAAATGGGTTTTATGCTCGAGTTTTACACTCTGCTTTTCACTTCGATTGCAAGGAAATAAAACAACGATTAAGCATATACAAGAAAATTTAATTAATTTTTATAATGTAATTAATATGTTCTATCACGCATAAAATGTAATTTCATCGACAGTTCGTCAAATTAGCTTAAAAAAACACACTCCGCAAACGTGTTTACGCTTTTTTGGTTCCTCCAAATCATAAAACTTTCGTATGTGCTGAGATAGATTTTCTTCGATTTAGGCGGCAATATCTGCTCAATTACATTTTTCACACTTCTGTCCATTAAAGTCTCAGGCGAAATCATTTTTTGATCGTCACTATCACTACTTGAAGCCATTGTTCAATTACTTACGAATAATTTATTGAATTTTCAACCGCAACAACAAATTTAGTTAGTTTTTAATTTTGTTTGACGAATAATTAGCTTCCCGCTACACAATTTTTCTTAATTTTTTTTTTTAATTTTCAATTATGTGACGTTTGACTATGGACACTATGGTTTGAGCCTTAATGCCAAGTTATCATAAATATTTGCGTTACTTTTTTTTTACGTAAATGCACGCCCGTATTAATCTTAAAGTATTAAGATAGTATTACATATGTCGTAATTATAATAAGATATAACCTAAATCTCATAAAAATATATCAATTAAATGAAGGTGTATTGTGTATGTGGCTGTAAGGCCTTATTGCCTTAGTCTTAAAAGAAGAAATTACTTTATGCACTAGAGCATAAAATGCGATTTTATGCAGCCTATACCCAGCATAAAGAAGGACTTTACGAGCATGAGAAGTGAAAACAATATTTCTAGTAGGTTAGAAAATATCTCATATGCATTGAGTTGTACATGTCAGAGTATCGAAAGTTGATATATCTAACATTAACACATCGAAACATCCGAAACATCGAAAGTTGAAACATCGAACGGTTATTGTTATGCCGGTGGTGGCTGAAATATCGAACGTACTTGTTGGGTATGTAATCAAACATCGAATGTCGATTCATCTAAATTTAAAATATCGAAGTCCAAAATATCGAAAATTGAAATATCGAACGGTTAGTAGGGCCCGATAATATCAAAATTAAATTAAGGGAGAGTTATGAGTGCACGATTGCCCTCTCCATATCATAAAAATATAAATAGTACGTACAAATAACAACGTAGGTACGTGTAAATATTTTTCAACCTCAGCGGCTCAAGCAAGCAGGGTTTGGACAGTGAGCAAAATTCGGATCTGCTGCAAGCGTGAGACCAATAAACTTTTTAATTATTCGAGAGACTGGCATAGAGGCATTCCATCTTAGTCCTCAGGGTTGGCAGTGCATTTGCAGTCTTGTGAATGCGAATGTCTATGGGTCACAGTTTCCACTTAACTTCAGGCTTGTGTGCTCGTTTGCCTAGCTATGCCATGAAAAAAAAAAATATGCATCCGAACGTTTTATGTTTGTTTCTAGGTACTACTAGGTATGGAATTAGAAAATCGAACTTCGAATCAACTTGTTTCTATCTCTCGCTTTTTTCCTATCGAAGTGAAAGTGACAAAACAAAGTGAAGTTCAATTTTTTCGAATGTTGTGAGTAGCCCCAGCACTGCTCACGGCATTTAAAAATAATAATTAAAAAGCTACTTTGCCTCTCGCTCGCAGCAAAATTGAATTTTGCTCACTGTTTTTAAGCAGCAAAACCTGCTTGTTTGAGCTGCTGAGGTGAAAATTTCAATTTTTTACATTATCAATATCCACTGACTGATGGTGATGTTACCCAATTTCTTTTATTTTTTTGGCACCTCACTTATTCACGTTTCACCCTGTAGTACAACGATATTCAAGCGTTATTGTTTTTTCCTATTTCGATGGGTCCTACGTATAAGGGGGGGGGGGGGGGGGAATATGTGTGTTTACATGGTGGTAAACTGGTGAGTAAATTGTAATACTTTCGATAAGTATGTAATTTGTTTATTAAACAAGCAATTGCAATTTAATAAAGAGTTCATTTCAGCCGACCTATTCGGCATATTATTACACTTACCATATTAAATTTGATATAAAATACTATTTTCACCTCAGCAGCTCAAACAAGCAGGTTTTGCTGCTTAGAAACAGTGAGCAAAATTCAATTTTGCTGCGAGCGAGAGGCAAAGTAGCTTTTTAATAAAAATAAAAAATGCCGTGAGCAGTGCTGGGGCTACTCAGAACATTCGAAAAAATTGAACTTCACTTTGTTCTGTCACTTTCACTTCGATAGAAAAAAAGCGAGAGATAGAAACAACATGATTAGAAGTTCGATTTTCAAATTCCACACATAGTAGGCCCAAAAAGAAACGCACGTCCGGATGCACACATAACCGTAAAATTGCAAATAAAACTATCTGTTAAAGTTTGAAATGCGTTTATTATAACTATTTTATACAGTAGGTACAATCATTTTTTTTATTTAATGTTTTTAAGAAAAAATTAATGAAAAATAAGAAGTTTATCATGTATCTACATAATTTTGTTATCGTTTTAACAATCTTTAATTTCGTGACATAAACCGCGGGGGCAGTTTCAGAACGCATTTCAAAAATAGCGGGATTATTGTAGCCAATAGCCATAGACAAGGCCTAGTTAGGTTTTTTTTAAAGCCACAGACTACATAAAGCTGTATAAAGTTGTGTTTGCACTACGGCATTATCAAGTTGAGTGACAGGTTTTATGTGTTTCATTTTATTTTTTCCACTTTTTATTTTATTAGTATTTTGCAAAAATGCTTGTGATTGATGCATATGCGATCGTGTCGTTATTTAGTCGTGTATTCACCAAATGGTCACAACGGAAGACCTGCGCTGGCCCTACCAGCTTCACGCTGTGTTGTTCTCGCTGCTGAGGTGAAAAAGACCAAAGTTTTTTACGTCTCGTATCTTTGAATCCCTCGCTACGCTCAGGATTCTAACCTAGAATCACTCGCTACGCTCGTGATTCAATAATAGAATCCTTCGCTTACTCGGGATTCAAAATCATCACTCGCAGCAAAAACCAACTTTGCTCTCTTGTTGAACAAATAACTATTCTAATCTTAGACCATGAGGTATATATAATATAATAAAGAGGAAAGATTTGTATTTTTGTTTGTTTGTAACAATAAACTCAAAATCTACTTACTGGACCAATTTCAAGAGTTATTTTACCATTACAATGCTACATATTGTTCCTGAATGTAGTTTGAATATTTGTTCCCGAGTCATGGATGTTTACTATGTATTTAAGTATATATTTCTCTATATAAGTATTTATATCGTTGTCTAGTACCCATAATACAAGCCTAGAGCTTAAATTAGGACTAGGTCAATTGGTGTGACATTGTCCCCTGATATTTATTTATTTATTTTATTTATTTACATTATCCTTCAGTAACATATAGGCTTTGTTTTATTGTTCTGCGCGGACGTAGTCACGAGCAATAGTTAGTAATCTATACTAATATTACTTATAAAGAGGTAAAGTTTGTGAGATTGTAGGAGGTAATCTCTAGATCAACAGAACCGATTTTGAAAATTATTTTACCTGTAGCAAGCCACGTTAAGGTGCAAACATCTAAACATACATATCTTTAAGGTCAAACGTACATGTACATGTTGCACGAAAATATAATCTGTTAAAGCATTGTATTTTCCTAACTAAAATACATACTTGTTCTTATTTATTTATTATTGCCACTAGGGACACAGTGCATGTACCTATGTCGCTCTGCGGAAATCGATTGCGATTAGGAAATGCAAACCGATTAACGGATTTTAATCGAAAATAATCGGTTAAAAATGTTAAAATATGCAAAAAACCCACTAACCGGTTAATATAATTTATGTGCAAAAAGGATCCTTTGTATTTTCTTTAATTATAGAATTAAACTAAATACATTTTAAAATTTATACAATCATCGCATTTATCAATAAAAACTCTAAGTGAACTGTAAAATTAATAAAATTTTCACAAATGAAAGATTCTAACAAAATATATGTTGCACGTTTATCAAGTCATGCACGAAGTTGTCGGATTATAGGTTTCCGCATCAACTCGAATGTGACTAAAAGTTACCTACATTATACAAATACTAATGATTACAAGGAAAAATATACAGGCTGTAACAGGAGGAGTGGATCCAACGTAGCAGGTCGATAGAGCACATCAAGATCTATCGATTTCACCCACATGTATTATGTTCAGCAATTTTATCAATAAATACCGCAATTTTAGGAGTAATTTTCCAGATTTATTTTTATGTGAATTTTGTTCACTAACAGCCCTGAAAGTTCGAATTAAAGTTAAATTAACAGAAAAATCCAAATAAAAGATTTTTTTTTTTAAATTGGCACGTGTTTTGATCACGTTGTTTATTGGATACCTACTCCAACTACTACCAACTATTCCACTACCTACAAAACAAAAATCAATGCTATAAATTCAATTGTTTAGATTAAATTAGCACCGATAGGTTTGTTACCACAAAGTCTCCGTAAATTTTTACAAAAACTTAAATTACCTATCTATTTTGAAATCGTTGAACGTACTTGGGGGTGAAATGGATAGATTTGGACGTCCTCTGTCGACCTGTTTCTTTTGATCCACTCCTCCTGTTACACCCTGTATCGATTATCGGAGGAAGCCAAATCTAAATATATAAACTCGAAGCGTGAACATAATGTGTGCAAATAAAGGGTACCCATTGGGGCCGGACCTCAGCATCCGTCGGCGTTCGCGCACGTTGGCGGCGGCGCGCTGCACGCGGTACGGCGAGCCGGCGCCACCACACTGGTACTCGGGCTCCACCGACGCCTCCAGCAGCACTTCTGCCAGGACAACGGACACGTTGTACTTATTGCCCGCATGCGGGGACCATACCTCATGAGGCCTCTGGTGGCAAGAGAGTCAAGTGCCTGCCTTAAAAAGTAGGCCTATTTTTAAACCTATTTCATTTTATTATTTTTTGATTACCTATTGCTATTATGTAGGTAGTTTCTTGATAGTTATACGTTTTGTCATAGGTAATATAAATATTTTGACATAATAAACCCAGGTCGAAATAATTAAATGCAAAGGTACTTTATTTGGTTAATGTTACACACTTCAGAATGCTTTACACTTAGGTATATAGTGTATGTTTTTTCTCATTTCTTCGTCGTTATCATAATTTCAACCAAAATAAAGTTTTGATTACTGTCTACTTTCTTAATGAGTGAAATACATATACTCGTAGACCTCGTAGTGGTCATGAGCATTTCTAAAAAAGTTTGTAAGTACATTTCATTTACGACTTCGATTTGCAAAAAAGATTGCGGGTTGGTAGGGTGAATGAAGCTGAGCCTAAATAACATAGTCTCCCAAAATGTCCTCATACATTTGTATGAAACTTTCCTTTTTTGTTACTAACTTTCTTTGGTTCATGGTAACAAAAAAGGAAAGTTTCATACAAATGTATGAGGACATTTTGGGAGACTATGTTATTTAGGCTCAGCTTTATTCACTCTACCAACCTGCAAATTTTTTTGCAAATCGAAGGCGTGAATGAAATGTACAAACTTTTTTAGAAATGCTCTCATCCATTGTGTCACACAGCCCAGCGTTTTCAATTCAATTCAATTCAATTCTTTGATGGAAGGCCCCTAAGTTTTTCATAAACACCTACTTACTTAATCTTCTGGAATGATGACATGTGTCAGGCATAAATAAATAATTCATCTAAGTGACATTACAATAAATTCTAATAATAAACGAAAATATCGTACATATACTACGAGTATACCTGGGCTTATTCATTATCATGGGTATTAATCGTTAATTAACGAAGTTAACATTTTGATTAACGGATTAACTTTCAAGTTAACTTTCAAAAATGTTAACGGACACGTTAACTTCCGTTAATAATGCAGAAGTCCGTTAATCGTTAATCCAATGCCTACTATTTGGGTCAATTTCCCAAGCAATATTTTAAGCTGGCGGCGCTGAAAACCGGGGTGAACTATGGTTAAAAATTAAACTGTTATTTTTTTCTGAATACTTCACGCTGTTGCCTATTTTGGGCAATAAGTAGAATTAAAATATTAATGGAAATAATAATAAAAAAAAATAATTAAGACCTCATTTCTCATCACGGTGGGCTGTCCGCAACCCAGTTTTGATTGCAAAACGTGGAATAAATCAAAAACTATTAATGATTATGAAAAACATTTACCTTTTTTAAAATACTAGAGTTAGAGTTAGTTTACAAAAAGAAGCCCTGACTTTTTTTTTAACTATCACGCATACCGTCCGGTACGAGGAAATACGTTTGTCCGGAGAAACGTTATCATTACCACCGTCAAATGTTCTGTGCCTTATATCTGCTAAGCTTCAATATGTACGCCACCCACCTCCCGCGCACTCGTAGAGTTAGTCACGCGCAAGAGTTTGGTGCTAGCGGTTGTGTTGTACGCGTTTCTGGCGATAAAATATAAAGGTCAATTCTTGCTTCCGGTGGGGTGGGGACAAAAAAATCCTCATTCCGACGGTTGATTTATTTTTTGTAGTTTTTGTGTGTTTAGTTTAAGATTTATGTATAACACGTACGTAATACTTCTTAATTCTGGAGTAACATTAGTTTAAAGAAACCGGACTCCGTTGTTTTTTTAAAAATATTTTTGTACAGGTTTTATCATTCCGTGGTTCTCATTCCGATGTTTCCGGTGAATGAAATACCCACAGAAATGATAAGCAACACCGGCATGATACAAAAGTAGCTTCACTTAGTTATTTATTATTGTTTTGAAATTTATTAATCATTGTATGTATTGACATCGGACGAGTGACCATTATTCGTATATTTAATTGTTGTTGTGTTAATTAATTATTATTAATTATTCTTGTATTTTTTGATTATTAGTATTTATGTTTTGACGATCTCAATGTAATTTCGTATTCTTTGACATGCAATGCAATTTATATTAAATTATATTGATGAATAAATAAACTAAACTAAACTAAACTATCCAAATAATTATCAAATTTAATTATTTAATTTTATGAAGTCAAAGCAAATGTATAAATATTATAAGCGTTTAAACGTAAATAATTAAGCGTTTATCGATAACCAAATGTCAGTTATTTTGTACTACTAAGCATATAATATGCATACATACATAGCGTCCCGCCTTCATCCCAGAGTGGCGTAGGCAGAGCTATTACCAATAACTCTAACAACTTGCAATATAATATAATATTATAATGAAGAAAGTTCTCACAGATGGAAAAAAATAATTGTTACAGTTTTTTTTTTCAATTTAATTATAATTATAAAGGACAATGCTTAGTGTTAACATTGGACGTGATATTCAGTTTAAAAAACATTAAAAGGTTTAAATTTATATTAATATTACGTTTTTTTTTAAGATCTGGGATATGTAAATTCACATCTAGTCTTGCACGTTATCATAATTTCATAATGTTACATTTTTGACTGAGTTTTTTAGGTATTTCATATTATATTTTTGAGGCCGTCCTTATGACGCACTAATTATTAAGCATTAAGTGATCTAAAGTCAGTGATAAATTATATAATTGCCACTGGGATATTTGTAATATTAGAATTATTGAGTTATATTTTGCTTGGTCAGCGAACTGTTCCTATTAGATTTACATAGAAGATTGTTATTTTTTTTAAATTTATAGTCATAAATAAATCACAATATTTAGAACATTTCTGAAAACCATATTAAAGAAATAAGTAATAAATCAATCCGGTACATTATAAAAAAAATGTAAAGTAATTTTTTTATTAAAAAATATGTTTATTTTATAAGCGAATTGTTTCAAAACATTAATATAAATGTCATTTTTACTCAAACAAAGACTTATAATTATGGTAATTATTAATAACATTAATCTAATTTTTACTCAAATAAAGACTTCTAATTATGTTAGTTACTAATAACATTAATGTCATTTTTACTCAAATAAACAGCGATAATTATGATAATTATTGACTTTTTTCATTTATTTTCATTCCGGTGGATAAGATTTCATTTACGTGGGTCGTTTCTATCATTCCAGTGGGTATTTATCACTTCGGTGGATACTTTTTATCATTTCGGTGTGTATTTATCATTCCATAGTTTTATCAAATATTCTATCTCGTATATCTCATAAACTATTTATGACTTTGAGTGTCCCTTAACACCACGTCTACAATATATAACAATGCATAGTTTAAAATGATAAACGTTCAAAAATACACAAAACTTAAAAATTGCACCGAAATGAGACAAAAACCAGAAATGTTGAAATCGACCCATTTACCGCACGGCACCGGCGCGAAAAACAGGTTCTGACAAGTATGCCAACTTGCCGCGGCATTTCAACTAAAGTTCCGGTTGATATGGAGTTTAAGTGGCGGGGCGGAGGGAGCAATGCGAGTAACAACGATGATGACGGGGAAGACTTTCAATTCTGTCACTCAGTCTATAGAAAAACCAAAGAGCTCCAACTCTTTAAAGAGTAAAGCGCAAAGTCTCGTTAAAATGTCGCTGGACATGAAATCAAAAGACTCGTTCAACGATGCTGCATTCCTCGGGGAACAGATATTCATAAATCGATTCATTAAATACAATACTGCTATACCCTCAAGTGCTGCAGTTGAACGTCTATTTTCTACGGGTAAAGACATTTTAGCACCAAAACGAGCCTCGCTTTCAGACGAGAACTTCAACATGTCAATGTTCATCAAGGTGAATTGCACAACACATCTTGCACCTTATGCCCGACGATTAAATTACACATTTGAATTATACAAGTATTTAGTTTTGTTCCTATCCTGTTAACTTTCAGAACATAAATCAACAGGTTTTATAAGTTCACTAACGCAACGATATAAAAATGCATTTTTTTATACATATTAACGGATTAACGTTTAACGAAGCTAACTTTTTTTGTAGCGGATTAACGATTAACGGAGTTAACTATTTGATTAACGATGCCCAGCTATGAATATTAATTATATACTTTTACACTAAGTACATACTACAACTCTACATAAATATATAAAAAGAAGCCGACGACACCTTATTTTGTCGATATGTGATATGTGAACGTACATAATTACTTAATTAGGTACTAACTAAAATATGGTATCGCTATGAAATGCATAGTAATTATTTATGTAACCGGTACATAATGATGCGTGTTAAGGTACGAGTGCTGAGGTTAGTGCGCTCGCTTGCATTGCAGGCACGAGTACCTTAAGAGCTAATCAGTCGTCTACGATGAGCCGTAGTGATAGGACGTGTCCTTACGCGCTGATCAAGAATAACCAAAATTGATAGACCCCTAGTGATACTACACTCATGTGCTTTACTCGTGTCTTATAGAAGTGGTCAAATCCATATCGGTTCCTCCTTATCTCACCTGTAGAATAGGACCATAAGGTGCTCCCCTAGCGGGTTTGCGGTGTGAGACGGCTATATCGGCTACGATCCGCTACGGTAGCTACGCAAAAACGTAGCACACATTGCGTCCATTCTGCCGTGCTAGTGTAAAAGGCGATCATTCGACATTTTGACCAAATTGAGTTGTTATGACCATCGTGATATGGAGAACAAGCCGCGTCGACCCATCTTACCCGTTTGTCGATAAGAGGCTTGGTTGCGAAGATACGATAAGGAAAAAGGCCGTATAACAGACTATTTTCCAGCAAATACTAATCAATAAAGCGGTAACTACACAATACTACATTAGAAAGACGTAAAACAAGACACTCCGCATTATTGTCTGGTGTAGGTTTTATTTATTAATAAGTTGAACTACTCTATAAGGCCGTAATTGCAGATTACTAAGTAAAAAGAACGAATAACATATTTTTCCGCCTTTTAACTTAGTATTTCAAATGTTTTTTTCTATTTGCTCATAATCTAAATGAACGTAACAGAGTTTTCTAGACAAAAAGACCGTATGTCAGTATTTTGCGGTATTTTAGTCTAGTTAATGCCGAGTTTTAAATAATGATAAACTTGTTTAAAAAAACTTTTATTTTGTGATACGGTATTTTTACTTGGGACAGAGGTAGTTTTTAACGCTAGATTACTATTCGAATATCCACAGTCGACCCATGCTACTTAATAAAACCGTATAATCCCCAATCTCCTACATACCCCCCGCGGACGGGAGTGCCCGCGTTCGGGCGCCCTTCAGTTCGGTGACGTTACGGGTAATGAAGGTGCGTGTGCGCTGGCGCCCGTTATCACGCGAAAAGACGAGGACGACGAATTGACGATAAATCATAAAACTGAGTACATAATACCATTCTAAATATTTGTTACCTGAGTACAGTAAAAATAAATAAAATAAATATATAAATTAATAATATATACATACATACATACATAAACTCACGCCTTCATTCCCAGAGTGGGGTAGGCAGAGCTACAGAATTACCAAGCACTCTTAAATAAGTTGTTGATATATTTTTTTGGAGAACTAACATAATTGGGATAGACCAAAAAAATAAATCACGGTTTTTATAATCTAATACAAAAGAAAAGGTAATTTTAAGAGACCAATTTCATTAATTTTGTATTTGACCGAATAGTTTTGTTTTTATATCTTTATTTATTTAACAGACATTTATCGATGAATTACATGATAAGTTACGATAAAAAGTGATTGTAATAGTATAATAAAACATACTATTTCAAGCGGTTTACGCCTAACCCGTAAGACACACCTGGAAGGGCTTCAAGCCAAAAACGAAAGTCAAACCACACGGTCAAATATACTTTTGTCGAAATGTCCGAAATAAATAAATATAACAAAAACTTAATCATGCAGAACGGCTTTAGAACCCTATTCCTCGAAATGGATTAATAAATGGATAAGTCCTTTTTTTATAATGCATTTATACAAATATACAAATAAATAATAAAGTTTTTATGGAGAGTTTTATGGAAATAAAGCAAACCTAGAATATCAATAATTAGCTTACAGAGATGGTTAAGTCCTTTTATAAAGTGAATATTTTATAGACCATAAAACAAATATATCAGTAAATGATAAAGTGACTATAGTGAGATTTGTCTGTTTAGTTTTCATAATATATTTTACTAACATGAGGACTCAATCTAGCTAGAAGACAAAATGACTTCTGTATCCCACTGTTTTACTATAAAAGTTAAACATGGATACTTAGTGAAATTGAACATCTCATTTCAAAACTCAACTCAAATTTAGACTTAAAGGTGAAGCAAGCAATATCAATCTTGAGTCACAATATTATATGATATAAAAATAACATAGTAGGTATAACTATCGCTTTATTGAACGATAAATAATCTACTTTATAATTGAGTTTTTAAACACTCAATTTATATTTTGACCCTTTTCTTCCCTTACTATACGACTGACTGACTAATCGTAGATATTGGCCAGGAGTCTGACCTGTCTATGGAGGATGACTATTGAGGTAGAGTAAGGTCTAGGGATAGCGATCCCAGAGCGTATGGAGGAGATCTCCTTATTTTTTCTATGGCATAGGAAGGCAAACGAGCACACAGGCCACCTAATGGTAAGTGGAAACTGTGACCCATAGACATTCGCATTCACAAGACTGCAAATGCACTGCCAACCCTGAGGACTAAGATGGAATGCCTCCATGCTAGTCATTTTACCGGCTATCTTATCCCTAAACCGGAACACAACAATGCGAACACTGCTGCTTGGCGGTAGGTTAATGGATAAGAATGGTGGTACCAACCCGGACGGACCCTGCACAAGGTCCTCCCACAAGTAAAGGTCCTCCTTCCCTAAGGGGGCCACAAAACCTTTAAATTCTTAGATTTGCTTTAATCTAGACTTCGGTTTCATAAATTATATCTACTATAGGTACATATTGTTTTTGACGACGCGCTGGCCTAGTTGGTAGTGACCCTGCCTACGAAGCGAGCGGTCCTGGGTTCAAATCCCGGTAAGGGCAGATATTTGTGTGATGAGCGCGAATATTTGTTCCTGAGTCATAGATGTTTTCTATGTATTTAAGTATTTATTTCTCTATATAAGTATTTATATCGTTGTCTAGTACCCATAGTACAAGCCTAGAGCTTAGTTTGGGACTAGGTCAATTGGTGTGAGATTGTCCCCTGATATTTATTATTTATTATTATTTTTTATTATTATATTAACTTTATCTTTAACTTAGTACGTAGGTTGAATTTCAAGTGGTTAGGAGTCATTAAATAAACTAGGATAGTGTAAGATAAGTTTTAAATTATAGTCTACATACATACATACCTTCACGCCTGTAATCCCAGAGTAGGCTAGGCAGAGCTACAGAATTACAACTTTAAAAAGTTGTTGATAATTCAGTAACCACAATTTGCACAAATAGGCTAAGATGTTTACCAGCATATTAGTGACAGGTTGCAAGCCCATCGCCTAATAGTACTACAAGCCTTTATTCCCTTAGTCGCCTCTTACGACATCCACGGGAAGACATGGAGTGGCACTATTCTAACCCGGCAACCACATATTATTGTAAATATTTAGGTATCAATATTCTAGAGAGTATTAGTATAGCTAGGACTTAAAACAAAGACTTAAATAATTCTAGGGTTACTATAGGTTCACAACTATTGGGTTATATTAGATTACTTGACGATCACATGCCAAAACTAATTTACTTTTAAAATAGGTTGTTAGGAATAGGAAGCTTTATAGACTAGGAATGTTACTTATGGTGACTAAGTTATTAGGTTAGGTAGATAGATGTAGTAGGAATTAGGTAAAAATAAAATAAAAATAAAATTTTTGCTATTATAATTGGTTCCACGAGGACCAGGATTTGAGTAATTCTATTTAAAAGTGCTTAGGCTACATTAGGGTTATTGCAAGGAGAATATATTGAGTTTAATTTTAGTAAAGAAACAATTACCAAAGTAAAAGGAAATCGCCCGAGGCTTTCATCGCACACTCACTTCCGAGGGATAGACAGACGCAAGTAGAAAACAGAATTTAGTACGTAAACTAGGTCCATTAATGCCTGCTCTTAGCTTGAAATTTTGCGAGGACTTGCCAGAATTCAACCAAGAAAATGTCGATGAATTATAGGTTAAGTATTTTTAACCTATAATTCATCGATTTTTTCATGGTTGGATTCTGGCAAGTCCTCCCAAAATTGCAATTCAATTACTTTATAAGACTGATTACGTTTAAATTAAAATAATTAAAAAAGAAGTTTTGATTAACAGTGCGTCATACAGACGAATCAAAGAGTATTATTGTTGATTTATTGAATAACTAATAACACGACACCAATCTTAGAAGAGATAATATTTCCTGTGATTTAACTGTTAATTTTTGTTTACTTATTTCAAATATATTTGTACCGAATTTATGATGGTTTTAATTAGCAATTAGTCTAACCTTTCATCGTAGTACTAGATTAAAAAACCGTATTTCGTCTGACTTTTGAAGACATACGTTTTTTTAGACTAGTATATAAATATAAAATGATCGATACGAAAACCAACCATATTTTTTTGATTTGCGTACTAGACAAGATAAACGTATTTCTTTTATTCGGCGTTATTATTTAGATCAGAATTATTAAAAAAATATTTTGTACTAAGCAATAAGGCGGTATGTTGCAAATACGTCTTTTTAATTAAGCATTATTGTGATACGTTCAAGCCCTAGTTTAGTATGAAGACGTATGAAGGAAAATCAAGCCTATAAGGCGGTATAGTGCTCATATACCGCCTTTTTGCTTGTTTTTTAGTGGCAATTATTAATCGGCCACTAAACAAAAAGGAAAAAATGCGTGTAAAAAAAAAACTGTAGGTAATAAAAATACATTACTTATGTAGAAAACTAGTAAAACACAATGTCTATCCGACACAAAAAGTTTCATTTCAATATCTGTTTAAATTACCTAGAAATATGAAAATGAAGATTTCGGTCACTTTTTTGCGATTATCTCGAAAGTGTCTTTTGTCGAAAAGTCGCCTTTTACACTAGCACGGCAGCATTGGGACTAGCCTCCATTATACAATGGAGTGTCAAAGATGCAAGAAAGTGTTGGCGAAAAGGGGATCGCACTTCGTATGCCAGGGCCCGTGTCAAGGCACCTTCCACAGGAATTGTGTTAAAGGATTGGCGGCTGATATGAAGGCGGGCCGGAACCGGCGTTGCTGTAATAATTGTGAGGACAACGAGTCTGATGATGAGGTAGAAGACGAGGAGGACCACGACGTGGATAAAATGCTAAAGGTCATTCTAAAAAAAGTCAGCGTCCTACCAGGACTCGAAAAACAATTAAGTGCTATAAAACAAAGCATTAGTGTCCTCTCGGAAAAGTACGACACACTGCTGGCGGAACATGAGCAGTCGAAGGAGAAAATATGTAAGCTGGAAAAAATGGCCGTCAACACTAATAACAAGTGCATATATCTCGAGAAACAGAGCATGGCGCTTGAACAAAAAATACAGGAATTTGAACAAGCAACCCGAAAACATAACATCGAAATTGTAGGCATCGAGCAATTACCCGATGAAAATATAATGGAGATTGTAGCTAGGATAGGCAAGAATATCGACGTCACCTGCGAGGAGATAGAGTCGGCAAGGCGTACATATCCACTAAGACCAGGATCTAATACAAAGCCGGCGCCTATCATCGTCGGGTTCAGGACCTCGGGGACGGCGGCCCGCGACCGGTGGCTCTCGCAGCGGCGCCGGTTGGCTGACCTGACGAGCGCCGCCGTCACGGGCGGGACGGTAACGAGCCGGATCTACGTCAACGAGGACTTGAACAAGTCAACCAGGGTATTGCTGTGGAACGTGAAGAAACAACTTCACGGTTTATATAAGTATATCTGGGTAGCGAACGGTAAGATCCTGGTGAAGAAGTCTGACGGCGGCAGTTCCACATGGGTGAGGTCTGAGAATGATTTAAATGAACTAAAAAAAGCTAAGTAAATGTCTCATTATAACGCCATGACTACGATGATTATTTCTTTTATATAATTCACAGCCTTAAATAGTATTGATTGTATTGAAGATCAGTCTATAGTAAATTTTGTTAGTGTAGACAGTCTAAAAGAATTTAAAAACTCATTTAGTGGATCTAAAGACTTAAATCTACTTCATGTCAACATCCGTTCAATTAAAAAACACTTTAACGAACTATTAGTAGCGTTAGACAGTCATTTAAACGATTTAGATGTATTAGTAATTACAGAAGCAAATATAAATCACTCAGCTTTGCCATTTTATAATATAAAAGGATTTAATGTAAACGTAGTGACTCGCGAGGGGCGCCGGGGCGGCGGCGTGCTGGTGTACTCGCGCGCCGGGCTCGCGGCCGCGCCCGCGCCTGCGCGCCGGCTCGCCTCGGCCGAGTGCGTTTCCATTACCATTGATTACAACCACGAAACTATATACATCATATCTATTTATAGACCGCCAAAAATTGAGAAACGAGACCAAAAAATACAATTTATTAATGAGTTACAGTCGCTATTACACAGCTTACCTAAGAGTTCAAAAGTAGTTTTGTGTGGTGACATTAATATTAATACCTTAGATGTCAAAGATAATCATGTAAATGCATATGAAAGTGTGTTATCTGAATTTGGATTTGTAAATTGTATTAATGGCGTTACACGAAAAGAAATATTAAATGGGACTATTGTAGAGTCTTGTTTGGATCACATATATATTAGAGGCCTCAGCAATAGTATCCATTCAGCTATAATCAAACATAAAATTTCTGATCACTACTTAATTTCGGTATCAATTGCATGGAAACATACTCCGTCAAGGGCGCCGTGTTCAACGCCATCTGTTGGGCGAAGGACGAGCCGCGGCGGCGGTGGCGGCGGCGGTCTGGGCACGCCTATGCGCGCGCATGCCAATGCCAATGTGCGCCGCGTCCTTGACAACCGATTAGTGAGGGAAAAGTTACTGGCTACTAACTTTGACGAATTGTCATCTATTGAATGCCCTGAAGAATTATATAAAGAGTTCTGTAATCTATTTGTTAATATATATAATGAATGTTATAAGTAGACCCCGGTATCGGAGGTGCAAAATGGTAGCTGTCAATTTCGAGCCATTACTAGGGAAGGGTAAACATTGTTTTGAAATATTAACTTCATGTCGATAAACATAGTTATATGTCGATATTTTATTATATCATAATGATAGCGTTTATTCTATAAAGTAGGACTATATAATTACAAAACCAACATGTATTGAACATTTTTATTATTTACAAAAAAAAATCTTTCATCATTAAGAAGTTTTAGTTATCTTCTTAGCATAAAGCATTCATAAATAAATTTAAAACAAAATATAAACTCTTTTATATTCACCAAAGGTCATACCATGTTCTTGATGAATGATCAGATTCTTTGCAGTAAACTAGTGTAGTTACAATAAATATACACAACAATTATAATATCTTACAATTAGTCATATTTATCATTAGAGATATATGTCTCGTAATATATTACTAAAATTTGTTCTAAGTTAACGGGTGTTAGACTTCTTCTTCTGTAGTTGAAAATCCACTTTAAGAAAGAAAATGACTTTTCTACTTCGACAGAAGTAATGGGCAAGAAATTACATTTGGCGTAATTCTGTACTGTATTCTTATTTACATCATCAGTAATTTCAACACTTTTGCCATCCAACAAACTTTGTAAAATTTGTATAGTTGTGAACCCAGGATTTTTTTGCAATACATTCCGCATTTTTAAATAAATAAGTTTTCCGATTGGATGCAAACGTAATAAGGAAAGTTTTTTTGTTACCTCGAGTATTACATCTAAGGATTCTTTTAAACAAAGGATCTTCTAGCTTTGTTATTGAGATCGATAAAATTCTAAAATTTTTATCGATGAAATTGATTTCGTTTATCAGATTTGCATCAGAGAACAATCTTTGTGCTTTGGCTATAGCAGCAGCTTCAGAGGATTTCAATTTAGAAATAATATTCTTAACCTTATGGAAATGATCTTTATAATAGCTGACAGCTTCTATCCACGTGCCCCATCTCGTGATGATAGGTTCAGGAGGAAGAGGAGTATTAGGATATTCTAGTTTAAACATGTCTATTCTTTTAGGGGCTTTTTTAAAAACTTTTTTAACAAAATTTATTAAACTATTTACTTCGGATAAGCTTGTCTCACGGCTTCAGCTACCCTGTTTAGGCCATGAGCTACACATGTCAAATGAGTCATATTTGGGTAGCTTTTCTTTAAATTTTTACCCGATGTTACCATGTATGACCCCGCATCAGTCACGAAAAATAACAATTTATCACAGTTTTGTTCGTAATTATGGCCCCATAACTCGCGAAGCACCTCATTTACTAGATTACTAATCGTGATATTGTTAGTTGAGTCTAATTTTCGTGAAGCAAAGATGTGGGGCTTAGATAAATAATTTGTTAAAGCTCCAACTATCACATTAGCCACTTTTTTACCCATTGAATCTGTAGTCTCATCAATGCTCAAATATATATATTCGTTGGACAGTTCTTCTTTTATAGCATCTTTTTTCTCATTAAATACTATAGGCAAGTAATTTTTGCGTAAAGTTGATTCTCTCGGTAATGTAACATCGCCATATTTTTTATTGAGACAATTGTCCATGAAACTTCTGAAGTTTGGGTTTTCCAATTTGGTCCAAGGTATGTTACAACTGATGAAAAACTTTACCAGATCTCGGTTAAAGTTAAATTGATCTTCATTTGTTTTTCTGTGAGTAAAGGTTTTCAAATGCCTCTCAATACAAAATTTTGTTGGAGTCAAAACGGAGTTGCAAGATATACAATATACTTTATCGTCCTGGTTTACAAGTATTGGAATGTCCTTTATTAAATAATCAATGTGACTAGGACACGCGTTGATGATTTTCTCTTGATGGCATTTCGACTCCATGTGCTTTTTAATATTCCAAGATCTGGAAATGATGTGTACACTGCACACTGCAGTAAATTTTTTCATTCGTTTTTTGGAGTTCAGGGTGTTCTGCAAGAAGTGACTCCATTTTCTATGTTATAAATGATTTTAGACGAATAAACTCGTAAACAGCTATTTAATCGAAGAAATTGTTGTAAAGTGACAATGATTATCTATTGACGTAAATAATTTATTATCAGTATAAGTGGCCAGTATTAATCTCTATTGAAAAGGTTTATCACAAGAGTGTTTATGCACTGCTCTGCAACTCGAAACATAAGAAAAGTAATAGCAACCATAGATATATATTTTGTTGTACAGTCGAGTTCATAAATATGTGTACACTTTATATTTTTACGATCAATGATTATCATAGATCAAAAAAAAATAACTGTGTACAACCTAATGTATAGAAAAATCGTGTATCGATATCAACATCAAAAATATGATTACCCATCCCTAAGAACTTGACAGCTACCATTTTGCACCTCCGATACCGGGGTCTAGTTATAAGACAGTTATTGTGAGCAATAAAAGACATAGTAAAGGTTGGATTAATTCCAAACTAAAATTAATGGTTAAGGAGAGAGATAGACTATTTGAAATATGGAGCAATGAACCAAATAATATGTTAAAGCGTCTTACATATACAAAGTATAGAAATAAATGTTTTAAAGTAATATCTAAGGCAAAGAGTGAATATGATAAGAAAAGTATATTAGATTGTAATAATAATATTAAAAAAATATGGGACCAAGTCAATATTATGTTAGGAAACGAAAAAAAGTCGCTAGATACAGTGATATTTAATAATATGAGGAATAAAGGTAGTACTACTGATATATGTAATGGGTTTGCAGAAACTTTTTCTAGTGAAGTTGATCTCATTAAACATATTTGTAATGACAAATGGTTGGACAGGAATGAATACGCAAAAGAATCGGACGTGTGCATGCGATGGCAGCCGGTGAGTAGCATAAGCATGATGCGAATCATCAATAGTATGAGCTCTAAAAAGTCTCCCGGCTGTGATCTCATACGCATGAGCGATTTAAAAATGGTATCTGATAGAGTAAGTTCTGTTTTAGCTAAGTTAGTTAATCTTTCCATTAGTAAATCTTGTTTTCCTAAAGGACTTAAGCAAGCGATAATCCGTCCAATTTATAAGAAAGGTGACCGTAAATCATTTTCAAACTACAGACCCATAGCAATACTTTCTAGCATAGACAAAGTAATTGAAAAGTGCATAGTTAACCAATTAGGATCATATCTACAACATAATAGTATATTAAACAAGTGTCAACATGGTTTCCAGAAAGGAAAAAGTACAAGTACATTACTATCGAACTTTACAAACGAGATTAACGGTTATTTGGCAGATAAGAAAACTGTAGTAGCTGTATTTTTCGATTTTAGGAAAGCGTTTGACACTATCGACACAAATACGCTCATCGACGCCATGAGAGAGTGCGGGGTGGGCGAGCCATTGAACCGGTGGTTCGGTGACTACCTCACCGCGCGCTCCTATCGGGTGAAGGTGGGATCGACCCTGAGCGACGAGCGGGGGGTGCGGTGCGGGGTGCCGCAGGGCTCGGGCTGCGGCCCGGTGTGCTACCTGCTGCATGTGAACAGCCTGTGCGGCGTGCTACGGCACTGCTCGCCGCACATGTTCGCCGACGACCTGTGCGTGCTGCGCGCCGGTGCCGCCGCCGACCTCGCCCGCACCTGCCGCTCGGTGCAGCGGGACGTCGACGCCGTAGTCAAGTGGTCGCACGATAATGGTATTGTTTTAAACGCGGACAAAACTAAATTGTTAATCATTCACTCACCTTATTTATGTCCTCCTGATTCACCACAGCCCGTAATAGTAGCCCACGAATTCTCTTGTTACCATAATAATCTAGTTTTATGCCAATGTAAGCCAATTGAGCGTGTCAAATGTATGACTTACCTGGGCATGAAAATAGACGAAAACTTTTCATGGTCATCCCACATTGATTTTATTTGTACTAAATTAAGAGTTTTATTGGGAAGGTTTTATCACTTGAGCTATAGAGTTCCAAATGGCACACTAAAATGTTTATATAAGTCTTTGGTTGAATCAATTATTTGTTACTCTCTTGATTGCTATGGTCTTACCTTCAAAACAAATTTGGATAAAATAGAAAAGATGCAAATTAAATTTCTGAAGCTATTAGTGAACAATAAAACTAAAAATAAATATAAACAAGATTATCATCAACTATTTAAAATATGCAAAATCCTACCGGCAACTCTTAGACACAAATACTTAATAGCAGTCAATCAACATGGCAATCAGGAGAGTAACTTATCACAATTGAACCAAAAACATGGCACCAGGTCGGTAGCCGCGGGTAAGTATGCTGTACCCAGAGTAAGCAATTACTATGGGGACAGGCTTATTGAGAAGCGCTTACCGTACATTCTCAACAGCCTGCCTGCGGCTGTGAGACTGGAGCCTAATAAAAATAGGTTTAAGAAAGTCCTTTTTACACATTATCTTAGTTCTATTTAAATTTTTAAGTTAAGTATTATATATTTAATTTCTATGATATATACCCACATAATGTAAACCAAGACTCACGGATCCCACAGTCAAACTGTAAAAACAGTTTTGTGGGACATTGTATTAAAACAAAATTTGTCAACATGTCATAATAAATAAATAATAATAATAAAAAATAATTATGTACCGTTTCATACATGATTTTTTCTACAAGCTCAAAATGATAATGATATAAAAAAACAATGGCTAACTTTTCTTGTATACGTTCCTTGATTTTTCTGCTAAAAGATTAATTGTCAATAAAGTCATTTTCATTATTTCGATTGGTGTAAATAACTTGTGCATTTTACTGTTAAATGTTTACAAATAATTTCATGCAAATTTTAAATGTTAAGTAAGTTCTAAAACTGTTCTAATCATTTTATTTGTCATGAAAAATGCAATATCAAACGAAGCGCTATTGTTGATATCTATATTGAGCGAAACCATGGTAACCAAATAACAAGTCGATGAATATCAATCATATTTTTAGTGATTTAGTAATAATTTAATTTTAATTACATTATTAGTCTCTAAATTAATTTTGTTTTTAATATAGGTACGACCTTGTAGTTGTTCATAAAACATTTTTAACAATTTATTATAGAAATTAGATTGTCAAGTGTTCACTAAACGCCGAGACTAATATCCGGAATTACCGTAACCGTACCGTACCGTATGGAATTGTTATTACCATGGAAACGCTCATTATAGAATTGTTTTCACGCTTCGGTTACGCAATAGGTAGTACCTATTCTGATATCGTTAACAATATCCATATTAGCGATTTATAGTAGGTATGCGAGTAGAACAAAATAATTGTTTGCCTAATATGTGTTTTCGCGGAAGCTATTGTGGTCACTGAAGGCCCCGCCTTCGTGGATAGACCACAACAGCTTCCGCAGTTGCTGAAATATGCCACTGTGACAGACGAATGGACGGAGTTGCATAATGGTGTCTTTTTTTTCCTATTTGGAATGTAACCATAAAAGTGAAGAAGCAGCCGCAAGAGGGTTGCATGGTTGAATGTAGCACGCCCACCTGAGTGCAGCTGGCGGGTGTGCTGGTGCACGTAGGCGGCCAGCGGCAGCGGCAGCGGCAGGCGGCCGCGCGCCGCGGCGTACACGCACGACGGCAGCTCCGCGCCCGGCGCCGCCTCCTCGTCCGACGCGTCCGCGTACGCGAACTTCATGCCCGCGTACTCCACGCACCGGCTCTCGCTGCCGCCATCCGACATACCAACAAAAATATAACTTAACACAACCCTAATGGTCAAGCTCATTTTTTTAAACTATCCTTTGCCGAGGATTAACAAGAAATCGCTGTGAAATCCTATGACACATAATTAGTTATTTGTTATACAAGTGGGGAAAGTTGTATTTTACCTGCGAGTGTTCATTTGAAACACGAGCTAGCGAAAGGATTGTATGATTGACCACGAGCGAAGCGAGTGGTTCAAAAATAGAATCCTGAGCGTAGCAAGTGTTTCAAGACACGAGACGTAAAATAACTTTTCACCCGTGTATAAAACAAAACTTTTCACCTCACTACAGCGAGGAAACTAAGAAAAGGGTTTGTACTGTAAGCTCAGTTCCGCATTTTGCACGGTTTTCTGTAATTCCACAGGTGTTAATACGACTTTATCACTCGAATCACTCATTTATAATAACAAAACAAACTAGAAAAACATGCGAATATTTTAACGTTGACGGCTTAATAGAAAAGTTTTGACGTAAGTTTTTTTTTTATTATTTCGGATGCGTTTTGTTTGCACATCGACTTATTTGGACTGTCAGAACATTTTATCCGTTTTTAAAACAAGAATGAAGGTTAATTTTGAATGCTGATATTTATGAATTAAAATAAAGTAGTAAGACTGTATTTAGTGTTTTTTACTCGATGCAATTCATTAATTGTGATGTTAAAAATTCAGCACTTGTAAGGTTTTACGTTTGGTTAGCTGTCAAATATCACTTAAGCTGCCTTCAAATGTCAAAACTCTTCCCTCACTTGTGGATAAAAAGCGATTTCCTCAATAGATATCAAAGAAACAAAAAGGGCTTTCCGAGCTAGTGAGATGAAATCATATATGTCATTAGTAATTACAAAGACGACATTTTTTAACAACAAGTAACTGTGATAGGACTGCAAACTGTGAACTAAATGAACTCGGTTTTCTAACTTTGTGCATTTTCATGATTTTCTGTTTACAGCCAATTGATAAATAAAATGAAATGTTTGCTCCATACGCTCAGTACCTACCTAGGTAACTACTCGAAAAAAATACTGTCAAAAATTAAACCAATCGCTCGTAGATGAGATGACGTGATGCGAAAAGTCACGTGATATACCATTGACTCGATTGGTTTAAAAAAGAAACGAATAGAATAGTTAGTTAGCGTACCAAATGCATCTTGGCAAGCACCTCAGTTCGAGATTGTACATAGAAATGCACTACAGCGGGGACTTTAATTCTACCTCCAGCATAATTGTGTTTAACAAAGTAGGTAGGTACCTAGTTAGAACTTGAAAAAATAATATGACATTTATTAGGGAATCTTACGAGTATCTAGGTTTGTAGTAGGATATAAAATTAGATTAGAATTAGAGACTACACAACCTGCAACAATAGTCCAATTTTCCTCATAAAATTATTCTAAAATATGATACCTTACTGCTATTATTGCTGGGTATATGTACTGTTTGGCCTAAAATCAATTGCTCTAAACTCTAGCTATACTATAGCTAAAGCTATCATATTTTTAGAATAATGTGATAAGTAAATTGGGTTATTGTTGTAGGCCAGGACCATAGTTGTGTAGTTTTACTGTACCTAGTCCAGATGAACGTTTTACCATATGGTATGTATACATAAACATAACAATTGACGAAATAATGTTATTTTTGTTATGTCTATCGTTGGTTATAATATCTTATGAACTTTTAAAATGAAATTATATAAAAAAGTGGTTAGGTATACAGGATGTCCCAGAAACCGACGTCAACCCACCTAGGGCTGGTAGAACAGCTCATAAGCTATCAATTTAACGCCCATGTATGTTCAGCAATTTCGTATCACGTTTCGTATCACGGACATAAGGAAAAATGGCAAAAATTCCGATTTAAATGATCAATATCTCGGAAACTAATAACAATCGCTGAACATACATAGGGGTTAATTCGATAGCTTATGAGCTTTTCTATCAGCCCTAGGCGGGTTGAAGTCAGTTTCTGGGACAACCTGTGTGTTCTGAGACGCACTTTTTTTTCCTTTTTAAATAAAACACGCTGAGGGTGGAAAAGTTCTCCCTGATTTCGATATTTAGGTAAGTATCTAATTTAATATGAAAAACTATTTGAAATAATATCTAAAGCACCATCAACACTATTAAACTGTAAAAACACATGTTACCAGAAATACCTTTGTCAAAGCAAAAAACACGTATTTTTTTAAACTTACCTCAGTGGTGGCGAAGTAGACGAGTCTGCTATTTGCGTCCTGGCTGCTGACATACTTAAATTATTAACACCAAAAAGTCAGATCACCACGAGAGCTTTCTGGACGAGCACCTTTCGCCAGCTAATGCTAAATCGAAATAGGATCGTATGAATTGCTCTGCACAATTTTATACCAAAGCGTTGACAAAGTGGGGTTGCGAATCTGCTGAATGGCTTTAAGTCCTTATCTGGAGCGTTATAGAGTAGTGTTTTGGGTGACTCTTAGACGGCGCGCCGCACCCCTGGTGGGTGGTGCTGTTGAGAACAAGGGCAGACTTGGGCGGAGTTTATCTCGACTACGAGCAGAGGGATGTACGTGATATTTTGTTGGTTTCTATTTTTTATTTATTTATTAGTAACTTACAGGGCCCCATTTCACGAAAGGTACTAGTCTAGTAATACCCGTCCATGGACTAATATTTTGTACAAGTTTACAATTGTGGGTTTCAACAAGCTACAATTGTAAGTTACTAGTTACTTCTTTGTAAAATTGTAAATACTAGGATTACTAGTGTACGTTTCTCGAATCTACAAATATACGGCTTTACTAGTTAGTAGTAACTAGTTAATATGTACAAGTCTTGGTAAATCACGTTTCATTACTTTTTTTACAAGACTTGTTGCTAGTAGCGGTGCACAGACTAAAAATACTAGTTACCGAATGGCTGTTTACGCTATTATCAAGGCTGAATTAGGTACCTAAATTTTTTATTCAAAGAATCAGTCAAGTGAGAGTCGAGCACAAATTATTTTGAGGTGCCGGATCTAATTAGGTTAATTAATTATTGTTTAGTATCGTTTTAATTATTAAGCGTGTAAAAACTTGTTGCGATTTTAATGGTAAACTAAACTGATTTCTTGGAAGAAATACTCGACGCCGACGGATAATAACGATTTCTTTATCGCTGCTGTCGGAATCAGTCCACATTGCTTTAAAAACTTCACAATACACTTAAAATCGACAAGACACAACAATTTTCACAATAAAATCGATATTTTTGACAAGAGTAAATTCAACTTGTAATTTTTACAAAGCTTCCGACCTTGGTAGGTTTAGGCTTGTAATTAACAAGTGTATTTATTATTTTTAACTTTCGTGAAACAAAAAGCAGTTTACCATGGTGAAATTAGCCAGTATTTACTAGTTGGCGACTAGTAACTGGTAGATTAATATTGTAATTTGTGAAACGTAATCTTACAAGCTAGTGAAAAATAATAGCCCATAGAATAGTAATACTAGTCTGATAGCTTTTGAGAAACAGGATTCCACAAGTCTAATAAGAGGTAATAGTGAAACAGGATTTACTAGAACTTGTAATTGTAACACTGGTGACTGGTAACAAGTAAATCCGTAGACTTGTAGATTCGTGAAATAGGGCCCTGTATTTACTAGTTGGCGACTAGTAACTGGTAGATTAATATTGTAATTTGTGAAACGTAATCTTACAAGCTAGTGAAAAATAATAGTCCATAGAATAGTAATACTAGTCTGATAGCTTTTGAGAAACAGGATTCCACAAGTCTAATAAGAGGTAATAGTGAAACAGGATTTACTAGAACTTGTAATTGTAACACTGGTGACTGGTAACAAGTAAATCCGTAGACTTGTAGATTCGTGAAATAGGGCCCAGGTGAATATTTTAGACACACGGCAGTATGTCAGAGCCAAGTTTATAAAATTAAAAGGGCGATGCATTCAATCCTAATATATCTATAAAGAATAATTTGGTTTTCAGGGTCTTAAAAACTTTTGCCATATAGCGATCGGCTTTTTTCGTTTTTCTATGATACGAGTGGCAAATAAACCTACGTCAGTTGCAAGTGCAAGCGTGATAGTGATAGCCAGCAGAAAGCTATTAAGATGGTGGGAATACTGTACGAGTCTCTGTATGTTTTAGTATTGTCATAATCATAACGCTGACATTTAGTATTTTTTATTTTGTTTAAACAAAAGCGAAGCGAGGGCGAGTCACTACCTTAGTTGTCAGAATGGCGACGTTTTTAAGATGTCTGCTAATTGACCAGTAAAACTACAGTATTAGTAGTATTCGGATTTATTTCGCTGTCTCTTTCTCTCTCTCTCTCTCTCTCTCTCTCTCTCTCTGGCATCTGGCTGTGTATTTTTTACACCAGAGAGAGTGTGAAAGCGATAGACAGCCGAGACCTACCTACAATTAACACTGTGATCTTACTGCAGGTACACCTATTCCCTAATGGTCTGGTCATAAACGTGAGTCGGTGTTTTAGTGGAACCAATAATATATTATACGTATAAGGTCAGAGTTTTAATTCACTGTAGTAAAATGACAGAGCCAAATGTCATTCTGTGAAATAATGATACCACATTTATTTTAATAGAGCTTCACACGTTCACCCAATGAATGATTAGATCAAAGAACGAACTAAACATTTTATGATCATAATACGTACTTGGCTAAGTATATCATTTTATTATATTTATTTGATCACTTAGCTTGCAACCGAATGTTAATACTATTAATATGAGACACGAGTAAGACACATACTAAGCAGACAGATACCGCATTGATATAACATTTAAAAAAACTAACCTGCTCAATTCATAAAGAAAGTGACATAATCGAGGGAACTGTAATATAATTAAACAAAAAACATCAGATCACTTTTTCATACAACAGTAATCAGTTGATTTAGGCGTGGTATCCTTTTTTAAAATTATTATTTATTGGGGAAAAAACAGATATAGACATTACAAAAAATTATAAAACAAAGGATCTCTTAAAGTTAGGTTTAGTCTACATCCTGAAACAAATCCCACTAAGAGTTAAGTTCTAGATGAGACGGTAACTGTGGTGCAATTTTTGTGCTTAAAACTAGTCTAATGAATTAAGACATAATAAATTAAAGTAAAACATATAAAAATATGGTTAACACAACTAAAATTAATAATAGTTCATTTATAATAAAATAAACGGGATTGTAAATAAATGAATGACTCAATAAACACACAAACTTCAGCAATAAATCCTAAATTCACATCAACATTAGCCTACGTTTACATTAGCATCCTAAGACCTTAATGACACTGAGTCTATATTTATTTTTGACACAGTTAAACATTCTGCGGAGCGGCGCGCGGACACCTGCTTTTGTTTTACTCGCCGAGACAGCGAAAAGGAGGGTAGATCTAGTTCTATGTAGGGGCACGATCATTTAAGTATTGTAGCAGTTTTGGGCAGTTGTAGTTGCTGGTACATATATTGTACAGAACCACCGCATCCCGAACCTGAACGGTCTGACTGAAAGTGTACGTAGTTTATATCGTTTTAAGAGCTCGTCATATGGTAAATGTACCCCTCAAAGCCTAAAATGAAGGACGCTTATATAGGAATTTCATCTGGACACGTTCCACTAGATTTGCATAGATTACATAGTAGGGATTCCAGATCTCAGATGCATATTCCAGTAAGGGACGGACCAGGGATTTGTACAACAGTATGTACAAATAATGTTTTTGAGAGGTTTAACTGCTCTAAGTACAGATCCCATCATTCGGTATGCCTTGGACGTTATGCGGTGGACGTGTCTGTCAAGAGTAAGCTTCTCGTCCAGTGTCACTCCCAACTCTCCCAAGTCCCTGACGTCGGTAACGTTTTGCAGTGTCACTCCGCCTATTCGATATAGACCAACAATTTTATTTTTGTTTTTAGTAAAAGATATTTTAATACATTTATCATAACATAAGCAAGAAATAGCTTATTAGCTACACAATATTCATGGAAGCGGTCAAGGTCCTGTTAGATTAATACACAATCAGTCTGACAGGAAACAGTCCTGTATATTTTTTAATCATCCGCAAACATCTCAAATGAACAGTTCTCGAAGCAATTAGCTATGTCATTGATGAACAGCGTGTATAGGAGCGGCCCAAGAATTAACCCTGAATCACCCCAGACGAGACGTGATGCACGTGATTCGTATCCATTTACGACAACTTTTTGCATTCGTTTTTCTAGATACGAAGCGAACCACCTTAACAAGTTCCCCTTGATACCATTGTACCTACGCCAGCTTGCGCAGGAGCACAATGTGGTCTACTTTGTCAAACGCTTTCCGGAAGTCAGTCTATATAGTGTCAACTTGGGCCCTCTTGTCCATTTTTTTTTTTTTTTTATATCATAGGAAGGCAATCGAGCACACAGGCCACCTGATGGTTAGTGGAAACTGTGACCCATCCGCAAATGCGTTGCCAACCCTGAGGACTAAGATGGAATGCCGCTATGCTAGTCATTTCACCGGCTGTCTTATCCCCTAACCGGAACACAACAATGCGAACACTGCTGCTTGGCGGTAGGTTAATGGATAAGATGGTGGTACCAACCCGGACGGACCCTGCACAAGGTCCTCCCACAAGTAAATCCATAGATTTGAACAAGAAATGGGAAAAAACAAGGAGATTAGTAGAAGTTGATTTGCGCTTCATAAAGCTGTGCTGCTGTTCCATAATATTATTTTTCACAAATGGGTATATAACATAATGGATAAGAGATTCAAGTAACTAGGGGATGCATGATTGAATGGAGATTGGTCTATAGTGACTTATTTCCGATTTCGAGCCAGACTTGTGTATTGGGGTAACCGCTGATATCTTCCAGCATTCTGGAAAAGTACCCTCAGCGATACATTTATTATATACAGGGACGGCTCACCGAAAACTGAAACCATAGCTTCAGACCATTGTACTGAACTGAAATTCAGTGGAAATTTTCCCGGGAAAACGAAAATGTTCTCGTTTTTATTTCCATGTTTTTGCATATAGACTGATCTAGGACAACATATTATGACATACTGAAGCTCATTATGTAAAAAAAACTGTTAAAACAGCATTTTCACGTAAAAAACGAGAAAATTTTCGTCCCTTATACCCTGTATTTACCGAAAACTGAAAACAAACGAGAAAATTTTCGTTTTCCCGGGAAAATTTCCACTGGATTTCAGTTCAGTACTATGGTCTGAAGCTAAGGTTTCAGTTTTCGGTGAGCCGTCCCTTACACCCTGTATAATACGAAAAGGAGTAACTATAGAAAAAGCAGTACGTTTTAGGAAGATGGGACTAATTTTATCAGCGCCTGGGCCTTTTTTAGAGTCTAGTTTCGTAAGTCATTTTAAAATATCAGTATCGGTTATAGACATATCGCTTATTATACCCGAAGTTAATGAACAAGCTAGTTTGTCTAGATCGGATACGTTGCGCTGCTCCCTCCTCCTCCTATCCTCGTAGACCAAAGTAAAAAACTCTGAAAAAATGCATTGATTGTAGGTAGCTCGATGGAGACTGCTTTAAGGAGGAAATATAGGACCAGAAAATGTAGGACTTTTTTAGGCATTTTTTTAACCATTATGTGAAAATATTTAATCATTTCCAATTTAATTTTTTAGTGTTGGTATCAGTAATTTAAAATTATAATTGAAGTAATTATTAGTAAAGTTCCTGCATAATTACGAGTATGTACAAAGGAACTTAAAGAATCAATATTATTTAACTTCATTTACTAGTCTATTAAAAACACGACACTAAAACAAATATTGTGATTGATTTACATCTTCTTGCTCACAAGTTTTACAGTACATAATGATTGCAACGATATTTTCGCCTGAAATCGAAGGGCTTAAGGGCATTTTCCTGATAACTAACGCTATATTTGAGTAAAAACAGAATAACAAACTCTGACAAGCGGTGAACTTTAAATTGACAGGCGTAAGGTAAGATTGCCATATAAACATCGATTTATTTTTACTTTTAAATTTTCATAAGATTCTGGTAGACGTACACATCATTAATTTTTTCATCCATTCAGTAAGGAACATCACTATTTTATATACACCTAAAACTGACAACACTGAAGCTGTCATCATATTGCAGCGCATTAAAAGTCAGACCTTAGTCGGTATCTTTTTGATCCGTCACTCATGTAGTTTCGTGGTAAATTCTGAACCTAACATATAGTTTTTCCAAGTACTTAATCTAACGGGAACTATCAAAGTTAAACTGATATAAAATTTCGTAACCGTGCTATTAACCGTTGAAGAGTTCCCTAGTGAGGAGACAATCCTGGCTGCAGTGTCAGGTTTTATCTATCATACTATTCCATTGTCACCTTAGTTACGCAGGTGTACAAAATTTCAGCTTCATCAGACATCAGGAAGTGGTTCAAATGTTACTTGCAATATTTGAACTTAACACACATACCTGTCTACAACATAAGTATCAAATCAACCAACCCACATACCTAGTAATACCTACCTACAAATGTTTAGTAAAATCTTTTAATAATAATAAAAAGGTAAAAACACACTGTAATAGTACCCTGTTCTTATTTTAAAAAAAGATCATACAATAAAATAAATGTCCTTACTTACTTGAAAAAGTAAAAATCAAATATTTACTTAACTAGGTATCCCTGGGATAGTTAAAATATGACATATTAATTTTTTTCTACTATTATCAATATACACACAGTACAATAATCAACCAATATCAATAATAAAATACCACGGTTTTGTTGACCTTGTTTGTTTTGTTATTGCAACTTTGAATATTTTAATGTAAAAACGTGGTATTTTATAATTTAAATTAAAATTAAACTAAGCTACTCAAATTAAAATAAAACTAAGCTACTCAAATATTAAAGATGTAAATAATAATCACCACTATAAAAATAACACCCCCTCCAGCAGGTCCGCTCGTGGCATGGTCCCTATGACACTGGCTGCATTACCTCTCTAATTAATTTTAATTTAAATAACTTTAGTTTTAATTTTTAATTGTAGTACCTACCTATATTATATACTTAATATACAGGGTGTCCGTTAAATAGTGGACTATCTTACAGGGCTAGATAGCTCAGCTCAGGAGTGGCCAAAATATGATAAATTATGTTTTGTAAAAGTCGCATCAAAAACGAGATATCTCAACTTTTCATAATTTTGGAAATGCGGTACCCTGGTTCACAATTTTCGATGCCGTGCCCACATTTGTTGGAATTTTTCAGTTTCGTTTACTGTAAAAGATAGCTGTTTAAATTTGATAAAAGACCCTATCAACGAAATTAATAAAAGTTAAGCAGTTTTTTTAATTTTTCAAATCAAATTTAAAGTTTAGGAATCTGAGTTTAACTTGCGGCAAGTTTAACATCGCACGGTGTAAAAAAAATGTACGAAGACTTGTAGTGCTGCTTTCCTAAAAATTGGCCTGGTTAATGGAGATTCTAAAATGATATAACCAATTTAGTTTATTGATTACAGCAGCGAAGTTATTATTAAGTTTGTCACAAAGACTGAATTTTATCAAACTAGCGAATTTAATAAACGACTTTTGCTTCCGTTTAAAATCAGGTTAGCTGGTTCTAAATGTTTTAAAAGACAGTTTACATTAATATGAAATACAAAGACACTACGGTAAAAGGTAATAACATACATTTTCTTAAATTTAAAGCAAGTGTTCGAATTGCTTGCCGCCAGCCCTAACGCAGGCTCGGCACCGTTTCATGAAGGACCTCTTGAGTTCGGAGGCATATCGTCGCTCACCAATTTGTCGGCTAGCTTCTGCGACCTGACTACGCAGCTCTTCCAAAGAGGCAATAGGTTTGCCGTACACTCTTTCTTTTAAACAACCCCAATAAAAATAGTCTAGAGGGTTCAAATCCGGTGAACGAGGAGCCCAAAAAATTGGCCCTGAACGACCAATCCACCGGTTAGGATATGTTTGGTCCAAGAACCTTCGCACTGGTAATGCATAGTGGGCTGGACAGCCATCATGTTGTAGCCACATGGTTCTTCTCAGCTTTAAGGGCGTATCTTCCAATAGTATCGGAAGCGACTCTTGAAGAAACTGCAGGTACCCTCTTCCGTTTAAGTTCATTGAATTGTTGACAAGAAAACAAAAAACTAACGATGTAATTGTCTAATTAATTAAATCTGGAATTGAAAGTTTGGTGGCCAGTATTACTAACAACAATTAATCAGAATGGAGTTTATGTGAAAATTACCTATTTGGAAGCTAGCCGACAAATTGGTGAGCGAAGAGGTCGTTCATGAAACGCTGCCGAGCCTGCATTAGGGCTGGCGGCAAGCAATTCGAACACTTGCTTAAAATTTAAGCAAATGTATGTTATTACCTTTTATCGTAGTGTCGTTTTATTTCACATTAATGTAAACTGTCTTTTAAAACATTTAGAACCAGCTAACCTGATTTTAAACGGAAGCAAAAGTCGTTTATTAAATTCGCTAGTTTGTTAAAATTCAGTCTTTGTGACAAACTTAATAATAACTTCGCTGCTGTAATCAATAAACTCAATTGGTTATATCATTTTAGAATCTCCATTAACCAGGCCAATTTTTAGGAAAGCAGCACTACAAGTCTTTGTACATTTTTTTTACACCGTGCGATGTTAAACTTGCCGCAAGTTAAACTCAGATTCCTAAACTTTAAATTTGATTTGAAAAATTAAAAAAACTGCTAAACTTTTATTAATTTCGTTGAGAGGGTCTTTTAACAAATTTAAACAGCTATCTTTTACAGTAAACGAAACTGAAAAATTCCAACAAATGTGGGCACGGCATCGAAAATGGTGAACCAGGGTACCGCATTTCCAAAATTATGAAAAGTTGAGATATCTCGTTTTTGATGCGACTTTTACTAAACATAATTTATCATATTTTGGCCACTCCTGAGCTGAGCTATCCAGTCCTGTAAGATAGTCCACTATTTACCGGACACCCTGTATAATAAAACAAAACATTATTGATATTGGATATTAATTAACCAAGGGATGAAATAGGGAAGTTGCATGGATTTTTTAAATCGTATTTCCAAACAAAATATGACAATATCGTAAAAAAGATCACCATAAGTGAAATTTAAATAAAAATCCGTCAAGAAATACAGACGATATAAGCATTTTCAACTGCTTATTAGACAGCGATTAGACCCGATATGCATGTATCAGATCGGCCATATATACTCCATGTTTAATTCGGTTTTGCTAGAAAGTCGAGATAGGACCAAATCTTTGTTGGCTTATATCTTAGTAAAAAAACAAACTGTTACATGAATCAGCTTTTATTGAAGCTGTGGGAAAGCCACGAATATTCCCTGTCGCGGCTCGAGACGCTCGGCTGCGCGGGCGCGCGCCAGGGGTCTGGGCCACAGGTCGAGGTTGCAATTAATACTTTCTTCTCAGTAAACACTCTCTACTTTTCATTTCGAATGACTCCTGTCAACAACAGTTTTGTATGTTATTTTCACGAACATTGTGTTTAGGTGTTGTCATACAAAAATGATAAGTGTTTTGACACAACCTCAAGTAACGAATTTGAAAACTCTTTCTGACCTAGGGATCGAACCGCCAATTTCAGCCCGATGAGAAATGGAAATAATAACTTTACGTATAGTAAAGATGAAAACTGACTTACCGTCTTTTGCAAAAGCCTTTGCGCCGCGCGGCGGGGAAGGCGCGGGGAGCCGCGGGTCGATGCGACCCGCCTCCAGCGGCGCGCGTCCCGCCCGGCGTGCTGCTGACATCGCTCGTTAACCGCAGGCTGGGCCTTCCACTTCAATGACAGACTTCTCCCGCCAAATAAAACCAGGGGAAACCGGGGAAATTTCCTTTCGTGACAGGTACCTACTCAAAGTTTATTTTCTGATTTTCCAAAGTCCTAATACCTACCTGCATATCAATTATACGTGACAAAGTCCAAGATTGATTTTTTATAAAAGTAGGCACCTTTAGGTAGGGGAGAAGTGGCATGAAAGAGCCAGTTTTCTTTACGGCGGAAAAAATACTACTTGTAATGAAAAAGATGTAATTTTGTATTTTAAAAATTATTCTTTATTTATTTGAGTACGTAATTTCGTACAAAAAAATCTTAAATAATATATAAAAATCAACAAACTATGCATTTCAAAAACATGTGACATTCGGCTCTTTCATCACAGCTCGGTATTGAAAGAGCTGCCATAAGTTTTGAAAGAGCCGGTAAGTATAACAACGAGTAATTATGAAAATTATCAAAAAAAAAGAAAAGTGCGATATAAAAAAAAAACTTAAAAACAATTCTAACAATATTTTAAGTAATTGCTAACATTTCTTAACAAAAAAAAACAATTATAACAGTCATTTTAAGTAATCATTTTTAACGCTTTCTTAATCTTAACATATTAATCAGTCAGATGTACATTCACATTCTACAGAACTTAACATATAGGCGTTTTTTTTTGTTTCGGCTTCTTTCCATTTATCTGGGCAAATATGATTGGCTTTGGCATAATCAAATGCGAGTTTCTTCGTGCCTTGTTAAGCCATAACACATTTTAGAAGCAGTCTTTAAATAATCTGCAAGCATGTTTTCCTGCTCCGATGTGAATATACGCCTGTTTCCTATATTAGGACAGTGTTTATATGGTAATTTACCAGTATTCTTTGCTTTTTTAACTATTCTTGCTAAATAAGCCCGCGATATATTTAAGGCAAGTGCAGTTTTATTTATAGACTGGCGTTTTTCTAAAACTTCAGCAACTGCCTCTTCAATTACCGAATTATTGGGTCTTTTACGTTTTTTTGGACCAACTTTCGCCATAATGAAATATCTGAAGCAAATAATTCAATAATATTATGAAAACATGTACGTATATAGTATTATTTTATATTATTTACAAAAAACAATTTCAAGGTTATGAAGGAGCCAGTTATGAAAGAGCCGGCTTTTTCAATGCCCATTGACCCGGCTCTTTCACGACTTGTCCAAAAAAAATATATAACCTTCAAAATAACAACAATACGAGACCTTTTGCAAATAAGTTTTTATGCAGCTGAAAAGCCAAATATATGTACCAACTGAGTCTATAACCCATTTGCCTATAATTGTTAGCAAAAAAATACCAAAAAACAACGAAAATGAAACAAAAAACTTACTTTTGAGTGCCTAAAACTTCGACTGGATGCACCGATGGCGGTTGTTTTCGGCGAACTGTAAATTTTTTGTGAGGGACGGGAAATCAGTGCTGCCACCTAAAAATAGTGTTGCCAACAAAATCTGTTCTAAAACTTCCGAAATAATGCAAGTGGCTCTTTCAAAACCTGGCTCTTTCATGCCACTTCTCCCCTACCTATCTGTTAACGTTAGAAATAATAAGGGACCCGTCCAAGAATAAGCGGTAAGAACAAATTGGAACTGCGTATCGTGATACTGTATCAAAACACGTTCATACTTACCAATCAGGATACTGTACTGGTACTGAGTAGATATTCGACACCGGAGTGTGACAGGTGTTTATGATACGAAGTGAAGCACGGATCGCAACGTATCTTTTCGCGTCCAAATTGACTATCATGATTATTTCACTATTCATATTTATTTAATGAAAAACGACATAAAATAATACAACAACCATAACATAATAACTGAAAAATAAAACTAAAATTAAATAAGACTAACTCTAAATATATAAATTAACTAAATTTCAGTTACTTTATTCGTAATTAGCACTAATGCCCTATTACGAGTACGAAAGCTTCTGCCCCTTTTAAATAATAATCCGAACATCTTTAAAACGCAGTTAAATTTTAAAAAATAGGTCTCTTTCCCAAATACCAAAACTGAACCCTTTTGCTGGCAAACTGTTATCCGTCGGTGACTCACGGCGTCACGGGTAGTATGAGTTAAAGGTTGGATATTTTATGGTGCTACCGTTCTCTTAGCAGCGATCGGCAATGTTCGTGTTGCTATGACATCCGAGTGAAGAATATACTGTAGAAAGTTGCGAGATCAAGCGTGACACGGATAGCGAAATATACAGGGTGCCTCTGACCTTGGGGCTTTAAATGCATAGATCAATTCTACTCCTGAAACTAAACTTCTTTTGTTCTGTAAGTTGTTAAAAATATGTTCAGTTTAAATTTATTTTTTATCATACAAGTTAAATCTAATTTTCAATGTACGCGATCCAATTCTCCATTTTCCTTTAGCCCTCGTACCAAGGTAATGTCGCCCCCGTACCATGAGATACTGATTACATGGCCAGTATGTAATACACTGATTTTACAATTAGACTTTAACATCAATTAGTTATCTAAATTTAAGTTATTTTTTCATGTTGCAGAACAAAAGTAGTTCAGTTTAGCGAGTAGAATCGATCGTTGAAATTAAAGCCCCAAGGTCAGAGACACACTGTATTATGAAGCTGGGAATATACTGTAAAAAGTTGACTTAAAGCCGAATATTAAATAGGAATTATTTTTACGATTCATAGAAGATACTCGTACAGAGAAACTTTCTTTGGAACAATTAGGTCTTTTAGTAAAACCATTTTGACATAGGTACCTAGTACATTTTTGGTCATGTGGCAGTTATTCATAAAATTGAATAAATCTGACAAATTATTATTTTTACACAGGTCAGCCCAGTTTCATTTCATGTAGGGACCTTTTCATTATATAAAAGAAAAAACCAGGAGGCAGGACGATCCAGGCCCCTAAGGCGCCGTTTCTGGCCATAGCGCCTTTTCGTATCGTATTGTTAACGTTACGATAGCTCTTATTTACTTGACATTAATGGCCGCATTATAATATAAACAATATTATGACGTCAAAGGCGTGGCTTTTTACCCCGTACAATAGAGACCCAGTTATTTTGATTTTTAGTTTTAAACCTTATCTAGGTACTAGTTATTCTAAAGGTGAACGTTTGCTTGTACTATACCTACTAATTAAGTTTTCGTTAAGTAAATATAAGTTTATTAGTTTTATTATCTAGTAAAAAATCTTATCGAAACCCTTTTTTTCAGGGCCGATCTGCAATTAACCAGATTTTTTTCTTGGGATTTCCAAGTACCATTTAAGTTTGCAGTTTGATCATCGACCGTGATATTGGCTGAGTTACCTAAGAATATTTTTAATACCTGATGCAGAGGTAAGTTTGCCGTCAATCCGATTTATCTTTTCGTCAGCGCAATGCTGCAATGTTTGAGTAACGAAAGTTAGCCATTTATACGGGAACCCAGAACTTGGAGTAAATATTACACAATGGCGTAATATTTAAAAAAGCCGTTTCTTTACCGGGCCAGAATATAGTCTTACATTTTCAATCTGTTAATTAGTGTAGGAGTTATTTAGGTTTTAATGATAGGTACTGATAAATTATAGCTCTTTTTAGCGGAGGGAGGCGAAGCTGTACTGTAAGGTAGCGTTCATTAACAATAATAATTGAAACTTTAATAACTCCTAAATTAATAATTTTATTATTATTATTAATTAGCCAATATAGTGTCCCACTGCTGGGCAAAGGCCTCCTCCCTTGATTTCCACACCTCTCCCTCTGTGGCAATCTGCGGCCAATCCTTTAGAAAAACGTCCAAGTCATCCCGCCATCTCTTAATCACCGTAAATTAATAAACAGATAGAAAAATTTAAACTATATTCTTAGCTGGTAAAGAAGGCTCTTTCTTATGCGCCGTAATATTTACGTCAAGTTTTGGGACACCCAATAGCCTGTATACCATCGAGACTTGCTTCCCGGGATGGATTAACCTATAGGTATGTAGGTATGTATCTACTTACAGCCGCAGCCGTCGAATGACGCACAGGGGTCAAACTCCACCTCCTCTGAGACCTGCTTCAAACTCATATTATTCTTAGAATAGAAATAACATGACGTCTAGTAGCATCCGTTTGAAATTAGACATAAAATTATAATATTTATTGTTCTAAATAATACAACTTTAATTTAGCACCGTTGATGCTTTCTTGTTTAAAAGGGTTTTAACTGTAGGGACTGTTATAAATTGAAAATTTACGAATTACCTAATTTCAGAGTTGATCACTTTTTCTTGAACCTAGACGAAGAGACAGTCCACAGTTAAGCAAGGATTTGAAAATAAGAGCTCTCTTTCTTGGCTCGGTGGTTGAACACGATATTTTTGGCAAATACAGCACCGATCTGAACTCTGCACGTCTCTATTACAGCAGTTCACGAGTCCCTGTACAATTATGAACAGCCTCCTCGCATCAGCGGTAGTTTTATCATATTTCGTGGCTCGTCGAGCAACTAGGGGCAGCCCCGCAGCTCCCTCGCAGTCCGGCGGCGCGGCGCGGGCATAGGCTATTTTGAGGCCAAAGTTACTTAAACTCTAAAGTCGCTTATTTTTTGCATGTGGATACAATGTGTACTTGTAAAGTTATTATATTTCGTTTTGTGTCATATCTCGCCATTGCATTTTCAGCAATTTGATGTTTTGTGTTTTTTTTATTTCAAGTTAAAATATCTTCTATCTACGAGTGTGTAATAAATACGAGTAGATATGTAATATAGTTGTAGAAGGAAAAAAATCTGTACATTCGAGTTATGAACTTAAAACACTATAAGTAGGGGCCTCAGAATGAGCATCAGAACACGTTTCTACATTTTTTAGAGTTGGGGCCTGTTTGTATGTTGGTCTGTTTAATTTTGTTTGTCCTCGCATCCATTGACAACCACTGAATCGATGTTAATGCGGTTTTCACTATAACGCTTCAATAAACAGTGACCAAGTTTATAAATTATAAATGAGAGGGGAGAGGTCTAAGTTAGTAGGGACCTATGGAAAAAAGTGATAGGATTGAGCTTTGAATAGTTAATTACTCGTCGTAACAAGATTAACTACTTATACCTATTTCAGGATTTCTAGATTGAAGTTAAAACAACGTGTTCGTTGGACCGAGGACACAGCAAAACCCATTGACAATTTCAAACTCAACATTGCAATATTTGCAATCTTACAATGACAATCAACTTAGATGGAATGCCTCTAAGCTAGTCAGTATGCTGGGGTGATGACTCTAACACCACTGTATCGTTGAAGCATCATAGCATGGTCCTATCTCTGGTCTGGTGGCTATCTCCTTGAATTTATCCGAAATTAGAAAATGACCAACGGAAAGTAAGACGGGACAATTAACCGACTTTGGATTTATCTATCGTAGCGTAGGTAACTCTGTTTGTTACCATTTGTATGAAAAAACTTTTTCACAGAAACTTGTAGGTACATACTGTTAAAAAGAGATTTCTAATCGTAATAGGTACATGTTGTGTGTACTAACATCAGTCCGTAAGTAAATGTATCTTTCTGTTTGTATTACTAGCACAATGATCCTCGCTGGGCTGAATTGTGGTCTGAATAAATGATTTATTATTTATTAACTGTAATGTTTTGTTGCCTATTACAAGCTTCAGCTTTTCAGCTCGACAGGTTAGTCCTTTCGAGAAAAAAGGTGTTGACACAGACGGGCAGACGGACGAAAGACCATAAAGCCATCTTATATAAAGATTCCGATTTTTAGTATTTCAAACGGGACTACCGAACGTTAAAATACAAGCAAAGTCGTAACTTTCTTTTCGTTCGAGCATTTTACCGTTACCCGTTTACCGTTTGATCATGGGTTTCCAGGTTATGGGATATCAGGCAGAAGATGGGCGGAAATGTTTCAGGCGCCTAAAAATAACGGCCACTTTGTTGGAATTGTAATAATATAATTTGTTATGCGATACAACTCATTTTGACTACTACCCATTGCCTATATTAAGTACCTACAAAATATGAATTATTCAATATTTTGAGTGAATAAGTCTCCATCATCACTGTTATGCTGCACAAGTAAGTAAGTAGGTACAAGCTTACAACACAGAACATGTCATCCCCGCTGAATCTGAGCACAGTTCACAGTAGGTACGACTGTACAGGCCTGCGTGAGACGCGTCCCTGTTTTTATGATAGGCAAGTCTATATTAAGTCTGCCCTATAAATACTTGTGGTTTCCACTTAGGATTTATTTCACCAAATAAAAAACACCGCTTTTATTATTCTAAAGTACTTGTATGAGGTAGGTAAGTACTAGAAATAGTTTTGCGGTTTATAATCGTTGGCAGGCAGATAAACATATCTATAGAAACCTACAGCTACTCGTATTATGAAAAAATAGAACACGCATAAATTTAGTTTATACTTACGGCCAGTGACGGAGTTAATAGGGCCAAACGTTACGTTCCTATTAATTAGCAGACAAATTTGGCAAGGGGTGTAATTTGTAGGTAATTTCGGAAGTCGTGCCCCACCGGAGCAGTAATTGATTTGTCGCGCTGCGCCCGCGCCGCGCGCGCGCCACGCGCGCCCCGCCCCGGCCGGCCGCCGCCGCCGGGAGCTCGCGTGAGACCTCTCGTCGGTCGGATTGTGTGATACACATTTTGAGGGCCTCGTTGAGTTCAACGCATGTGTGCACAACTTTACTGAGTTCACGACTGACAGCCCTCTCAATTGCTTTGTCGACTACCACGAGATGGGGTCGTTTGGAAATTGACGTTTTATTTGTTCAATCTTTAGGTACAGCTACTGAGATATTGTATAGTAAAACCACGTGTCGTTGTCGACGTTAAAACTATAGATCTTATTTCATCGTGAGTGAAGGCGGTTGAGAAAAAACAATAATAATACCCTACGATACCCTGTCGAAGGCAATATGGTTTTACCCGGTAGAACAGGGGTCCTAAGTCTTAAGAAAATGTTTTTTGGTTTTCCAGTTTCGGATTTGCCTTTGGACTAGGTATTCTACTCTTTTGATGCAAATAGGTACATTCTTTTAACGATTAAATGACGGTTCTATCATGTATGATGGTCTAATATGTAACCCTGATCCACCATGATTACTGTGTAAAGTGACGTTATTTGTAAATAAAATCGTGAGGATTGTCGATCATCTTGATGCTGTGACTGTGACACAGTTATACCTATGGTGGGTCAAGGTTCATTTCTTGTGTATCCGCATCGCCATTTTCTTGATTTACTAAGCTAAGGTCATCATGCGACAAGCATAAATAATTAAATGTAAATATTATTAACTAATTTGTAAAGTACCTAACCCTTTAATTGATACACCCAAGCAGCTTAAATTTAAACGGTCCCCAGACGCCAATATTCACATGAGTCTTAATTTAATTTAAAAAGTCTTATACCAACGTTTTCAAACGCGGATTTGCAGTTGATTCCACGGTTGGATTTGGTTAATTTATTTATTTGTCTGCATATGGTCTGGTGGGGATTATCCGAGGAGCGCGGCCGCGTCGCCAGCGGCGGCCGCGCGTGCCGCGCACGTGTCTTAAAGTGCCCGGAACATGTACCGACGCCTTTGCAAAAACTGTTTTCCTGACTACAATTAATTAATCCGTGTCGTGAACTACATTCAAACATTGTCATTAAAGTTGATAAACTGTTTTTAAAAATGTACCCACGTTCGACATAATAAGACGTTGCATATTATTAAACCGAATGAAGTTTCTAGGTACCTACCTACCTACTGATTTCTGTAACATGTTTATGATTAGCTGGTATGGCCATTGTACAAGAGTTGCCACGAATGGCTCGAACGGGTAAATGATATAGGTAGGTACCTACATGTGTGTTAAATGGTTCCTTCCTTCGGCTTAACTTTTTTGTATGAATTCTATATTGCATAATAAACTTAAATATACGAAACTTCAAGCATAAACTCTTGTGGCATAGTCGAGCTTCGCGTACATTCACTACGCATACATTCCGGCCTAATAATGTTGTTGCATTAACAATGATGGTGATCCAAATCGTCACCAATAATTATTTTGTATCTCATAAAATTATAAAGCAGATTAAGTATAAGACATTACATAATAAACGTATTCAACACAAAAACATTTAATAAAGCAAGAATATCCCAGCATTTAAAAAATCTAACCTATTATCGAAACCTGAGAAACGTATAAATTAATTTTCAATCGTCGTCCTAAACACAAAATTTTAAGTTCTAACTTCAAAAGTGACGCACTTTCATACAAATTTTCATCCCCTATTTTACCCCCTTAGCCTGGTTTCACACGGCATTATACCTACTGCACGTTTTTTCAATACCTACTAATAATATCGTAAAGCATCCGAATACGGCAAGATTTGTATGGAAAAAACGTGCATTATGAACGGGGGTCTAGGGGTGGAATTTCCTAAAATCCTTCCTTTAGTGCATCTTTGGTATTTATGTGCAAAATTTCAAGTGTATTTCATATCAACAATCATATCCTTTTATATAGTAATGGGTGGAATAAAAAAGAACACTACATGGACGGCAACTACCTTAAATATTGGAAATGGCAAGTTATACGCAAAAGAGACCTACTTTTATTAAAAAAAACATAATAATACTGCATTGGATTTTTGAAAAAGTCAAGAGTAACACCGAAATCCCTAATCTCCGAAACACGCGGGACACTATTTCCAGCTGAGTTATAATTATATGTAATTGCATCGCGCTTACGGGAAAATGTGATAGTGTAACATTTATCGGCGTTAAGAATTAGTTGATTACGTTAGCAATAGTCCTCAAAACGCGATAAATCTGTTTTTGTACCTATTAAAAAACATGTCTAGCTAATTAAAGCTTTATGGCCCAGTATTCCCGGCATCAGTAACTAAATACGCATGTACCTTTATACGTATAGGTACCTCTCTATGGTTGTATAAAAAATTGCGCAACCCCAACCCGTATTTGTCTGTTTGTTGTTTTTGAGCGTTTATTATACGCAATTATCAAGTAGTCGTCTGCAGGCCCTTTCATTTCGATTGACAGTAGCGTTTCTCAAACTTTCAACGATAATATTTCGATACCGTAACTATTACTTTGCAGGGTATATAATATTCAACATTGTTTAAAAGATATTGTAACCAACTGGTTTCTTTATTTCATTTTACATTATGAGATAAAAACTTATAATAAGTACCTAGTTTATAGTGCAGTATTTGCACTACGCAAGCTTAAACCAATAGTTTCTGATGATGCACTGCTTAAAATATATTTTGCTTATTTTCATTCCATTTTGTCATATGGTATAATTCTATAGGGTAATTCTACGGACTCTAAACACGTTCTTACTTTGCAGAAGAGAGCTATCCGTACACTGGCAGGTGTCAAACCGAGACATTCGTGTAGGGAACTATTTAAAAAATATGGAATAATGACGCACTATTCACAGTATGTTTTTGACATTATAATGTACACTCATCACAACATTAATAAATTTAAACGTATGAATATGCCCGGCAGGGTCACCCGGCAAACGGGCCGCCTCCAGCGTGTGCCGCGGCGGCTGGCGCTGCTCGACAAAAACCCGCGCGTAATAGGGCCCGCTTTCTATGAGCGTCTACCCGCGGACATAAGAAATGAATCGTCGGATAAAAAATTTGGTCACCGACTTAAAAGTCTGTTATTAACGAAATCACTATATTCCGTTAAAGAATATAGTGACGATTAGATTATGTTTTTATTTTTATTTTAATTTTTTACAATTCCAACTATTATTGACATTTTATGACTAGCATTTGAGCTATATTTCTTTGTTTTATTACTGTTTTTATTTTGGTTCATTATTATTATTACTTTTGTACACATTAACATTATTTGATTTTTACTTTTTTATATATATTTTTTTTGTACACTGACGGTCTTATTGTGAATTTATTATAAATATGCGACATATAATAATTAATAATGTAATTTCCAGTATGAAATAAATGACTACTACTACTATAGTGTTTTATTGTACATAATAAATAAGTCTAATACGAGTAAAGACACTACAAGTATCAAAATAACATTAACTGGTACCGAAGTTTACCGTGGATTACGCGTATTTTTTTAATAATGACCTCTTTAGGTGGTTTAAGTCTTATATTAGTAATAGAAGTCAGACTGTGGCACTCAAGGGCTTTATATCGAAATTTGTACCGGTTCCCTCAGGGAGTCCCTAGGGCTTCCAAATTACATTAATTGAATAAAAAATAAAATTGAATAATTACCCTAAAAGTAATTTGATAAATTATAAATAAATAATGCAAGGCAGTAATAAATAAATAATACAAAACCTTTTTATTGTGTAGATGTACACGAAAACAAATAAACTAACCACGGAAAAATTATAAAAGATACTGTTTATTTAACAGTATCTTTTATAATTTTTCCGTGGTTAGTTTATTTGTTTTCACGGTTAAAATAAACGTATGAGATAAAAGGTCCTTTCGCAATCTACGGATGTTAATGGAGCAAACTTAAGTAGATTAATATTAATGGCCACTCCTCACGTCACGTCATGTCTTCACGGCCGCACTTAGAGTCAGTTGACAACGATTAAGTCGTTCTTCAGGGACGATTTTTCAAACCAGTACCCTTACCATCAGGTACAATTACCGTACTCGCTAGCGAGTCAAATGCTCTGTCCCTCGCACTCTAAAAGAATACTGCGAGGTCTGCAAGGGACAGAGCATTCGTCTCGCTAGCGAGTAGGATAATAGAGAATGTCAGTCAGTTTACCGTAATTTTTATTAAAAACAAAAAATATCTGGACAAAAAACATTTCGATACATCAAATTGTGGCAAAATGCGGCGCTCGAAACTTGGCGGCAAGCGCTCACGGATGATGACGTCATCGTTTCACAGTGTAGTGAGCGTAGCGAAAAGTATTTTTTTGCATTTATATTGATTTTATTTTTATAATGGCTTCATATTTTGATGCTATTTTGTAGTTGTAGTCTAATTTTCATAGTTTACAACTTAGTTAGTCTTACGTACCTTTGTCACATATTATGATTAAATTTTCATTGGCTGTAAATGTACCTAAATGGTATCGATTTGTATAGTATATATGTAAACTCACGCCTTTATTCCCAGAGTGGGGTAGGCCGACCAGCCGTAACCAACAACTCTAAAAACTTGTTGATAATTCTGTTGATAATGGTGTGGTTTATGATAGGTACTAATCCATAGGCCCTCCATGTAATCTATAAAATCGTAATACTTACTGGCGATTATTACTGGTGCGCATCATAAAGTGCTTGTACTATAGGAGTACGAGCAGTAGGTAACTTGTACAATTTAATTGAGAGCCGGGTGAGGTACGATAAAGTTCATACATTCACCACCCGGAGCCCTCTCCCCGCACCTCATGCATACCCCGGCTCTCAACTAAGTTTTAGGTAAGCCTAATAGAACATGAGATGAACCTAAAAACGAAATATTATGAAAAAACTGGTTGGTTGAAAGTTTGAGAGACTTTGCGCAGATCTGGTTTGTCCGGGGGAGCGGCGCATGCGCCCCTCGCCGGCCGGCGCCCCCGGTGGGAACAACACACAAATTACCCAAAACCAATTGTATAATGCGTTCACGCCATTTAACTCGGCACATTCTGGTTTTCAAGAGCACTTTTATAATGCGTCGATTTGTTCGCCGCTCTCTGTCTCTGTGTTAAACATAAACAAACTCTGAAGTCACATGTTTTGATTGATTGTCTTTTAAAGGCGCTTCGTAACTGTTCATGTGCAAAACCATGTGGCGTACCTACCTGTACCTACTGGAACATTTGAAATGGGATATTAAAAGACCAGTCAAGTGCGAGTGGGACGCAAGAACCGGGGATTCCGCACCTTCGTCTTATTTTCATGAAATATTGGAACTCGGAGTGCTGCTCGCATTGTCTTCATAGTTTAGAAGCCCCACCGTAAGGTAAATATGTATTAATATTTTAAATAAACAGACGCCGTAATATCCGTCCATGTATAATATGTATATACTTTTACCTTTTTCCATAATTTACATGTTTTCTAAAAAAAACACATGTTTTGTTCTTTTTTTGGGGGAATAGTGCAATTTTTGCTAGTTACGTGTCTCCCCAAAATTACAAGAAATTAAGTTCTTAAAAATGTCTTATTACAGTTATTATAAAGCAGATAACAACTTTGAGTTAAAAAAATAAAATAGTTTCTATTACTCTTTTAAATAAACAGATGCCGAAATATCCATATATCATGTACTTTTTACTTTTTCCATATTTACATGTTTCTAAAAAACAATATTTACCGATATGTAGATTTGGGGGAAATGTGCAATTTTTGGTCGAGTTACGTGTCTCCCCAAAACTACAAGTAATAAAGTTCTTAAAAATATCTTATTATCAAGCACATAATAACGTTTTATTTAAAGAAAATTTTATGTTTGTAGTAACGGGTTCGGAACCCTACACTGAGCATGGTCCGACATGCTCTTGCCCGGTTTTCAGTAAGTATTTGGTACGGAACCAGGACCATTAGTGGCGGATAAAAATTAAGTTTCTTAAGGAATCCTAAAATAAAAAATAGCATTTTAATGGTGTCCGAACACCATCTTATCCTTTAACCTAACGCGAAGTGGCAGTGTTTCTTTATTGTGTTCCGGTATGGGTAGTATATAACCCGTGAAACTAATAGCATGAGGTATTCCATTTTATTCGTCAAGGTTGGGAACGCCTATTATTATGCAGTTTTATATCTCAGTTCGTAGTTCTTACCGTCGTCGTGTCGCCTCCTGTGAGCCCGTTTGCCTTCACTACGCGATAAAATAATATATTTGTTCGTGTTCATGACTTTCATTCCGGATCAAATCACTTTTGTCCACTTTCTGTTATATAACAGGTCAGCGCAGATGACTACTGTACAATAACGAAACAGCCGGAATGAAAAACATGTCCCACTCCTCAATTAATAACGATGGACTTTTCAAGCTCGCCCCAATCAACGGCGCGGGAAGGTCATAGTCTTATTTTTAAACCTTTTAAATGTGCTTCATCATAGTCACTCAACTATCTTAATCGAGATATCTTATCGCTTGTGGACCTGCTAAATTCTCAATAACACGCTTAAGAATGCGCCTTCTTATGTATATTGGCAGAGTGCAAAGCGGGTGGAGGGGGTAGCCTAAACGATCACAGCGCTCGCTACGGCTAAAATTGTCATTTTTATCGCTGACTTGAGCTGTCAAATCCATATTGCAGTAAACATTTTCTAATCGTTCTTGAGATAAAAATATGGTGAATTACTATGTTACAGTCCCGATTGTGTAATATAGTAAAATAACACAAGATTTCATTAATCTTTTTCACAATATTTACTTACTTCTTGTTTGACAGCGGTGACAATATTGTCCATAATGGCCGCCTGTCACGTGGCGCTGTCGTCGCGCTCGGTCCCAATATCAGTACCTAGGCTAAAACTATTTCTAAATGAGAAAGCGTTTCATAGTGTTAAGGACTTTGAGGGGTGTTAATTTTTTTTTATTATTTCGTGTTTTTAATGTGATCTTTTTATTTGTTTTGAACCTCTAAATGAAGTATTTATTCTCGGTCTTAATTTAGGTACGTAGGTACTTTTATCACACCAAAAACATAAAAGTAAAAATAAAGGAGCATGAAACTCAATAAAAAACGGCCATGTACCTATGCCATGCGAACTAACTAGTTGATAAGTGGAATATTTGAATGCTGTGCTATAGAACTTATTGAACATAAGTTAATAATTGTGTGTGTGTATAGAGTGCCCATAACAAATCATATGTCTTTAAATATGTTCTTCGAAAAACTTCAAACAATTTTATATATTAGGTACTACGGCACAGTGCGGGGTGATTATGACGTAGCTATGCAGTTCAGTTGACGCTGAGAGAAAGGGACAGAGCTATATAACTGCTATAGCTCTGTCCTTTACCTGTTGAAGATACCGGTAAAACATAGTTTAGCAGTTGACTCCTGGCGAGTGGAAAAGCGGGACTATTGTATTGATAATCTTAGGAAATATAGATACTTATTGTATTATTGTATGGAGAAAATCGCATTTAGTGATATAATGTGTGCAATGAATCCGAACGGCGCTTTTGATAACTTTCACAACTCTTTTAAATTGTTTTATGATCTTTGTTTCCCTATTAATACAATTACTAATAAATCTTCAAAGCGACCTACCTGGATCACACCGGGTCTCAAAAGTGCAGTAAAACTAAGAGGAAGCTGCTATGTCAATAGAGGTCCAAGTCATCGGTAGAAAATAAGCTAAATTAAAAAACTATTCGCTTAAAATGAAATCAATAACAAAACATTCGCAACGCTTACATAACATGAACGCAATACTTTCTGCCAAAAATAAAACAAAAATGGCCTGGCAAGGGATAAATAGAACAAAGATAAACTGTCCCAAGGATCATATTCAAAGCAATAAATTAAATAACTTTGTTATATCTTATCCAAAATCTATAGCAAATGCATTTAACGACTGCTATATTGATAAGGCGTCCCAACACACTAATAATGGTGACAACCTGGAAAATGCCCTATAACTCCCTATATAAAATGATAAAAAACTTAAAAAATAAGAAAAGTGTTGGTTATGATAGAGTGTAATATGTCGCTTGACTCTAACAAAAATGAGCACTTTAAAGCTTAATATTTAATAAACGGATACCTTAATCGTAAAATTGTATCCAAAACCTGCAATATTTTTGTAAGACCTAACCAACGACGCCCCAACCAATGGAGTAGACGAGAAAAAAAATACAAACCCAAACTACGTGTAGGGGAGATACACTATTTTTTTTTTCCGTATGTTATTTTATCACTTTTTTGACGTGACTAATATGTATACTCGGACCAAATTACAGCTTTCTAGTACTAAATCTATGAGCTAGGCTGCGGACGGACGGACGGACATGGCGAAACTATAAAGGTTCCTAGTTTGTTAACGTTTTGTATGGTTATGGTTTTGGTGGCATACCGTGTTTCTAAAATCCATGGAGACGCTATTTTCTAATCATTATATTATACCACTTTGATATTGGCGCTCAGTATTGTCATATTTGAAAATAAACTAAATAGAATTTTGTAGTATTTGTTTGTCCCTGCACACCTTCCACAGCAAAAAATATTTAAACTTGTTTAGCGATTTTACTAATAATCAAAATAAAAAAAATATTATATATAATGAAAAATAAAATAAGTATAATTGCATAAATATAATTTCTTGAATTTAAACAAATTATTAAAGCCCATCACCTTAACATCAGGAAAAAATCATGTGCCAAGGAAATATACCTATTTTGACCTTGGTTGACCTATTAGCTTTTAATATAGAACCAAATAGTACCCAGCCCCACCAAGCCAATATTGGTAATAATGCCTTGCCTCATGATTAAAACAAAATTATAGGACAGCGGACACACCCTTTAGTATAAATTAAATTCACCGAAATATTCAAGGTTTTTCCAGCAAATAACTAGAAATAAGGTTGTTCTTAGATAATTAAAATGTACGAAATAGAACCACCATTGGCTGATTTTTGCACATTTGAATCTACTATGGAACATGTGTTTAAATTAACATGTAATAGCCAGAAGCATATTATAGTTTGTTGAGATTTTAATATTAACTTACTCGAAACGTCAAATAATATCACTAGGTTACTAAGTTTTTTAAAATCTTTTAATTAAGGTAATCTGTTCTTTGAACCCACACGAATAGGTGTTAGTAGTGCAACCTGCTTAGATAATATTCTGTGTAATTGCGAATGTTTGGATAAATAAATGTTTAATTGTTTTAATTCTGACCACATGGGGTCGTACTTTTGATGCCGAGGACGTCAAAATGACGAAATTCTACAGACAGAGTGGTCTGCTTTCACTAATTGCTGCTTTTTCTGCTTTGTAGCCTCTGGGTGCATTATTCGCAATCGCAACGGGCCGATAGGGCCCTTCGAATCCAATATAATAACGCGTTCCGGGTGACAGTGGGAGTGCCTCGTTTCTGTAGCGCTTCCAGGATGTTTTCGGAGGCTCGCGTTGAATGGTTTTATGCAACCATGCGTGGGCGCGCTGCATCCTTGGTGCGCCGGGTGCGGACAGTCCCAATACTTACCATTCTAAGAATGATAAATGATAAGCCTGATGGTGCTATTATGTCACACTGTGCGGGATTGCATGCTCCCTCCAGTATTATTAAATGGTAGTATAATGCTTACCTATCTAATGCTGTGCCTCAATAATAATCTCCATAATATTATATTTATTTATGTGTCATGTAACATGACTCATGTTACATGAAATAAATGATTTGAATTTGAATTTGAATTTTGTAGATTTTTAGGTACCAATAAAAACATGTAAAATAAGAAGGGTTAAAATCATTATAACTACTTAAAAACACCTTAATCGCAATCAAAATACGGATTACGGATTCACATCATCAGCATCACATTTTTTTTCACTACTCTATTCTAACAACGGAAAATTGAGACAATTCTCTTTTATGATTTTTATGAATGTCAATGCCATATTGTATTTATGACTATTTATTCATAAGTACTCATTTTTATTACAACATAAAAACACTCGATGATTTTTACCACTGTCCTCCTCAATCAAATAGTTTCATTAACGTAAAGGTATGAAGTAGATATTTGTTTTTAACTCATTTGTACATTATTAAATGACTGACGACTATTGGTTAATAATTACAATACAACCTTTTGCAATCATTCTCTTTGTAGCGTGACGTCATTATTGCGTCAACGGCATGAAAAGTACGGGCCCTTCTGACCACAATGGTCGCATCGCCCCGCATCTTTCGTCAATGATTTTTATCAAAAACTTTAGACAATAACATACCGACCTATACCTAATAATCATTTGGAATTATTCAAAAATAAAGTTCAGAGTTATCTTTCAGTGTTACCTTCCTTACAGAATGAGTGTAATAGTATTTATAAAGACTTGATCGGCGTAATTCTGCATCAATTTAATAACAATTTTAAGATGAAAACTATTACTAGGTCGAAAACCAAAATTAGCGAATGGGCTACTGCAGGAATTCATAAAAGTAGAAATAGACTTTATGACCTAAGTATATAGAGAGAGGGAGGACAATAAGAACGCTGACTTCCCAAATTATGATAAGAATTATTCGAGGACCTTAAAGCATCATAAGCATCTTAAAGCATGATAAGGCAACTTAGTATTAAACTCAAATCATTTGACAATAAGGAAAAAACGGTATGGAATATTATAAATAGAGAAACGGGAAAATCAAATATTGTGTTAATAAAGTCACCCTAAACACAGGTGACAAACAAATCACATCAAATAAAGACGTTGCCTTAGCACTCGAAGATTATTTTTCCAACATGCCAATACTACGAAATGTCTGAATCATTGCTTCAGCGGTTCTAACTCAATCATTACTTTGCACTCATGTCAGTAAATGTAATATAAACTTTGAATTTAGCCCTGTGAATTCAGATTCAATAGTCAAGGGATTTAAATCGCTTAGTTTAAATAGCTGAGGATTTGTGGGGCTCGTCAGTTGGAGTTCTCTTTCATATCTTAGATGTAATTGCACCCCATCTACTTAGCATTAATTTACAATAATTGCATATCAGAGGGGATCTTTCCAGATCTCATGAAATATAATAGTCACATCTATTTTTAAATCGGGTGATATGAGTAATTTAATGAACTTCCACACCATTTCCATACTACCAGTTTTAAGTAAAGTCTTTGAGAATACTAACACTGAATGATATGTTAGGTCACTTTTATAGAAATTAACTACTTAGCAATAACCAGTTCGGCTTTACCAGAGGTCGATCAACCATTGATGCGGCATCTGTACTCATAAAATATATATACTCGTATATATAGCAGTTGGGAGAAATCTTGCGATGCAGTAGGAATATTTTGTGATCTTTCTAAAACTTTCATACGACCCTTCTTTTGAAATTAGAACATTATGGATTGTCCAATAAAGCTATGAGTCTTATGTCTTCTTATCTAAGTGATAGAAGTCAAACAGTTAGTTGTTATAAACAAACGCAATCTGATGGAGCTACAGCGAAAAAAGTAGAAAATCCGTAGACTACAGTAAGATAAACGCCACACTATTAGGTACTTAATTAGTTTACTATCAACCATTTGCAACTAAGTGCTAAGAAAATGAAATGTGTTAGGTTCGCTTTGATTAATGTTAAACCGTTCGATTCTAGTATCTTTCTAAATGACGAGTGTTTGCAAATGGTATTTAAAGCAGTTTCCCTAGGCATAACAATAGTTAAAAATCTGCAATGGAGTCCCCATATAGCTGTACTGGCAGGTAAACTAAAATCGGCAGCTTATGCCGTTAGGAAAATTAGACAACTCAGTAATGTTGAGACAGCACGCTTTGTTAATTATAGTTATTTCCATAGAATCAGGTCGTACGATATTCTGGTTTGGGGTAAGCCAGCTGGCATATAAACAATATTTGTGTTACAAAAAAGGGCCATTTGTTCTATTTACACTTTAAATTCCCGTGACTTCTTAAGAGAACTTTTTAAAGTAATTAATATCATAAGTGTAGCGTCTTATTTTACCTAGAAAATATTATTTATGTTATTAAGAATTTCTATTATTTCACAAAAAAATCTGATATAACTAATTATACTTAATTTAAATTATAGAAATAAAAATAAAATGGCTATACGAAAATTCCGCGTCCGTAATGTATATAAATCATTTGTTGGTCAATGCATTCATTTCTATAATAAATTACCTAACGTAGGTTTAAAACTAACCTTTCCAGCACTTAAAAATTACTTGATAAAGTCGTTAATGGAGGGTCGAGGACTATCTAATAGACAAAAATGCTTGTCCTAAATCCGAAACTTAGTCAATAATAATTTGCACAAATGCAAAACTTTATCTTGTCTAGGGGACGCCGTTGATGTAGGAAAACATATCGAAACTCATGTGGTCGTCTTGCACTGTCTTATATATACATAAGTAGGTTTTTTTTTTCCTTTTCTCCCTCTATCTCTCTCGTAAGATTTTGTGATATTTTCCTGCTGAAACTATGCAGGTTATTTGATATTATTTTAATTTATTATTTATAGCTTTATATAATGCTAGAGTAAGTAGTACAATTTTATTGTAATATTAAATATGTTTAAAAAATGTCTGACTGTTGAGTTTCTTGCGGCGCTTCTTCTCAGCAGCGGTCTCCTCTTGTGAAGCGCTGGTAGATTCTTAATGTGTAAAAGTGCCCGTGCGACGTACTTACTGAATAAATGTCTTTTATCTTATCTTTTATACGGAGATCAAATCAAGGTAGTATTTATAGAATAATTAGGAAATAGCCACTCCATCGATTCTAGAACCGAGGTACCTATGCCACCGTCCTCATGTCACGTGACACCAAAAGTAGAGATTAGTGAAAAGTCAAGTTTGCCACGAGATCGGTAACAGTCATCCCATTTATTTCGATTAAATGTATTTTGAGCTCTAACTTGGGAGTTTCCAATAACTGATGGTACACAATGTCATGAATGTGATCTGTTAGGTATTTAAGAATTTTTCAACTTAGAGCTCAATATACTTCGAGCGGTAATAAATTTGCAGTGATTAGTGTGGCTTCAGAAGAATAAACATTCTACCTTAGTCCAAATAATAAACGCGTTTAGTTAACAAAAAATATAATGTAATTGAATAACGCGTATACTCGTATAACAATCAGTGTTCCTTGATAGGGTTCTTCTCGGGCATGCGGATCTCCTCGACGGCCAAGTCCTGGGTGCTGGCGCGAGGCTGCACGTACCGGTAGCGCAGAGCCATGGCCGTGAACACCAGCATGTCCAGCAGCATCAGCCCCGCGAACAGGAAGAACTCCTTCCACTGGAGCCCACAACAAAACGTGTTATCATAACTACTACCAGTGCTTTTCTAATTTAAAGCTAAAAATATGCTGCGAGAAGCGAGTGCGAGTGTGTAGGCGATAGTCAACAGATGGCCATTAAGGAAATGGTAGTACTGTAACTCTAAGTACTTAAGTACTTAACGACATTCCGAAAATGTCAGTGGCCTAAATGGTTCGACACCAGTGGTGACCGAACCGACACTTAGGCGGCTAAATATAAGGTGCCTAACCAATTAGATACCGATATTTTTACAGCAGATAGTACTCGGCTCTCGGATTAGATTTAAGTATAAAACATTTAAGGTTTTATGGTAGTTTTTGGAAAAAAATTAGGGAAACATCTTTGTTACGTAAAAACACCCTGTTAATTAAATAAATAATAGTCACTGATTAAGACCTCTGAATATCTTGTAGAACCTCTTAACAATCACTTGACTGGCCACTTCACGTTGATAAATGAAATACTTAAATGTCAAAATTGATTCTTAAATTGCTTTAAATAAGTTTATCAAAGCTAGGTCAATAACCTCAGTTTTCATAAATCATAATGACGTATCGTCGGTGATACTGCAAAACCGCGTAACTAACTTTATGATTGAGCAAAATAAACCTTACTGTCTTATTAAAAAGGTGCATTTTGCTTCTTATTTAAAATGTTACTTACGCGGTTTTGCAGTTTCACCGACGATATGACAAACAACTGTTTCCATGATAGTGTTAAATGCAACATCTTGTCAGTTAATTGCACAGGTGATTATGTTTAGACACAATTTTAATTTCTTTTTTTTGTTCGGTAAATGAAAACAAAAAAAAACATATTAAAAGTTTTCTTACTTTATATTTAGAGTCATTGGTTTTGATGTAAGGTACCATCTCTTAACATATCGGTATCTAATTCGTTAGCACCTTATACATATATTAGAGGGGTAACTGCATATACGCACGTTATTTTGTATCGGCGATATAGGTATTCGTATCTAATATTAATAACTCGAATGAAGAACCTTCTATAGCCTCTTTTCAGCTCCAGTGGAGAAGCAGTACCGAGAGTACCTAACCGAGCTTGATTACCATCAAATTAACGCGGATTTACAATGTGGGAATATAGTGTTAAGGTTCTGGTTCTCCGAAGCTGGAGGTTACCTGTGCATCCAAGAAATTCCCTTCCACGATAAGGACCACGATTAAGTTCCCGAAGGCCACTGTGAGCAGCCAGACAGACTGCAGCACCGACTTCATGCTGGCGGGCGCCTGCGTGAACGAGAACTCCAGCCCCGTGACGGAGAACATCACTTCGCCCATCGTCATCACCACGTACTGCGGCACCAGCCACAGGATGTGCACGGTGTTCGGCGGCGTTATCATCACGGGGTTCGCCACCTGAGCCATGGGTGTTACGTGTTAAACGACACTGTGGGAATTAAAGAGTATAGCCTAAAAAAATAAACAATATTAAAAACCATAAGTTCTATACCCACTAACAAAAGTTAATTCCGACAAGTACCCATATATTGGTACATCCTACAATAAGGCACGGGGAAAGTTCCAAGATAAATGTAGTTCATAGACTGTGTTGCGTATAAACCTCTTTGCACATCTGTGTTTGGGGCATAGGATTACACCATCCTACCAAATTTCACCTGATTTTGTCCAGTAGATTCGGAGCCAATTGGCTGTGACGGACGGACGGACCGACAGACGCGCGAGCGATCCCATGAGGGTTCCGTTTTTCATTTTTTGTACGGAACCCTAAAATATGTTTACAAGTATTTATTAATTTACATTAATGCGGTCTGAATTGCGTTATATATAAAAATATATATATATACAGGGTGTAAGGGACGGCTCACCGAAAACTGAAACCATAGCTTCAGACCATTGCACTGAACTGAAATCCAGTGGAAATTTTCCCGGGAAAACGAAAATTTTCTTGTTGGTTTCAGTTTTCGGTGAGCCGTCCCTTACATCCTGTATAGGTATATATTATATACAGGGTGTAAGGGACGGCTCACCGAAAACTGAAACCATAGCTTCAGACCATTGCACTGAACTGAAATCCAGTGGAAATTTCCCGGGAAAACTAAAATTTTCTCGTTTTTTTTCGGTAAAATGCCGTTTTCACAGTTTTTTTTTACATAATGAGCTTCAGTATGTCATAATATGTGGTCCTAGATCGATTTATATGCAAATACGTGGAAAAAAAAACGAGAAAATTTTCGTTTTCCCGGGAAAATTTCCACTGAATTTCAGTTCAGTACAATGGTCTGAAGCTATGGTTTCAGTTTTCGGTGAGCCGTCCCTTACACCCTGTATATATGAACCTTGTTTGTGGTTTTATGTAAAATATATAAAACTTCTCCAATATTTTACCTTATAGAACAATAGATGGCTAACTGACACCTACGTTCAAAGACAGCTATTTGCTAGCTATTGCTTAAGTATGTAAAATGTATTTGTTTACAAGTTGACTTTAATTAATTCTTATTATTAAATTAGTATACTAATAGTTATGCGATAAATGTTAATTATTGGTACGGTGAGGATTTCCATGAGGTTCACCACGAGGGAACCAATATTTATTGTAGAAACTCATGATTGGAAGTAGGTATGGAGTCTCTTATAAATAAATGTTATGTGATCGTGTTTTGTAAATCAACTCTAGAAACAAGAGTTATTCAGGAAGTGCTGTATTACCTAATTGAAGTCTTGGTAAGAACCAATGGTCGAATACTTGAAATACTCTGAAATAATAAATCTATTACATTGTGATTGTTACATACATACATACCTTCACGCCTGTAATCCCAGAGTGGGGTAGGCAGAGCTACAGAATTACCTACAACTCTAAAAACTTGTTAATAATTCTGTAACCACAATTTGCACAAATAGGCTAAGATGTTTACCAGCGTATTAGTGACAGGTATTGTTTGTTTACATTATTTTATATTAAACATTAAACATATTTGGTTTGAATGACGTTCGCATATTACGAGTAGGTATGACTTGAAAACCGGTCACAGATAATTAAAGTAATGTCTTTCCAATTCATTTCGCCATTTTTTCGTAGTAAGCATGTTAAGTTTCTTAAATTTAAGAAATTATTAAAAAAAAAGACTTTTAAACATGAAATGTTTTAAATTGGAACCTTAAAATCACAACCTTTCCTTTGCTTTGCAGTATTTGGGTAGTAAAAGGCTATTATTTTGAATAAAAACGTATAAGCAAGCAGTTTTTAAATGTTTATCCTTTAATGCAGAACACTACTACTGCTAGTAAATAAAATACGTACGTAAATTCCATTTGCACCCTCGTACACAGTAACGGCGTACGCGGCCCCCGTGAGCAGCTGGTACCCAGGCAGCACCGTTGCTCCCGCGACAGTTACGTCATACGTCCCTCTCGAAAATTTCTTCTGCTCTCTATCACTACTGTATAGTACAAATTGTGTTTTATTCGTCTTCGTATCAACCATAGTTATCTGGGCGACGCTCTTCATATTGGACAAAAATCTGAAAATAAATCATTGTTACCGATGTTGAGTATGGTCAGGCATTCAATACTAGGCCAAAAAATAAATATTGAAGTAAAGATTAAACAATACTTATCAAACGTAAAATTAAACCGTTAAGAAAAACATTTGACAGACGAGTGATTTTAATATTGGTCTCAGATAAGGAACTGTTAATAATTTCACATTAAAAATTCAGTACAAAAATGAGTGATGCATTGGCATTTAGAGCAGATATGTATAATATTTACATTATTTTTAAACATTGCCGCGTTTGATGTTGAAGTTAAAGTGAAACAAGGTGTAGTTGTTGGAATTACGGAAGCAACGCTTTTAGAAGGAAGGCCGTACTATGCATTTTATGGAGTTCCGTATGCTCGGCCCCCTATAGGAAGATTAAGATTCAAAGACCCTGTCAAAGCGACCAAATGGAAATATCCGTTCGACGCGACGACCGAGTACAGTGGCGCATGTGCTCAGGCGCATATCACCCACAAATATGGTTTGTACGGTAATGAAGACTGCCTCTATTTAAACATCTACACGCCAAAACTACCGAAAACCGATACCGAAAGTTCAAAATCTGTAATTGTGTTTATACACGGCTACGCCTTCACTTCAAGTTTCAGTCATTTATATGGAGCAGACTTCTTGATCGAAAATGATATCGTATTTGTTACTGTAACGCATAGAATAGGAGTGTTCGGATTTTTGAAACTTAACGAAACTGATTCAAATGCTAATATGGGATTTAAAGACATAGTAATGGCTTTAAAATGGATAAAAAATAATATAAAGCAGTTCGCTGGTGACAAAAAGAAAGTGACCCTCATGGGCAGTGGATCGGCAGCGACTTTTCTGTCGTGGCTGATGATGACTAAATCGAGGCGAATGTTTTCAAAAATAATTCTGCAAAGCGGGGGAGCGTTTTCACCGTCACTGTTTCCGCGAAGGGATAGTGTTCAGCTCGAAAAACTGGGACAGGAGCTGCTAAAAATTGGTGCTGAGGATTTATTGAAAGCTCGAACTGAAGATATAATTTCGGCGGCCCAAAAGATTTATAACAAAATTGAAGCTATTAATTATCAGAGACCTTTGACCCTATTCGAACCCACTAAGGAAGTAAAATCCAATAAATCCTTATTGACCACACGCCCAGAGAAATTCTTTACGAGCTCCTCAAATTCCATCGCTAGTTTACCTATGCTTATCGGATTTAACAGCCAAGAAAGTATTTCTGAAGTAATACCATTCATACATAATCAAAATTATTTAAAATTATTTTCGCCTCTATTCAAATTTATGGTACCATTTTCAGATGGTTGCCGATACGATTATACGTCGAAACAATACGCAGAAATATCTATTAAAATAAAGACCGAATACTTTAAGAAGGGGATCTCAGAACAATCTTTAGTAGACTTTTTGAGGTATACATCGGACCTCTATAAATATCCCATATACAAGTTTATTAAAACTCTTTTAGAGATGAAATATAGTCGAATTTACATGTATAAATTTAACCACGTCGGGAAGTTCAATTCGGTAAAGGTGAATTCGTTAGCTGGAGCGAACGTAGTGGTCAAGGGAGCAGCGAGTGGAGACGAGTTGTGCTATTTGTTGAAATGTGGGCCGATGTGGGAAACTTACGTGGCCATAAGGAATGACACATCCAACAGTGACGTCATTAAGATGCAACAAATGGCTAAATGGTGGGCAAATTTTGCAAAAACTGGCAATCCTACACCTACACCAGACCGTGGTTACGACCAGTGGCGCGCAATCGCCTCGAAAGACCTTGTGTTAATGCTGATTGGCAAACAAAGCAAATTAGTATTTCCCAAAGCCGAAGAGAAAACATTTGCGTTTTGGAATAGAATTTACGATGGTTATTACAGACAAGAGGTTTGCAATGGTAAAATACATGATGAATTGTGATTTAACCTTAAAAATAGTGCTACAACATAAAACAATGTCTGTGTATGTCTAGCAATGCATGTAATGCGTTTTGTATAATACAAGTCTTACCTTACACTGACTCCATCAATGGCTTTGTCATTATTGTCCGTAAAATTATAAACTCCTTCGTCATTTACAAAGAATCCATTTGCGGTTTTTTCTTTCAGATAGAAGCTGGCATTGTGGCTTATATTTGCACATTCTGTGTTAATTTGTCCTTGTAAATAATAGGGCAATTCTATTTCATCTTTCGCTATAATGTCTAAGTTTTCATAAACAGACAAAGGTCTGATATTAATTTCACTAGTAATGTTGTTCTGTAAAATATTTAACGTTAGATTACAGTTGAACCCATTGTACAACCTCATTTGTGCCAAACCATCTGATACCGGCGTCCCATAAGTTGGCTGAAACATAAATGCCCTCTTTTAGTCTAACTAATTTACGCGTCAATTAAACAGTGTACCCCTAAAAATACAAAAACTTTGATATGATCCACTATTAGGTACTGTCGGCCAAGAAAGTTGTCTACCAGTTTTGACTAAAGGTTCTGTGAGATCTAATTATCGTTAAGGTTGACACTTGTCACTGTTTTAATATTATAGCAAAAATCAAACTTTTTGTATCATGACGTGCAAATGAACTTCAACCGTAGGGTGGGAGACCACATTTTTGGCCGACTGTTTCAATTTCTGTTTGATATTTCAAAGGTTTTTCAGAATACTCTTATTCAAATTTGAGTACTTCTGTCTTATTTACGACAATATTTATAGTCACAATTAGAATTTTAATGATAATTTTGTATATCAACAATTAACCAATTGAAACAAAAATTGAATAGCCTTTTTCCCAAAATAAATTTCGAATGGTTACACATTAAAACACTTACCAAAAGATGTAGTTCCACGATACCGGAGATAACGAAGGCAGTAGCGGCTAATACTCCTCCCCATATCATTTTGTGCAAGGGTTTCCTTACAAGTTTGCACCAGGACAGGAACGGATATATAGCCTTGAAAAAATAACATTATACAATATAGGACATTTTAAAACTGAATAATCATCGAAAAACAGAAGTAAGTTAAGCTTACAACTTCGAAGAGCGGGATGAAGACCAATATGAGCAGCGGATTTAGGACTTGCATCTGATCCGCTTTAAGCTCCCACCCACCGATGATCTGGTCCATCCGGTCAGCCTGGAACGTCCACCTGGAGCCCTGCCGACCATTCACTCAAAGGTAACATGACTGTCAAGCATCGAGTACTGTAAGGCATCACACACTCAGTTTTATAACATACTAGCGACCCGCCCGCGGCTTCGCCCGCGTGGAATGTATTATACATATAAACCTTCCTTAAGATTCACTCTATCTATTAAAAAAAACCGCATCAAAATCCGTTGCGTAGTTTTAAAGATTTAAGCATACATAGGGACAGACAGCGCCAGCGACTTTGTTTTATACTATGTAGTGATACTATTCTTACATTATTTTTAAGTAAAAATACTAAAATTATTAAATACTCTAAAATAAAAACAGAAAATATACAAAAACAAAAACCCGCCTTCGAAAAGCAAAAAATAACTTCATTTTAAAATAGTAGGTAATAATAGGTCACTCCATTACCAGCCATTTTAATAGTAGATTGTTCAACAATGGACTTAAACCGCGCTTCGCTTGGGTGGCTAAACATCTCGTATCATTATGCTTGTTTAGTCTCGCGTTAAACACTCTACTTTTTACTTTGAATGCGAGGAAAAAAAAGACGTTCTGTGCCGGATTAGCCACATAGCAAGAGTAGCAAATGCTACGGGCCCCGCGCATTGGGTGGCCCCGCGCACCCATGTCTAACCTCTAAAATGCTAGTCTGGTAGACATTCTCCTGTTTTGGTACTTAAGTCAGTATGCGTGTACATATCCATCAGGGTGGACGATAGGACGAATAACCCAGTCGATATTCTTCAGCATACCTACAACAAACCCCCACGCAAAATGGGCTCATATCTAAGTCGCCCAGTTGCAAAAAAGAGCTTTATAGAATTTGCTACAGACCCCGTGCTTGCTCAATACGGCACTGACGACGTTCTATACAAAATTTCAATATTGATTATAAGAAAGTTACTTACAAATTTGAACAATTAAAAATTTGAAAGTACCTCTGGCTGCCAGTCTGTATGTCTGTCTGTTACTCTTTCACGGCTGAACCGCTGCAGCCCCGATTAATACACATTTTATATGTAGGTACCTATTGTTCCGTGTTTTTTATAAGTACCTATTGTAGAGTGTAATGCACTGTATTGTGAAAGAATAATTTAAGATAAACAAAAGGTAGGTAATGAAAATTCACTGCAATAAAAATCAATAAGCTTGAACTAGAATATTTAAGAAGTTTAGGATTTAGTTTTTTTCGATCATTCTTTGAACGTTTATAAAAAAGAACACGATTTCCGAATCGCTATATTTCGCTTTACCAAGAAATGGCAGCGAACAAAAGAAGGCAAAATCCGTTAACGCCGCAGCTTCCTAGTTAGAGGCAGAGCAGCTAAGAGAGGGGGGCGCGTCGCGCGGCACCTGCTGGTCGAAGAGCGCCCAGAAGACGGGCAGCGGGATGAAGAGCACGAGCACCCGCAGCAGGTCCTTGACGTCCTCCACCAGCGCCGCCCCGTAGCGCTCCTCGGCGTGGTCCAGCCAGTGCGCGCGCTTCTCCTCGCTGCGCGCCGACTTCACGCACGCATGCTGCAAACAGGCGTAATCACTACACTCAATGTTTATTTATTTGTACTAGCCACGGAGGGAAAACTACGTAATTAGGCGAATGAACTAAGACCGCACGCTTTATTGCACATTACTACTTACAAAAAGCAACCTAAGTATGAAAGTAAATAATTCAACAGTACCGAGGCGTGATGTCAAGGCTTAGTATTTCGAACAATACTCTGACACTAGTTATAGTTTGACCCTAGTCACATTTTACAGCAGTATCATAGGGTAATACTTAATTTATTACGCTACGCCTATATTTTCAATTAAATGAGTACTTTTGACTTAAATTCGTTGAGCTACTTCCTCCCAGCGTGCATTCTAGAAAAATAGCGCGTTGCCAAAGTTTAAAAGTTACAAAAGTTATAAATAATGATATCGTTGTAAAAATTCATCTGAAGACAATACACAAATATATGTTTCCCTATGGGGATCCCTCTAAATATGCATTTAATCGTGAAAAAAACATATTTGTTTTTCATTAAATGTGTACAGACAGGGGAGTGTATTAAGTTGTATACTGCAAATAGTTCACCACCGCGTATGCGTTAAAAAAAATGCTTGTCAATTTTACCTGATAGAAAAAAAACCAGGCATAGGTATTTTGTAAGGAGTATTTATTTGTAGAAGAGATTAAGTATCTACCTTGCTGCACATTTCGTAAACAAACACAAACATAAATTGTTCTAAACCTGAACTGAGATTCCCTTTTGGCCGTGCGTTTTGGGACCTTCCCTTATGCGGAACCCATTGCATGTTATGAATTTGACAAGTATTATTTTATTGTATTTTATTTTATTCGGAAAACCAACAGCTTTTTATAACAATTTTAGGTTATTTATATATTATTTATATTTATACATTTAACTGCATAGCTAATTGAGGCAAATATCATAACATATTCCAAGTACTTGAGGAGCATCGAGCAAACTAAAGCGTCTATCTATAGCAAGTTTGAGTCATCGACATATAACACAACAGTAACCGCGACGAGGGCTGGGTTCAGGGTGAACCACGTTGGTAGGGTTGCCAACGTTTTCTTTTTAGTTATTTTATTATGTATGGTATTTATTTGTTTAAATTAATAAAAAATACCTATCGATATCCTAGATAAAGTTCTTTTTTAAATTCAAAACACATTTTTTTGTGAAATCATTCTACTCACCTTAAGAGTTTTTTAATTCGATTTTTGATATTTTAATTTGTTTTCATTAATGTATGCCATGCACACATTCTCTTCAAGAAAAATATTAAAATATAATAATTAAAAAAAGAATGTAAGATGATGATACACTATGATTTTTAATCGGTGAAATCTCACTGTTTATTTAATTACTGTTTAATTGAATACATGGTCATCCTATCCTACATAAATTTTTGAAGTGAAGTGGATACGACACGTCAAATCAAACCTGACATGACAACGGAACAACTCCAACCAAAGTTAACCAGTTGCAGGTCTTGCAACCGTATCCAAGCGACCATTGTTAGCGTACGGAGAAATTGTGATTGGTACTTTCGACATCGAAAAAACGAAAAACTCTCAATTTTATCCGGACGCTGCTGATAGTTGCTATGGCCACAGTGTTGTATGTTTAAAAAACAGCTTTTACCTTCTACTACCTTCTGCCCGTTATTTAGGGTCTCCCCAGACCTATCGACAGGCTTGAGCCGGTAAGAAAAAGTTTAATGTCCATGCAATAAGAGTGAAAACGAAGTCGCTCGGCTCGGCTCGGCTCGATTCGGCGTTGCGATCGGAACGACGTCGTTATATAACAATTAACCTTTTCGTATAAACCTTGTAACCGTTTGTGAAAATGTTTTAGTCAAAACCGCATTAACATTGGTTCAATGGTGTTCAATTAATGCGAGAAACAAAATTAAACAGACAAACTGAGAAACAAAAACCAACTCTAAAAATTGTAGAAACTTGTTCTGCTGCTCATTCTGAGGGCCCCTATAGTATTTTTACCCGACTGCGTCAGAAGGAGGGTTATGTTTTTCGAGCGTATGTATGTATGTATGTACAGTGGTGGACATATAATTAGAAACACTTGCGACGTATTTCACATTATACAAGGCACATTGCCGTAAAACTTTTGTTTTTGGAAATAAAACAACAAAATGCATAGAATACGTTCAACAACTTATAATTAATTAAAAAACCAATAAATATCCGAGTTTACAACTACCATTTAGATATTTAGTTACGTACAAACAACTAAACGACATTTGCAGTACCATCCGTCATGGACAAGTAATTAGAAACACTAAAGAAATGAGGTAAAAATCAAAGTTTTAACGTGTCAACGTCAACAATTTCAAATTATTTATGTAAAATAATGTTTGGTTTACTAAATTTCTTAACAATTAATATTTAGTTGCATAGCCTTTGTTATTAATGACGGCTCGGCTACGACGTGGCATTGATTCAAGTAATTTCATACATTTATCGAGTGGGATCGAGTTCCATGCTTCAACAAAGGCTTCGTAAAGTTCATTTTGACTGGAATTACGTTTAACGGAGACTTTTTTTTTAACGACGTACCACAAATTTTCAATTGGATTTAAATCGGGACTATTTGCAGGCCAGTCTAACATGGTAACACGTTGCTCACTAAGAAAGGATTTAACACTGCGGGCCGTGTGTTTTGGGTCGTTATCGTGCTGAAAGATCCAGGTCACAGGCAAATGGTCGTCGGTGTAGGGAATCATTGTCTCTTCTAAGATGTTTTTGTATTGAAATTGATCCATTATACCTTCAATCTTACGGACGGGTCCAACTCCGCAACCAGAAAAACATCCCCATACTTTAATATTACCACCGCCGTGTTTGACTATGCTCCTCGTGTATTTATAATCAAAAGCATGGTTTATTGGACGTCTAACGTAGCGTTTGCCGTCTGAATTCACCATATTTATTTTTGTTTCATCCGAGAATGACACTTTTTTCCATTCTCGTACGGTCCAGTTAAGATATTTCTTTGCAAATAATAATCGCTTCTCTCGGTGTGGCTTGGTAAGAAGCGGTACCTTTCGAGAAACCCCCCCGAACAATTTAGCTTCCACTAATCTGCGGCGTACCAGTTTCGAGGAAATGTTCCTTGGGTCATCAGGTGAAAAAACTTAATTTCTAATCTCGTTGGAGCCTTTGAACGGGTCTTGTTTAGCTACACGTATTATTTGCGAATCTTCCCGGGGAGATGTTTTCCTTGGACGAGCCTTTCTAACAACACTTTTAGTAGTTCCGTTAGTTTTATAATGAGCAATAGCGTTGAAAACTTTCTTCACAGAACATTCTAGATGTATAGCAATTCTTCTATAAGTCCACTTTCGATCTAAATGTAATTTAACGATTAATTGCCTGGTTGACTCGTCACAACTCTTATTTTTACCCATTTTTACCAATACTTATTATTCACGTAATTTTCCAAATTGACGTTTAATTGCCGCCGAAACAACAGAAAAAGCGTAAAAAGAGGTTTTTTTTTTAGTTTCAAAAATAGAACGAACCATGGATCCTGTTTCTAATTAGTTGTCCAAGCGGCCAGTAATAGAAATTCAACTATCATGATTTTTAAAATCTTTTAATAATTAAAGATAGAACAGATTTACTTTTTTAAATATTTTATGAGTTTTTTAACTCATTGGCTATATTGTGGCATAGTCAATAGTGATTTAATCAATATAATTTTTACTCATAACGATAGTTCATTCTGTGTTTACCTAAGTTTTATGTACTGTTTCTAATTATATGTCCACCACTGTATGTATGTATGTATGTATGTATGTATGTATGTATGTATGTATGTCTATTTCTGGGCACGCTCTGCAGCCTAAACGGCTTGACCGATTTTAACATACTAGGTGTCATTCGATTCGTCTTAATTGCCGAAGTGACATAGGGTATATAATATTTCAAAATGGCGTCTGCAAAAAAAAAGAGGGGGTTTTAAAAAAAAAAAAATTGTTTATTATAGCAATATGGGTCTCAAATGAAAGCTAGTAAATAGCCCATTCCAAATATATATACATTATAATACTTTGATGCTACCATTTAGACAGGGAAATCGAAAAGGACGTTAAATGTTAAGTAATAAATATTTCTTGTTGAGCTGTAAACGCCTACAATATAAACCATTAAGAAAGTAGTGTAATAATTAATAATTCACGAATACCTACTACATACTTGATTAATGCACATTGATGTTATAGTATAAATTGCTGGCTAATACCTACCTAATGCGCCATCCTGCCTACGCATGGACAGTTTATTTAAGTAAAGATACACGGAATAGGTAACCTCAATGTAGGTGCTTAGTCTAGTACCCAGGTACACGTATGACGTATTGACCGTTGAGGAACTAAATTATTAGAGATTAAGAGAAGTTTAGTTGATTTATACCTACTTCAATTTCTCGGTCTAAGTAGGTATCTACAATCTGTTCGATCGGCCTCCATCTAACCAAATGAACTAATCTTACGTTACTACTGGCGATCGATTTTTGAATGCACGATACTTCTTTTGCTAAAAGGAGAGTTCCGCTTGTAATTTGTTACTTATAGCTTCGTGACATTAAAAAATCGAACTCCAGAGCTCATTTAACGTTTGGTTATATTAATAAAACCACTATTTTATTAATAAAAACTAAAAAATGTGAAATAAACTAAATTAATTAAATAAAAACAAAAAACCCGACTGCAGTAAAAAAAACAACTGAAAAGCGAGAAACAAGCTATATAATCGATAAGTAATGCAATTTATACCAATATACATACAACTTGAATAGTGGAAAAGGTATTGCAGGCGGGGACAAGCAATCACTACATAGTATAAAACAAAGTCGCTTGCGCTGTCTGTCCCTATGTATGCTTAAATCTTTAAAACTACGGGACGGATTTTGATGCGGTTTTTTTTAATAGATAGAGTGATTCTTAAGGAAAGTTTATATGTATAATACATTCCACGCGGGCGAAGCCGCGGGCGGGTCGCTAGTGAATTATAAAATGTAAGTATTTTCTTGAAACAAAAAACATTTGGATTTGGATAGCTTGTCCCCGCCTGGAAAACCTTTTCCACTATTCAAGTTGTATGTATATTGGTATAAATTGCATAACTTGTTAACGAGGTATCAAACAAAAAATCATTGCATGGTACATTATAAGTATTTACCTATCGATTATATAGCTTGTTTCTCGCTTTTCAGTTGTTTTTTTACTGCAGTCGGGTTTTTTGTTTTTTTTAAATTCATGTCTCGAATGTACCTACAGATTTTTCCCTTCTACAACTTTATTATAATCAATGATCGGATATCCCGGTGCAAAACGGGTTGAATGACCTCAAACATTATGCTAATATGGATATGCCCCGGGGTTCCGGGACTTATGTTGTTAAATATTATTCTGAATTTATTACTTCAAATCTATTTCAATACAATTTAAACGTGTAAAATAAATATTTTGACAAAAGTAATTTAGGTATGTAAAAAAATAAAAAAACTTAGTTTTTATTATACTCTGTTTAAAATTGATCTGCCAAATAGTCTTTGGAAATGAATATAAATAAAAAATATAATACGGTACGCATTATCAGTTCACCGCACTACACACAGATATTATATTTTTTTAGTTTGTATGAAATTGAAATAGCATACAATTATTTTCTCAATATTTTATATGTTTAATCGATTTCTTTACACGTCTAAAATCCTATCCTAATGCCTATTTATAAATATCCCAACAATCGCATTTTCTTTTCGAACCAGATCCCGGGATTTTAGTCACATCCATATTAAGATTTCTACTCTATATCCCGCAGTGTTGCACCGTGAAATGCGATCACTGATTATAATGTATAGATACGAATAGATATAGATAAAGCTTGTCCCAGAAAAAAATGTCGCTCATTATTAGATGGGGTTGTATATCAGGATGAAATCTAAAGAGGTTTGAAAACTATGTTTCCCGTCAGGATGTTCTATAAGGTATAAATAAAAAATAAAAAAAACGTTGTCAGTACTAGATGTTCAACGATGTCGTCGGTGCAAGAAAAGTTACACGATTTTTTTTGTACAAATATGTTCAATATAAAGGCATCTCTGCGAAGAAAGTGGCATCGGAGCCGAAAACGTCTACAAGAACCGTTCAAAGGGTTCTAAAACGGTTCAGGGAGACAGGTGGTATACGGCGACGGTCTGGAAGTGGACGTAAACCAGGGTTTGTAAACCAGAATATCGAGAAGAAGATTATAACAGCTTTACAGAAAAACCTACCCTCTCTGTACGAGACTTGCCTAAGAAGTTTAAAACGTCGAAATCTACAGTGAAACGAGTGAAGAAAAATTGTTCTTTAAAAACGTTTAAACAAACTAAAGTGCCCAACAGAAATGCAAAACAGTCAAAAGAGTCTAAAACGAGATCTAGAAAGCATTATTCAAAAATGACTAAGAAAAATATTGTTCAGTTATGGACAGGGATCGGAAATTCGGATCGATATTTACCTATACTTTAGCGCCGGCTTTGTTGTTCAGTTGTATGGAGGTGGACTCAATCATATAATTCATATAAAATTTCCGGGATTTCAAAATAAATAAATTACACCGGCATTAATTCATAATTATTTATTTATATTAACTGTTTGAAGTTATTTTCCATGTATATGTTTAACCAAATGTGATTTAATTTACCTGTAACTTATTAACCTAACGAATTTATAGGAGCAAAACAGAACATTTTATCCTATATGTAAAGTAATTATTATATTAACGTTTTGTAGAATCCCAAAATCCCAGAACTTAAATTATTAAAATAATATTTTTAAGAAGCCGACGTCATGTTTACCTAGCTTTTGCCGGGATTTTGCCAACTTTAGGTAAATATCGATCCGAATTTCCGATCCATGGTTATGGATGACGAAACTTACTGCAAACTTGAATTCAAATGACTTCCAGGATACCACTATTATTCTGGGACCGACAGAAAAGTAGAAAGTGAAGAGTATAAGGTTATCAAAATGGATAAATTTGCAAAGAAATTTCTCTTGTGGCAGGCGATCTGTTCATGTGGCAAACGCAGTACACCATATTTTGCTAATGGAACCATAAATGGTGATATATACCCGAATGAGTGCCTCAAAAAACGATTGTTGCCATTCATTAAGAGGCATACTTCACCTGTCCTGTTCTGGCCTGATTTGGCCACGTGTCACTACACGAAGGAAGCAATACAGTGGTACAAAGCAAATAATGACGATTTTGTTGAAAAAACTCTAAATCCTCCCAACTGCCCGGAGTTACGACCCATTGAAAAATATTGGTCTCGTGTGGAACAGAAGCTTTTAAAACATACATTTTAACCACTTCAGTTCAAGACTTCAAGCAGAAGTGGAATGAAGCTTCCAAACTGATCACCGATGACGATGTACAAACTTTGATGGCAGGTGTCAAGGGAAAATTAAGAAGTTTCTGGATGAACTAATTCTAAACTGGTATTTATGATTAAATAATAATATTTAAAGGAATATCAAATAAAACGGTATTAGAAAATTTGGTGAATTTTAATATTTAATACGGAATTTAAAAAATTTATAAGCGACATTTTTTACTGGGACAAGCTTTAGATTGGTCATACAACACCCAATCAGCTATTCTTACTGATGAAGACAGTCGTTATAGGTCGTTTTAATACGGTTGCCTCACGCTTCAACAAAACTACCAAATAACCAGTGATAGGATTAGGTAGTGCTATTTGGGGTGAATGACCCAAGACTTCGTGGCGAAAGATTAATATGGATATGCCTTAATCCCGGGATTTTTATGATTATAAAGTTTAAATAGTAAGTAGTTATAAAAAAGTAGATAGGTGCTTATATTATAGCACGGGATTTAATGAAAATGTTTAGTTAATAATATACCTATAAACTAAAGATTCAAAGTTTACGTAAACAATAATTCGTTACAAACTTTATATACTTTTTATCTTTCTGTGCTCAGCCGTACGTGTTATTATTTTTATGTACACATGTTATTTATTAAACTGAAGTCTGCATTCAATCCTTTACCTAACTCGAGGGCGCTTTCTAATTTTCTATTGTTTACAACAATTACCATGGTAGGTGCGAAAGAGACGGAAGTCGAAAGTAAAAAAAAGTAGGTTAGTATAATTTTAATTAAGTATATTTTTTTCCTAAACCTAGAATTAATTTTATGTTATACATATTTTCAACCGTCAATAAAATACGAGTCCGGGATTTCCGGAAATCCCCAGGGTATATCCATATTATGGATAGCGTTTAAGATCATTCACCCCAAATAGCACTACCTAATCCTATCACTGCAAATAACATCGACGTTTGCGTTATAACAGAAAACTATTTTCGTAAAATAATGTCAATGAACCTAATTTCTTTAACATTCATGTTGTTTATACGTAAGAATCAAAATCTCTTTACCACAGTGTAGACAAACGGTGGAAACCTATACTCAAACCGCGGCTTCATATTTTATATTATCACTTTAGTAATTCTAATAGGAAATGGTCTTAGTGTGGATAAATACAGTGTTGATAAATTAATGTCAACACTTAACACAATTGAAGAGAATGGCATAGGTAAAATTATACTGTGTGCGTTACCATACTCACAAAGAATGCCATATAGTTATAATCATAGAATAGCTCAATTTAATTCGATAATGTATAATGCTATATCCTGCAATAGTAAATACCACTTTTTCAATTTAAATAAATTTTTAAAGCCCATCACACTAACATCACAAAAAATTCATGTGCCAAGGAAATATATTTTGACCTTGGTTGACCTATTAGCTTATAATATTGAACCTAATGGATATAGTAGTACCCAGCCCCAGCAAGCCAATATTGGCAATAGTGCCTTGCCTCATAATTTAAACTAAATTATAGGACAGCGGAAACACCCTTGAGTATAAATTTAATTCACCAAAATATTCAAGGTTTTTCCAGCAAAGAACTAGAAATAGGGTTGTTCTTAGATAGTGAAAATGTACAAATTATGTGCATTACTGAACATTGTCTTAGACAAGACCAATTAATATTTGATTTTGTAAATTTTAAATTAGTTAGTTGTTTTGCTAGAAAATGTGCCATTCATGGTGGCTCTTTAATAATAGTTAAAAGTACTCTTAAATCCAAGGAAAGAAAGGATATTGTCAAGCTATCAGTAGAAAGGATTGTAGAAATTTCTTGCGCAGAACTAGAAAGTTATATAATAATATGTATTTACAGACCACCATTGGCTGATTTTTGCACATTTGAATCAACTATGGAACATGTGTTAAAATTAGCTTGTAATAGCCAGAAGCATATTATAGTTTGTGGAGATTTTAATATTAACTTACTCGAAAGGTCAAATAATACCACTAGGTTACTAAGTTTATTTAAATCTTTTAATTTAGGTAATCTGTTCTTTGAACCCACTCGGATAGGTGTTAGTAGTGCAACCTGCTTAGATAATATTTTTTGTAATTGCGAATGTTTGGATAAAGAAATATTTAATTGTTTTAATTCGGACCATAGTGGTCAGAAGGCATCTTTCGTCAATGATTTTTATCAAAAACCTCAGACAATAACATATCGACCTATAACTAATAATCGTTTGGAATCATTCAAAAATAAAGTCCAGAGTAATCTATCAGTGTTACCTTTCATACATAATGAGTGTAATAGTATTTATAATGACTTGTTTGGCGTAATTCTGCGTCAATTTAATAACCATTTTAAAATGAAAACTTTAACTAGGTCGAAAACCAAATTTAGCGAATGGGCTACTGCAGGTATTCATAAAAGTAGAAATAGGCTTTACAACCTATATAGAGAGAGGGAGGACAATAAGAACGCTGACTTCCTAAATTATGTTAAGAATTATTCAAAGACCTTTAAGCAAGTTTGTTTAACTGCCAAGGCAAATTTTCTTAGTCTTAAACTCAAATCGTCTGACAATAAGGTAAAAACTGTATGGAATATTATAAATAGAGAAACGGGTAAAACTAAAACTCGCGATAATCAGGTCACCCTAAACTCAGGTGACAAACAAATCACGTCAAATAAAGACGTCGCCTTAGCATTCGAAGATTATTTTTCCAACATAGCCATTAATACTACGAAATGTCTCAAATCATCCGCGGTTCAAGCTCAATCATTACTTTGCACTAATGTCAGTAAATGTAATATAAACTTTGAATTCAGCCCTATAAATTCAGTTTCAATAGTCAAAGTATTTAAAACGCTTAGTTTAAAGAAGACTGAGGATTTGTGGGGCACATCAGTTAGTGTACTTTTTCCTATCATAGGTGTAATTGCACCCCATCTAGCATTAATTTACAATAATTGCATTTCAGAAGGGATCTTTCCAGATCTTATGAAATATAGTAAAGTCATACCTCTTTTTAAATCGGGTGAGATGAGTGATATTACGAACTTCCGTCCCATTTCCATACTACCAGTTTTAAGTAAAGTCTTTGAGAAACTAATTCTGAATGATATGTTAGGTCACTTTAATAGAAATAAACTACTTAACAATAACCAGTTTGGCTTTACCAGAGGTCGATCAACAATTGATGCGGCATCTGTTCTCATTAAATATATATATAACAGTTGGGAGCAATCTTGCGATGCAGTAGGAATATTTTGTGACCTTTCTAAAGCTTTTGATTGCGTGGTTCATACGACCCTTATTTTAAAATTAGAACATTATGGATTGTCTAATAAAGCTATAAGTCTTATGTCTTCTTATCTCAGTGATAGAACTCAAACAGTTGTTGTAAACAAAACACAATCTGATGGAGCTACAGTGAAAATAAGTGTGCCTCAAGGCTCTATTTTAGGTCATTTTCTATTTTTGGTTTACATAAATGACTTGCCACCATCACTAGATAAACTTTGTGATATTGTACTTTATGCTGATGATACTTCACTAATTTTCAAGGTAGACAGAAAATCCATAGACTTCAGTACCATAAACTCCACACTAGTTAAAGTACTTAATTGGTTTACTAGCAACAATTTGCTACTAAATGCTAAGAAAACTAAATGTGTTAGATTCGCTTTGCCTAATGTTAAACCGTTAGATTCTAGTATTATTCTAAATGACGAGTGTTTGCAAATCGTAGATAAGGCAGTTTTCCTAGGCATAACAATAGATAAAAATTTGCAATGGAGTCCCCATATAGCTGTACTGGCAGGTAAACTAAGTTCGGCAGCTTACGCAGTTAGGAAAATTAGACAACTAACCAATGTTGAGACAGCTCGCTTAGTTTATTATAGTTATTTCCATAGTGTTATGTCGTACGGTATTCTGGTTTGGGGTAAGGCAGCTGACATACAAACTATATTTGTGTTACAAAAAGGGCCATTCGTTCTATTTACAACTTAAATTCCCGTGACTCCTTAAGAGATCTTTTTAAGGAAATTAATATCTTAACTGTAGCGTCACAATTTATTTATGAGAATATTATTTATGTTATAAAAAAATTGGATTCTTTCACAAAAAATTCTGATATACATAATTTAAATACTAGAAATAAAAATAAAATAGCTATTCGAAAATTCCGCGTCCGTAAAGTACATAAATCATTTGTTGGTCAATGCATTCATTTCTATAATAAATTACCTGAGGTAGTATTAAAGTTACAATTTCCAGCACTCAAAAATTACTTGAAAAAGTCGTTAATGTCTAAAGCGTATTATAGGATCGAGGACTATTTAATAGACAAACATGCTTGGCCTAAACCCGAAACTTAATCAATAATATATTTTTTATTTGTTTTTTTTTCAAATTCAAAATCTTTATCTTGTCTGGGGGACACCGTTGATGTAGGAAAACATATCAATCTTATGTGGTCATCTTGCACCGTCTTATATACACATACGTAGGAGTTCTTTTTTTCCTTTTCTCTCTTTCTATCTTAAGATTTTGGTGTGTTTTCCTGCGGAAACTACGCGGGATATTTGAAATATTTTTTAATTTGCTATTTATAGATTTATATAATGCTAGACTAAGTAGTACCATTGTAATATTAAATATATTTAAAAAAATGACTGACTGCTGAGTTTCTTGCGGCGCTTCTTCTCAGCAGTGGTCTCCTCTTGTGAAGCGCTGGTAGATTCTTGACGTGTAAAAGTGCCCGTGCGGCCTACTTACTGAATAAATGTCTTTATCTTTATCTTATCTATATGACATTTGCCCATACACAAAATGTGTCAAATTTTAATCCAAATTAAGCCTATCTATTCGCAGTTTGAATAAAGGGTTAGGCAATAAATAATTAGTAGGATGACAATTAATTTCGATTAAGTTATTTTTTAAATTAAAATAAAGTATTACAAAAACAAGTTTCGGTTCCAGGTAAATGCGACTGTAAAGTGATCACCGATTAAAAATCACCCCGTAAGTATATAAGTGTATTACCTATTTTTAAGATTTAGCCGCCAAATTGGTGAGCGACGATCAAAGACCTTTATATAACTAACGTAATAGACGAACAGACTCCCTTTTTCCCGCGTTACCAAAACGGAAATGTCAACGTGTGCGTGATTTTACAAGTGTGTGAGTAATTTTAGTGATGTCCGTACGTTATATCGAAAAAATATCGATGAAAAAGACTCTCTTATATAAGACTTGTTTGTATCTTGCGTGGAACTTAAAACTAGCATTCTTCACTAATAAAACACAAGATTCTTTCATTATCTATAATAATACTCTTTTCATGGTAATTACCACACACATATCATACAATCAATTTTTAATGTAAATAATTAATAAATTTCAGTCTTACACAAATTCTAGGCTTTTAATATGGGCATGATGCAAATCTGAAATGTACCTTTACTTTTAGTGGACGGTGTACGAAGCAAATATTGCTTGAAAACCGCAAATCGATGTACAGGGTAGCCTTTTGGTATACGGGTACTTTAAGTTAAAATATTTCTTCAAAATATTGATATGGGCCAGTACTTAATGACATAATATTATTGTTGTATGGGAATTATATTTTTATTCGGACACCTATCATGTGTGGTATCAAATGAAAGGACTTCATGAGCCGGTCCTCAAAATATACTATACCACCACCTTTCGGCCCCCTTTTTTCTAAAAAACAATGAAATATTTTTAAACATATTAAGTTTGGGTTTCTCCAGGTAGGAGACAACTTGGACTTTTTTTGTACAACATACCAACGCGAAATGATTCTTAATATAACCGTACCTTATCACAAAAACGCGATATTATTAATATTGAGATTCACTGTTTTTGTTTTTTATTTATTAAAATGTTAGAGATTAAGAGATTTTGAAAGTTATCGATCTGTACTAAAGTTTTAGAAAACCTGTGGCCAAAAGGTGACGGTTGGTAAGTATATTTGGTTGGGTTATAGGGGCAAAGGGGGCCCGATTTTAGGACTTTTAGGTAAAAGTTTACACAACAAAAGATGGTTATTTTAGTACTATCTACACAATACATAAATAAAAACCGAATGTTATACAGACATAATTTTCACCCCATCGAAATTTCTCAAACGCCTTGTAGGTACCGAATTTACTAACTTTTGGACCCCCCATATCTCGGTAATTATCAACCTGAGAGAAAAAAACTTAAATAAGAGAAGATGCTTATTTTAGCATTTTCTACACGATTTAATTAAACCATACACAAAAAACATAAAAAAAAAAATTGAAGTCCTGTCGTAGCCTGGACCACTGCATTTAATGATAAATAATAAACTGCGATCAATTTACCTAGCTGCGTTTTATAATCGCTCGGAATAATTTTTAAATAATTATGAGAAGGAATGAAAAAATATCGACATATTGATGATAACTTATCGATAGATGAGTGTGATTCAAACATTCAATCACTACCTAAAAAATGGAAATTTTCACGGACACAACATCTTTTCATTTTACATATAAAAATTAAAAATATGCATAAAACACAAAACTACATGATATATCGTACTTATTAGACCACTAACCGTATTCCTTGGACCTAGGAATCCTTGAAAATATGAGTTCAAAAATGACTATGTGTGGATCATAATTACCTGTGAAATGACTCATTGTTTGGATTATTCCTATGATTGACTTCGCAATCAGGTACTGCACAGCCCACCATTGTTGTTTTTAACGGTTTTGACACCACGTTTATACAATTATCCTGAATATTTTAATAAAAACTAAAAGACGCTGTCGCCAGTGGGCTACCGTGGGCTACCATTAGCTTTCAAAATGGTTACAACGTCAACGTCTTTCGCTGTCACTGTCGCACTCGTATTCGTGCATAAAGAGGCTGCGCTCTCGCTTCCACAGACTGTTCGTCTATTATGAAGGTCTTTGGCGACGATATGCCTCCGAACTCAAGAGGTCGTTCATGAAACGCTGCCGAGCCTGCATTAGGGCTGGCGGCAAGCAATTCGAACACTTGCTTTAAATTTAAGAAACTGTATGTTATTACCTTTTATCGTAGTTTCGTTGTATTTCACATTAATGTAAACTGTCTTTTAAAACATTTAGAACCAGCAAACCTGATTTTAAACGGAAGCAAAAGTCGTTTATTAAATTCGCTAGTTTGATAAAATTCAGTCTTTGTTGGACAAACTTAATAATAACTTCGCTGCTGTAATCAATAAACTCAATTGTTATATCATTTTAGAATCTCCATTAACCAGGCCAATTTTCAGGAAAGCAGCACTACAAGTCTTTGTACTTTTTTTTTACACCGTGTTATGTTAAACTTGCCGCAAGTTAAACTAAGATTCCTAAACTTTAAATTTGATTTGAAAAATTAAATAAACTGCTAAACTTTTATTAATTCCGTTGATAGGGTCTTATAACAAATTTAAACAGCTATCTTTAAAAGCAAACGAAACTGTTTTTTTTTAATAAATGTGGCCGCGGCATCGAAAATGGTAAACCAGGGTACCGCATTTCCAGAATTTTTAAAAGTTGAGATATCTCGTTTTTGGTGCGACTTTTACTAAACATAATTTATCATATTTTGGCCACTCTTGAGCTGAGCTATCCAGCCCTGTAAGATAGTCTACTATTTACCGGACACCCTGTATAATCGGATGGTCACATGCGTAAATAAATTCAAAAGCATTTGAGAGACGCGGTTGGTTCCAATGGTAGTGACCCTGCCTACGAAGCTGACTGTCCCGGGTTCAAATCCCGGTAAAAGCAATGGTAAAAGCATTAATTTTTGTGGTGAGAATAAATATTTGTTCCTGAGTTTTGGTCGTTTTATATATATTGAAATATTTCCCTATATTAGTAATTAATTATACTGCTGCCTAAACTTCGTTTTTTTAAATATTAGAAATTCGATAAACAAAAAAGGCAGGTGTCGCAAACCTGGTTCTTCAGAAGTTAATAATAATGTATTAAATTACTCTCTATTATTTTAGTTACACATGGCAATAAAAAGTTGTTTGTGAATTAGCTTAGCCGACGGATTATCGTAACCATTTGAGAGAATGTGACCTGACGCAGTATAATTTGTTAACGATTTCGCATAGATATCTAATAGGTAGTTAATTAGGTGTGTATATATATACCTACGACATTTGTTAAATCCCTTTTATTACATTGAATTTTGGATGGTTTTATCCATAAAATATAGATAGGGCATCAAAAGCATACGGCTGAAACAAGTACCTACCTACAACCTAATTCACTTTAATTTGAAGTTTCATTGACTCCTGGTGAGGTGTAGCCTTGTGGGTATTTCGAATTCTGAACTTTAACGAAACAAAATCAAACTTAACAACTCAAAAAAAATACTTCCTGGATAACTATAACAAATAGCACGCGAATGAATACGACGTGTGAGTGACGATTTAAAACAATCATAAACAACAAAATAAACGAAAACAAAAACGGGAAAGGATTGGTATTTTATTGCACCGACCTACTTTTTGATTTCTGTTTCAATTTAGAGTTGACTGATAGAGAATGCTTGTAGCATTAAGTTCGCCTTTTGTACGCTACGTTAGTTTTGTGCAATAAAGTATTTAAATAAATAATGGCGGACATATTCTGCGGCCGATAAAAATTTCAACATGCCAAGCACGTCTTCTTTAGGGATGCGATCTCTTTAATTAACTCGCATTATACGCTTAAAACATTCCGTATGATTAAGAGGCCGTACACGATTTTTTTACCGTTTTGCTTATTTTTTTGATTTAACAGTTAAAATACTGCTTTTCTATAAGTTTTAATGCTCAACATTAAATATCATTTAAGTTATGATCGAATAAATGAGCTACGAATAAATGAGCCACTTTTTTATTTTTGTCGAGTATCAAAATGCGAGATTTAGGTTGTTTTAAAACATTATTTATTGCCAATTCTATTGAACTTTTTGGATATTTTTTTTAGGTAATAGATTGATTATGAACTAACGTTTATTTCTATTGTTTTAATTTTATAAACGAGAGTTCTGAGTAGCCGAAATAAAAAATATTGTTTGCCTGTTTTCTATAAAAAAATAGCAAGTTTATTAATTTTTTTACTCGAAAAATTTATTTGAAAGTGGTAAAAAGTAATTCATACATTCTTTAGACGACTTTTACAGCAATACATTGTAAATTTTTCATACCGTTTAGACGACAAAACGGTTCATGAATATGTGACATTCTAAAACTCTTCCAGCAAAATTCACATAACAGTCGCCAGTGTCAGGTCGATTAATCAAAATAAAATAATGAAAACAGAAAAGTAGCTCATACATTCGATAAAATTAGAATTTATCTTTCGTGTTGTGTATTAAAACTTGTAGAAATACAGTATTTCAACTGTAAAATCACGTCTGGAAAATCACGTAAATCAGCGATATCGGCAAAATTTCGTGTACGGCCTCTTAAGACATCTAGGTACTTCTTTGGTTTTTTATTGTGCGGTAAGTGTGTGAATTAATAAAAATAATACAAATAAAATATGAACGAAAATATGAAAATATGGGCCTCATAAGGAAGCTCAAGGTCACTCAGAGGGCTATGGAGAGGGCTATGCTCGGGGTTTCTCTGCGCGATAGAATCAGAAATGATGATATCCGCAGTAGAATTAAGGTTACCGACATAGCCCGAAGAATAGCTAAACTGAAGTGGCAGTGGGCGGCGCACATCGCACGCAGGACTGATGGCCGATGGGGTCAGAAGGGTCTTGAGTAGCGTCTGCGGACCGGGAGACAAGCTGTAGGTAGGCCTCCAACAAGATGGAGTGACGACCTTGTAAGGATCGCGGGAACGCGGTGGATGCGAAAAGCACAAGACCGGTCTGAGTGGAGACCCTTGGGAGAGGCCTATGTCCAGCAGTGGACGTCTTTCGGCTGACATGATGATGATGATGATAGGTATATATTATAATGTAATCCTAATCACTAGCTTCTGCCCGCAATTTGGTCTGCGTAGATTTCAAACATCGTAATTCCCCCGGGTATACGCTACTTTTAAATTTTTCGGGATGAAATATAGCCTATGTTTAATCCAGGGTTTATGCTATCTCCATTTTAAATTTAATCCAAATACATCCAGCTGTTACAGCGTGAAAGAGTAAAAAACATCCACACATCCATACATACCTATTTTCGCGTTTATAATATTAGTGAGGATGTATATGTCTGACGTTTGTTATTTATGATTATGACAAAACAAACCTACCTATGGGACTTAAAGTCAATTTCATGCTATCGACGAAGTAGAATTGAAGTGAAAGTCAACATTGGACAAAAATTGCCAATATCAAGATACTTACGCCAATACAAGCGGACACTTTTCCAAGTACGTTCCCGGCGGGATTCTTTACTATGTACAGTTTTCTGCCGGCAATGAAGAAAACTGTGAAGGAAACCCAGCCGTTAATAAACTCTTTGAGTCAGTAGGTATATTTTTGACTAAAAAAACGAACTATCTACCGAGCTGATTGTAAGAAAGAAAACCTTTACAACAATGTGATGGTGGAGTTGTATATAACCGTTACTACTTACCGATGGAGACGATCATCAGTATGCCCGGCACGCCGAAAGCCAGCGAATAGCAGTCGTTGTCGCCGAAGCAATGCACGTCGGCACGTAGTATGGGCGTGAGGAAGGTGGAGATGAGGCTGCCAGCGTTGATGGCGAAGTAAAAGAGGCTGAAGAAATAGCCCAGGTACCTCTCCTGCTCCGGCAGCCTGAACTGGTCGCCGCCGAACGCGGACACGCACGGCTTGATGCCGCCTGTGCCGAACGCTATCAGCAGCAACGCTATTATTGTAAACTCTCTGCAAAATATTAATATAATGTAGGGTTAGGACTTTTGGTGGCATATCGTGGTTCTAGAATCCATGGAATCGTTATTTCCTAATTATTATAACACGTGACACTTTGATTTTGACCTTCAGCATGGTCATATTTCAAAATGAACTAAATATATTTTTAGTTCAGTTTATCCATACCTACTAATATTTGCTTGTTTGTAAGGCTTTCACAGAGCAAAGATATCCTCCGTACCAAAATTAATTTAAATTGGCTTAGCGGTTCAATAAAAAAATGAATTTTGAAATATTAAAAACCAAAGGTCAAAATCAAAGTGGTATGTATTTTAATAATTAGGAAATAGCGACTCCATGGATTCTAGAACCACGATATGCCACCAAAAGTCATAACCCTACAATGACGATAGAGGAAAACTACTAGCAAAGAGAGGCCTTGATTCTAAATCACAAAAAAAACCACGTGGGACGGGCCTTCTCTCATGGAGGCAACTTTTTGTCGTTGGAGTCCGTAACATGTTTTCATCGCCTTTAAGATTATAGACTGTCATATTAAGAGTAGGTAAATCAAGGACATGAAATTATATCAACATATCTATAAAAAAAAACAATTTAAGAATGCTTTTGGTTGTTTTTGATGACTTTACAGATCAGCAGCTACATATTCAATAACGGAATATCCTTCTAAAAATAACAAATAATTACTAGACGATGTATCTGCTTATTTGCTGACATTCCGAATAAACGTCAATGAACTGATAATGCATTGTACCTACACAATCCCACCTTTCATACAGCAGAGATATTTGTACCTAAATATTTATTGTTAACTTAAAACAGGACGATTCAGTTAAGTGATAAGAACATCGTTTGGATCTCTGCTGATGATGAATAGATACTTATACATAAGTGAATATAATCATGTTACATTACAGTGCTTACAACTTTTTTCCCGAATACCCAAAAAGGAGGGTAGTATTCTAGTGCGTGTGTATGTGTGTTGCGGTAAATGTATGTATGTATCTTTTATTTTTTTGTGATTTCTTTGTGACCTTCTGTAGGCTAAACGCTTTAACGGGTTTTAAACACAGGGTGTCGTTACATGGCTGTAATAGAATAGTTGTAGGGTAAAAGACCCAAACAACAAACAACAGGCCCAATCGTGCTAGTCATGCCTCGCACTGTTAAAGTACCGTCGAAGTTCTCCACTATATTTGGTGCTGTCACTGTCCGTCCTCGTACCCGTAAAATACAATGATCGTAGGTACCTTTGACTGGTAATGTTTGAACAAAAGGCAAACATCTCAGAATGTTCAACAAGTACTCTTATTTTACTTAACTCTCCACTTTTAATCAACTCATTGTCATTCGCAATTCCAATGCATACGTGCTTTTCCAATTTATTTCAACTTAAACCATTCATATCTCTCAAAATATTGATTCTATGTATATATATCACTATGAACTAAGGAAGTTTTAAAAGCTACATGACAAATTTAATTTCATTACAACTTTTTGAGTAAAAGAACAAAGTTTGTTTTTCCATAGTAGGTGAAAAACAAACGCGGGGTTATCTTAGCATGGAGAAAGTAGAGTATGCTAAAAAAGTTATAATGAAAAATAAATGTCATGTAGCTTTTAAAACTTCCTTAGTTCATAGTGATTCTAATCATGCAGGAAAAGACTGTAATATTTAAATTAATACATGAATTTAGTGGTTTTTCGTAACACGGACGTAAGGAAAAATGTCAAAAAAACCGATTAAAATTATCAATATCTCGGAAACTAATAACAATTGCTGAACATACATGGGGGTTAAATCGATAGCTTATGAGCAGACCTAGGAATATACGGGGCAAAATGAAATGACAGCTAGAGATTGCCTAAAATAAAAATAAAAATAAAATAAAATAAATCATTTATTCTGTAAGTAGGCCCTGTAGGCACTTTTACAAGTCTGAATCTACCATCTACCAGCGCTTCAAGAGACCATTGTTGAGAAGAAGCACCGCAAGAAACTCAACAGTAAGCCATTTTTTTTAATAAATAACTTATTACAATACTAAACATAAGCTATCTAATTTAAATGTCACAGGGATGTACAGGTCCCAGTAGTAATAATAATTAAATTAATAAAAATGTCAGGTTGAAATAATAATACAATTCCGGAGATGTAAAGAGTCTCCAAATGTCAAATTAAAATTAAATATAGGTAAGTAGGTAATTAAACATAAAAAACAAAACAACAAACACAAACAAGGGAGATGTAGAAAGTCTCCACGGTCAATTTTGGAGATGTAAAGAGTCTCCAGATGTCAAATTAAAATAATAAGCATACAAGGAGATGTATATAGTCTCCACGGTCATTAATAATTGTAATACAAATAATTCAGTCCCAAGCATTGTTATCATTTATATAATCTTTAATACTATAATACGCTTTAGAAATTAGTTGACGTTTAACGTAACTCTTAAATTTATTTACTGATAAATGAGTAACACTACTTGGGAGCTTATTATAGAACCTTATACAATTACCCATGAAAGAGTTTTTTATTTTGTGAAGCCGTGTAAAGGGCACTGCGAGCTTATGTTTATTCCTGGTATTAACATTATGTATGTCACAGTTCTTTCTAAAACTACCGATGTGTTTATGAACATGCATAATATTTTCATAAATATATTGACTGTATACGGTTAATATATTCGTTTCTTTGAACTTATCTCTAAGCGAGTCTCTATGACCCATCTTGTAAACAGCACGAATAGCCCTCTTCTGTAGAACAAAGATGCTGTTTACGTCAGCACCACTACCCCATAGTAAAATACCATATGACATAATACTATGGAAGTAACTAAAATAAACTAATCGAGCGGTTTTCAAGTCTATTATATTCCGAATTTTATTAACTGCAAAAACTGCAGAACTTAGTCTATTCGCTAATTTAGCCAGATGAGGACCCCATTGGAGTTTGGAGTCTAACGTTATTCCAAGAAATACTGTATCATTAACTAGGTCTAATCTATCATTTTTTATAGTTACAGTAGTTTGTCTATTTTTCACATTTGTAGTCATAAATTTAATACATTTAGTCTTTTTCTCATTCAGTAATAAATTATTAACACTGAACCAATCTACTACTTTTGATATAGCATTGTTTACATCGATATTAAACTCCTGTCGTCGTTTGACTTTAAATACGAGTGAGGTATCATCAGCAAACAATACTATATCATGTTTGTCCTTTATAAGGTATGGTAAATCATTTATGTAAATGAGGAATAAAAAAGGACCCAAAATTGAGCCCTGTGGTACGCCCATTTTGACCAAAGACCCAGGTGATCGTTTTCCATTCACGTCTACCCTTTGTATTCTCCCGTATAAGTACGTTTTTATTAAGTTTAGCGCAGTACTTCTAACTCCATAATGGTGTAGCTTCCTGACCAATGTGTCATGGTTAACGCAATCGAAGGTCTTGGACAAATCACAGAAAATACCTAAGGCATCATGTGACCCCTCCCAGGCTTCAAAAATATGTTTAATTAACTCAACACCAGCTTCGGTTGTCGAGCGACCCCGAGTAAAACCAAATTGTTTGGTGTGTAATAAATTATTATATTGAAAATGTTCCATTAATTGTGATAAAATTAATTTCTCAAAGATTTTACTGAAAGTGGGTAGTATGGAGATCGGTCTAAAGTTAGTGGGGTCAGAATTACTACCCGTTTTGAATAATGGAATTATCTTGCTATGTTTCATAAGATCAGGAAACTCGCCACAGTCAACACAGTGATTAAATATGACCATTAAGTCAGATGCTATGACTTCCAATAAGGATTTAAGGACGTGAACCGACACCCCCCAAAGGTCTATATCGATAAACCCAATTATCGATGCTTTTACCATATACTAGTGATCGCTCCAAATTTGTCTGAATTTTTTTAAATTGTAAGTATGCAAATGAAACAAAATAGCAACATAATTCTGGTTATTCTCTATTTAAAAAATATTTTTTAACCTTTAGGTACTCATCATCACGTTTTTTCCTTATCTGTATTTTAGAATGCCAGTTCCATTAGGTACTATTGTTAAAATAAACGATCAGAATTTGTTAGGAGTAAAAAAAATATGTCGATGATGAGTGAAGGTTAAAAAATACTTTTAACCCTCTGCGACTGACGTGACGTCTATGAGACGTCGCCAAAAAAAAAATCGCCGTACACCGCGTTATAGCTCTGTATCGCTCAGTACCTTCTTCTAACGACTCGCGGCATTGTAAGTTAATCTTTGTGAAAAATACCAGATTTTTTTACCTTATTGAAGTAAATTACATATTTTTTTATTTAAAAGCTCATATACATGTTTATTATTAATTCCGCATTAAAATTTAATAATCATGATATGCACTAAATAAACAATACTTATCATTAAACCATTAGTCTTTTTTCTATATTTTATCAAAATTGATGTCTGACAGACTCCACCTCAGTAGAATGTTTCTAAAAAAGTCACCTCAGTTGCAGAGGGTTAAAATAAAGAATTACCAGAATTATGTTGCTATCTTGTTTTCAATAATAAAATATTTATACAAACAAAACTTCGAGCGATCAGTAGTATTTAGGAAAAGCATCGATGATTGAGTTTATCGATCAATCCCTAGCTGTCATTTAATTTTGCCACGTATATTCCTAGGTCTGCTTATGAGTACACATCGGTAACTCGTGGCATTTAGGTAGCACTTGATAGATTAGTGATGGGACAAGTTTTCTAAGTGTATTTTCAGATAAGATAAAATAATAAATTAATATTGCCTACATGGTCTTAACATTGACGAAGTAGGTTTGATCACTAGTTTAAAAACATCAATGTCAATGTCAATGATATTGTCATTCATTCAACATAACGAAGTTGAAATCAAGGAGAACATCAATAACAATACGCTGCAACTCTACAATTTTTTTACCTATTACGTCATCAGTGGATGTTGAAAGATCATTTTTTTACACAAAGTGGATTTTCTCAATTAGAAGACGTAGGCTAACTCGTATAAAATTTAGAACAAATATGATTTGTTTATCACGAATATCACATATTAAATGATTGAAAATACTTTTTCTCCTAATTGGTTTCGTTTTCTCGACTAGTACAGGAAGAACATTGTCACATCACTAGTTTGTTAGAAACTGTCAAGTGCTACCTAAATGCCACGAGTTACCGATGTGTACTTATGATCTGCTCTATCGCCGCCTTAAAGCTTTGCATCTAGCTACCAATCACCTGGTATATCAAGATATAGTTATAAACAAAGTTTCATGGATATACATATTTTACCTCCAAAATATGGTATAATAGTTTAGAGCATGTCTTGTTGTACACATTTTGATGTTAAAACTGTAAAACAATTCATTGATTAAGCGTGTCAGTTTATTAAAAATGATATTACTGATCTGATCAAGTCACGATCAGTCTGATCAGACAAACAATATGACTACAATTGACGTCATACTAAACTAGGTTTTTTTTCGACGATATGTTTCATGTGACAACAGGCATTTCAAAGTAGCCTTGGTATATCTCTAAATCTATGAGAAAAAACTAGGTACGGATCCTATACAACGCTCCTACACTATTCATAGGAAAAATATATGTCGAAATTTTATTAAAATGTGTGTGCATACGAATAGATGGAGGTGATGGCGCTCCCCCGATGAGTTAAGTAAGTATTTGGGGCCGTGTGAAACGTGTTAATGAAACCAAATCAGAAAAGTTCCAACAAAGAAAAGTACGAACAAGAATGTTTAAACTCAGTGATCAAACTATGCTGTTTGTTATGGCCACAGCTTACAAACTAGGTATACGTTATGTTATGAAGCATCGTTTTTTACATTTGAAATCTAACTATAGTAAGTATATTATTATGGTCCATTACATAATGGACAGAATTTTCACTTGGCCAGTTGAGCCTTGGATCATCATCATCAGTCGCGAGACGTCCTCTTAGCCTTGGGTACTCATATGTATGTATCTAAGTAATATAGTTGTCTAGTGCCCAACTCTCATAGTAGGTACCTTTAAGCATAGGGCTTAGTTTGGGACGAGGTCAGTTCGTGTAAGATTGCCTCTCGACATTTATCAATATTTATTCGTTCATAGGTATACTCGTAAATAGAATCATAAAAGATCAGCCATGAACACGGCCGTGTACTTACAATTGAGGTAGATGGACCGGCGGCATGGCGGTCACGGATATCAGTACACTGCCCGTGGCATACACCAAAGAGAGGTATAATATTGTTCTGAAATAATCAGAGGTAGGTATATGTATAAAGATCAGTCAGCAAAGGCTTTATCGATAGAAGTTTACATTTTATTTCAAGGTAAGTACCTTTAAAATAAGGGGAATAAATCAATTTAATTTAAGTGTAAGTTAGAACACTTAGAACTTAAGTACAAAAGTAAAACCAATAAACAGTGGTGGTCGTCAGACTAAGCTTGGACTTCGACGGCTTAATGTTTTGCTAGAGCTTACGTATTAATACACGAATTAATAGCATAAGAATCAAATAATAAACTTTGCACATTATTATTTTACAAGGCGAGTTAAACGACAGTCGACACGCCTTACGCCACCACTGCGCAAAAAAAGTAAAATTCTTATGCCATAATTACAAATTGTCCTTTTATTTATAAATGCTTGCGCAATAACGGATAACCCGTGCCAAATCAAAATAGCATAGGCACTATAGCCATAGCTGGGCATTAACTCGTTAATCCGTTAATCGTTAATTAACGAAGTTAACATTTTGATTAACGGATTAACTTTTAAGTTAACTTTCAAAAATGTTAACGGACACGTTAACTTCCGTTAATATGCAGAAGTCCGTTAATCGTTAATCCAATGCCTACTATTTACCGCACGGCACCGCGGCGCGGCGCGAAAAACAGGTTCGGAAAAGTATGCAAACTTGCCGCGGCATTTCACCCAAAGTTCCGGTTGATATGGAGTTCAAGTTGCGGAGGGAGCAATGCGAGTAACAACGATGATGACGAGGAAGACTTTTTCAATTCTGTCACTCAGTCTATAGAAAAACCAAAGAGCTCCAACCCTTTAAAGAGTAAGGCGCAAAGTCTTGTTAAAATGTGGCTGGACATGAAATCAAAAGACTCGTTAAACGATGCCGCATTCCTCGGGGAACAGATATTTATAAATCTATTCATTAAATACAATACCGCTATACCCTCAAGCGCTGCAGTTGAACGTCTGTTTTCCACGGGCAAATAAATTTTAGCACCAAAACGAGCCTCTCTTTCAGATGAGGACTTCAACATGTTAATGTTCATCAAGGCGAATATGCACCTTATGCCCGACGATTAAATTACACATTTGAATTAGGTATACAAGTATTTTGTTTTGTTCCTATCCTGTTAACTTCCAGAACTTAAACCAGCAGGTTTTATAAGTTCACCAACGCAACGATATAAAAATGCATTTTTTTTGCACATATTAACGGATTAACGATTAAGGTTAACTTGCGTTAATTCTTCCTAAATGTAACGCTTTAACGTTTAACGAAGCTAACTTTTTTTGTAGCGGATTAACGATTAACGAAGTTAACTATTTGATTAACGGTGCCCAGCTATGACTATAGCAAAGGTTATTACCTACATAATGAATGATGATTGTACGAATTTGTCTATTTGGTAAGACAACGGCACTATCCACGAAGACTAATGCCCTCACCTGAATCGGCCCAGCCAGCCGTCGGCGATCATGGCGCCCAGCAGGGGGAAGAAGTAGGCGAACATGGTGAACACGTGGTAGATGACCGTAGCACCGTTGTCGCTGTAGCCCAGCTTGTCACGCAGGTACAGTGACAGGATCGCTGGAACACATCCATAAATAACTTTACATCTCATACCTACTCGGAAAAGGATCTTAGGCTAACCAATTACTCTAATGACCCCGGGGCAAACGTTTATATGGGCAAATCACATTACCCGTAACAGACTGACATGTGTCAAACCGCCACTGCCCTAAGTTCTGTATCACATCGTTGAGATTTAGGGGCACCATGTACAACTATGCTCCGCCAACCTGCACCAACAGATAGTAGGCAGAACTGAGTGATATCCACTAACGCCACAATTAAATTGTCTTGTCATCCATCCATGTAGGTACCCTTACAATCCTGGCCTTTAAATAAAAATTAACTATACCTGAACTATGTACTACTTCAACACTGTCTTTCACAGCCATAATTACAAATTACTTCTTCTTACCGTGTAGTTACCAGTAGGTACAATATTAACTCAATTGTGACTTCATCGTTTTCTACGCTGCGCTGGTTGTTGGACTTTAGACTCTTATTTCTAACTTTTGCAGTGCTCTGATTGCGGTTGGTCGCGTACATACATTTGATTCTTGCAATAAATAACAAAAAACAAGCTTTAAAAACCCGACTGTTGCGAACCAACTTGAACTCATTGTAAATCCAAAATGATAAATCAAAATAAAAATAATGAAAAAAACCTTTTTAAATAGGTACCTATTCAACGGTACCCCACTTGTCATAATTCGTTGACTTTATGTTTTTTCTTTTTTACAATATGGCCGCCATATTGAATTATTCTTACTGTCATATCTTAAGTGACACTCACAAGATTAATACTAATCGATTGAGATAAGAATCATCAAAATCGGTCCACGCATTTAGTTTCTGGAGCGCCACAAAGTAACAAACGTACATATACTCGGACAGGCTGTTAAACACATTACCCTCCACCGTCAGCACTCGGGTAAAAAACCGGATTGAATGACTGCATAAAAACAAAGGGTATAGCCGGGTTTGTATGGGATACTGGCCCCAGAAGCCAAATCAATTACCGTTTTGCCAATTGATAAGCCCAGATGTAAGATGGTATTTTATAAAAAAAAATAAAAAATTGCTGCAGGTTTTTGGGAAAATTAAAAAAAAACAAAATTGGTTTTTATTTTTTTTCATCTAAACTACAGAACCGATTTTTTTGAAACTTACACACATTATGTAAGTTATAAAGGTGCATTATTGAAAAAATAATTGATTTCCAAATATCTTTATAAGTAGGTAGTAAAATTTTCACTTTTAAGTTTTCAATTAAAAAAAAAAACATTTCCGAGATACCACCCACCAATTTTGGTTGTATTATGTACAAACTAATATTCTATAACATTTTTTTTTTCAAAAACATTCACTTGGAGCTACGGGGTAAAAATACCGTGTGAATGTGAACAGACGCAACCGGGACAACTCGCCCGGTCTCGTATCTGGCGATTTACCGCTCTGTACGATTTGAATTTCGAACGTGACAAATTGCTAAAAATGAATACTTATGATATCGAAAGGGAAAACTCCCTTCGGCCGTTTACGAAACCGTAGGTTCGAAACCAGTAGAGAAAACGGAATTATTTTTCTTTTTTGGAAACCTGGTTTCGAATCAATAATAATAATTCTGTTTTCTAAATTGGTTTCCAATACAGAATGTACAGTCTTCTTTTGAAACTCAGTCATGGATATAACAGATATGCATTAAAACTATTTAGTTATAGCTTTGACATTCAAAGTTACAAGAAATAAGAACTTTACTTCTTAGACGTCAGATAGCTAACAATTGTGCGTGGAATTACAAATCTGGTATTTATTGAACAAATTTATCTCTTTAACCAATATGGAAAACGCAAATCCGTTGAGGAGAGCAATGGTGGAAGAAAATAAATGTCTCTTTAACGGGTGCTATGAAGTAAATCTCCACCGGCCTTCAGATTTTCATAAGGCGATGTTGTTGTGTAAACATAATTTGTATTTACCGCCTAACACGAACTTGTGTATCCATCACATAGACACCGAAGAATGGAGTCATATCATGCTATTACAACCGCTACAATCCCAACAGAAGTTTTTGACGACGAACTTACGCAAGATGTAGTTAATATATTCAAAAGTGTACCTACTACAACACGTGCAACTTACAGTTTTTATAGCTACTGTAAGGCACAAATACTCGCGATCATCACACAAGTATTTGCCCTTACCGGGATACGAACCCAGGACCGCTAGCTTCGTAGGCAGGGTCACTACGAACTAGGCAAAACGTGTCGTCAATCAATACATCTCGCGAAAATAATCAATATTGTAGGTACATCAACCACAAACTTAACTGACCATCAGTAGACCTTATTAACATTGACGTAAGACCTACTTATGGCCAACTGTTCCTGTCTGTACTATACACATTTTATTTTGACGATGCTCTTATTTTATTTTTATTAGATTCTTGTAGTTAGCCATTTTAATTCCAATTAATGTATGGTATATCATAAGTTGGTTTCATTTTGGCTATGTTGCTCCAAACGAATGTTTTTGAAAAAAATATATGTTATAGAATATTAGTTTGTACATAATATAGCCAAAATTGGCGGGTGTCCCTATCTCGGAAATATATATATATTTTAATTTAAAACATAAAAGTAAAACTTATTAAGATATTTGGAAATCAATTTTTTTTTCAATAATGCATCTTTATAACTTACATAATGTGTGTAAGTTTCAAAAAAATCGATTTCGTAGTTTAGATGAAAAAAAATAAAAACCAATTTTCGTTTTTTTTAATTTTCTCAAAAGCCTGCAGCAATTTGGGTTTTTTTTTTATGAAATAGCATCTTACATCTGGGCTTATCAATTGGCAAAACGGTAATCGATTTGGCTTCTGGGGCCAGTATCCCATACAAATCCGGCTATACCCTTTACGTCAAACCTATTCCTGCCAAAGGTACACCTGAATATTGTTCGGATTATTTGTTTGTGTATGAATGTATGTATGTAGGAATACACCGCGTAAATTTCATTCGGGCTTAAATTAAAATGGTACCGTGAAAACTTTGCCAGCTGTTTCTTATTTTTCTACTGCGTTATTTTTCTAAAGGTTTCTTTACGCATGCATTTATTACCGTTTAACCCACTTTTTTATCAATTTTGATCTTGGGTAAAGTTATGTAAACTTTTGCCAAAATTACCTATTTCGATTATTGCCGTTACTATAGCCCCTACGACGTTGAGACAAGGATCAGTATAAGACCTGGAGTAATAATGGCGTTCCATGTAAACATCTAAGTCTGAACTAAGCAATCAATTGTAGAATATGGGTCAGCAATGTTACAGAGGTATTTAACTTTTTCCAACAAGCAGTTTGAAACTGTTAGGGTTGTTATTTTCGGTTGATCCTGGTATTTATGTTAAACATATTTCAATTTTTATTAAAGATTTATTGGTGATGATTAACCACGAACTAAAGTTTTACCAATTTTTGAAAAGGTACGCATTGCCAGCGAAACGCTAAAATATGTAAATAATTTCTTGCTAAAGTACGACGGCCAATGAGGCGAGATAAAGAATCTAAACCGACTGACCATTACTAGGGAGATTATTCTCTGTCCTTATTTCTCGTACGCAATAATATCTTTGGTTGTTCGATGACGGCAGTCGTTGCGTGATTCGTGGTACAGGAAAGCTGTCAGAACAGAAGTTGCTAACGTAAGGGTCGCCATGGGGCTCGACAGACGCGCGCGGAGCTCACCCCATGTGCTTCTGTTTAGTCCATCAGAGAAAATACTCTTTTACGGAACAAATTGTCCTCGCGTGTGGTATCCACGGAGTTATTTGTCTAATAAGTCAATGGTAGTGTCTATTAACTAGGTGCACTTGTCATCCCCGGGCAAGTCTAAATGGAGCGAAGCTGCTATAGATTTCTCATCATCTCTGTCACATCACTAAAGCTAAAGATGAAGCTTCAAAAAGGTTACGTGCGAAGAGCTCCGCATAAAATCGAAGTTTCGGCACTTTTCCCATTTTTCCCATTGAAAGTTTATGGGAACAGATTTTCGGTGATTATTCCTCCGTGGTTTGTCCGAATTTGATCCTGATATAGGAGTATGCAGACAAACGAAAGTCCGAATCGGGGAAGAATGGAGCTTCGCTACAATAACTTGACATTGGTGAAATACACCTTAACAGGAGTGAACGCCATTAATAAAAAATAGAATTAGAATTAAAAGGATTACCATTTTTATCCAACTTCAAAAAAGGAGGAGGTCAAACGCTATGTTTTTTTTATGTATGTTCACTGATTTCTCCGTCAATTGTAGACCGATTATAGAATATTTTTTTAGTTTGATAGAGTATACTGCCGAGATGGTCCCATTGTCACCAAATCTGAATCTGATGTGGTGATCAGTGAGGAATTGAGGGAACTTCTCAAATATTGTAGGCAAACATATAGCTATTTTAGTATTTTTAGTAACAAGTCTAGCATTTGCGTTCAGAAAGTATCATTTGGTGAAGTGAAACTGATGATCAACGATACCTATTTCAAGGGTGGCGATAAGATATCTCGATTAAGATAGTTGAGCAACAACAACGAAGAACATTTAATTGTTTAAATATGACTATGACTTTCCCGCGCCGTTGCTTGTCTACGTCTTAATTTTTCATATCAACTAAGAAGTGGAACTACATAAAAGCTTATTATGATCACTAAAAAGTATTTTTTTTTTCGTCAATATTCTACTGTTACTTTTTTTAAATAGCGATCGTCAATTTCCGTTTTTGTATGACACAAGAGTGTCATATACACTGTTATTTTCGAGGGCAAGCGTGATAGCAATAGCCAGCCGGAAGCTATTAAGAAACTGGGAATACATACGATACCTGTAAAAAAATGAAAAAAAAATAATGGAACCTAATGAAATGGAGTTACGAGTTAAAAGGAAAAATATTTCGGTAAAGGAAGGCCATCGAGACGAGATACAGAATGTAACCTGTAGAATTAATTGTACTTTCAGGAGTACGAATAGTTGAAATTGTTGAAATTGTACGAGTATTTGAAATCTTACCACTTCGAACGCAATCCAAACAGAACTTCAGAACTTCACAAAATGGCGGTCTTTATGTTGACAACTTCCGTACTGACAGCTTTCCTGTACCACCAATCACGCAACGACACCCGTCATCGAACAACTAAAGATATTATTGCGTACGAGAAATAGGGACAGAAAAGAATAACTCGCTATCGAAATATATAATAGTAACTTAGTAACGTAGTTCGCGAAGAATAAACACGTTTAGTTTACACAAAGGAAGATTTTCTTTTAGTATACAGTTTCTAGCTAATTCTACAAAAAACAAATGTGGCCTCCCTCCCAGGAAACTAGTATTACTATCACTAGGTACATACCTAGTAATGAAACAGGCATTTGCTTGTAGGTAAGTACCAATCTATTTTGTACTTGTAACTTTTATTTATCTCCATAAGACCGTCGGCTAGACTTTCGGCTTTACTGTACATAAAGGCCAGAAAAAGGATTGCACTGATCAGTGAAAGAGTCAATTAGTGATTATATTTATATATTATGAATGCCTACTCGAATGCGTCAGCATGAGCCTATTGATGAGTCAATGTTAAAGTTCAACAGAACATCTCATTGATTCGAGGTTAAACTCTTAATAAATAAAAAACACATTACAACAAAAAGCGAGTTTTAAAAAGCCCGACTGTTGTTGCTAACCAACTTTAAATCGATATAAATCCTAAATGATCGTTCAAAATGATAAATTATCAAATAAAACTAAAGATGATTTTTAAATACATATTCAATGATAGGTACCCCACTTGTCATACTCGTAGTTCGTCGACATTATTTAGGTATTTGTTATTATCAATATGGCGTCTAGTTGCCACATTGATGCCACCATATTGAATTTCAATTACTGACATATCTTTGGTGACACTCACATGACTAATTGTAAGACAAATCGATTAACATAGGAATCATCAAAATCGGCCCACGCGTTTAGCTCACAGGACGCCGGAACATACATAAATATATGGGCTGATTAACACATATTTTTCGGAATGAAGTAGGCCAAAAGAAAGTTGGAGTGATCAAAGAACAAGTCTAAAAAAAAACAAGTTCAATAACCCGACTGCGGCTTTTAACATTGTCGTTATGTTAAATATACAGGACTGCCAAGTGATACTACCTAAACAAGTCTGCCATTTTGTTATTTTTACAGTTCCTTACCAAAAAATCTCGTCTCGTCTGTCTGTAAAGAGCCTTGTTCTCTAAAGCTGTTGGGCTGAAATTTATAACATCTTTAGTATTTAGTGGCCCAAAAATCTATTCCACCCATTTCCACCGACTCGCGATGGATGTTTTCCATGTAGGTACTTATTTAAGAATGTATTTTACATATCGTCGGTGATACTGCAAATCCGCGTAACTAACAAATTTATGCTAGAGCAAAATAAACATTACTGCGTTATTAAAAAGGTGCATTTTGCTTCTTATTTAAAATGTTACTTAGGTGGTTTTGCAGTTTCACCGACGATATAAGTATTTATATCGTCGTCTAGTACCCATGCCTAGCTCCGTTTGGCATAAGGTCAATTGGTGTGACATTGTCCCCTGATATTTATTTATTTTTATGTCCATTGGTTCATAAGAAATTAGAAAAAAATGAAGATAAGTAGGTAAAATGTCGAGTCATCTTTTTTTTTTAACCTGTCATGTGATACCGATAACTATCATTTGAAATCTCTCAAGTCACATAGGATAATCATTACTTTTAAGACGTGGAAAGCAAAAACACACCCTGCATCTCTTTTTATTACAGAAATTACTGAACATAAAAATCTCGAAAAATTACATAGACTGGGAAATTAATTACTCAAGTAGGTATATATAGACTAAGGAATAATAAAATAATTGGTCTAAGACGAATATTTTTCAGAAAAAAAATTAAAACTGTCAACAGTGACACTCGCGGCGCGAAGATTGTTTGTCGAAATCAGACCACCCGTTCAGCCTCTACGTGGGAACATAAAACGACATATCTACAGGGTAAGGCAGCACACTTCTTCTTCAGCAGTCGGGTTAAGAGTACAACTTCGTAGGTAGCGAAGCGCTTAGTGTGGTAAACCAAACAGGTAGGTAACTAACATTATATCTGACTGGATTCTAGGGTCTCAGAGAAAAAAATTCTTTATTAACCTAGCGTGCCATAATTACACCAATTACACTCGAATTTAGTTATTTTTTAAAAACACAAAAAAATATTTAGGGCCGAGTTCACCAACCAATTTAACAGGTGGTTAAGTCTTAATCAACTGTTAGTCAATACATTTGACAACCGTCAAACCGCTAACCGTCCGTTTAATTGTTGGTGAACACTGCACTTAAACGTCCTGGGCAACAAGGTAGTATTTCATTTTATTGTCATTCAATGTCACCTATTTTAGTCATTAGGGGTCATCCATAAAGTACATCACACGTAAAGGGGGGGGGGGGGGAGGGGGTCGATAAAGTGTGACATGGTGTGACAAGGGGTGGGAGGGGTCCTAAGTTTCGTGACATCACATTTCAAAATCTAATATATCTAGAGGTATTCATTTGAAATAAGTACTACTACTACAAAAAAGTACTTAATTTAAATTGAAATAAAACTAATTTCGGAACTGCTGTTTTAATTTAATAATTTTTCGATGTGAAATTTGTCAAACATGTGATATCACACTAGGGAGGGGGGGGGTCTCATAAATGTAACCACCTGTGACAAGGACGGGGGGGGCTCAAAAAATCATGAAATTCGTGTGACGTACTTTATGGATGACCCCTTACACTCATTACATTTAATCTTATTAAAAAACCAACGGCAAGTAAGGGCCGAGTTCACCAAAAAATAAAAGGATGGTTGGCGGTTAGACGGTTATCCAATGTATTGACTAACATCTGATTAAGACTTAACCGTCTGTTAAATTGGCTGGTGAACACGGCCCTAAGTGCCAATTTTTCACCAAACGATATTAAGGGTCGAGTGCACCTGTAGTTGGTGAACTCGACCCTTAATATCGTTTGGTGAAAATATATAATCATTGATTACTTAATCGCTCCGTTAACCTTTAACAAAGTGTTTAAACAAACTGCGTTTTTTTGGTGTTCACCAAGCGTTTCTAACAAACGGTTAACTAACCGACGGATTTTGAATGAATGAGTCTTAAATGAGTGAAATGACTGAAAGTTTTAGTATTAGTTTGTTAAGATGGCAATGTGTTTACATAAATTCGCTTTTACACAAACGATATGCTTAAAATGGTAGGGTAACATTATTATACTACGAAATGTAATGCTTGTTATGTCAACGCCATAATCCTTAATGTGTACGACTTGGTTGTTCAGCATCCTTTTCTACTGTCAATCTCTATATTTTTCGTGGAGTTTGATAGCAATAATATTGTTTCAACTGACATAGGTTCAAAGGCCAAATCGATTGAACACGTAAAGCGATTGAGAGAGACACATCTTTAATCTTCAATCTTTGTTTACGATTAACGGAGTATCGTAGGTATTTAAGAATTAAAATCAATGCAAAAATCGTGTGTAAACGAAATCTTGTACAAAGTGCTATGTATTCCTCGAAATAATTGCTCCGTATTTGGAATACTTATACAAGACGGGCGTAAAATTCGGTATCTTCAAAATCATCTAGGTACCTGCTAGTACATTATTCTCTTCAAATATGTAATTCTGAATGCCGATGGGGTCAGAAGGTTCTTGAGTGGCGTCCGCGGACCGGGACACGAGCTGTGGGTAGGCCTTCAACAAGATAGAGTGACGACCTTGTAAGGATCGCGGGAAAGCGGTGGATGCGAAAAGCACAAGACCTGTCTGAGTGGAGAGCCTTGGGGGAGGCCTATGTCCAGCAGTGGACGTCTTTTGGCTGACATGATGATGATGATGTAATTCAAAGCGTCTTCAATTTTGATGTTTAACCTAAAAGTGATGGATCCAGTACAATTCTTTAAGGAGCAGTTAACCGATAGTTAAACTGGATCCATTTCTTCGTTTGAGTTAAACGGTCAGTTACGGCACTGGCTGGCTGGCTGGTTGCCGGGTTAGAATAGTGCCACTCCATGTCTTCCCGTGGATGTCGTAAGAGGCGACTAAGGGAATAAAGGCTTGTAGTACTGTTAGGCGATGGGCTTGCCACCTGTCACTAATAAACTGGGAAACATCTTAGTCTACTTGTGCAAAATGTGGTTACAGAATTATCAAGAAGTTTTAAGACTTGTTGGTAATTATTTAGCTCTGCCTACCCTCTGAGAATGAAGGCGTGAGTTTATGTATGTATGTATGTATTTACTATATATAAAATACTTAGAAAAACAATAATCATTCGTGCCCGTTTCTTTGCAAATGGGTTTGTATTGTTAACGCCTTCCGGTGTATAGCTTTAGGTAACGGTAAAGTTGTTCATTAATAGGTACTATGCGGTGGGTGACACGTGTGGGCTCGATGAAGTGGTTGATCAGATCATGCCATATCGTGAGTAGCATGAGCTATCTGGACAATCACAGAAAGAGTTAATATCCATACTCTGCGGGTATTAAACATAACGTAGCTGTCGTAAATAACGTTCGAACAATGTACAATTAACAGCGCCGCTGTAAGTATGGATTTCAATGTAAGCCAGGGAAATTACATTAGGTACAAGTTGAAATAATACCATGACGCACATCTCTACACTTCTGCTGCAGAGCAATAACCGTAAAGCGTTCAAGTCCGCGCGATTGTTCTTTCTGATACTTATCTCAAGATAATAATATTAATAGTTTAAGTGTTTGGGTACACGGGCTGATGTGCTTCACCTCATGTACGGTTGTCGCGCCGCACGTTGAGAACATAGTAGCGTGTGCAGTGGATTTACATATCTCGATTGCCATCGAAAGTATACACATAATTATCATTTATTTTATTTTATTGAAGTTATATAATTTATATTTTTGTATTCGTATATATATTTATATTATGTATATTTCGAGCCGGTCAAAATCTTACCTCCTCCTTTGTAAACTTATGACGGTTCGCTCTTAAAAACTCAAATTAAAATATTCCTTTTGAAGTAACTTAAAATCTCTCTTAAACAAATATAGCTCTTGCCTGCCCCTGCTACTCTTCCAGGTCATCCGGATGCCGTCATTGCGGAGTGGGACGATGTTCCCCAAGAATGCATCGTGAAGTGGTGCGTTGAATGAAGGACCGCATGGGATGCCGTAATTTGGGCAAGGGGAGGTAGATAGTTTTAAGCGTATTATAGGATCGAGGACTAGGTATCTAATAAACAAAAATGCTTGGCCTTAACCCGAAACTTAATCAATACCAACATTTTTTTTTTTTTTTCAAATTCAAAAGCTTTATCTTGTCTAGTGGACACCGTTGATGTAGGAAAACATATTTATCTTATGTGATCGCCTTGCACCGTCTTATATACACATAAGTAGGTGTTCATATTTCCTTTTCTCTCTCTATCTCTCTCTTAAGATTTTGGTGTGTTTTCCGGCAGAAACTACGCAGGTTATTTGATATATTTTTTAATTTACTATTTATAGATTTATATAATGCTAGATTAAGTAGTACCATTGTAATATTATATATATTTAAAAAAAAAACTGACTGCTGAGTTTCTTGCGGCGTTTCTTCTCAGCAGTGGTCTCCTCTTGTGAAGCGCTGGTAGATTCTTGACGTGTAAAAGTGCCCGTGCGGCCTACTTACTGAATAAATGTCGTTATCTTTATCATTATAATGTGAGAGTCTAATTTTGGAAGTTTATTTTTAGCCAATTCCCGTTATACGATTTGAAATTTGGTACACAATGTAAACCCACAACTCACTAAGTGATAACTGATAACGCAATAATAAAGTAGGTAGGTACAGTTGAAAAAAATGGTTATCATAAAAGTGAAATGTTTAACAAATACTTATTGTTAAGGTACCTACTGTGAAGACTGAAAGCAATGGTTAGGTTAGTGGTTGAATTTCGAAAAATCCCTTATTACTTGCTTATTTACGTCTAAAAAACATACGCACAGTTAAATTTAAATGTTTCTAGCTTTAGTATTTCGGCGGTGCGCTGATGAGTGACGCGCATTCCGGTTCTCTCTTTAATTATAGTATAGATTTTATTATCTCATCAGTGAATCACAGTTTCGTGCGCAGCTAGGAAGTACGAGTAGGTAGCCGACGGGGTGAGGCTGCAGACCAGCGCGGTCGCTCCGGCTGCAGCGCATCCTGAGCTCAGTCCTACATGAGATTACACTTCAGCTCAACGGCTCTAAATTTATTATCTTTTATCTAAAGATCTCATAAGCTCTATCTGTTTATTTTTATGACAGTATCTGGTACAAATTGCACCTTGTTGGTTGTATGCAGTGCGTAATGTAACGTTGTGCATCGAGTTTGAGTTTGATTTTATCTACGCATCAATCACCATGCGGTCTGCATTTGCGGCATTAGGTACTTGCTAAAATACTGATAAAAAGATATACCTACTATCGATGGCGCAACCAACTTAGTCAAACATACTGTCTGATACTCCGCTTTTAAAGTAGGGCGGAAAACGCATCAACCTCGGCTAACTACCAGTAGATAAGATAGGTACTCGTAATGCTAGAAACATTAGAGACAATTGCATTTACTCATTGATATAAGAACCAAGTGAAGAGACTAGACGACACCAACTCGAGTGGGAACAACACTTGTGACGAATTATGGGTTTGTAGTTATATGTTTGACTAACCCAGCAAAACTGTTAATGAATGAGATTTATTGAACCATTCGTTTTTCTTTAATCTAAACTTGATGAGGCAGGTGGGTACTTAACCTAATTAAACCCTATACTTGGCAAGACAATTTTTTCTGAAATGTTGTTGGTTTTTTTTAAGAATCATGTTTTTCGGGGTCCGAATAGGGCTGAAAAAATAATATATAAAATCCATGGTTTTTAATTTGTGTTTTATTGAATGTACCTATCTTTAAATGCACACCGCCATGTCGTTACAAATGAACATATAAAAGTATATGTATCCAGGGAGACACCGTCATAAAACGAGTACCCAAAAAAATAATTTTATTATTACTAATCAAAAATAAATAAATGAAAATAGGCCTACTTAAAAGATAAAAAACTATTAATTGACTTGCTCAGCAGTTAACGTAACAAAAATCTGTATTTAATGTGAAATCTTGAGTTTTTGCTTTATTTTTATAACTTAATTACAGCCTTAATTAAGGTTAAATTAAATATTGATATCAATAATTTAACTTTTTTGAGAAATATTAACTAAGAAATGAAAAAAATACATTATTACTACTTTAAAGTGCTCCAACTTCATTAGATTATGCTATTTATTATTTCCAAGTTGTAGACCCACGACGAAGAAAACCACGTAGGTCCCTTTAAAAGTTCTGATACGGGAAAAAGAACACAATGTGAATAACTTCTTTTGCAAATTACGAGTATTCGTAAAAAATAAATCTATAATTTTCAGAAATTATGAGTAAATATTAACTTTTCGGTTCATCCCGTCCGCCTTTTCCCGCTTTTTGTCTGCTTCGCTGGAGCGTAAGCAAAAACATTTGCGTGGACGATCTACGTACAACTTAAAAATTGTTTTTTCTAAATTGTTAAGCTTTCATTGTTGAAGATTAGATAGAGAAGACTTTAGCCTTCTTCGGAAAATATTTTCAGATGGCCTAATGACTTCAAAAGGTTCAAAGCTAGCCACGAAAATGACAGACAGAACTGGCCGTCGCACAACTGCAGTCAGCGCAGATAATGTATCTACGGATGACTGAAATGCTAGCTCGAGAAAATCAACAAACCGCATTCAGGACATACTAAAAAATCGGGGCAGTTAGTTCGTTGGTGTTTTTTTCATCTCATAGGAACATTTTAATAAAAATAAACATTTTTATGTCAATGGATGCTACATAGGGTCTCTGAAACGATGAAAAAAGACCCGTGTGTATATACTTACAAATAGACTAGGTCAATACTAGGATAAATGTAGGGATAGACTAGGCTTTCTTAAACTTAGGGCGACAAAAATAGGCACTTTTATAACAATATGATTCGAAAAACATGAAAGCATTATCGTTACGGATGTTTTCAGACACCTGGTTGCCAATTTAGTACCAAAAAACTCTCAAAATAGGTTGACAATGGTACCAGCTCGGTATTAAGCCCTCAAACTTTGAAATATAAAGCATAACTAACAGTTTATACCCACAAAAAGAGGATTATAAATAGTTTTTTTTTATACGTAAATTGGCTGTGTATCCATAAAGATACATAGCAAAAGTATAGCGTACCTGTTAATGAATCTTTAAAGATACATAGTAGGATTAACCTTACTTAATGGTGTAGCTGGCGCTGTGCATTTAAAGATACATTTATGCCTTCATGTAAGGTTAAAAGCCATTGTTATGTAGTTTTGATATACCAAGATTGCTATTGTGTGTTGGAAATATACTTACTTATACTATAATAACGATAAATTAACATTAATGTAATTAATTATTTTTATGACACGATGCGTAAACGCAGATTTTCGGTCCGTTATTTTGCGTGCTACTTTCAAAATGGATTTACCTAGCAGTACAAAATAATATTACTCCATCTTATTGGAGTATCAGTTAAAATAATGCGCGTTAAAAATGATTCCTAGGTCCATAATTTACTCCCTAGATTTTTTTAAAGAGTAACGTGCATAAGAATGCACAATGTCAAGTATAGGGTAGGATTAAAGAATATCAGGGGACAATGTCACACCAATTGACCTAGTCCCAAACTAAGCTCTAGGCTTGTACTATGGGTACTAGACAACGATATAAATACTTATATAGAGAAATATATACTTAAATACACAAACATCCATGGATCAGGAACAAATATTCGCGCTTATCGCACAAATATAGGCCACACACAGGCCACAACTAGGCCAGTGCCGGAATAAATCTATAGCTTCAATTTGTTAAGTAATCAAGGGGTTTTTAAGGTTTTAATGATACCGGCAGAGATAGAACCGGGAAACTCTGGCTATAGAAAGCTATACTTAATTAGTAATTACAAATCCTGATATCCAATTCTCGATAACGTAGAAATTTAGGTATCATAATTAATATTGAAATGTTAACACATTCAAATTGAATCTATAATTTCCAAGCCACTAAAGCTTTTCACGACACTTTATATGACACTGTTCTAGTTGAGATAGGTAACCATCGCCCTCTCTCTTTTCGTGCAACCAATCGTCAATCCTGGCTCTGCTTAAAAAATGGGAAAGTGACAGACAAAGTAATAAACACTTACGCAGTAATATTTAGTCCTACCTATTAAATGAGATCACCCTGACCCAAACACAAACTACTTTTTGGTTTCGTTGTACCTACTGGAAGCTGGGAAGGCCAAAGAACAACACTAAATTAACGATACGAGTCACAATAACGACTTTTCCGTAGTTGACGTTGGACGAAGACACTCTAGTGCTAAACAGCTGAAGAGGAAAACCCTGCTCAATGCATGTCGGGCGCGCCCGCGAAGGGTTCTGTGCCATATTATGTAGCTGGAATAGAAATACACACTACGCGTACTTACCAATTTATCGTAGAAGGTCAGCTGGTGCATATTTCATCTTATAGCCCGGCTTCTATGCTATGGACTTATTCTTTGAATGACTGTATGAGCAGCAGTTGCAAGCTAATCTAAGAATTCGGACAGTTACCTATAGAAAAAAAAAAGTAACGAATCCAAAATGGTCGCCATGCGAAAAGGCAGTTGGTAAGTATAAGACATTGTTTGGTTTAAAATAACAAGTAAGAATAACAATGTAATAAAACGATAGCTTTAGCCTTAGGCGTATCCAGCTAGACACACTGCAGTGTTTCAGCCAAGTTCGCAAAGCAAATAGAATAGGCAACACGCCAGCCGTGGATATATCACACGAACCATTTCGGGGCACTTTTTAACCCCTAATAACATAAAATCCATTTAACATAAACACTTACGGCGTTACTGATACACGTATGAGTAGCTAAACTATGCTTTGTCCTTATCTATCATTGTGACATTTAAATTTGACAGATAAGGACAAAGCATGGTTTAGCTACTCCACGGTTACTCCACGTTTATAAGTAACGCCGTTAAAGTTTACCTTATTTATTAAGATATCTTATATTAACCAGAACCCCAAATTTCATAAATACAGCTGCAAAACGGCTATTGAGATATTTAACTCAAAAAACGTCATTTTTATCACTGACTGACTCACTCATGCACTTATCAAAAACTTAACCTACTTCTGCGTGATTTATAAAGTTGAAATTTGGCATCCAGCAGGGTAATTCACGAAAAAATCATCTAAAATCAGTGGATTTTTAAATACTTTGTTTTCATAGTGTATCTATTTTTCCGTGCCGACCGGCGCAGAAAAAGCTGGGAGGTTTAGTTGATATTATAAACCTAATTGTAAACTATTATTATATACCTATTTATTTATAGAAGGAAAAATATTCTTATTTATTTGATAAAAAATGATGATATCCCATCAGAAACAAATGTGAAAAAAGTTCGCAAACGGTTTCGCTAATAAAAGAAGTAAGCTACCTATCTAAGTGGAATCCAAGTTCTTTCAAAGCTCCTTCCAAAGTTCACAGTTCTTATCATGCATAACGTTCAAATGTTAAAATGAGTTGTAGTCATTTGCTACCTAAATACCAGCGCGAATAGGCAAGTTTGTACCCTATTTTATCCTTGAGTCTGAGTACAATGTAGTCTATGTAGAGGGAAATATCAAATATTCGAATAAGTGTGTCGAAGTTAAGGTTTGGATAAGTTAAGAAAGTAATTAACTTTAGGTTCAGACCACAGATCACAGAAACAAGGGAGACATGTCATGAACGCCAATTCGTACAAGACCCGGTGTCGCCACTTTTAAACATGTGTGCGTCTTACGCTTACGCTCTATTAACTACTACAAAAACAACCTCCTCATAATTGGTTACAGCTTACGAACTAAAAACGCCGTAACATAGTTTTGATAGTAGCAGAAAATTAAGCTTTATACTAAGTTCTCAAGGTTGAAAAATGCTGAAAGATCGTTTTTTTTCCATCGTAGTTCAGTCACTGAACGTAAGGTAGCGCTTACTCGTCACTTAGCTGCCATCTATGCGACGAGTAATTAATTAGTTCCTCAGAGCTAGATGGCGCCAAGATAGTAGTCCCTATGTTCAGCAGGTTAAGGACTACCCACACACAGCGACATCTAGTTATACTTTTTTCAAGAGGTGTGAGTTTCTCTCCTGTCGTCCACTTAGGGATGCCACAAGGAATGTTTCAAAATATATCGATAAACAATTCAAACTTGTTTGCAACGTTAATATAGGTACTATTCAATTTACAGGCAATAAGTACTATTTTTATTATTTTACTACTAGGTTAATACAATTACATCATTTAAACTTAATATATTATTGTTAGAATAGAATAATATTTTATTAGCAAGAATACGGTTTGCGTAAAATTGATACTTAAGATTTTAAATTTGGAACGATACCTATATTAGAACATTTAGAACGTAACAAAAAAATGGCCGAATTTATTTGGTTAAATTTTCTGGAGCTGTTAAAGATTTTCGTTTTGATTAGTACATAAAAGTCTAAATTGTAAACTTGGACTTTATGATGTTAATAGTGTCACGTCACAAGATCTCAGTTTGGGACAAACCAGTAGTTTACCGACTTGATTATGTAAACTTTATTTCATAAATGGTACAAATTACTTAAAACAGAAAGATAGACTTAATACTTGGGGCAATCTCTACCATCCAACCTTTAGGCTTGAATCCTTTTAAGAGTGAGTCGGCGCGAGCTGTCAATCAGCGCTGTGTGCAAGCACAGCTCAATACTGAGCCAGAGCCCTTTGCTTTTGTGGTTGGTTAATTTATTTTTATCTTAATTGTATGATTCGCCTACTTATATTTGAATTGCTAGAGTCCTTCGTCGTTCGTTAATATTGTAAAGAAAATTAAATTTTGTATAACGTGAAAATTTGTTAAAATTATTTTTCTTCTGTTTTAAGCGTGTCGTGGTAGTGATAAATAACTAGAACTATTAACACATTGAATTCTATTGATAGCTGTAGAATAAGCCATTTATCGATAGTCGATAGAAATCACGTCAACACAACTTTCACAACCTTACGCTCTGAAATCCATTCAAATATAAAATATTCCTTTAAAAATATAAATAATGCTTAAAAACAAAATTTACCGGTGGTAAGTTATGCCCTTTGATTTTATATTAACGTTTGTATTTCGATTTTTGCACACTTTCACGCTACATACAGTCATTTTATCATTTAAACGGAGCTTCTATACTGACAGCGTTCAGTGAGTGACTGTGTCAACGCTTGACACGCCTCGTGCCGATATGGTCAATTTGACCATATCGAGGCGACACGAACCACGCCCCCATAACATATCTCCCTTGTTTCTGTGATCTGTGGTTCAGACCAATCAAGTACAAGCATTTGAAAAAGAGAGAACTTACATTCATTAGTCACTTGAATTGTCAAAAGCAATCTTAAAAAGTTTTTTGTAATTTTCGCTTATTCTACAACATAGTAATGGGTACCTATGGAATTGTTTTAAAATATCATCATAGAATCACGATGTCTAATCAAAAACACAAAATAAAAAAACATGCTTATTCTTCTTACGTTGATCTTACTTACTTATATTTTTATTAAAGTGCTGATTTCTGACTCACCGGTAAAAGCAGCACAACCGTAGATACAAAAAATTTGAATATACCTACATATGTTCCCATAGAAATGCACAAGATTAGACACAGCCTCAGTTAAAATTAGCATTAACTTGTTTGTATCTACGAGAAAAAATTTAAGTGACTTATAGAACAATAATACTGGTCCTCCATTTCCAGCTGTATGTAGCTAGAATAGTTTTGTCACTTAAGATAGCATGTAGCCAGGGCAACATACCAAACTAAAATCGAAAATACCGAGTTCTAAAAACGATAAAAAATGTAAGCTTACTTCGCATTCCATAGTAGGAGAATCTTTCGCAGAACTCATTCGTGACTATAAAACCCACAGCCTTCGGGTAGGGCAGTTTCTGAAACAGGAAATTGAATCGGTTAAAAAAGTAGACCTTCACGTAAAAATAGAAATCAGGCTAGGTCTTAATTATAGTGATCTCGTAGTGTGAAATAAAGGTCTTATTTATCTATAGTAGGTGAATGAATTTATAGGTCTCTAAAGAGTATAACTATGCATTGGTATAGTCTTTACTATTTGAACTGAGCCGATCTTCTACACAAAGGCCATTGTTTGTAAACAATACCATTGTCTTTCTTTATGTCCGTAACACCAAGCCGATTACATACAAAAAAGTTAGAACTACATTGAATGTACATTGAATTATCAACCCTACCCTCTTAGTCAGTAGGTTTAAAATGTAAAGTGTCAGGATACAGATATAAGTTTTGTGTAGATGATAGTATTGTGTAGGGAATAAGCACAGTTCAAATAATAAAGACTTTTATCTGTATCCTGACATTTTACATTTTAAACCTACTGTCTAAGAGGGTAGGGTTGATAATTCAATGTACATTCAATGTAGTTCTAACTTTTTTGTATGTAATCGGCTTGGTGTTACGCACACAAAGAAAGACAATGGTATTGTTTACAAACAATGGCCTTTGTGTAGAAGATCGGCTCAGTGTCAGATAGTAAAGACTATACCTATACTTTAATATTTTAACTACCAACCGGATCGTATGGATAAAAAAATATTACAAGTTCAGTCACTCGCTCCGAAACCCGCTGAAATTCTTAAAAGTAATCCCTTATTGACACTGCAGCTATACATACAAAGTGTATCTCTAGGACCTCTTTGTCAACATAGTTCGATTAGTTTTTTTTTATCCTTATATTAATTTATTTACTTTATTGGAGAATCAAACAGGGACCTACCTAATACCTACCTACATACATAGATACAGAGATATATTATTGATACTTAAATATACATACATAAACAACATCTACATCTGTGGTAGTAGGTAAAATCTGTACTGTAATGTTATTACACATATAACAGCTGTCAAAACTCAAGAGGGTCTCTCTTCTAGTATTTTTAGACATTAAAACAGTTATCGACTCGAAACATCAATTCAGTACGTTTTTTATTGTAAATCGCACGACATTTGATCTCGAGTTACTTTAGACTGTGGTTTTTTGCTGTTACGAAAGTAAGATAATTCTAAACTTACCTATGATATGTGTGTAGATAAAGTAGTGTATGAGATGATGTACATAATTAGGCCTTAAAACACTAATGATCAAGGCCTCTCATTATGCATCAATTGCATGCACTTTTAATTCAAATAATTGCATAATAAAATCTTTACAAAAATGGGCCCAAAATTGGCCCCTGAATAACCAAATAATAATCAGGGATCGGAAATTCGGATCGATATTTACCTATACTTTCGCGCCGGCTTTGTTGTTCAGTTGTATGGAGGTGGACTCAATCATATAATTCATAATAAAATTTCCGGGATTTCAAAATAATATATTACACCGGCATTCATTCATAATTATTTATTTATATTAACTGTTTGAAGTTATTTTCCATGTATATGTTTAACCAAATGTTATACCAGCATTCATTCATAATTATTTATTTATATTAACTGTTTGAAGTTATTTTCCATGTATATGTTTAACCAAATGTAATGTACGAATTTATAAGCAAAACAGAATGTTCTTAAATGAATCCTACATGTAAAGTAATTATTATATTAACGTTAATGGCCCGACATACACGGGCTAAGTGCGGAAAAAGGAGTCCATCACCATATATTAACGTTTTGTAGAATCCCAGAATCCCAGAACTTAAATTATTAAAATAATATTTTTAAGAAACCGACGCCATGTTTGCCTATCTTTTTCCGGGATTTTGCCAACTTTAGGTAAATATCGATCCGAATTTCCGATCCCTGATAATAATACATAACATTTCGCACTGCCAGATCAAAAGTGTAGTAACTCAAAATACAACTGTATTTTAAAATCAACTTTAATACAACGTTTATAAGCTTGAAATAAAACTAACAATTATTTTGAGTTGATGCGGTCTTCATCTAGCAGTGCGATTTGTAGGATCTGACCTATACCGTTGACGACCACTACCTGCTTGCGCTCTGTTGGTAGGGTATGACGCAATCACCGCTCAACCAACATTCAAACATTTTCAAAAACTTTCACTTAGGTATTATAATAGCGAGTAGGTATTTTAGTAGTGGGTTATCTTTTCACATCCTAAATGCAAATATTATAATTTATAACTGAGATGTTTGCGTATTGCTTGGCTTGACTCAAACCAATCATTTAGGTAATTGTTGAGCGTTAGCACCTTCCGGTGACGTTTGCAATGACGCACCGTTGGTCCAGAGCCTCTATTCTAGGCGGCAAAAACCATATCGTCTTTGACTTGTTATGATATTGTTACCATTACTGTCAAGTAAATAAGATCTTTCAGTGGGTTGACAATACGATAACAGTTTTTACCGTCCAGTACCTATAGAGGCCCTGGCCCTAATCTTTAAACTACTCCCTTTACACTTCCACCGATGAATTGGTAACCGGCAAGTTTAAGTTGTCCCTTGAGAACGCAACTATTAACGTCTAACAGTAACTTATAATTCGCTCTCATTTGATAAGATGCCGATTGTACGAGAATATTATAAGAGAAAAACACTTCAGGTGACCTCGGCAGCTAGCTTCAAAACTTACTGTCCTTTCCTTGTTCAAATGGCTACCCTCGACATAGTTTGTCCTTAGATACGTAAATAAATAATTGACATGTTTACTAACATGTTTATTTCTTTATTTATTTCTATTGTCGACTTCTCTCGAGCAGAATTCCAAAGAGAGAAGTTAGTCTCTAAAAATACCGCTGAATCAATTTGAATTGGGTTTTACTACCTACTGCCTACATTAAAACCGGTTATACGATAAAAACGGCGAATCGTGTGACCTGTGTCCAACATTTCATCCATTTCGCTTGCGCTAGGTACGTAGCCTTAAAAAAACATGGTTTTCTTATACTATTTTCCTCCTTGTTCATGTACCTACAGTCTAACTTTTGAAGAACCAACTAAATTATTCAACAGATTGTAACTTTTTAAAAGTAGTTAAGTTTCAGGCATATCTAATTATATTTCAAAATAACGACGATATTAAATTTAAATTAAGTATATTACATATTATAAAAAAAAAGTGAGGATGAATTAATTTTGGCGATACCTAATGCCCGTGGCTGGTGGCTTACAAAACTGAATATGGTATCTGACATCTCCTCCAAAACGTCTGTAGGATATGGAATCGCAACTGCGTTGGCGGCTTTTATAGTTTACCGTTTCACTCCATGGCACGATTGTACCGTCCCCGTCCTTGGTAAATGGCGGATTTGCATGCCTTTACAGTGGGCGGTAGTAAAAAGCGTCTCCATATAATTAAATACATTCAGAACTCCAGACTCATCGTAACGGTAAAAACGTACTATGGCGTGCCGATGCCGTGTCTTTTGAATATTTAACAATTAATGATACTTACCACCTTTTAGCTTAGTTGAGCGCTGCACTGCGGTGCGTGCCGGATAACAAATTGTTTTTATTTAAATTTTTTTTAGTTTACCGGTTGTACAACAACCGCCATTGTGGCTTTGGTGGGTTTAGGTTTTACTAAAAACCTTTCAAGTGAGTACCTACGTAGTTTAAATGTCCACGACGCGCAATCACCAACACTTCGCCACTGATACATTGCGTTGGCGTGCCTTCTTCTATTATGCCGACGAGCACTTTTGGTTCTCATTAAGTAAGTTTTATTATTTCTTACCTTGCTCACCGAACTCAGCGGGTGGACATAAACAGAACGCAATCCCCGGGATCAGCTGTTGCTATGGGAGTGCCTCAAGGCTCAATTCTGGGCCCATTCTTGTTTTTGATTTATATCAACGATCTCCCTTATGTTGTGCGCGACAAACATGAAATAGTTCTATTTGCCGACGACACTTCACTTTTATTTAAAGTAGATAGAAAACAGGCAAATTTTAATGACATAAATGACACGTTGTCAACAACTGTTGACTGGTTTACAGCCAACAACTTACTTTTAAATGCCAAGAAAACCAAGTGTATGAAATTTTCTTTATCAAATGTGATAGGAGTGAATGGGAATAATATAAGACTAAAGGATGAGACAATGGGATTCGAAGATAAAACAGTATTTTTAGGTATTACCTTGGACTCAAAACTGCAATGGAATTCGCATATATCCACCCTTGCGGGTAAACTTAGTTCTGCAGCATATGCAGTAAAGCGTATCCGCCAACTTACAGACGTCGAGACAGCGAGACTGGTGTATTATAGTTATTTTCATAGTGTTATGAGTTATGGGATTTTGTTGTGGGGAAAAGCGGCTGACATCCAGGCCATATTTATATTACAAAAGCGGGCTATACGTTTTATTTATCAGCTGGGTTCACGGGTCTCACTCAGAGATAAATTTAAAGAAATTAATATTCTTACTGTCGCGTCGCAGTACATCTTTGAAAATATCATGTATGTTCGCAAACACATACATGAATTTAGGCATAACCGTGACGTTCACAAGCTCAACACGCGAAATAAGGATAAACTCGTAGTCCCAGGTCACCGTCTTCGTAAAGTAAGCACATCATTCGTGGGGAACTGTATACGCTTCTACAATAAGATACCTACCGATATTGTCAATATGCCATTCACTAAATTTAAGTCTCGCATTAAGCGCTGCTTGCTGGGTAAGGCATATTATACTATAAATGACTTCGTAGATGATAAAGACGCTTTTAAGTAACTAGTATGAGCTATTACTGAAATTGTGGTTAATTTTAAGCATTTTGAGTAGAAATATATCTAATATGTGAGCACTGAGCAGCGCTTATTGTTAAATGCCTTTAAGCCAATGATGTAGACATTTAAGTTTACCTAATGTATCCTTTTTTGTTAGTATTTTTTTTTTATTATTGGTTCTTGTGCACAAGACACTTAAGAAATGAGAACACATTGTGATGTTTCTCGCCGGACAGTTCCCTTTTTTATTGATATATTTTGTCCGGCAGCATGGGCATGTCATGCTCACTCTAAGGTCTTTGCTTACGGCGGCGTCGTTGATCGGGTCGCCACCTTCCCGAACACATGGTTGAGGGAGGCGATGGCTGAGATACGCGTCATACTCGTGAACGGGTGCTGTCTGTGGGGTCCGGTCTGTTCACGCTTGCAAGGACCTGTTATTCAGTTAATTATTTTAATTATCGTTCCTGACGTAGAGACCTCGTCATGTTGTTCTCCTAGACATTAGGTATTTTATTTGTATTTTATTGTCTTTACATTTGTAATGATTTTATTTTTGTTAGTTTTAAAAATAATTATTTATTACTTTATTACCTTGTAATGTAATTTAGATACTTTTAAGTATTATTGTATTTAAACATTGAAAAAAAAATGACCTTCTGCTGGAGTTTCTTGCGGCGCTTCTTCTCCGCAATGATGGTCTTGTCCGAAGCGCTAGTAGATTCACTCCATGTTACCGACGTGTAAAAGAGCCCTCATGTGGCCAATTTACTGAATAAATATTTTGTATTTTGTATTTTGTAAGTATACCTACTTCATTTAATTTTGAATGAGAAACCACAACAACATTATATTGCGGCTCGTGAACTGTAATCTCTTTACAATTTGTACTAGAGTAACAATTGACGACACGCAAATAAAGTGACATTAAAACAATTTTATTTTGCGGCTCCCAGACTATTGTACTGTCCTATTTGCTAGGTAATAAATAGTTGACCAAACGCAATATAATGTTATTGTGGTTTCTCATCCTAAAATAAATGAACTATAGCTACCGTCTAATTATACAATATATCGTAATGAAAATTCATACCGCCGTTGTTCGCCAGAAGATAGGTTGCTGAAAATCGTTGCATGCCCAAAACTTTTATTAAATGCGGCCTCAAATATTTTTTTCAAAAGAAAATAACAACCTGTTTCGATTGTTATAAATAAGTTAAATTAAATGTTGTGACGAAGTATAACACATCATTATTTGCAAGCGTGCTTCAGCGCACCGTTCGGTGCAAACCGTATCCCCGTACATTGGCGGTAACAATACGAAATTTGCAGCTACAAAGAAAGAGGCATCGCATTTCTTTCAAAATACTTCTTTATTAATTAATCAATTTCTTAAATTTAAACCGGCGTTTTCCGTTTACATCGTATAGGTTAATTAAAGCTAACACGATGGATATAGATCTAAATACGGCCGGGCCATGACTTGCTCCAATTTAGTTAACCGCCGCGGGCAGGACTGGTGCGATCCGGATGAGTGTCTCGGGAGATGTTGCTCACTAATTACTTAGGACTTTTAACTCTCCTAATATGACTAACAAGGATGAATTCGTTAAATTTGGTAAAGTACCGTTATGGCATAATTAATTCTTTAAAGACCGTAATTTATCCCTTAGCGTGTACTGGTAAAGATATAAGGACGCCTAGTGTTCTATAGTTCAGATTAGCATTTTCCATTAGTCAACTAGTCTATGCCGTGCAGAAGTATCTTTAAAAATTCAAAACTAACCGTAGCCTTTACAACTAACCGCTATCTTTTATGACCTACAAACAAACAAAATATGTAGCAAAATAAATACTTTTAAGATTTTTTTATTCGCCCAGTTGTATTTTTTTAAGATTCTGCACCAAAATATTGCACGTAAAATGGGACCCGTTGTTTGGTAGTTTTTATTCGGAGTAATTGTATAAGGCATAATAACTTTTATCATAAGTGTAAGTGTAAGCAGAAACGCATATGGCATAGAGGTATAATCATTACTTCAATTTAGTTGATCGAGAAATAGAAATAAGTCGATTGTTCGTAAAGAACAAACAATGAAACGTATACACTCATCTAGCAGAATAATGTTTCAGCATAAACGTTTTTGACATAGTAAAAGTATAGATCAGATAAAAAATAACAATAAACATATAGGCTTGTTATGTTACAAGCAAGGCAGCGAGGTGTTCCCGGCTTACAAAAAATGATTCTAGAAACCTAACCTATCTGAGTCGCTTCTGTCCCGACACTCCCGACCCATGCTGTCCGCTCTCTTCGCTCGCATCCATTATGCGATATGACCATTATAATGAACAATATTATTCGCAATGAAATTCGGTCTCATAAATAGTAGGTATACTATTTAAACATCGACTAAACCATATATATACCAATTACCTACACTAATTACGTTTTCTACGATTTCAACATTAATCGAAACAATATTAGGTAAGTGTACTACATATGTTATGCCAAATACGTTTCGAAAAATATAAATTATGCCAAATACACGGCACTCAACAAAACTCGTTCCGTGGGTCCTCCACAGATTAAGAAAAACTACCGATCTTAAAACGTCGCTTGTGCTTGTATCATATTATTTACAACTGTATCGACTCTGTGTTGAGATGTTGAGGTCTGATTGATTACTACACTACACCTATTATTTGACAACGCGGTGGCCTAGTTGGTAGTGACCCTGCCTACGAAGCTAGAGATCCTGTGTTCAAATCCCGTTAAGGGCAGATATTTGGGTAATGAGCACTAATATTTGTTCCCGAGCCTTGGGTGTTTTCTATGTATTTAAGTATATATGTCTCAATACATATTATACGTATTTATATTGTCGTCTAGTAACCCATAGTATTTACAAGCCTAGAGCTTAGTTTGGTACTAGGTCAATTGGTGTGACATTGTCCCCGGATATTTATTTATTTATTTTATATATTTAGGGTTATAGAGGTGATATTTGCCGAGATTTCATTGCCCAAAAGTATTTGTGTCATTTGTGGCCCGGGCCGATTGGAATCGTGCAAGCCCCCGAGTAGATCCTCACACTATGCGCACTGCCGCTCCCGTGTTTGCATTTATCAAATACTAGCCAGTCTAGCGACCCGCCCTCACTTTACTTCGGCTTAAACGAAATAAAAATAGTCCGTAGGAATGAGTCAGGTATAAAGTAGCTGATTAGTGAAATACTTATTTCTTGTAAATCGGTTCAGTATTTCTAGAGATTACCTACCCCAAATATACAATGACGTATACAAACACACTACTTTACCTTTTTACCACAGCGGTGAAGCCCAAAAGGAGGGATATGTGTTTGACCTGTATGTAAGTAGGTTTGTATGTCCGTTCCTACCTATGTCACCTCGTAACTACTCAGCACTGGTCAACCAATTTCGGTAAATTATACGTCATCAAAGTCATAGTGTAATGTACGAGTAGCCATTCAACAACCACATTGGGCGCCAAAATATCTGACACGTCTTTATTATTTAAGAGGTATAAAGATATTTTTGCGCTCAATGTAGGATAATATATTATTGCTGGGGACTGTACCTACGTATAAGTTACGGGCACATGGCAACATTGTCTAGACAAAATAGCTTTCTTTTCTGACTCTTACAGAACAGTATGATCACTTTTGGAAACTTGCCTCCGATTACCATAAAGAAACAGACGGATTGGTGCAACAAATTGGGTCTACTACCTACCATGTTTCCTAAAAAGAAGTTAAGTTTTGGTCATTTGTGCGTCGCAACAGAGACGTAAGTCAATCCATTAATTATCATTTTCGAACAGCCACCAACTAAAAACAAATTATTGATTTGGGCATAATTCTGTGGTCTTAGTGAAAAAGGGTACAAGTCGACTTAACTCGGAATAAAAAAGGGTATATACGTGAACGAACAGTACTAGACTTAAACCCTTTTTCACTTGACCTGCAGAAGACTTATACCCTTTTTCACTAGGACCACAGAATTGTGCAAGAAGGACTATTATGGTATTCGATATATCTAATTATGCGATATGATACGAGAAAGTTTGTAAACATGGTTCGGGTGTTTGTTACTCAATCACGCCTGGCTAGATTACTGCCTGTTATAGGTAACCTAACTTCCGAAAAATCAGGAAGTTCCCAAGGAAAATAACCGGCACTTTAGACTGTATTGGTGTAAACATAGAACCGGAGACTAGTGAGTTTTTAGAGATAACTAAACCTAAAGAAGTTAGAAGTGAAGCGGCTGCAGAGCGACACTAAGTTGCTGTTGATTGACCCAGATACCCTCAACAACTGAGTTCGAAGCTAACGCGGCTGCGCAGGTTGCGCGCGTAGCCCGGAGGAGGCGATCAAGCCAATAAGGTATCTCATCTAATTAATATTCTAATCACCCGACTACTGGCCACCTTGACACACTCGCTTTTAGTTACAATGCAACTTTACCCGTTACACGAACATTATACAAAATGATTGACTTGGTGGCGGATCATTTCTAACTCTCGGCCCAAGAAGACGGGTGTTGAAGTCATTTTCTATCTCCATACGAGCCCATTTGATCGAATGTATCATTTCATCGAATTTGATTTCATCGAAACTATTTTCTGTTAGGTTACACATGTGATCACCAAAAAAATCTAATTCCTGTACGTGTAAATGCCTGTCAATGAAATGAAAATTTGGCGAAGTAAAACATTCTAAGAAATATGATGACATGAGTGTTGGTGATTGAAGGGTAAACCGCACTGTGTCATGCATGGCCCAAACAAGAAAACTCATTTGACTCATTTCTTAAGGATTTGTACCTGTCCATTAAAAACATTGAAAACCGAACTTTTATTAGATGACTTCATCGTCCGGCTATCTTTTAGTGCATTAGTCTTTATTTAGGTCAATTTAAAATTAACCGTAAACAATCATTCATTATTTTAGACACCTCCGGAGATACTAAAGCTGGTGCTTTACCTCTCCCAAAGGATTGGGCTGGCTATCCAGAGAGGTAATGTAGCCAGTGTGATAGGGACCACGCCGCGAGCGGACCTGCTAGAGGGGGTGTTCTTTTTATAGTGGTGATTATTATTTACATCTTTAATATTTGAGTAGCTTAGTTTTATTTTAATTTAAATAAGCTTAAGTTTTAAGATCAATAAAAATTTAATTTGATTATGAGATTTGTAAATAGGTTTATAATAACTTTTTATTTTTATTTTGAACTTGATCACTTTCCAGATATTAGGGTAAGTAACGTGACACGCAAAAAAAAATATCCTGTACCCTATTTATTTAAAAATTACTCAATATAAACTAGGTAATAATCTTTTCTCAAATATGCTCGAAAAAACGGTTTTCCAATTGAAACACAAGGACGGAAGGTGCCTCGTTTTACTCCTAGGAGTAAAGAAACATATGAAAACACTTTCCATCCATGTCCATATTATTTTTTGAAAAGTGCTCTCCATTGCTTATAAAATGGAAAGGTCCATGAGAAGGGTGGGGGCGTGTGGTGCGGCGGCGCGCGGCTCGCTTTTCGTGGAACTATCTTAACTAATACTCCTAGTTTTCAAAAGAACTTTCTCTCCGAATTTGTCAAAGGTTTTAAAAAATACTTATAATCATGTATTCGTATCATTTCCTCGCATTGTTTTAGAAAATCATTATATTTGCCTCGGCGGAAACGAGGATTTCTATTGCTAACCACCTCCTCAGGAAATCCCTTACTTACCGCGCCTAGACAATAATGTACTGTTATAACAGGAAATAAACTAAATTATTTAAATAAAAACAAAAAACCCGACTGCAGTAAAAAAACAACTGAAAAGCAAGAAACAAGCTATATTATCTTTTTTGTTTGTATAATAAAGTGTTTACATTCAAACATACATAGGTAAATACCTATAATGTACCATGCAATGATTTTTTGTTTGATACCTCGTTAACAAGTAATGCAATTTATACCAATATATTACATACAACTTGAATAGTGGAAAAGGTTTTCCAGGCGGGGACAATCTATTAATCAAAATGTTTTTTGTTTCAAGAAAATACTTACATTTTATAATTCATTGCTTGTCCCCGCCTGCAATACCTTTTCCACTATTCAAGTTGTATGTATATTGGTATAAATTGCATTACTTGTTAACGAGGTATCAAACAAAAAATCATTGCATGGTACATTATAGGTATTTACCTATGTATGTTTGAATGTAAACACTTTATTATACAAACAAAAAAGATAATATAGCTTGTTTCTCGCTTTTCAGTTGTTTTTTTTACTGCAGTCGGGTTTTTTGTTTTTATTTAAATAATTTAGTTTATTTCACATTTTTTTGGCTGTAGTAAAAAATATTTATTACTTAACATTTAACGTCCTTTTTGATTTCCCTGTCTAAATGGTAGCATCAAAGTATTATAATGTATATATATTGGAATGGGCTATTTACTAGCTTTCATTTGAGACCCATATTGCTATAATAAACATTTTTTATTTTTTTTTAAACCCATTCTTTTTTTTTGCAGACGCCATTTTGAAATATTATATACCCTATGTCACTTCGGCAATTAAGACGAATCGAATGACACCTAGTATGTTAAAATCGGTCAAGCCGTTTAGGCTGCAGAGCGTGCCCAGAAATAGACATACATACATGCATACATACGCTCGAAAAACATAACCCTCCTTCTGACGCAGTCGGGTAAAAATTAGTTGCTCTAATAAATAATACTTTGGCTAGGTTCACACAGCGACTATTCGATTCGTTATTTTGTCGCATACGGTTTTACCGTAGGTATACGAAACGACCGTTTACACGGCGCGAAGTCCATACGGTTTTTTCACGTATCGGGTCTTCCCGTATCTATAATTCGCCGAAAAATCATATAAATTTAACCACAGGTTTTTGAAAAAAATCAATCCTTACCAGGAGGGGGGGTATCCCTTTCTCTGCAGCTGACTGTACGAGATACTTTTTTGTACGAGTAAACGAAAGAACGTAAACGCCACTGAGCATCGCATTCGATAAAATAGTTTCGAGAATGGGTGGCAAAACCCTACGGTATATAGTAAATAATACGTCTCGAACACGAGATCTTCCCGCATAGACGCCGTGTGAAGGATTTTCAAAGTTGCCATACTCATTTTATTGTTACTATGACATTCGACAGTATCTCGTGTACGGTATACGAGACCAATTACGCCGTGAGAACCTAGCCTTATGGTTTTTTAGAACACAGATAAACTGTCACAGGTTCAATTGAGTACTTATTGCTGTCGGTAAAAATGTAACGTCGGCTAGAAGCATAGCGGAATGGAAGTAAGTACTTATCTACTTCTTGTTTACTTAAGAGCGGTAGATTTTTACCGCAAGGGGTGGCTTGGCTTCCGTAAGATAAAGACAGCAAGCAGCAGCACGACTTTATTGGGTTAAAGTTTCATACCATGACGTAGGCAAGGAACTCTCGGTGCTCGAGTGTGACTCGCACTCAAGACCCTTTCTCTTAAACGACTAAAGTTTTCGGGATGAAGTTGATAAGATAATATCTATGATAAACGTAACGTGGATGGGTCAGCGTGACCGTGACGCAACAGTCAAGTAACACTGATGAAAAGCTTAGTATACAACTTTGATAGTTACATTATCTAATAAATCATTAAAATAAGACAGAGGACAGTTTTATTATACAGTTGAATAATACCTAAAAAATACCACTTGAGTATCTAGAATACGTTTATTGCTAATAACAGTAAGTAAGTTAGTATTAAACTAATGTTTCTGTAAGCAAACATAACTATTATATACTAGTAGACCGCGGATAGCTGTCGTATCTTACTAGAGTAATGGGTACTATAAATACATACTTAAATACAAAGAAAATACCCAAGACTCACGAACAAATACTCGTGCTCATCACACAAATATTTTCCGGTACCGGGGATCGAACCCGAGACCGCTAGCTTCGCAGGCAGGGTCACTACCGACTAGGCTACCGCGTCGTGAAATAATAATTTGTGACCTGTTTTGATACAGACTAAGAAAACCAAATGGCCTGTTGTTATTTTTTTTAATTTCAGGACATTTGGATAATGCCAGATCCTACCATGTCCTTTATACTCAGAGAAGCTTATATCAAACATAAGTAACGTAAAGGCATATACCAATTGTTACACAATTCTTAAACAATCAAACAATGGTTTTATTACAGTAACCGTGTCCCAAAAATGTACTAAAGGTATATGATAATATGATCGATATTATGATTTATGTTCGATTACGGTTTTAACATAAATACCTATGCTTCTAACCAGTGACCAGTGTGTGTTGCCAGTGATGATGATGACTTACGGATCCGAGACGTGGGCGCTAACGATGGGCCTCATAAGAAAGCTCAAGGTCACTCAGAGGGCTATGGAGAGGGCTATACTCGGGGTTTCTCTGCGTGATAGAATCAGAAATGATGATATCCGCAGGAGAACTAAGGTTACCGACATAGCCCGAAGAATAGCTAAACTGAAGTGGCAGTGGGCGGGGCACATCGCACGCAGGACTGATGGCCGATGGGGTCAGAAGGTTCTTGAGTGGCGTCCGCGGACCGGGACATGAGCTGTGGGTAGGCCTCCAACAAGATGGAGTGATGACCTTGTAAGGATCGCGAGAAAGCGGTGCATGCGAAAAGCACAAGACCGGTCTGAGTGGAGAGCCTTGGGGGAGGCCTATGTCCAGCAGTGGACGTCTTTCGGCTGACATGATGATGATGATGATGCGACGGTTAACCACCAATCCCTCCTATCTCAATATGTGAAAACTTTACAGTAGACACAAAAAACTTTGTATTTTGGGCAAAAATCGCGCGTTGTCATTTAGCAGGTATTGCCAGGATAACAAAAACACTAGAAATATGCTTTATTTGAAATAGTAGATCTTTCTAATGTGTGCGTTAGAGGGTATTTATCATGAATTGCGAAAAAAAGTTGTTTGACCAAAAATGTCAGTTAGGCGGTATTGGTGGTTAACCGTCGTGATGCTTCTAAAAACAATGCAATAATGGTAGAAGAGCCACCGACGCGACGTAGAAAAAATATATCAAACTTTACTAAGGAATTGGAGTACGGCAATCCAAATATAAATATACATACATAAGTACCTTCACGCCTTCATTCCCAGAGTGAAATATTTTGGTTAAATTTTAATTGCCTACATTTACTTAGTGCAAAATTATTGTAACAGCTAGTCCTAAAGTCCATTAATGTTATAAATATTAGAAACAAAAGTTAGATGCTCTGTATTTTGAAATACTTTCAAGGACACGCCGAGTGACTCAGCAAAATTGTGAGCCTGATCCATATTCAACTTATTCAGTTATTTGTGATGTTTTAAGTTACTTTTTACTGTAAGAAAAGCTAAAGGAGTTAATTAAAGCAATTTGAAGGAAACTGCGCAGTTCCGATATTATCCTTTAACCTGCCATGCAGCGGTGTTCACATTGTTGTGTTCCGGTGTGAGGATAATACAATCGGTGAAATAACTAGCAGAGGCATTTCATCTTAGTCCTCGGAATTGGCAACACATTTGCGGCATTAGGATTGCAGTGCTGAGATCGCAGTTGTCTGTGATCTCAGATTCCACTTACCATCAATAAAATACGTATCGGAGCGCGACGTATAAACACGTATCAATACGTATCAGATATCCCATTGCTAATATGTTTTTCTCAAAAATTACCGGAAAAATTGAAATTACTATCTACCTATTGAGACGCGAAGTTTACGGACACGTCTCAAATTAAAATAAATAACATTGCGGGCTTGTTACGTAAGCCCGCAATGTTGCCGCCCGCATACAATAGTACATTATTGCCTAGGCAGTGAAGCAGTCAATTGCGGGCCGAGTATTGGTTTAAAAATACGAGGCCCGCAATTGCCGTTCCTGCCGAGGCATATATTATAGTGCTTTTCTCAAAAATCGCAATTTACAAATCGCATATAAACAGAAACTTCACGTGAAATAACATCACTCTTTACCGCCTTTATGTTTATGACAATTATGACAAGGAGAAAAGCAAGCTTTTTTAGAAAAAAAAACTCGAGCTATTCCAGACACAGATAAAAAAGTTACGTTTCGAATAAAATATGGATGTATGACTTGTGCCCTCATTTTATTATGGCCGTTTTCACTTTTTAAAAACTTACAAACTAGATAACAATGAAATTTGTATGCAACATTGCGGGCTTTTGTAGCGAGCACGCAATGTTTTTTTTATTTTATTTGGGATCTGTCTGTAAACTATGTACTTTGCGTCTCAGTATGGAGTTAGTAATGTCAACTTTTCCGGTCATTTTTGAGAAAATTTCATTACTGTCTAGTTAGTAACTTTTTTTAAAGTGAAAAGAAGAATAAGATGGGGGTATACATTACAAGTCTTATACATCCATATTTTATTCGAAACAACCTTTTTTATCTGTGTCTGGAATAGCATGTGTTTTTTCTTAAAATCTTGCGCTTCTCCTTGTCATAAACAAAAAGGCCGTAGTGATGGAATTTAGCACGTGATGTTTCTGCTAATATATTTATAGTAGCTAATAGATCCAATATTGGCAAGTTCTTGCCGCTGAATCGGTCCATGAGGACCAATGACCCTACAACGAGTTGCCAACAAGTATAGGTACAAGTTCAGAGCTATCGAAAACTTTATCACTTATATTAATTTAACTGTATAGTTTAATGTTATTGTGCAAGCTGCAAATTATCTTCAAGTTATCTTAATAGCTATAATTAAATTGTAGGTAAGAGTGCTGTATACACTTGCTCCAGTACTGCACACAGACTTGTTATATTATTATAATAGGAATAGTTTTTAAATATCTAATTTTTTTAAGTAGTATTAGAGTATAATTTTAATAAATAAATGTTTGGCTGTTTGGAATGTAAGACTTTGTATTGATGACGTATCCTGACCTACTTCCCCTTTATCCTGCGAGCCGCGTCGTCTATAGTTCATTTATTTTAGGATGAGAAAAAAAAAGCAGTGATCGTCCACTCTAATACACGCTGGCAGAATTAATTAAATCTATGTACTCAATGTATTGTATCTGTGCATGTGTCATTAATATTTTATTGTTGGGCAATACGAGTACATTGAGTTTCGATATTATATCAAAATTTTATCATAAAAATATTTAAACACGTATATAGTGCTTTCTAACTACTATACTTAATTGATTTACCTAATTTCAGACTGACTATTCAGGATAAAAGTGTCATCGTTTCTCCGCTAAGTAGTGCAGTGGTAGGGTAGAGATTAGAGATGTAGACTTAACGAGCAGCTGCCCCGGGAGACAGCCACAAGCGAGTTTTTTGTACTGAATAGTTGGTCTATAGATAGAAGTCGAAGGTAGGGCTGATATTCTGAATAGATGAAAATGACCTTATACCTATAAAATCAAAACCGCAATGGAAAAATATCAACGCACACGCTCTCGAACTCGGGAGAAATGTGAGTGACTGGGCGGTGTGACGCTCAATTGACGACGCGCTGGCCTAGTTGTTACTGTTGTTAGTGAGTTTAGTGACCCTGCCTACGAAGCTAGCGGTCCTGGGTTAAAATCCCGGTAAGGGCAGATATTTGTGTGATGTGATGAGCGCAAATATTTGTTACTGAGTAATGGATGTTTTCTATGTATTTAAGTATGTCTTTCTCTATGTTATTATTTATATCGTTGACTAGTTACCATAGTACAAGCCTAGAGCTTAGTTTGGGACCTAGGTAAATTGGTGTGACATTGTCCCCTGATATTTATTTATTTTTTATTTAATCTGTCAAAAATGCAAATGGTGGCGTTATTAATGATCAATTTAAAATTCACTACGTTCGCTATATTTGACAGGTGACAGGATAGTACTTGATTTAGTGGAGTTATGTGCTTGGACGTTTCGTTTTGTTGGTATCACATGTTTGTAACCCCTGCTTCTTTAGGTCTTTTATAGACCCCTTTTCCAATTGAAGTAAATTTAATAAACACAAATAAAAAACGCAATGTAAATATTTACGAATATGACTAAAAGTACTACTGCAATAGATTATAATTTATAACGTTAATTTAATATTTACTCTCAAATAATAGTAGTCAAAAAAGACGTTTTAGAGCAATATTTTGTATAAACATTATGTTGTGTGTAACGTGCCCAATAAAATACCTTTATTTTGTTCTGTATCATGCTAAAATAAATGAACTATAGTCTTGGACGTGTATAGCGATCGTCGGTGTAAGTACCGAACCACTTGACCGTGCCACAGAACAGATAAGTACAGAAGTAAATCACATGTATGTACTTCACTTTTCATACCTACGCTCGGCGGTCGCTCTAGGGTTGTCAACTATGGCTTATGCACAAAAAACTATCGCGGTAATGGCACTCGCATCTAGTCGTTTGATTTATTGTTGAGAATGAAACGGGAAGAATGGAAATATAAATTAACAATAGGTAACTAAAAAAAATATTTAATGACATTGTTACCTATATTACAAATTTGTCACAGAAAATATAAAATATACCGTAGGTAACTTCAAAAATAACCGACCAGACGAATTAATATTAAAGTGGAGGGGGTGACTGGAGGGGCTAATCCAAACCCGCAGTACCTACCTATAGCCCGTAATAGCAAAAAACTTATCCTACAAAACAAAACAATAAACCTACCTACCTACTAGGTATTACAATTAGTGATGGGCGATTTCTGAAACATTACAAAACTTTCCTTAACTGCGTAAATTACAGCTTCTGAAAGTTACATAATAAGATGGAAATGATTCTGACACATGTAAATTTCATGTAAAGTTTCCGTTACTTACGTTACATTACAAAACTTTAGTAATTTTCAGAAATTTAATGATTTCACTTTAGTAACTTTCAGAATATTGCATGAAATTTTAGGTGAAAGTTTCACTTTTGAAACTTTCAGAATATTGCGGAAATTTAAGTGAAAGTTTCACTTTTGAAACTTACAAGCCGCCCATCACTAATTACAATACAAAAAGTTTACAGAGCAGAAACATACAAAATTTTACGTTTGTCAATTTTCATTATCGAAAATTCCTTATAACTTCTAAACGGATTACCCTAGTTACAAAATTTTCATTACCGTATACGTTTTAGACCTAAACCTATCAAAAGACACTAAAAACAACACAATATCTACACAAACAAAAAAACATGTTTTCAACTTACGTAAGGTGGCGTGAATTTACCTTACAAAAATATAGTTAAGTAAGTACTTCGTTTATACTGATTCAAAATAGGAAACTATTATTTAAATCGATCTTAGATATATTCTTCGGGGGCCGGGGCGGGGCGCTTACCTACCTAACTCTTCTGTGTAACGTTAAAACGAACCATTGAAATACAAGCAGATACCTACTTACCTCTCTGAAGCCACTGGTAGCTTGAAAAAGGACAATTCACTGTTTAAAGTGGAATTTAAGCAACCGTCCACTGAACAGTTATAATAACTTCTTTTTTGTTGCTCCATTATACCTAGTTATCGCACAAAAAAGTCCACAGAAGCGACGCGTGTCAAGCGGACGGCACTCGCGCTCGCACTCTTCCCAACTACTCCGAGATATTGTGTCCGTGAGCGGCGTCTATGTGTGCGTTGCTCGAGCGCACTTTGTATGTAGATTGCTTTCTGTACCTATCTGTTCTGTGACCGTGCGCAGCGCGGCGCGAGCGCTTCGTATGAGTATCTACGCGTAGATACGACTTAACAATACACGTAACACGTTATCGATACTCTAATTGGAAGGTTATCAAATAAGTAACCACGTAAAGCAAACAAAGAAAATATGAGTAAACTGCATGAAAACGATTAAGTACTTATACATTTACAATGAAATGACTTCAAAAGAGTTTTATTTATATTTATTTTGCAATTAGTAGGGCATCCGAATAGGAGACGTCCTTCACCCAGCTGTTTATTCGATAAAAGTATTTTATATCAAATTTAATATGAAAGTAATATACAGCGAATAGGTTGGCAATTTTTTTTTATTCCAGCATATAATTAATAAATAAATTAAAAATGAACTTTTAAATAAAAAAATGCAATTACTTGTTTAATAGACAAATTATATACCAATCAAAAGTATGAAACCTATAGAATACCTATATGCAAAAATGGTAGGTACCTAGGTATAAACAGGTAAGTCAGTACTAGTAATTTGCACTTAACCTAACGTTCCATAGGCTAATACTTACGATTAATATGGAATTTGTGTATTAAACAAGCAATTGCATTTTTTTCTGTTTTTTTGATAATTGTTTAAGTACTGGACTGAAGTTTTTCTGCCAACCTTTTCGCCATAATTATATTACTTACCATGTTAAATTTGATATACTTGAAATACTTTTTATCGATTCGAACAGCTGGGTGAAGGTCGTCTCCTATTCGGATCTTAGGCCAAGTGTTTCTACATTGCCTAATAATTTGGGATCGTTTAATTGTGATGGGACACAAAAGCAAGTCCACACCTACATCTACATTTTATTTTATAAAATACACACTACTATACTAGCTGCTGCCCTCAACTTCGTCCGAATTAAAATTACCTACTTTATGATTAGTAAGATGCAGTCGGCCCTTCAGGGGTCATAAAGTTTTTTTTTTTCGTTTTTTTTAATGAGAACACAATATATAATGTAAATGAATTTATCAATGGCGCTATTAAAATGTTAAATAAATATTATCTGTAACTTGACGTCTTCTGGTGCACTTTATGTTTATGTAAATTTTATATGTAACTGTTCAAGAATTGACGAATAAACTATTCTATTCCATTCTATTGAAACGTTGTACTCACAATCAGTGTAATCGCTTTAAGAGACATCGCTGGATGTCAGCTCAGGACTCCAGGCATTGACGGCACACTCTCAAAGGCTATTCTGCTACGACCTGGACTTTGCAAAGGGACAACTAGGCTAGGTACTTTGAAATAATTGACACTAAATAACTGAATTCAATAACTCGTGAGCTAATACGAGAGGGACACCGAAATCGGTAGATAGAGACTGAATTAGAATAAAAAATATTTTCTTTCGTGAATACTAATCCACTTATCTAATCTATCTAACTAATACCTTTAATTATGTTAGAAAACTAGCCAAAAATAAAATGCAGGTCATCCAGGTACTTAGTGTAATGACGCACAGGTACTTACATATACTTACAAGTCAGAAGTTGACAAATCATTATATTAAATAAATGGTGCTCACGCGTGAACATTACAATTTTCATAATTTATATTCAGAAGAATGATTCGCTGAGCTTGTTGCTTGAGTTCTTGTTGTTGTTGTTGTTGGTTTTTTTTTAGGCACCTAGCCAAACGGCTGTGTATCGCTGCTTTGCCGAGTCTCGACGAGGCCGTGTCTCTTTTAGCACCGTGCTTTCAGTAGATCGATCGACCAAAGACATCGACAACACCGGAAAACGTCACTGTGTAAAAACTAAAACACGACGACCGCCTTGTGACACGAGCGCTGACATAGAATTGGGAGTATAGGATACTAGTAGCAGTAGACACATACATAATTATTCGAGTGTCACAATTACTACATTCAGAAAAGTCCAACTCGACTCCCGCGTTAAAAGAAAGAAGGCTTGTCTTTTGAAATGAGTGTATCGAATTGAATCTTAAATCATAGCTCGAAGAAATAACTGTTCACGTTAAATGGTCATTACTCTCATTACGGACTAGGTTGCGGGCAACAAAAAGCTAATGTTTTGATAAAAGGAAGTATTAAGTAGGACACGGGCAAGTTTTCTCTGTATCACGAATACAATTTTCTTACCCAAAATCAAATACGGGGTCCTAGTGAAAAGGGTACAAGTCTACTTAACTCTTAATAAAAAAGGGTAGGTATATAGGTTTTTCGGAGTATACTAGACAAACCCTTTCCCTTGATCTTCAGATGACTTATACCCTATTTCACTAGGACCCCATCCTCCGTGACTACAATACTTCAATATTTTTTAGTAGTAACAATGAGATGATCGTGTTCGTGGCATTATTGAGAAACTAAATATTTGACCTTTCTCACCAGCTCGCACAGGAACAGAAAGTGCGCAAGGACTTGTCGCGCTCTACTTTACGTAATCAATTTAGTTATACGAGAAGTACCTACCTACGCGAAAAGGTACCTTAATTGGCAAATACATTTTAACGAATGTGAAGGGGACTTAGGTACCTCTGTTTCAACCAAAAATTTCACTGTGACGCAGTTGTATGGTGGGTTAGGTTTCTATTTCTATCATGACTGACACAAGTCGTAGTAAGTTCTACCAGTACACCTTTTCCTGTGAGGCTATGCCAGTAGTTAGATGGAATGGAACATATATGACACCACCAGTCAGTCAGTCTGTCTGGTCTCAGTAGGAGAACCCCGGTTATTGATGTTAGTTAAAAATACTCAAAGTAATCCATTACAAAAACTACCTATTATTTCGTTTTTATAACTCATTGCGTCCAATCAACCTTGCGCATTCCTTCGGTCACCTAAGTTCGGGGCGAGACGAAACTACTGCGATAGAATTGATAAGGCAAAGTCTTACAAATACGTATAGGGGAGACCGGGGAAAGCCGTTTAGCTAAGAATTTAGAACTGTACATTATTAATTACTATATTAAAATGTATGAAATCAACGTTTTTAAGTCATCAATTTTAAAAGGAACGCAAACAAAGCAACAGTTAAAAAAATATCCATAATTGTTCATTAAATCTAAATCCTCTACTTGTTCCGGTTTTACCTTGACATTAAATCCAAAACCGTTCTACAAAACCTACTATATTCGTTTTGATTCGGTGTTATCCGTGTTAGGTATAAAAGGTTCACCAGAGTTCTAAAGTGCTGGTTTAACGACATACGAACCAGAAGTTGATGGTGTAGTATCAACGAGTGGCACAAAGTAACTGAGATAATACGGTGTCGAATCATCGATACTCACAGCAGAAAAAGGAGATGTTTGGTTGATGATTGGCGCATGGTAGATTTTGGTTATTTTGTATTTCAGCTGCAGAATATCTACCTCAGTAAAATCCGATCTCATTTGCGGCCAAAACAGTGTACATACCTAGGAGCTATCAATTTTACACCTTACTATAAAAGGCCGAATATTATCGTTGGTTTTGCTAGAAGATTATAGGATTGAAATCGAACTCAGATGTCAATTATAAAGTTTTGTTAAGACTAGCATTTGGATTTTCCCATGCCAGGTTTTACCGTTGATGATTATATCTCTTGCAAGACGAGTGGGCTTTATTTGTGGTTGAACGTGTCCATGCCCATTGCGGCAGTGTGCGTGTCCGCAGGAGTGCTCGGCCGCGAGCGCGCCGCCACTCAACTCAAGGCCTCTATTCAACACGGTAAAAATCATATCGTTTTTGACCTGATATCATATTCACAACTACTTAATTCATTTAATCCATCTCACTTGGAACAGATCCATTTTGATTCTGAACTCTTGAAGAAATACACTTTTTAGGTTCTCGTATGTTCTTGTATGCCACCATTTGTTGTCTTGTATTGAAATCTGCGGGCTTATTAAGATCGCGTTTATCGCGGTGGACTAAACACCCGTCACTTTTGCACTTACATATTTTCCAGAAAGTGACGCATGGTTTATCCACTGCGATGAACGCGATCATAATAGGCCCAACATAACAACATTAAACGTCTTACTTACTGCGGCTGGGTGCTGAATTGCTGACTCCCTTACAGAATTTTCATTTATTAATAATACACGCATTAAATTACAAAATATAAATAAAATTAATATACTTATTATACTAACAGTAAAAACTATATAATACGCATACTTACGTATTCAAATCATACGAATATTTATAAAAAAATGGCACAGACCTAGTTACTCTATTGTTGTTTAATCTGTCTGATAATCGGGTAGTCGCAATTCGTTTTAAATATTTATTAGCCATAAACCGCAGCAGACAGAAACACCGCATCATTCATTACGATTTTTCATGGATGTCGATGAAGAGACTAAAGGCCCGCCCGTTGTTAGATTAAAAAAGATGATAAAAACACAAAATTCAAAATATTTATTCAGTAAATTGGCTACATGAGGGCTCTTTTACACGTCGGTAATATGGAGTGAATCTACTAGCGCCACGGATGAGACCATCATTGCTGAGAAGAAGCGTCGGTCGCAAGAAACTCCAAAGTATCTACTCCGTACTCCAAAGGATCAGTAGTTAACTCAACTAATTGTTAAAGTTCAAAAAAAGAATTAAAAAAAGTACACATTTCCTAGTTACTTTAACTGCCGATCAAACAACAGTTTCCTTTCGTAATAGTACGGGCGGTAGATAAGTGTCACCCAATGTATGGCGAGGTCAAAATGTTGTATCGGATGAATTAACTTGGCACAGATGTATCCCATCTCAAGTTAAGCTGATATAGCCCAGTAGCCATTATCCGTCACCCCTTAGGGGGTACAGTCCGACAATAAAGGGTATACATTTTGCGGATTTTTTTAAATATTTCTCTAAGTATTTAGTGAGTGTTTTGCTTGGGGAAAAGAAGAGATTAGTATAAAAATGAACAAAACAATACGTAGTGGAATAAGGGAAGTCGTATATACAGTGTTTTTACGGTACTTAGTGGAGTTTCAAGCGGCCAAAGCATTGTCTGCGACCCGACCCTTAACGAGAACATCTGGCACATTGTCTGCGAGTGCCCGCGGTTCGGCGAGGAAAGGCTCAACCTTGAACAAAAGACCGGAGTCAAAGTTTCTCCGGATAGCTCAAGCTGGAAAGTACTGCTGAGAACAGAAGTCAACCGAGAAAGCAAGAAGGGTTTTAAAGAAAAAGTGGTTCGCGTAGCGTGTTTAAGGAACAAATAGTTCGGTACCTACCCGGACTATTCTGGAAAACGCTACGCTGAAATCTGACATCACGCAAACCCCTCGGCCACAGGACCCTGGCAGGATCCCACGCCGAAACAACCCCCCAAACTTCTCCCAACCTTTCCAAGAAACCCTCGTACTCGTACCCTGTCCCCCCTGTTATGTATGTCACGAATATAGTACATATATAATTTCCGTTCCCCCCATCCATAAACACCATGTTAAAAAATATTCCTTTCCTTGTTTTATTTAACGACCTCTTAATAAAATAAAACCCAGAACAGAATTAATCTAGCCTTAAGTTTTATGTTAACAGCAACCCCTGACGCACGCATCTCACGAACGCCTAAAGGGTGTCGGTAGGACGGGGGTTGGGGAATTCTGCGGACACCTAAACTGGAGAATGATTTTCTCTCCCGGCCTTTCAGCACTGGCTAGGGTAAGGCTCCGCGTGCGATTCACTTAACCCCACCCATAAAGATGGTGTACACACAAGCGGTCCAAAAAGATCTCCGACCCAACCTTTCCACTGTAGTCGGGCAAAAGAAAGGAAGCCCGTAGTCTGTGTAAGCTTACATGCGTCAGGATTCCCACTTCGTCACCTAGGTTAAGCAACCCCCTTTTCATTCCCCATTTCCACCCCCTTTTTTCCAACCCCGCGGATAAATAAACGGACGAATGAACTTCTCTTTGCGGCCTTTCAGCACTGGCTGGGGTAGTATCCGTGGGAGTTTTAACTTCATTTAAAACAAGGGGCATTGTTTTTAAAGACCCTGTTGTGTTATTTAAGTCAGCCGCCATTACTGTCAAGCAAATAAGAGCTATTAAAACGGTGAAAATACGATGACAACTCAAACACGATATGGTTTTTACTGTGTTCAATAGAAAACTAGCTGATATGACATGTATGTTTTGTATAAAACACAATTTTGTATTGATAAACCAAGATAACCATGTCTTATAAGTTTAAGAAACCAATTTTAGGTTTAGGTTTGGTCTATTTTAATGAATGGCGTGCCGTCTACCGTCTAAATCTCTATTATAATAAATTGAGGTCCAGGCATTCTAATCGAATGTACCAACCAATAGAATTATATCAATCTATCGTTGCTTAAGAAGTCTTTCCATGTAACTTTACCAGTAAATATTAAATATTAGTAAAAAAATAGCAAGTATCAAGATCATTTTGATAGTATATGCAGGTTTACTATGCTCATTTATAAAGTTACATACACGCGGCCGCCTCGCATCAGATAAAAAAACAGCTTCAATTTACCTATCATCTCGAGTGTGGTGTCATTTTTTGATATCAATAGATTTGGCTTTTATTTATAATATAATAATTAAACTTCTTTTATAAAATTTATTAACGCATTAGCTTATCTTATTTGTGTCAACACACAATATTTTATAATATATGTACAATATCATATTTATAAAAAACATGGTAGAAAAGCCCAATTTATGCAGATTTAAATAATATTATAATTTTCATTAAAGCCATTTATTTGAGACGTGTAGAAAAAATAAATATACGCGGCAGCTCGAATTACGTCAGGGGTCGGAGCTAACTGAGACGAGAATTACGCTTTACTAATGATATCACAGATAACATATTATTTTCGTAATTAACAAATGAAACTTAAGGATGATTCACAATACGGAGTTATTTAACGACTGGCAAGTACAGAACATTCCTCCTACGCATGCCAGTTTCCAGCAGCATCTCCTAAAAGCTGTTTACTAGTGTGAGCACGTAAGGGGCCAAGCGATGGTGCTGATTCAAAATCTTCCCAGTCCGGCGGATTGGGGATGGGAAGTACAATCGAATTACGAGTGGAAACCAATTTCGGTACAAGTGGAAATCACAGTACGGTGTTAACCGTCGAAAAAACTGTTAAAACGTGCCGAATTATGCCAGTGTGGTGGAAAATCTAAAAATGGCATTAACGCAATAATATCCATTTAAAAATACATGTAACAATAGCTTACATTTTTAATATGCATTTTTATTTCTTATAGTTCATATTGAAATTTATGGCATTTTTGGCACTTTGTGGAAGAACGTACTCGTATTTCTACCTGGTCGGCCTGTGATCTAATATTTGACGATCAAGACAATTTTCTGATTTGATAATTTTGAGATCAAATCTGTCAGTTTTGTCTTTGAAGACCGATTTTTTTTCAGATAATTGATAAATGGTATATATATACTTTGTAAATATAAAGGGATTAAGAATTTGGTGGTCTGTGTGCTCGTTTGTCTTCTCTATGCCATAAAAAAAAAAGAAAAAAATTCTAACAACTATCAATTTAAAAAAACAATTTAAAAAAATTAAAGATAAAATGTGGTCTACACAACAGCTGAATTATAAAATAATGCCCTCCATTGCACCCATTTGCAGCATCGTGCCGAGGACACTCGCTGCGTTCGTTACCCCGCTCCACTGCGAACTGTCTGCGATTATCAGTCTTTGGGCAAAAAGCCTTGCCCGAGGTCGCCAGAGATGCCGATTAATTTATCTGACAATTCTTTTATATATTTATTTGTGTCCGAAGACCACGGCCCAAAACTTTCTATAGCAAGTGCAGCAAATACGTAATTTGGCTATAAAAAAGCGTATTTGCAACACTTGAAGGGTTGGGCGTGGTCACAGACCGTGGCGTCCTAGTGCGTTGACTGCATTTCAACAACGGCAACAAGGATGCGGCTCGCTGACTTTAAGACCGTGGCGGAGGCACACTTCTATCCTTAAAGTATTAGGGTCCAAAAGAGAGCTTAGGGTTCGTGAAGGGAGCAACGGGATTTCTCGGATAAATTTTGACTATTTTCCAAAAAATTGCGATTGCAAATTTTTACAGAAATCAGAAATCAGAATTATAAGGCCCCGCTGCTTGGCTAGCTTTTGCGACTGCAAAATTCCCACCGGGCGGTGGCGTTACAGACACGCCAAGCTTCCTCTGCATGTCCGAAGCACGAACCTCGGTGGGTTTAGAAAAGTTAAGAATCTCACTGATGAGGGTGATTGTGCTGTGGATCGAAGAGAGGCAAGCTGGGAGTGCCAGGTCACTAGCATAACCCAAATGCCAAGCCTACCGTACTTTACGGGGACCTACAGGTGATTGTGAGATAACTACCTATATGGGAAGTCGTCAGTAGATGTACCTCACGGAATCCTTAGAGGAAGACCGTACGGAAGAGTAGTTTTTTTTTTTTTTTTTTTAATCTTTATTTATTTAAAGAGGGTTTTACAAGTAGCGTAAAATAGTGGCGTAAAAGTGTTTCAATTTGTGGCGATCGTGCAAAGTGTAAACAAATGATTTAGTGTTATAATAAGTGTTGTGAAAATCAATAGGTCGTTTTTGGTTATTGATATAAAGCTTGTCCCAGAAAAAAATGTCGCTCATTATTAGATGGGGTTGTATATCAGGATGAAATCTAAAGAGGTTTGAAAACTATGTTTCCCGTTAGGATACTCTATAATGTATAAATAAAAAATAAAAAAAACGTTGTCAGTACTAGATATTCAACGATGTCGTCGGTGCAAGAAAAGTTACACGATTTTTTTTTGTACAAGTATGTTCAATATAAAGGCATCTCTGCGAAGGAAGTGGCATCGGAGCTGAAAACATCTACAAGAACCGTTCAAAGGGTTTTAAAACGGTTCAGGGAGACAGGTAGTATACGGTGGCGGCCTGGAAGTGAACGTAAACAAGGGTTTGTAAACCAGAATATCGAGAAGAAGATTATAACAGCTTTACAGAAATAACCTACCCTCTCTGTACGAGACTTGGCCAAGAAGTTTAAAACCTCGAAATGTACAGTGCAACGAGTGAAAAAAAATTGTTCTATTAAAACGTTTAAACAAACTAAAGTGCCCAACAGAAATGCAAAACAGTCAAAAGAGTCTAAAACGAGATCTAGAAAGCTTTATTCAAAAATGACTAAGAAAAAATATCGTACAGTTATGGGTGACGAAACTTACTGCAACCTTGAATTCAAATGACTTCCAGGACACTACTATTATTCTGGGACCGACAGAAAAGTAGTAAGTGAAGAGTATAAGGTTATCAAAATGGATAAATTTGCAAAGAAAGTTCTCGTGTGGCAGGCGATCTGTTCATGTGGCAAACGCAGTACACCATATTTTGGTAATGGAACCATAAATGGTGATATTGGTGATATATACCCGAATGAGTGCCTCAAAAAACGATTGTTGCCATTCATTAAGAGGCATACTTCACCTGCCCTGTTTTGGCCTGATTTGGCCAAGTGTCACTACACGAAGGAAGCAATAGGGTGGTCCAAAGCAAATAATGACGATTTTGTTGAAAAAACTCTCATTCCTTCCAACTGCCCGGAGTTACGACCCATTGAAAAATATTGGGCTCGTGTGAAACAGAAGCTTTTAAAACATAAAAGTAATGCCACTTTAGTTCAAGACTTCAAGCGGAAGTGGAATAAAGCTTCCAAACTGATCACCGATGACGATGTACAAACTTTAATGGCAGAGGTCAAGGGATAATTAAGAAGTTTCTGGATGAACTAATCCTAAACTGGTATTTATGCGTAAATAATAATATTTAAGGGAATATACCGCAGGGCACCCGTGTGGGTGCCGGGTTAGAATAGTGCCACTCCATGTCTTCCCGTGGATGTCGTAAGAGGCGACTAAGGGAATAAGGGCTTGTAGTACTGTTAGGCGATGGGCTTGCAACCTGTCACTAATGCGCTGTTAAACACCTTAGCCTAATTATGCAAAGTGTGGTTACGGAATTATCAACAAGGTTTTAGAGTTGCTGATAATTCCGTAGCTCTGCCTACCCCACTTTGGGAATGAAGGCGTGAGTTTATGTATGTATGTATGTAAGGGAATATCAGATAAAATTTTATTAGAAAATTTGGTGAATTTTAATATTTAATAGGTACGGAATTTTTAAAGATTTATAAGCGACATTTTTTACTGGGACAAGCTTTATATGCCTACGGCAAGTACTGAGAACCTACCGCTTTTCACCGAATGTCTTGACGAAATGTATGCCCTAATTGAGAACAGTGGTACAACACTTTAATGCACACCCTAGCGCGAGTTTCTGTAGTGATCTTATCCATTTCTGTTCAGGGCGTGAGTTGTCGGGTGTTCACATAAATAACCCTGGTATTACGTCCGGTCCGAGACGTTTACGTTCATAAGCGAGGCCCACGGCAGCAAAAGTTAGCTACAACCGGCCGGCTCAATCGGCCGGACAGACACTTATAAATACTGAGGTTATTTCCGAGGGTATTAACCTAACTTTTTAACCTATATCTCGGCCATTCGTTACCTACCACATGATTTAATGCAGACTGGAGTTGTACCGATTGTGAAGAACGCGACAGGAGACATAGCGGACAGGGCTGCAGGGGTAACTATAGGCCTACTTCACTTGCCACCGTGAGTAAATACACGAAACAGCACGATTCCCAGTTCTGGTTCCGAGGTGGTCTATCTAATGAGAGTGCAATACTAGCAATGAAGCACACTGTTGAGAACTACCTAGATCAGAAAACCCCCGTGTACGTTTGTTTTCTGGACTTGTCAAATGTTTTCGATCTTGTGTGTTACAATATACTTATTGTGGGAGAAACTCGAGAGGGCGTCCCTGCCGAACTAGTGAGTATACAGTGTCGTGCTGGTATCAAAATCAGACGAACAGAGTAAAATGGTTAAATGCGGTATCTGATCCGTATAGTTTTGAGTACGGGCTTAACCTCGCTGAGATTTTTTAATGTCTATGCTAACCACCTGATAGAGGAGTTCAGCGTCACTTATGTCGGATGCCATGTTGATGATGTATGCTTTAATACATAACGGTGTCCCCTTATTTTACAGACAGAAATTTCCCAGAATATTATTTCATAGAAAATGTTTCATATACTATTTGGTTCTTGTTATTTTTTACTTCGAATATTTTTTTTCTAAAACTATTTACTTGAATGAAACATATTCCACAGAAAATCAATTCAATGAATTTTATAATATTTTTTTTTCATTTATCAAACTTATCTAAGAATATAATTATTTTTTAAAGAATATTGCTTGGACAATGTATTTTTTTTTCAATAAAAGTAGTATAAAAACACGTGGGAAACTATATGTTCCGTGATTATTTTTTGTGAAACAAACCGAAATTACTGTCTGCATAATAAGGGTAAGTACACCAATAATAACAAAATCAATACAATATAATACATTATTATCTTTTAGTATAAGGGTAATATGATAAATAATATGGTATTATTTGTCCGTTCGACCGACGTTGTTGAGAGAATCACTACCCTGAACCGACTCGAATAGCTTGCTTCGCTTCGCTCCCGCCTTAGCCTTCGAGGTTATTTTTTTTACATCCGTCGAATAAACTTTTATAGGTAACTACCTACTGTATAACATGATTTTATGGTTATTAAGTCATATATGAACTAAATAACATGAGAACTAATAATATTTAATTTGCTATTCTATGATATGAAAAAAGAAACATTGAATTTTATTTGAAATAAAAAACGATGATTTAAATGTCTTCAAAGTAATTATTCTACATATTGATTATTCTATGAAATGATAATACGAGATTTTTTTTCTATGAAATGAAATTCTAAACAACTTCAGTCTGTAAAATAACGTACAACCGTTAATAACCAGTGATCGGACATAGGTGAGCTAAAATACCTATTCTTCGCGAGAGGACATAATCAGTGATAGGAACACATTTATGAATGAACATGCATCAAGTTTAGGCAAATTAGCTCTACCTATTCCGATCTCTGGACATAATATAGAGTGGTTACAACCGGATAAAAAATATTATTTTTTTCTGTTCCGGGTATTCGATATTTATTCGGGTAATTATCGTAATGTAAAACATGACATGTTTTGTTTAAAGTACGGCATGTTTAATGTTAGTTTTTAGTAAAGAGCTAGAGAAAAGAAGGAATGTACTGTAAAAAATGTTCAGGGCAATTGATGGAAGATTGTTATATAGGTTGTTTTTTTTACTGATTATCTGTTATATTATAAATGTTTAAGAATTTGTTTGTAAGTATAAAAATAAAAGGTTTTTCAATTGTTAACAATTTTTTATTTATTTATTTATGATTTTGTTACCTTTTATTACACCACCGCAAATCCGCCACAAGGACTATTATAATATGTACAACCACATAGGCTATTATGCCTTCAGAAGCGAGTGAGGTAAGCGGGGAATATGTACATAACTCTATACGTATTTGCCTCCTTTTCTTTCTAGTACTAGTAGCTTACACTATTTTGACGCTAATACGCCAATCTGACAAGCACTGACAATGAATAGGAAAACACAGACTACATAATTTACCATATATTTCACATTTTCGGATTACTTATAATTAGGGATCGGAAATTCGGATCGATATTTACCTAAAGTTGGCAAAATCCCGCAAAAAGATAGGCAAACATAGCGTCGGCTTCTTAAAAATATTATTTTAATCATTTAAGTTCTGGGATTCTGGGATTCTACAAAACGTTAATATAATAATTACTTTACATGTAGGATAAAACATTCTGTTTTGCTCCTATAAATTCGTTAGGTTAATAATAATAAGTTACAGGTAAATTAAATAACATTTGGTTAAACATATACATGGAAAATAACTTGAAACAGTTAATATAACTAAATAATTATGAATTAATGCCGGTGTAATTTATTTATTTTGAAATCCCGTAAATTTTATTATGAATTATATCATTGAGTCCACCTCCATACAACTGAACAACGAAGCCGGCGCGAAAGTATAGGTAAATATCGATCCGAATTTCCGATCCCTGCTTATAATTTTAACTTTATGGCAGGAATGTTACCATTTTTACTACAAACTTTACAAACGTTCTATAAGGAAAAGAATGTATGTTCAACATTACGGCTAGTATTCGCAGTGCCCGGATAAATATCAAATACCCGGAATCCAAAAACTTTTACTTTTATCCGTTTGTAACCACTCCATATTATGTCCTCTCGCAAAGAATAGGTATTTTAGCTCACCTATTTCCGATCACTGTTAATAACACACGTTATGCCGATGACATGGTGCTGCTGGACCCCATGATCGGGGGTTTCCGTAAATTAGTGGTTATATTATGTGAAGCCTATGCTGAGAAGCATTGTTTGACATATAAATCTGAAGAATAGGGCTCTGCTTGAGAGTGGGAGGTTCACCGAGCTACACGTTCTGTGTGGGTCTCGGTGACCCGACCAGTCAATTATATTTTATCCAAAAACTTTTACTTTTATCCGTTTGTAACCACTCCATATTATGTCCTCTCGCAAAGAATAGGTATTTTAGCTCACCTATTTCCGATCACTGTTAATAACACACGTTATGCCGATGACATGGTGCTGCTGGACCCCATGATCGGGGGTTTCCGTAAATTAGTGGATATATTATGTGAAGCCTATGCTGAGAAGCATTGTTTGACATATAAATCTGAAGAATAGGGCTCTGCTTGAGAGTGGGAGGTTCACCGAGCTACACGTTCTGTGTGGGTCTCGGTGACCCGATCAGTCAATTATATTTTAATTTTTACATTTGGTTTGACTTTTAATATTATAAGTCTAAATTACTAACAGCCTATGGACCTCTATCTGAAAATAATGTTTATTTTATTTTATTATTATTATTAGTATATACAAAATATATATTTTCAAAGCTGAATAAATTTTCTTTAACATTTTATTTTTTCTTTCCAACAACTTCAGTATTTTCAAAGATACTGACTATTTAATAAAGAAATTTAGGAAACCAAGTTTGATATTTTCGTCAATATTTTACTTTTTTACCATAAAACTGAAAAAATGTCGACGCGCTTTGTCTCAAAAATGAATTCCTCATGCCCAATTTATTAGAAAATGACACCACACTTGAGGTGGCAGATAAATTGAAGCCAATATGATTTTTTCTCTGAAACGCGTCGGCGTGTAGCTTTGAATACCCCCTTCAAGGGGTAGCTGATGGCTTCTGGGCTGAATCATTTCAGTTTGTCCTAGGATACATCTGGTCTAAGTGAATTCATCCAATACCAAAATTTTGACTTTTGGTCATTACCGATACCGCCCGTAGGTACTAAGTATAACCATAGCTGGGCACCGTTAATCAAATAGTTACCTTCGTTAATCGTTAATCGGCTACAAAAGAAGTTAGCTTCGTTAAACGTTAAAGCGTTACATTTCGGAAGAATTAACGCAAGTTAACGTTAATCGTTAATCCGTTAAAATGTGTAAAAAAATGTATTTTTATATCGTTGCGTTAGTGAACTTATAAAACCTCTTGGTTTGGGTTCTGGAAGTTAACAGGATAGGAACAAAACAAAATACAAAAGGGCATAAGGTGCATATTCCCTTTCATGAACATTAACATGCAAACATCTTGGCCTGATTGTGCAAAACGTGGTTACAGAATTATCAACAACTTATTTAAGAGTGCTTGGCAATTCTGTAGCTCTGCCTACCCCACTCTGGGAATGAAGGCGTGAGTTTATGTATGTATGTATGTAACATGTTGAAGATCTGCTCTGAAAGCGAGGCTCGTTTTGGAGTTAAAATGTCTTTACCCGTGGAAAACAGACGTTTAATTGCAGCGCTTGAGGGTATAGCAGTATTGTATTTAATGAATAGATTTATGAATATCTGTTCCCCGAGGAATGCAGCATCTTTGAACGATTCTTTTGATTTCATATCCAGCCACATTTTCCGAAACTTTGCGCTTTACTCTTTAAGGAGTTGGAGCTCTTTGGTTTTTCTATAGAGTGAGTGACAGAATTGAAAAAGTCTTCCTTGTCATCATCGTTGTTTCTCACACTACACACTCGCTGCTACGCGCCGCCCGGCACTTGTCGTTTCATACTTGTCTGAACCTGTTTTTCTTGCCGCGCCGCGGTGCCGTTCGGTAAATAGTAGCAGGGTTGGCTATTATCAAGATAATTATTTTCTCTGATAATTATTTGATAATTATCCAACTATCAAATCAAGTAACGTATATATAAATCAAAGTTTTTTTTCTATATTTACATTAGTTTTTTGGCGTTCGTTTGGATACACGCTTGATATTGTGACGAAAAAACATGCGTTTGGATACACATATATATTATTTCGTTTTGTTTTGTACAATAACAGTTACTCGTTATTATCAATGATAATTATCAACACGTTATTATCATGATAATTATCAACGATAATTATCACGATAATTATCCAGGCCAACCCTGAATAGTAGGCATTGGATTAACGATTAACGGACTTCTGCATATTAACGGAAGTTACCGTGTCCGTTTACATTTTAAAAAGTTAACTTAAAAGCTAATCCGTTAATCAAAATGTTAACTTCGTTAATTAACGATTAACGGAGTAACGAGTTAATGCCCAGCTATGAGTATAACGACAGCGTCTGTGAAAGAATGTCAGACCCGTGCGAAACCACGTGAATCTCCGCTTTGGCCGCACAGCCACTCGCAAGAGATTATGACGAGAGCCCAGTCAAATAATTTAGGGCATACCTACATACTCTACCAAGTATGGAAAGATTTCGCAATACCATGATCGACACATTGTCAAGATAGCTTACATCTCTCCAGATATGAAATGTTTGCTTTAAGATATTAGTTTTTATTAGTTAGGCAGATAGATAGGTACCTATAGTTAGGGAGGCGAATAGGGGAATTTTCGGTAATACTCGAGCGTGGCAGTTTAAGATATGAGAGATACCTTAGACCTAATAGAACAACCTTGTAAAGTATTTAGCTCTATTTGTAGTGACGCGCGCCTAGGATAGACGATCAGATTAGTAAAAAAAAATCGATAGTCTGAAATACTCGAGCGCGTCAGATTAAGATATTGGGGGTTGATTTTAGTGTTTTAAGACTAAATTTAACTAATCAGACGATAAGTCCTTGACGCCGCCGAGTTATAGGGTCGCGAACTTGTAAAAAAAAACGTTAATCCGGCATTCTCGAGCGCGATCTTTTATTTTTTTATTTTGAAGAATATAATCTAAAACTTACTAAAAATACAAAATCTGCCGGTTTCCGCATGACCGGAAGTGTGGAGGAGCCATTTCGTCTTCCGAAAAACGCGTTGCGGCATATAAGTCGCGAACGATACATTTTACAAAAAAAAAGTTTAAATAAACAAAAAAGGGAATATCTATCGCTTTATTGTCATTCTTAAATTCCCCGTTTTATCAAGGAGAAAGAAAGGAAAAAAAAGAAACCAAAAAACCTTTTTCGGTCAGATTAAGAGAACCCACCAACATTTTTGTCAGATTAAGAAAATATGCTTTCAGGATACCGAGATAAACCTCCCCTATGAAAATCTGACGCGCTCGAGTATTTCAAAAAAACTTTTTTTTTTGCATTTTCAAAAATTCATCGTAACTTATCGACCTTATCGTCACGCCGAAATCGTCAGTTTTTTTAAAGGGAGCTTCCTTGGGGCCTACTTAACACCCCTTCCGAAAATCTGACGCGCTCGAGTAATTTTTTTTTTTTGCATTTTTGACTACTTTATATGCCTACCCCCACCACGCAAACCGGCAGATTAGTATACCGTTGTTATCAGAGGCACTTGGGTGGGGCATACGTAGTATGAATATCTGACGCGCTCGAGAATGCCCAAGTAACTGTTTTTTTTAACATTTTTGAAAAACCGTACACGCCAAACCCACCGCTAAAATGGTTTTTACCATACGACCTTTCTTTTCGAAATTATTTTATCTTTCGATTTCGATAGGTCTCGACGGCGCCGTTGAATTACGCCATTTAGCTACCTCGCCTCCCTAACTACTATTTCAAGTGTTCATCAACTGAGTAAATAAAAAATGTAACGCGCGCGTTTCGAATTGTCGGTGTCATGGCAGCAGCCGGAGAAGAACGTCAACAACAACTTAACGGTTTAACGCACAGCAAGTGTGCGCCATGTCAAGGTTCACTTTCGATTTTCGCGTCGTTAAAGTCCCGTAAAATCATTTGACAAAACCTTGGTAAAAAAACACAGTAAGTACCAAGTAGTATTTTGCCAATTTACTGTCAATAAACTTATAGGTACCTAAGTCTAATTATAAGTAGCATAAGCATATACATTACTTACCTAAAAAAAATGCATGTAGGTAAGTACACCCGCATCTTTTTTTCTACTCAAAGTATTAATAGGTACCTACTTTTTTTTGTCAGTAAGTTGCGTATCTTATGAACTCATCTGTCATCTGTGTTATTTGGAACGTAGGTATATATATAACATCGTAACTAAACACAAGTTAATAATTAAATTCCACTAATTGAATAGCGCATTAATAAGTTAAAATTAAATAAACAAAAGCGCGTAGGTATAAATAAATCAATTAACAAATTATAAAAAATACTAACCCCAGATTTTTCTGTCATCGTGTTAGCGAGTCGAGCTTGATCTAATCAACGTTCACAGTTTTGTAGAAAGTGTATGGGTGGATTATTGTTCTAAAGAAAGTTACGCGTTGCATTCTCTGTGGAAGAGTGCGCGAGCGCGGTCGGGCGCGCGAACCGTTGGTGCACGCGCAACTGACGGCCTCGCGGCGCGGCGCAGGCGGCGCGGCGGCCGGCGCGGGCGCGTCACGCGCGTCCTGCACCACCGCTTGCTCAATTATCCCTCCTCGGTCAGATGAACGCAAATTTTAACGACATCTTATCAAACCAAACTCCGCAAATAAACAAAAACCTTTACAAGTCTACCTACGCACGCAGCCCAGGTTATGCCGCTCTACCGAACTATACCGGTTACTTGTACCTATCTTTACAGTAGGTAAGTACTCAGTTATTTATAATAGTCTATAATTGATATCTTGGGACAATTAAAGCTTGTACAGACTATTAGTACTTAATTTAATCGAGTAACGAGTTTTTCAGTAGCTAATGGATATGAACAACGAAAATTAATCCGAGTGGTACAGCTAGTGCCACCAGAGTTGAGGGTCACGCACACAACAACATGTCAAGTAATGGCAGCGGGATTTAGAAATTACTGATCTTTTTTTTCGTACCAATAGCAAGTTCAACGGTGAATTGCAAGATAGACTAAAAATATTATTTCCAAAAATACATTCAATACAGCCAAAACGGAAAATAAATTATTTTCATTTATTTTTTCATATTTTTAGATACCTATTTCAACAGATTTCGTTTAAAAAAAGGTAAAATATGCATAATACAGGGTAGAAAGTTGAGTTGGGGCATTAAGGGCAGCTACCAGAACCCTTGCTGCCACGCGAAAATGATCTTAGTAGACCTCACCCAACTTTTTGAGTGATGACAATCGACATTCACACATTTTTGATAAAATACAGTCAGCGAGAAAATCGTCAGAAATGAGTAATTTTTTTTTAATGCCTATCTTTTCCATTTCTCATAAGGATTAAAACATTATTTGAGACCAACTGAGGTTAGAGTACCTACTAGAACACTCACAAATCTGGTTCTGGTAGCTGCCCTTAATGCCTCATCTCAATTTTCCACCCTGTATATTATTAATCGTAAAGCCCAAAGAGAATAATAAATTGCCTGGTGTTCATATATCTAGTTGTTAACGTTGTCTAACTATACTTTCTATACTTTGTTATTTCGTTATCAAACCCCTTCAAAGATGACTGAAGCAACTGGCAATCATTACATCGTTATGTCATATTTATATATTATATATATACAGGGTGCCTCTGACCTTGGGGCTTTAAATGCATATATCAATTCTACTGCTGAAACTAAACTTCTTTTGTTCTGTAAGTTGTTAAAAATATGTTCTGTTTAAATTTATTTTTTATCATACAAGTTAAATCTAATTTTCAATGTACGCGATCCAATTCTCCATTTTCCTTTAGCCCTCGTACCAAGATAATGTCGCCCCCGTACCATGAGATAGTGATTACATGGCCAGTATGTAATACACTGATTTTACAATTAGACTAACTAGTTATCTAAATTTAAGTTATTTTTTCATGTCGCAGAACAAAAGTAGTTCAGTTAAGCGAGTAGAATCGATCGTTTAAATTAAAGCCCCAAGGTCATAGACACACTGTATATAGGTATACCATTCACTCATTCATTTCATTCGTTCACATTTTTGCAATCAGTACCTACTTCATGTAGCTGTGTGTCTAATCAATCAATCATTCACCTCCACTGTCGTGGCACTACCTAAAGTCTCGTCGCTCGACTTTAAATTACAACTAAAACACTCGCTACTCAACCAAATTACTAATGTGGTCTGCACGAGCCTTAAGTGACGACGTGTTTTAGACGAAACGAATGAAATGAGTTTATTTAGCTAAAAAGAACATACTAATCTTAAGAATAACGCAATCAACAATTTGCTAATAAAGGTCGCCACCTCGCCACTCAGCTTGGTGTCACGAAATATGCCAATGGATATTCCGTGACGCTGATTTCAGTGTCGCCTGATTATGGTAATGTTTTTAACTCGGCCGCCGCCATTACTGTCAAGAAAAAAAAGGTATCAAAACTTCGACCACAGGATAACAGCTCAAAGACGCCGTGGTTTTTACCGCCTAGAATAGAGGCCCTGGTTCTACAACACGGTAAAACCATATTGCTTTTGACGTGTTATAAATTATAATACATACATCGTTATCGCGGGAGCAAAAACAAATCTATTAAAGAACAGATATAACAGATGGTCGGTTCAGTATAAACGGAATATTCTGCCTATACACTCTAACCACAGAACAGATAAGGGGTCATCCATAAAGTACGTCACACGAATTTCATGATTTTTTGAGCAACTATGGCTTATGCATAAAGAACTATCGCGGTAGTGGCACTCGTATCTAGTCGTTTGATTTATTGTTGTGAGATGCTTTGTGACAGACAGACGGACAGCGGAGTCTTAGCAATAGGGTCCAGTTTTAACCCTTTGGGTACGAAACCCTAAAAATACCGTAGGTAACTTCAAAAATAACCGACCAGACGAATTAATATTAAAGTGGAGGGGGTGACTGGAGGGGCTAATCCAAACCCGCAGTACCTACCTATAGCCCGTAATAGCAAAAAACTTATCCTACAAAACAAAACAAAAAAACATGTTTTCAACTTACGTAAGGTAGCGTGAATTTACCTTACAAAAATATAGTTAAGTACTTCGTTTATACTGATTCAAAATAGGAAACTATTATTTAAATCGATCTTAGATATATTCTTCGGGGGCCGGGGCGGGGCGCTTACCTACCTAACTCTTCTGTGTAACGTTAAAACGAACCATTGAAATACAAGTAAATACCTACTTACCTCTCTGAAGCCACTGGTAGCTTGAAAAAGGACAATTCACCGTTTAAAGTGGAATTTAAGCAACCGTCCACTGAACAGTTATAATAACTTCTTTTTTGTTGCTCCATCATACCTAGTTATCGCACAAAAAAGTCCACAGAAGCGACGCGTGTCAAGCGGACGGCACTCGCGCTCGCACTCTTCCCAACTACTCCGAGATATTGTGTCCGTGAGCGGCGTCTATGTGTGCGTTGCTCGAGCGCACTTTGTATGTAGATTGCTTTCTGTACCTATGTTCTGTGGCTCTAACGGCCAAACCCTATATTCAATCCGAGGATAGATAAGATAAGGATTACCTCGGGTTAAAATTTGACACTTGCCCATACAAAATGTGTCAAGTTTTAATCCGAAGTAAGCCTATCTGTCCGCGGATTGAATATAGGGTTTGGCCGTAAGCCTCTAAGAAGTTCTTCATATCTTGCACGAAATTTTCGCTGGAAACAGTCAATTACTTACAATTTGTAAACGCTTTTATAAGTCAACGTGTCAGCTTTAATAAAATAATATAAAAGTCAAATATTTTTGTCCAGAACTAGTTTATTTTTTTAAAATATATTTCATATTTAATTTAGATATATTTAAAATAATATGATGAGACATTTGAAATAATATGATACATTTTGAACTCGTAGGTATAAACGTTTCTCGATACGAGTGTCACTTCTGTTATTGCCTATTTGTCATAATCTTTGACTACTGTCAAATCGTTTTTGCTCCCGCGATAACGATGTATGGTTATATATAGTATCGACAACGTCACCATAGCTCTTGTTTAATTGACAGTAATGGCGGCTGCATTAACAATACAACATCGCGTCAAAAGCAATTGTTTTACCACGCATGAATAGAGGTGGTGTTCCACGAACTTAACGGTACCGGATTCAATTCCCGGTAGGTATGGGTTAATATTTACGCGGTAAGCGCGAGTATTAGATTCTGAGTCTTCCAGTAGGTACATATAATAAAGTTAAGTATCGAAGGGAAAATATCTGCACATTCGAGATATGAACTTACAATGAGCAGCAGAACACGTTTCTACATTTTTTAAAGTTGGTTTCTGTTTGTCTGTTTAATTTTGTTCCTCCTCGCATCAATTGAAAACCACTTAACCAATGTTTCAATAAACGGTGACCGGCGTCGCTATTGCCTAACGCACTCGCAATCGCAATCGGTTTCAAAGTGGAACAGTTGGTTACATTTTGTGTGCAGGCGCAGACTCGCGTCGGACTGTCAACATGACAACGGTTGCGATTGCGAGTCCGTTAGGCAATAAGCACTCGGTACCCTTAACACGAGTTAAAATTACCATGCTAGCTAGCGAGTCGAATGCTCTGTCCCTCGCACTCTATAAGAATACTTGCGAGGCATTCGAGGGACAGAGCTTCGACAATGTAAAAAATGTTATAAAAAGGCCGAATAAATTATTCTCCAAAACGTTGCTGTGTAGATTAACGTTACAGAAGAGAAGTTGTGATTGAAACTAACAGTGTCACGTTGATTCTTGGAAACATTGTTTTAATGTATTATCGAGAGTTAAATTTCGAAAACACCCGAAACCGACGTACGTGCATGAAGAGAAAGGTGAAGAGGAAGCGAAAATTGTATGTTTAGACCGGTGCACCTGGCGTTCCATAGTCTCTGCCTACCCTATTGAGAGACAGGCGTAAAGGTACCATACATATGTGTATGTATGTTAAAGTTCGAATATACATATTTAAGACAATATTTGGACAGTCAAGCTCCTATTCTTAACTTAGCTTGGGTTTTACAATTTTGATCATGCACATATTATTTTATTATAAGTACTGAACTAAGTACTTGAACTGCATTTCGTGCAAAATGTTTCATACCAATCCAAGATCCAAAGATATTAAGTATAATCGTTTGGAAGTTCTGCTTCGTTATTAGTTCCACTTCCCCACGTTCAATTTGATGAGTAAAAGTAGCTCTTGACGAACTTATTAAAGGAATTTTATCGCTATTTTTGGGATGCAAATGCTTACTTAACTTCCTACAGAAAATACCAAATTCGAAAACATTATTTTAAACATCGGACTATTTACTCTCACCTAAGGCACTTCTTTTGAAGTAGGTAGGTAGGTTAATTATGACCTTTCTAAAAATAAGAATCATTGAAATCGGGTCTTAAGCTTAAGGTAAAAACTTATGAGTGTTTCCCGTTCGTCCGATCCGTTGACCGATCAATCGGTCCAAAGAGACTTTTTTTTCCCGATCGACCGACTAATCGGACCTATGGGAAATCGTTGTCCCATTTGACCGATCATAATAAAAACATGTACAGTCATTTTGAAAAGTACTTCATAAATCATAAAACCAAAACAAAATTAACTTTCAACTGCTAAAATAAACGACAAATATAATATAATATATAAACAGTTTGTATGTTAAATAACTAGCCCTCTGCCCGCGGCTATTGATTGTATTGCCGTGGTAAAAATAGCTTAATGCCATCCTATCCATTCTAATTAAGTATTTATTAGGTAATTTTTAGTTGTTTATATTTTTATTAGGTAACTACTTAGGTATTATACAATATGCTAAAACTACTTTAAAAGTAGAAAATAATATTAATAATAGGCACTACTACTTACTTCCATTCTTACGTATACGTAGGTATTTTTATCTATAGGTAATTTTATTTTTATTTTTAATATGAATTTATTAGTCTTCATATTAAAATTAAAAATAAAATTAAAAATTAATTACTCGACATGACTGTACAATATTTAAAAACAGGGCGTCGGTCAAAAGGGAAAATTAATTCCCGTTAGACCGATTGATCGGTCAACGGATCGGACGAACGGGAAACACTCAAACTTATGCGTGAACATACATAAGAACCGGTCAAGTGCGAGTCGTATGGAGCGTCATTTCGTTTCGGTTCGTTCTTATTGTAGTTAATTCATTATATTCATATTTTTAATCTAACTAAATTCTTTCACCTTTAGAATGCCATATTATCCCTGAGTAACATATATACCCTTTTATTTTTCTTTGCGGACGGGGTCGCGGGCAACGGCTAATGAGTTATATTTTTCTTAAGTAAATATTACGGAGTGTGTAAAGTAAAAACGGTGGTCAGTCGGACGAACGAGTGAATGTAGCAGCGGCGAGTTTAAGTAGTCCCGTCAGAGCGAACACATTTTAGCGCGTGCATTTTCAATTTGGCAGCATGGTGTCTGTCGATAAGATCGAACCTATAAGGCTTATAGGCTACCTAAATGAGAATAGAAAATATAATAAGAAAATAAATAGAAACGTGCTAAAAGGTGTTTTGTTTGCACTGACAGGACTTCTTAAACTCGCCGCTTCGACATTCACTCGTTCGTCCGACCAAACTCAAAAAAAAAATCAAAATCATTTATTCTGTAAGTAGGCCCTGTAGGCACTTTTACAAGTCTGAATCTACCATCTACCAGCGCTTCAAGAGACCATTGTTGAGAAGAAGCACCGCAAGAAATACAACAGTGAGCCATTTTTTTAAATAAATAACTTATTACAATACTAAACTTAGTACCAATTTCACCAAACGATGTTAACCACTTAACAGACGATTAGAACGTTAACAGCTGTCAAAACGTATGAACTAACAATCGATTGACATTGATTAAATTTAACATCGTTTGGTGAAATTGGTACTAAAGCTATCTAATTTAAATGTCACAGGGATGTACAGGTCCCAGTAGTAATAATAATTAAATTAATAAAAATGTCAGGTTAAAATAATAATACAATTCCGGAGATGTACAGAGTCTCCAAATGTCAAATTAAAATTAAATATAGGTAAGTAGGTAATTAAACAAAAAAACAAAACAACAAAAAAAAAACAACAAACACAAACAAGGGAGATGTAGAAAGTCTCCACGGTCAATTTTGGAGATGTAAAGAGTCTCCAGATGTCAAATTAAAATAATAAGCATACAAGGAGATGTATATAGTCTCCACGGTCATTAATAATTGTAATACAAATAATTCAGTCCCAAGCATTGTCATCATTCATATTATAATCTTTAATACTATAATACGCTTTAGAAATTAGTTGACGTTTAACGTAACTTTTATTTACTGATAAATGAGTAACACTACTTGGGAGCTTATTATAGAACCTTATACAATTACCCATGAAAGAGTTTTTTATTTTGTGAAGCCGTGTAAAGGGCACTGCGAGCTTATGTTTATTCCTGGTATTAACATTATGTATGTCACAGTTCTTTCTAAAACTACTACGGTTAAAATATTCGTTTCTTTGAACTTATCTCTAAGCGAGTCTCTATGACCCATCTTGTAAACAGCACGAATAGCCCTCTTCTGTAGAACAAAGATGCTGTTTACGTCAGCACCACTACCCCATAGTAAAATACCATATGACATAATACTATGGAAGTAACTAAAATAAACTAATCGAGCGGTTTTCAAGTCTATTATATTCCGAATTTTATTAACTGCAAAAACTGCAGAACTTAGTCTATTCGCTAATTTAGCCAGATGAGGACCCCATTGGAGTTTGGAGTCTAACGTTATTCCAAGAAATACTGTATCATTAACTAGGTCTAATCTATCATTTTTTATAGTTACAGTAGTTTGTCTATTTTTCACATTTGTAGTCATAAATTTAATACATTTAATTTTAGTCTTTTTCTCATTCAGTAATAAATTATTAACACTGAACCAATCTACTACTTTTGATATAGCATTGTTTACATCGATATTAAACTCCTGTTGTCGTTTGACTTTAAATACGAGTGAGGTATCATCAGCAAACAATACTATATCATGTTTGTCCTTTATAAGGTATGGTAAATCATTTATGTAAATGAGGAATAAAAAAGGACCCAACATTGAGCCCTGTGTTACGCCCATTTTGACCAAAGACCCAGGTGATCGTTTTCCATTCACGTCTACCCTTTGTATTCTCCCGTATAAGTACGTTTTTATTAAGTTTAGCGCAGTACTTCTAACTCCATAATGGTGTAGCTTCCTGACCAATGTGTCATGGTTAACGCAATCGAAGGCCTTGGACAAATCACAGAAAATACCTAAGGCATCATGTGACCCCTCCCAGGCTTCAAAAATATGTTTAATTAACTCAACACCAGCTTCGGTTGTCGAGCGACCCCGAGTAAAACCAAATTGTTTGGTGTGTAATAAATTATTATATTGAAAATGTTCCATTAATTGTGATAAAATAAATTTCTCAAAGATTTTACTGAAAGTGGGTAGTATGGAGATCGGTCTAAAGTTAGTGGGGTCAGACCGACCGCCGTTTTCAAGAGAATCACACCCGTACCCGCGCAGTTGCCTGCTTTCCTTTCTTAGCAATAATGTATTACGAGTATTAACGCATTCACTGTCGGCAAGGCGTCTAAGTGTACAGCTGACTTTTACCCAGTACCAGAACATGAAGCTTTCTAATTTTCTATGATATTTTACACAAAAGGTATATTATTTTATCAGAGACGTACTTGTAAATTAAGGGTCCCTCTATACTATACCTACTTAATATACTCGTTCACGGTCTGCTAAAATAGTCTGCACATTTTAAACTATCGCGGTTATTATTCACTAAATCGCAACAAAAATATTTGTAAGGCGTGCCAGGGTACCAGGGCCAGCCAATAACGACATGAAACATCGCGATCGCGCCTGTTATTACGATTTATTTATATCTTGTTCGGTCACTTGAGAGTAGTTAACACACAAGTTTGCAACCCTCTTTAGAGGCAGCAAGCAAGCAAAATGTAGGCACCTATTTCAGGTTCTTTGAACTACCCTAAGGAAGCGTTTTTCAAGTATCTTTGGTCAATATTTGAATTTGATAAAAACTAAATTTTCTACAATTTAAGCGTAACCCGAGCACACCATGTGCATTGGTTGCGGAGATACAGCAAGTCAAAGAGCATTTTTTTCAAAAAGTGAATATTTATGTTGTTGTAGGGTCATTTTCCAAGACAGGTTCCGGTTGAACTAATGCTCCTAGGTAAAAGTCATTGCAAAAGGATTGGTAGGAAATTTAATCAGTTCTAATTTAATACCAAAGTGGTGCATCTAGCTTTCATAGTTTCTTCAAAAATAATAAAATATCGGATTTTGGTTAAATGATAAAAACATTGTACTGAATAATGTAAGTATGTATGTATTTCTTAAGCAGTCGGGTAAAAACCAAGACCGTAAATTTGACTTTTAAGATATAACAATGATTTCAAAACAAAAAAGCGTAAACATAAAAAAACAACATATTTGTATAAGTAGTCCTCGTTTTCTTTCGAAATCAATCTTTCCCCAATCTTGAATTCAAAATTCAAAATATTTATTCAGTAAATTGGCCACATGAGGGCTCTTTTACACGTCGGTAACATGGAGTGAATCTACTAGCGCTTCGGACAAGACCATCATTGCGGAGAAGAAGCGCCGCAAGAAACTCCAGCAGAAGGTCATTTTTTTCAATTATTAAATACAATAATACTTAAAAGTATCTAAATTACATTACAAGGTAATAAAGTAATAAATAATTATTTTTAAAACTAACACAAATAAAATCATTACAAATGTAAGGTCAATAAAATACCTAATGTCTAGCTAGGAGAACAACATTACGAGGTCTCTACGTCAGGAACGATAATTAAAATAGTTAACTGAATAACAGGTCCAAGGCAAGCGTGAACAGACCGGACCCCACAGACAGCACCCGTTCACGAGTATGACGCGTATCTCAGCCATCGCCTCCCTCAACCATGTGTTCGGGAAGGTGGCGACCCGATCAACGACGCCGCCGTAAGCAAAGACCTTAGAGTGAGCATGACATGCTCACGCTGCCGGACAAAATGTATCAATAATAAAGGGAACTGTCCGGCTAGGAACATCACAATGTGTTCTCATTTCTTAAGTGTCTTGTGCACAAGAACCAATAAAAAATACTAACAAAAAGGGATACATTAGGTAAACTTAAATTTAAATGTCTACATCATTGGCTTAAAGGCATTTAACAATAAGCGCTGCTCAGTGCTCACATATTAAAATTAACCACAATTTCAGTAATAGCTCATACTAGTTAGGTACTTAAAAACGTCTTTATCATCTACGAAGTCATTTATAATATGCCTTACATTGCGCTGCTTGCATTAAGCGCTGCTTGCTGGAAGCAGCGCTTAATGCGAGACTTAAATTTAGTGAATGGCATATTGACAATATCGGTAGGTATCTTATTGTAGAAGCGTATACAGTTCCCCACGAATGATGTGCTTACTTTACGAAGACGGTGACCTGGGACTACGAGTTTATCCTTATTTCGCGTGTTGAGCTTGTGAACGTCACGGTTATGCCTAAATTCATGTATGTGTTTGCGAACATATATGATATTTTCAAAGATGTACTGCGACGCGACAGTATGAATATTAATTTCTTTAAATTTATCTCTGAGTGAGACCCGTGAACCCAGCTGATAAATAAAACGTATAGCCCGCTTTTGTAATATAAATATGGCCTGGATGTCAGCCGCTTTTCCCCACAACAAAATCCCATAACTCATAACACTATGAAAATAACTATAATACACCAGTCTCGCTGTCTCGACGTCTGTAAGTTGGCGGATGCGCTTTACTGCATATGCTGCAGAACTAAGTTTACCCGCAAGGGTGGATATATGCGAATTCCATTGCAGTTTTGAGTCCAAAGTAATACCTAAAAATACTGTTTTATCTTCGAATCCCATTGTCTCATCCTTTAGTCTTATACTATATTCCCATTCACTCCTATCACATTTGATAAAGAAAATTTCATACACTTGGTTTTCTTGGCATTTAAAAGTAAGTTGTTGGCTGTAAACCAGTCAACAGTTGTTGACAACGTGTCATTTATGTCATTAAAATTTGCCTGTTTTCTATCTACTTTGAATAAAAGTGAAGTGTCGTCGGCAAATAGAACTATTTCATGTTTGTCGCGCACGACATAAGGGAGATCGTTGATATAAATCAAAAACAAGAATGGGCCCAGAATTGAGCCTTGAGGCACTCCCATAGCAACAGCTGATCCCGGGGATTGCGTTCTGTTTATGTCCACCCGCTGAGTTCGGTGAGCAAGGTAAGAAATAATAAGATTAAGGGCACCGTTTTTGATACCGTAGTAGCTTAGCTTCCGCACTAACGTAACGTGATCAACACAGTCGAACGCCTCGGATAAATCACAGAAAACTCCAATGACATCTAGTGATTTTTCCCAGGCATCAAAGACGTATTTAATTAGGGTCGAACCGGCATCTGTAGTTGACCGACCTTTGGTAAACCCAAATTGACTACTATGAAACAACTTATTCTTACTAAAATGTGAGGATATTTGGTTGAGAATTATTCTTTCAAAAACTTTACTTAGTGCTGGCAGTATAGAAATTGGTCTAAAATTTGTGGGGTCTGTTCTTGCCCCTGACTTAAACAAGGGTATAATCTTACTATGTTTCATCAGATAGGGAAACACTCCAATGTCGACACACTTGTTAAATAATGCAGCCAGATATGGTGCAGTTAATTCTATGACAGACTGTAGTACTGTGATGGAGAGGCCCCAGAGATCTTCAGTCTTTTTTAGATTAAGAAACCTAAAAGTTTTAATTACAATTTTTGGAGAGACATGACAAAAAATAAAAACATCTGTGCATTCCTTCACATTGGATCTTAATAATATTTCAGCTTTATCAGGAGATGATTGTAATGTATCTAAGGGTTGAATTTGATGAAAGCTTTTTATTATTTTTTCTATAAAGCTTTTGCGATTTCGAGCACTGGCTTTGTAAAGTGGTTCGCATTTACAAATAAACATTGTTGTATTTTTTTTTTTCAATAAATCAAAGTCAAAAAAAGCGAAAGAATGGGAATGTCCAGAGGTTGTGTTTTCGGTCACGGCACCAACATGAGGGTTGGCGCCCTCATAACCCTCTAGCATTAGTCACTTGGTTGAGGCCCGAAACGACATCCCCGAAGAGAATGAGTCAATTTCTTCTGAGGCAAACCAGCGCCACGGGTCTTTGACGGCTCCACGGCGGCGGCGGCTCTCCCCCGCTTCTCCGGACATTGAGTACTGATACAGGGTTTTAGAGTAAGCTTGACGAGTTCGGACTCCTTCGCTGACGTGTAAATCCGATACACTGTATCTCAAAAAAAGCGATTTTAAGTAATTGGCAATTTAAAGTTTTTTTGAATTTTAACGATTTTAAGACACATGTAATTGAGACGGTAGTGTGAGGTATCATTAGATAGGTATTTTGACTGGATATCCAGCCATCTAATTATTTTAACTGTATTTAAAATTACAGTGTTTTGCCTATTTAGACCCTAAAGATTTGTAAAATACAGTGTTTTTTAATTACTTATATCTCAGTAACTATAACGAAATTTAAAAAAAAAACTCTATTGCTATTTAGACTAAAGGACGAGGAGTCAATATAACGTTGTTAAATCAAAACACTGTATCTTAAGTTACAGTGTATTGTATTTACACGGCAGTTCGCAATACCACACAATGTCCTTCAACGAAGATCTTTTCATTGAATATAAAAATACTCTTGACGCAACGTTCTTTTGCGTAGCACAATTTAAGAGAGTCAAATAAAATACCTATTTCAAACGAAAAAATAATTGTGTAGTTTTTTTATATGAACTTTTTGTTTTCAAAAGTTAGGAGTGATTTAATGATATAAGTAATATGATAAACCAAAATGAACGAATGATAATCTATGAACACAATCAATGAATATGACTATGAATATAATAATTCAATTTCCATAGAAAAGTTAGTGAAAAACCTTAACAAAAAAATATATATCTTTTGACTACTTTATTTTTATTAGCTGATATTTTATGCAAAACATGTTGTTATGTGTTGTGTAGATTAAATAAACTGAATTGGAAATCCATTAAAAAATAAAATGCGGCCCTGTCCCACATAAAAATAGTTGTGATTTTTGGTAAAAACCTTAATTTTGTCTTAATTTACCATGTTTTGTATGCAGTTTTAGCTAAAGTTATAGCTCTATAGACGTATAGCGGGTTATAATTAATCTATTTTTTTTTTGCATTTTTATGGTTTCTATGCGTTTTTCTCGACAGTCAACTCAGAAAATAATTATAGAAACAGCTTCGGTGTCTTTTGTAAACCTCTAAAATGGTAACAGCTATCAATTAAACACACAAACTACACGTGACCGCAACTATAACTATAAGGCAGATATTGTACTGACTTAGATATTATTTCTAATCTTTTCCTCAATTTGCACTGCGTTCTTTATTTTCCCCAAAGCCGCAATGGCCGAAAGTAGCTTTTTACTTACATATATTTTTATTTATATGTTCCGTAGTTTGAATTAAATTAAGTAATACGTACAAATGTAGACTGAGATGGATTAAAACGTATGCCAAATTGCACCGAGTGAACCTTTTTTCCTTCGTTAGTCATAACCATTGCACGGTTTTCAACGAGTTGCACCCCTTTCCAGGGGTTGAATTTATTAAAGGATGTATAAAGCTCGATTTTAACCCATACAAAGCAATCAGAAATGTTTTTATCAGTTCTTAGATTTTTTCCAGACTTTAGTGAAATTTGATCTAATTTGACCATACTAAAGAGGTTAACCATCTAGAAAAGGCTTTTGGTTCTCGTCGCCCGACTAACGTCGCCTACACCCAAGCTCGACCATGGCGATGCTGTTCCCTCTTCCTCCCAGCGGGAGGAGCTCAAGTCCAGAACAAGAACATGGCAGCGCACCTCCGGGATCTTACTCCGAAACACCACAGTGTGCTAATGGATACTCCGTTCCTTTCACTCGCCAATCGTGCCAAAAACCACACGCAATGTTATACCTATTCATTTAGTTATTGGTCATATACAATATATTCATGGTGCGGAATAAATATATATATACCTATGTGTAAAATTTCAACTTTGTGATGTTAAGTTTTTTTGAAAAGTCACTGTGACACATACAGGCACACGGGCATGGTGAAATTATAAGGGTTAGACTACAAAACCCTAAAAATGCAGTTTGTCGTTTTTAGGGTTCCGTAGTCAAACTAGGAACCCTTTGTTTCGCCATGTCCATCCGTCCGTCCGTCTGTTGTCGATGGATAGGTGTTTCAAAAATATTGCGGGTTTATGGAAACAATTTTTCGAGTAAGGTATCCGTTTATGAAATATTAAGCTTTGCTAATTTAATTTATCTTAGGTTCTTAGGGTTGTTGGTAGTTATGTAGCTCTGCCTACCCCTCTGGGAATAAAGGTGTGAGTTAATGTACCTATGTATTTAAAGCGCAATTTTTTGTTAGAGTAAAAAAAATCTGAAAAAAATCATAAATTAAAGCCCATAATTACAAATTTAATAGGACTAGACTTCAGTGGTTATTGAGTTACAAACGGTTTAACTGTTTATACGAGGGTGCATTGAAAAGTTCTGAGCCTAAGGTTGAATATAATTAAAAAAAAACAAATAAATACTGGCAGGTCAAAGTGCCATATTTAGTCGCCATTATGCACTATCTTTTGTTTTTTTCCTGTCACAATTTTGCATTTTATGCTGGAACTGCTACATAAGGTCACTGATTTTTCAAGTAATGGATAAAATTGAGCACCGTTCTGTCATAAAATGTTTGCAAAAGAAGGGGTTAACACCAAAACAAATATTTGAAGATATGAATCAAACATAAGGGCAATCTGCTCCATCGTATGCTACCATAAAAAGATGGGTAGCTGGTTTCAAACGTGGCCGGGAGACTGTTCAAGAGGAGCCTAGGAGTGGGCGGCCGTTGACGGCTACTACGGACGAAAATGTCAATAATATATTAGATGCGATAATGAAGGATAGGCGATTGAAGATTGTGGAGATAGCGGAAGCAATGGGTATTTCTTATGAGCGGGCACAGAACATCATCACCGATGTTCTTGGATTTTCTAAGGTGTCAACCAGGTGGGTGCCTAGACTGCTTTCAGTCGAGAACAAACGAGTACGTGTTACAATTTCCCAAGATTGTTTATGTATTTTTCAACGTGACTTCGACAATTTTTTCAATCGTTTTATAACTATGGACGAGACATGGGTCCACCACAGTACACCAGAATCGAAAGAACAATCCAGGCAATGGAAAAGACCAGGTTCACCACCACCCAAAAAAGCCAAGGTCATTTTGTCAGCTAATAAGGTAATGGCCTCAGTTTTCTGGGATTGGAGGGGGGTTATCATGAATATCATGATAGACTATCTCGAAAAGGGCAAAGCAATAAATTCGGACTACTATTGTGCTCTTTTACGTCATCTGCGTGAGGAAATTAAAATAAAGAGACCTGGAATGCTGTCGAAAAAAGTACTGTTTCACCAAGACAACGCTCGCGTTCACACTTCGGCGAAATCAATGGCACAAATATATGATTGTGGATTTGTAGTGCTGCCGCATGACCCTTACTCGCCGGATCTAGCTCCTCCCGATTATCATCTCTTCCCAAACCTCAAAAAACACTTGGGAGGACAAATATTTTCGACAAATATGGAGGTACAAGAAGCAGTAGACTCATATTTTAACGACCTCAGCGATTCTTTTTTTTTTGATGGGATAATGAAGTCGGAGGCGAGGTAGACTAAGTGCATTGACCTTCATGGAAAATATGTCGAAAAATAAAATTGTTATAAAAAGTGAGCCCGTTACTTTTTTTTACCAGGCTCAGAACTTTTCAATCCACCCTCGTACCTACCGAAAACTTATTTGCGGTGTTGGTGTTTAACCGCGACCTATGTCGATGTACGGGAGTAACAGTTTTCCAACGGCAAATTTAAGTTTGTCGCGAGGTCTAATTTGTTTGTAGTAACGGCTTTGGAGCCCTACGATGGGCATGGTCCGACATGCTCTAGTCCTTTTTTTAGCCTGTAAGTGGCAAAAAAGCTTATGTGTGTAATTTTTAAATTCCAATCATTATTGATTTCCAAAATACTTGAATAGGTACTTAATGTGTTATTATTGTTGAAAAGGAGTAGCCGAAATATATATGAAAATTGATATTTTCATGTTTCTAACTTTGAAAATGACCCAATTACCATCTAAATTTCAGCATTTTAATAAATGTGACTAAATTGTGTAGATTCATATCATATCATATCATAGGCTTCAGGGTATAACACTATCACCGTCCCAAATTTCATCAAATACGGGTCAGTAGTTTTTACGTGATCGAATTATATAGGTAAACATACTTACAGACAGACCGACTTAACATACTTACAGATAGACAGACAAAAATTGAAAACAATCGAAATGTGTTCTGTGGTTGACTCCCAAGCCCGCTGGAGTATCTTTTCTCATATATCTTTAATGTACAGATTTTGTCTATACATTAAAACGATTTGAGAAAATATATGTTTAGATATAGATGACATGACGCACATAATAATTTATATTTTTTTATTTAACTTGCAATGTATGTATGTATGTATGTAGTGGTCAAATCTTGTTTAAGTTAAATTTGACCCACATCCCGTCAATGGAATGGGCTGAAATTTGGACCACATATGTAAACCCAATGACAATGCAATATTATGATATCTAAGAGATGAAATTATGATGAAGTCTGAAGGTGGCGACAGGAACTCCGCTATTCTTACCGTAGACCCACCGTATTACGATCAATAGTTTGGTCTTGATGAGCAGATAGTTTTTGCAAAAAAAAAGTAGTTGGCAACAAAAGCTTGTCCCAAAAATTGCATCGTGTTTTAAAAATATCGGAAATATATAATAGTCCCGTAAGATCCCGTTTATCATTATAAATTATAATTGTGCCATGATTAGTAAGTACTGAACTTAACTGCTAAAAACATAAGAATATGGCTCAAGAATATGACTCAAACTAAATCCACGATTCATTATCTACTGGCTGAATTTCAGCGCAGGAGTAATCGCTCGCGCTCTTATCTACACCGTCAAGTAAACAATAAACGTTACCTCTTCTCTCTGGGTCCCCAGCATGAGCAGTGCGACGCTCTCCGGCGGCTTGTCTTCTCGGGACTGCATTATGTATATTACTACTAACTGCACTGTCAGTCTTTGGTTGTGATGAACTGCCTCCTTGAGGAGTAGGTATTTATCACGATCACTTTGATAAAAGTACTCTGTTCGATATTTACATTGCCTTGTAGATAAGAACCTCATTTAGAAGAATCAAATAACTAGTTCAAATAACGCTCACATACGTCACATTTTATCTTTACTCTGGGGCGTTCGTTCGCGAAATGGATGACGGCGAAGAGTTCGTACGATTCCGTTCGTATTTAAAGCCTAGCATATGTCTATAGCTTAGTCATGCTTGCGCAAAAAATGCAGCGTATTGCATCATTAACTTATAAACCGCGCTTCTAATGAACATGACACCATAGAAGCCAGTATACAATTGTTATCTGGTTTCATTTGATTTTTTATTGCGAAAAACATAGCTTCCATTAAGACACGGCGACTTACCTACTATATTCTCAAGTTAAGTAAAATACGAGCAGTGACCTATCCGACATTTGGTGATAAATGAAATTATTACGTAGGTACTCATGCTCGGCCTAGTCATTTCTCAAGAAACTTATAACCTACAGAGATTGCACAGCTTACAAACAATGAAAGCTAGGAAAAATTACAATATATTAGGTCAGGTATGTTTTGCATCTCTTTCTTCAGGAAGGATGAAAATAAACAATAACCTTGGAATAAATAATTTGGTTGGATTTCATTACATTATATTAGTAAGCCATTCAGACACCGCCGAAGAACCAAAGCATAAATCCTCTTTACAAATAAATAAGATCAAAACAATTTCTGACCGTTACGGTGAAGTCACCCTTTTCTTTTTACTGAAAAGGTCACCATTTTAGGTAATGAAATAAAAACTATGCTTATTTTAATCATTGTTGTTATGTATATAACAATTTAAAGGTTAGGATCGGTCAGTAATTGTAAACTTTAAAGTAAAATCCTGAATTTTTTTTAAAAACTATTCTTACTCCGTCACGCATAAATCCTCTTTCTAACGAAATAAAAATAAAAAATAAAACCTTATTTTGACAGTAATAGCGATGTGCTATTGTTTTTAATGAAATATGTCATTTATTACATGCATGTAAAATAGTACATTATTGCCTAGGCAGTGAAGCAGGCAATTGCGGGCCGAGTATTGGTTTAAACGGACGAGCTTGCGAGTTACTCTTTACCGCTTTTTTTATGTTTATGACAAGGCGAAACGCAAGCTTTTTTAGAAAAAAAAAATCACGCTATTCCAGACACAGATAAAAAAGTTACATTTCGAATAATATATGGATGTATAAGACTTGTGCCCTCATTTTATTATGGCCGTTTTCACTTTTTTAAAAGTTACAAACTAGATAACAATGAAATTTGTATGCAACATTGCGGGCTTGTGCAGCGTTTTTTTTATTTGGGAACTGTCTGTAAACTATGTACTTCGCGTCTTGGAGTTAGTAATGTCAACTTTTCCGGTAATTTTTGAGAAAAGATAATTCTTAGCTTCAAGAATGAATTCTAAAGCGAATACTATCAAAACAATATTTGCAAAACAACCCAACTCATTGTATAACCTCGCGATGGTAAAATGAGTATATCAGCGTTTTTGTAGTAGCATGATTGATTAATTTGATTATTGATATTTTATTTTGTTGTATTGTAAAGTTTATTTCATTTCAGATTTCAAATATGCCACTCGCATTGTATTCTTTGAAACTGCCAAATACTATATATTCGTTGACATGTTCTTCAGAGAGCTACCGTGTGTCGTTGTATCTTTAAAAGACGAAGGGATGCCGGCGGATGCGATGGAATTTACGTTACTGGCAATGAAAATAGCGATGAGGATTTAGAATAAGCGTATTTTATTTCATTAGCTAAAATGGTGTCATTTTTTAGTAATCGAAAAAGGCTGATGTCTAGATCTTATTTATTTGTAAAGACGATTTATGCTTTGGTTCTTTGGCGGTGTCTGAGTGGCTCACTAGTAAAATGTAATGAAATCCAACCCAATTATTTATTTAATTTTGACATAGTTACTTTCCAATTTAATCCGTCAAATTAATGTGTGTGACAGAACGTTAAGTAAGGCTTACTTAGAAATAACAATTAGAGAGGTAGCTCCTTCATAATAAAAAAAAAAATGACTTACCGTTTTTTACATAAGTGTTGAAGATAGAGAGTCAATTTTCTCTTAAAACATAGGTTTTTTTAAGCCTAACAAAATGATAAAATAATGGGACCTATATTACATTTTTATAGTTTTAGAGAAAAGTCATATTTAATTAATTCGGATTTTATTCTTTCCCGGCTGAGCCACTGGGAATTTTTAAACTAAACTTGGCACAATAGTACTAATAAATGTAAGTATAGTATAGAAAAAAATGACGGCTCTTAATCACGAAGGGCATTTTTTCATCCCTTATCCTGCTACGACCTTTGGTTGGATACAATCTGTAATAGACTTTGCTTCCTTCCGGTGTACTGAATTAACACATAGGCCTTTAATTCCGAAATAAATCACTGTTCCCGTGGGATGGCGAAATCACTAATTCTACGCGGTCAAAGTCGCAGATGCTAGTAAAGTTATATCATGATCTGTTATCACTGAACATTACTCTGTTTAACTTAAAAAACAAGATATCTCAAAACTAAGGTTGAATGGGTTGGAACGTTTTTATTAATCGACGTCCAATTGCGTTTTAATTCGCACCCCGCCCACACCTAAATAAGATATACTAATTGAAACCGTTTTCCATCTCTTGTAAACCGAAGGTTTGCATTATTCGTATGAATCTACCTATAGGTATACTTACTGGATCAAAACGCAAAAACGTAATCATGACTCCAGAAAAACATGCGTTTCGGAGGCGTCTCGTAAGGTCGCGACGCGTCAGAGGCATAGGTACAAGTTTTAAACACCTAACAGATTACCCAACTCGAGGCATTTGCATCAAATTTGGTAAAATAAGACTACCTTCTAAAAATTGGAATGAGAACCAAGGCAAATATATTAAATATATCTTAACAATACGGCAAAAGACTAAAATTTGTGGTAATTGTATAAAAATATAAAAAGTGCAACATTCAAACCTTACACACTGATGACAGATCCTGGTTTATCGGAAAGGCCGTTTCTTACAGTAGGTAATCGCGTAATTTATCGAAATCAGTTATTAATAACTCAACGTCCAGATATTCTGCCAAATGTCTATATGTTTGCAAAAAAAAAATATAGACATTCGTGGACATGCGGTGGCAAGATATTAGTCGCATGGAGGCGCCGAGCACGTTGCCGAGGCCCTGCGCCCACGCGACGCACAGCAGGCGCATCAGGGGTCGCTTGTGGTCTTTGCTGGGGTGGTCATCTTTGCTTTGCATGGTACTAATGTAAGAAGTAATGGCAGCGACTAGGATCACGGGTAGTAGCTCGGCCTGCGCGGGGCGGCAGGCACCAGCTTCGTGGGGTACGTTTGCGTGAAAGTAGTCTTTTTCACAAACGGATTCGGAGTCTCACTTATCGCCTTGTTTTTCACTTCCATATGGACCCTCGCATACTTGTCACCTTTTTCTTCTTCTTTTTTTATCAGAACATAAAAAGGGCGATAATCGTTTGAATACATTTTCTATTTTTTTTTTGGTGTTTATAAAAAATTATAGCGATTTGCTATGGCCTTTGATATGGCAGATTATAATGTAAATTCAGTTTTTGGACCGTCATATGACATCTTTTTATTTTTCAGCGAATTCAATTTAAAGAGTTTATATGTCTGAGCTTTATAAATGTCAAAGTAACTATCTGTTTCGCTTTCACGGTCAAATCGCTGAACCGATTTCATTGAATTTTTGTTATAAAGATGATGATGCCATCATGCTGTTTTTGGCAACAGCGACTTTATGAACTCTCAAATGCAGTGCAGCAGAACTAGATGGGGCAGCCCTCTGGCGCGCCTCCAGTTGCTTGCGCAGCCAATTTATGCTGCTAACGAACGCCCACACTGAGCGCGCGTTAGGACACCGTCGCTGTAATTGTAGGCTATGGCCGATGCTGGTGGTCGAGTCTTGAGGTCGTCCCTTTTCCTATCCAGCTCAGACTTCCGATCTTGATAAAAAATGTAAACCTCAAAATTGGTCAGTTCCCGAGACAATAAACTAAGTCTACGTGGACGGAGTCACAGTGACATTGTGATTCAAAACTATATTTCTTAAAGCGAAAAATTATCCAAGTCGTAAAAGTAGTCATGGGTGTTATAACGTAATGATGAATAGGAAAATGATAGTCATAGCGCTGGTACCGGCAGCCCAATCGCTCGAACGTGTCGGATAAATAACGAATCTCGAACGATTTGTTACACATACATACATACATACATACATACCTTCACGCCTGTAATCCCAGAGTGGGGTAGGCAGAGCTACAGAATTACCTACAACTTTAAAAACTTGTTGATAATTCTGTAACCACATTCTGCACAAATAGGCTAAGATGTTTACCAGCGTATTAGTGACAGGTTGCAAGCCCATCGTCTAATAGTACTACAAGCCTTTATTCCCTTAGTCTCCTCTTACGACATCCACGGGATGACATGGAGTGGCACTATTCTAACCCGGCAACCACACGAAAAATTAAAAATTAAGTAGGCGGTAGCGTTATGCCATTTTGCTCCGGTGTGACTTACAGCCGGTCATACCCACGAAAATACATTAATAAAAAAAACAATTCAACAATTTTTATCAGGCTAATCCTTGCACAGACGGATAATGGCTGCCATACCTGCCGCAAAGGAATATATTTTTTCTTGAAAAATGTATAAGGTGGAGTCTTGTAATTGCAACTATCTGGTAATTGCAACTGACTTAAATAACTCCCTGTAGCATCACTGTTTTGAACAACAACAAGCTTGATATTTCATTTCTTAGTATAGAAGAACAATATCACGCCTGTCTTTGTTAAAAACAGTGATCATAGAGGAAGTTATTCAAATTAGTTGCAATAACCAGACAGTTGCAATTACAAGACTCCACCTTAGGTAGCTAGATCTGTTTATATAAATTGCGAAGGGTTGCCTAAAAATAAGTAAAATAACAAAACCAGCTATACTTTTCTATAATAAATTAATCACTACATAGTATAAAACAAAGTCGCTTACGCTGTCTGTCCCTATGTATGCTTAAATCTTTAAAACTACGCAACGGATTTTGATGCGGTTTTTTTAAATAGATAGAGTGATTCTTAAGGAAGGTTTATATGTATAATACATTCCACGCGGGCGAAGCCGCGGGCGGGTCGCTAGTAATCAATAATCCACAAATAGGCCGCAAAGACATGTTAACCGCACCGCTGCTAGATCAAAACAATATCAACTCAAAATCCTTGCTATATAGTTTTGTTTCAAGTTCATAAAAGTTGTATTGAAGTTGGTTTTAAAATACAGTAGTACCTATTTTGAGTTATTTACTGTTTTGATCTAGCAGTGCGGTTTGAGCCTACCAGCACTTCCCAAAATGAAGGCGTGAGTTTATGTATGTGTAGGTATTCCGGGTAGTAACCGGGTTAGAATAGTGCCACTCCATGTCTTCCCGCGGACGTCGCAAGAGGCGACTAAGGGAATAAAGACTTAAAGTATTGTTCGGCACTGTCACTAATAATAGGTACACTGGTGAACATGTAGCCTGTTTGTGCAAAATGTGGTTAAGTACAGAACTATTAACATTTTTTTTGAGTAGTTGGTAATTCTGTAGCTCTTCCTACCCCACTTTGGGAATGAAGGTGTGAGTTTAATTATGTATGTATTGTATGTATTCTTGAACCACATTTAGATATCCAATGAAATTACACAGGGCTGAAGCAGGGCTGCGATGGCAAGTTAAATCTGAAATGCTTGATAAAAAAAGGTTTAATAAGTACAAAAAATATGATGTATTTTCAATTATTCTTACTAAAGAAGTAAAAAAAAGTAATACATACATTAAATCACGCCTGTTTCCCAGAGGCGTGGGCAGAGACCACTTCTTTCCCCTTGCTACGATCTTGACAAAATTCTTTCGCTTCTAAAAATTAATAGAGTGAAAAAAAACGTAAAACTTCGCAGTCATATTCAACAAACCATAAATTTCACTTATGTACTATATACTTATTATATGTATAAAATTATTTTTTTATTAAATTACAAAATAATTATTTTATTGATGTTAACAATTAAAAGTTAAAACTAGACTTATCTAAATTAAAATAAAACTAAGCTACTCAAATAAAGATGTAAATAATAATAAATATTACAAATTCAAATATAATTTTTAATAAAATAACTAATCTATATATATAAAAGGCAATGTCCCGGGTGACTCATCATCGCCCAGCCAAAACTACTAATGCTATAAATATGAAACTTGGACAGGACTTTCTTTTTATGATGTAGAGATCCACTAAGAAGGGATTTTTTGGAATTCAACCCCCAAAGGGTGAAAGGGGGTTGCAAAGTTTGTATTGGAAAAAATATTTTTATTGTCCAATTTACTGGAAACTTGGTACAAATGCTCTTCATTGCAAATAATGAGACACGTATTTCAGCGATTACTAAAATTCAACCCCTAAAGAGATGAAAGGGGGTTGCAAAGTTTGTATGGGAAAAAATGTTTTATGGTCAAATTTACTTGAAACTTGGTAAAAATGCTCTTCAATGCAAATAATGACGCTGTTATTTCAGCGATTATTAAAATTCAACCCCTAGAGGGATGAAAGGGAGTTGCAAAGTTTGTCTAGATAAAATATTTCTATGATCAAATTTACTTGAAACTTGGTAGAAATGCTCTTCAATGCAAATAATGAGACACTTCTCTCAGTGATTACTAAAAGTCAACCCCTAGAGGGATGAAAGGGGGCTGCAAAGAATGTATGGGAAAAAAACTCTTATGGTCAAATTTACTTGAAACTTGGTAGAAATGCGGTTTAATGCAAATAATACTTAACGAATATAGGTGGTAAAACAGCTCACGCTGCTTTTAAACTCCCGCTCAATCTCACCCGAGTTGAAACCCCTCTATGCAATATCTCTAAACAGAGTGAAATGGCCCAAGTTCTTCGGGAGTGTACACTTATTGTATGGGATGAGAGCAGTATGGCACATAAGAGCGGAGTTGAAGCACTAAGTAGGACCCTTAAAGATATCAGAGGTAATGATGGAGTGATGGGTGGAGTTACTGTGTTGTTGGCTGGGGATTTTCGTCAGACTCATCCTGTAGTCGCTAGAGGAACTCGGGCTGACGAGGTTAAAGCATGTTTATAATCCTCACATCTGTGGCCCAATATCAAAAAACTCTCCCTTAGGAGAAATATGAGAGTTCATTTAAGGGGCGACGTCTTTGCTGGAGAGTTCTGAACTCCTACTCAAAATAGGAAACGGAGATTATCCCGAATCGAATGGAAAAATATGTATCCCTCCCTACTCAGCTGGCCACAGTAGTTTCAACAATAACAGAATTAATATCTAAAATTTATCCTGATATTTCTAATTTACAAATGAAGTCGATGGATTGGCTGTGTGAACGCGCTATACTGACTCCCAAGAACAATGTTGCTGCCACCATTAATGATATCCTCCTCAGGTCCTTTGAAGGGTCAGAAATGGAATACAAGTCGGTAGATTCAGTCTTACAAACCGATGAGGCTGTTCACTATCCTGTTGAGTTCCTTAATAGTGTCAACCCACCTGGTCTCCCTTCTCACCAACTCCTCCTTAAAGTTGATACCCCTGTCATGCTATTGCGTAACCTTAACCCCCCTAAGCTTTGCAACGGAACAAGACTGCGAGTAAAAGCACTTCACAAAAATGTTGAGGCTACTGTATTTACCGGATGTGCTCGGGGTGAATCGGTATTCATACCACGAATACCACTTATACCCTCTGATTACGCATTTGAATTTAAGCGACTGCAATTCCCCCTTAAAGTCTGCTTTGCTATAACCATAAACAAATCTCAGGGTCAGTCATTAAAGGTGGCGGGCATCGACTTAAGGGAGGATTGCTTCTCACACGGGCAGTTTTACGTGGCCTGTTCCAGAGTTAGTTCATGCAGCAGCCTGGCTATTTTAGCGCCCGACAGTACTACCACCAACGTGGTATACAAAGAAGTGCTCAATCAATAGTCGATAGTAGATATCGTTAGATGGTAGTGATCTTCAATAGCCGTGCGAAAAAATATTTGAAACTTGAAAAGAACTGTCCTTTTTTTACGTATAACCAAAATAATGATTCTCCGCGGACGAAGTCGCGGGCGGAAAGCTAGTAAATTATAGATAGATAACACTTCGATGTAGATAACGAACGATGCAGATGACAACGTGGATTCAAATCAACAAATGACGTCGGTTCTAGGTCGGTAGGACAAATTCTTAAAGCCCATCACTCTAACATATCTGGAAAATATCATGTGCCAAGGAAATATATTTTGAACTTGGTTGACCTATTAGCTTTTAATATAGAACCACACAGATATAGTAGTACCAAGCCCCAGCCAGCCAATATTGGCAATAATGAGTTGCCGTGGATTTAAACGAAATTATAGGAAACACCCTTGAGTATAAATTTAATTCACCAAAATATTCAAGGTTTTTCCATCAAAGAACTAGAAACTAGAAAACATTTAATATAAAATAACAAAGTTTCTTACATTTTTTTTGTATAGTGACTCTTTAATCGCTTGCTTATTTAGCCAACCAGATTATAGATTCAAACTTGAAATAGTATTTTTCACAATCGTGTTATAATAGAGAGCTTTTTAGTCGAGTACCGTGTTTAGGCCACGAAGCTTGCTGAGTGGCCTAAGTAAGGTACGAGATTAAAAAGCTTAATTATGACACTATTGTGAACAATACTTTTTGTACGAGTTCATTAAAATTAATAATTTAAGTCATTAATACGAGTATACAAGAAAACTAAATATCGTAAGTGTTACTATCCGACTTCTTTGACACAAGATAATTGAAAAGTAGATTTTTGACAGATGCCGCGACGCTGCTACGTTCCGAAACGCCACAGATTGGCAATTTTGTATCGGATCGAGTCTCCTTAAACAAGGACACATATATGGAAATCCAAAGTTCTATTTTCAAATTTTTTTCGGTTGTCTAGAGCGTATCGAAATAGTTATTTCGATTGTTTCGGAAGTAACAACGATGAAAAGAGTGACGTTGCAGTATTCTCTATGAAATCTTAATACACAGATTTTAATCGACGAGTATAAAAACTTATTTGCCCATGCGTAATAAAATAAGTTCTTCCTTAATATAATTAAATAGATTCATATTCGTAATCATTAATCGTGTTACACGAAATTAAATAGTTTGTTTTATATTTTTGCTCAGTTGTCATTTTGAGGTTATTTCCACGCCCTAAATATTGTCTATAGGTACGCAATCACTGACAATAGCGATAAATCTATAATCCTCCGTTCACAAACACCGTGATTGGTTGTTTAAAGGGGTTTCTATTGAAAAAAAAAGTTAATCCCTAGAGCTTTAGTAATGATAATGATTAATGAGTAATGACTTATGACACAGTATAAGAACAGTAGAACGTCTTCAAACAAAGGTACATCGCGCGGCTCGCGGCAGTGGGCGGGGCTAAACTCCCACTTTATACTAAATCTCAGGATACTATACGAGTGTACATTAGTCGGGGCTGCGGCGTCCTTGCGCTCGGTTACGTTTTGTTGGTAGTGCGCGTACTTACCTATCGCTATCGAGCGACAATACAATGTCGCTGCCGAAAAGACGTAAATATTGTTCTGTATACGGATGTCTAAATAATAGTATACATAATCCGGAGCTATCGTTTTTCAACATACCTATAAATATATAATTTAGTGTCAACAGATAAAATTATACATTTAAGTAAAATAATTTAAATTTGGTACTTAGGTACAGTCACCCAATAAAAATGTTGAGCATACTTAGAACCTTGTCATTGTGAATGTCACAGTCATTGTCATGTGTGTCATTTGATGTTCTGTTTGAAATTTACTATGACCACGCACTAAAGTGCTTAACATTTTCGTTGGGGTACTGTACCTAACAATATTTATACTTACTTACTTTATGTTTGTGTAATTTATGAAAATTAATATTCTTATAAATCATAGAAAGTATGGCCAAGTAGGTGACTTAAATTGAAAAACCAGTTTGGACAACCCTGACGCCCGAGCGGCCATTGTTATCAGAATCTCCTAAAGGGCCGGAGTCGAACTACTTTTCTATATTTATACTATGCTTATGAGCCCGACCCGATGTGCAGAGACTAAAGTAACATTTTAAGAGCCTGAGAACTGGAAAAGGTATTTTATATCAAATTTAATATAGTAACTAATAATGTTATTAAAGTATTAAACCTAATGTATGATAATGCAACTAATAATTAATTAATTATACTGGACTGAAATTTTGCAGCCAACCTTATCGCCATATATTATTTACCTACTTGCCATATTAAATTTGATATAAAAGACTTTTTATCGAATAAACAAACAGCTGGGTGAAGGTCGTCTCCTATTCGAATCCCCTACTCAAAGTGTATTCAAACAAAATAAAATTCTCAGAACATGGTGTCTTAGTTTATTTTTATGGAAGGATGAAAATTTCAACGTAACTTTTACTTTTCAATTGATAAGTACCTGAATGTGCGGTGGTGTGGTCATGTGTCCAGGATGCCGGAGCAGAGAGTGGCGAAGCGCATCTTTTATTCAGAACTTAGGGAGGGCAAGCGAAAGCATGGCGGACAAATTCTTAGGTACAAAGATGCGCTTGAAACGGCACAGTAAAAGATGCAGCATCGAGCCGTCTCGCTGGGAAAAGCAGGCTGCTACACGACCCGAGTGGCGGACTCTGGTGCAAACCAAGGTCCGCGATTTTTAAGAACAACGGCGCTCTGATTTTGACGCCAAGCGCGACGAACTGAAGGCCCGTCCACCTGCGGCAATTTCCTACACTACTGTCAATGGTGAACTCACATGCCCACAATGCGCAAGAACTTTCATGAAGAAAATTGGCTACATAAGCCACATGCGGGCTCACCAGCGACAACAGGGTCTCCTTTAAAACGGTCGCCGTGACCGAGATCGGTCGGATCAATCATCATCATAATGACATTTTTTGGTAAGTTTTCTAATAATGAAACCTATAGCTAAGATCGATTCGCCCCCGAAAACCCATCCATTGCCCTCAAGATTGCAGTCTTGTGATTGCACAGTCTTGAGATTGTCATCGTAAGATTGCCGATTGCAGTCTTAAAATTGCCATTGTAAATTTGCAGTCTTGAGATTGCCATCGTAAGATTGCAGACTTGAGTTTGCCATCGTCAGATTGCAGTCTTGACATTGCCACCGTAAGATTGCCGTCGTAAGATTGCTGTCTTGAGATTGCCATCGTAAGATTTCAGTCTTGAGTATGCCGTCGTAAGATTGCAGTATTGAGATTGCCATCGTAAGATTGCACTCTTGAGATTGCCATCGTAAGATTGCAGTCTCAAGGTTACCATCGTAAGATTGCAGACTTGAGATTGCCATCGTAAGGTAGCAGACTTGAGATTGCCATCGTAATATTGTAGTCTTGGGTTGCCGTCGTAAGATTGCACAGTCTTGAGATTGGCATCGTAAGATTGCAGGCTTAAGATTACCATCGTAAGATTACAGTAATGTACCTACTTTTAATATTACCTCGCATTGCTTGAGAAAAGCACTATACCTACAATCCTCGGCCGGAAAAGGGATTGAAGGACTCGTTCTATCGCCTACCCCAAGCCGCCTTAAAAAAAATGGTATCAAATTAAAGCTGATAATGTAACGATTTAAAAAATAATAATTTTCAGTCATGCCATTTTCCACAAGTGACAGGAGCCAGGTTTTGCAGAGATGCATGAAAAAAACAAAAAGAAAAGAAAAGGGAAATCGTAAAATAAAAGGCAATTTAAGGAAAATAAGGTTTCATTTATTCATTAATACTTCACTTTTTCCACCCCTGGCCCTTATCACAGCATTCAGGCGGTTTTTCATGGATCTTATCAGCTTTTTGATAAGCTCCTGGGGGATGGCATCCCACACCTCCTGCAGAGCTGACTTCAGCTCCGTAATATTTGAAGGAGCTGGATCCTTCTTCCGAATCTGCCTTTTCAGGTAGTCCCAGAGATGTTCAATAGGATTCAGGTCCGGGCTGACGGCTGGCCAGTTCATGGTGGTAATGCCGACCTCGGCAAGGTAGGCCCGAGTGATCCTTGCGGTATGACAAGGGGCATTATCTTGCATCAGGACGAACCCTTCGTCATAAAAACGGGCGTAAGGAACAACATGCTCCTCAAGGATGTCAGTGATGTACCTGGCAGCGGTCAAACCACCGCCACGGCCCCCACCAGGTACGAAAACGAGCTCTGTACGCCCTTCGATGGAAATGCCCGCCCACACACTGACGAAACCTCCGCCATAGGCAACTGTTTCCTTGAAACAGCATTGTGCATACCGTTCTCCTGGCCTCATGTAAACTCTTCCTCGTCTGTCACAGCCATTCAAGCACACCCTGGACTCATCACAAAAAAGAACTGGGGTCCATTGCTCAATGGTCCAATTTTCGTGTTGACGAGCAAATTCCAGGCGTGCTTGGCGGTGACGCGGGAGCAGTCTGGGGCCCGTGGCGGCCCGATTTGGGGTCAGGTTAGCTTCCTTGAGTCTTCGTCTTACTGTCCACTCACTGGCAGTAACCCCTCGTACATCCCGAAGATGCTGATTGACAGTAACGGCGGTCTGGTGCCGATTTCTGAGAGTGGAAGTGACGATAAAGCGGTCATCCCTCTCAGATGTGCACCTCCGGCGGCCAGAACCTGGTCTTCGTGTCAAGGCCCCAGTCTCCCAAAACCGTCGGTAAACTCGGGTTACTGCTGACTGGCTTACATTCAGCTGGTCAGCCACGAAGCGTTGGTTGTGTCCCTCTTCCAGCAAGGCCACGACTTGGGCGGCTTCAGTCATGGTGGTATCCATTTTCTTCAGGGTTTCCGAATAAGGTTAGCAGAGATGTGTACCGGTCAACTTCTGATAAGTGACTGATGACATTTCCCCCTCCTACTTCATATTTATAGGGGTCAAAAGGGGCACACCCCGTACGTTTCGGAACGAGTAAATGATCCACATATCGGCAAATGAGACATAACTTGGAAAATCCTGGGCGGATTCCCAGGATTCTTGTTTTTTTTTAATTGTTACATTATCAGCTTTCGTTTAGTATCATTTTTTTAAAGATATTCTGAATAGGTCAAGAGATACTGGACGGAGAACCCAAACGTGAAGCTTGAGTCGATTTTTTTGCTCGCGAGTGTACATACAGTCTGTGATCACTGATCACTTAGAAGAGGCTTCGGTTTAGTACTTCTCTCTCACTCGCTCTTAATAAGATCGTATGAGAGCGAGGGAGAGAGAAGTACTAAACCGAAGCCTCTTCTAAGTGCACACAGACTGTAGGTACTACTTTGATTTTGACCCTCGTTTTGTCATATTTTGAAATAAACTCACATTTATAGCCTGGTTTATCTATAACTACTACTATTTGTTTGTTTGTTACGGTAGGCAGTTCCACATATCCCTGCTGATCAAAAATTCCTTTCTTCCCTACCAGGAGGGATAGACCAGTAGGGATATGTGGAACAGGGGGTTACGGTTCATTAATTTATAAATCAGGAATTTTAGCAGGGACGATACATATCTCCGTTGCGAAAGTGTATCAAACAGAAACAATGAGGTACAGCGCAATAGTTCTTAAAAAGATTTTCGTGTGAAGTCAAACCTTAAAGTCGGATAATAAATACGTGCATAAATTTATGAAAGCGCGTACGAGTAAGAACAAACCCGAAGGTCGTTTTAGGAACTATTCCGCTTGTTGATAGGTTAAATGCGCGCTCAGAAAGGGGCACGTGGCAACTTTTCTAATTATTAAAAGGATTAATTATTATGTAGGGAAGTAAGTACATTTAGGAGACGCTGAACTCAGGTTGGATAACCTTAGTTCGTCGTCTCATGTAGGTATGTACATACCTCCATACGTATCCCGTTTCAGCTCTCGGTAATAGATATATGGTCCTACTTCCTCTTGTCATCTGTTAACGTGCCATTTGGAGAGTACGAATAATCATGTCGGTGCCATCTACCGCTTATAACTCATTCATTATATCATTGGCTACAAGTACGACAAGCACGAACTTCATCAAGAAAATGTGTTTGTATGGAAATCGGTTAAGGCGCCCGTCGTGTCCATTATTATGTACTTAAGTAATATTACTCAAATTTTAGAAAAAAAAGGTTACGTTCGTATCGTCATCGAAAACAAGATTTTGAATAGTAATTGTGCAATTAAAAACGACCGTGCTCGAACTAGGGCTACAAAGTTACTGTTTTACTGTACCGTCGTCGCTAGGGTCAGCGCGGCCGGCGGCGCCTGGGCTAGTGTGGGAGAGGATGCATGTAAAAACCATACTTCAATGAAAGTGTTTATTAGGGAATACAATCGAAAAAACACTGATAAAAAGATTTGGCTTCCGTTAAATTAATGACGCTTTTTTGGGGACAACTCTCCATTTATAATTGGAGTTACCCTTTCTTGCATTACCTTTGCATTTTCGAACCTTCTGAGGTTTAACATCAGGTTGATAGACTTTTTTCATTTCTTTCAGCAGATGTTTATAGTTAGATTTAATTTTTAATATCTTGTTGTCCTTAACTTGGGATAGTATTCGCTGTATTTCCATTGCCAACGTGGTAGAGCGACTTGGTGATGAATCAGTTTTATCAGTTATTTTTCCACAACTTTCCTGTTATATAAGAACCACGTAAGAAGAAGATACGATTAGGTTGCATGGGTGAGCAGTCGGAGTTAATAAAGGGAAGTGGAGTTTTTCAATCGGAACATAAATTTCCTCTTAGGCAGAGGAACTCTAACAAGTCTCCGTACGCCTTTGTCTTCTCCGTCCCGGCCAGGAGCCCCGCAAACGGAACACTGGAAGGAGATATTGAGCAGGGAAACTCATAAACTCAACACGACGATACTTTAAATAATGAGTACCTACAACTGCTTCGTCGTTGACAACATTTAGGAGTCTAGCTACCACAGACAGAGACAGACCTGCCATCATGTATTAATTTCATTTAAAATGGATGATATGTACTCGTGTGCTATAAAATATTTTTTTATTAAATTAGCTATTCGAAGGATAAAAGGATGTTGCAATAATAAAAAGTGTCGTAAATGATATTATTATACTTGTATGCATTTTTATATCTCGAGTACCTACATTACATACCTACATACTTCAATTTGATATGGAATTTTATACATTTTTAATGCAATGATGGGATTGCTACAAGTAAAGTCGTACGAGCGCAAAGATTTTTACAATAATTTGACCGACCCAGGAAGTATTTATTACGCGGGCCACTTGCCACAGCCAAATACCTAATACTGCCACTCGTGTATTGTAGCGGCTACCGGCCACAGCCGCCTGTGAGTCGATAAAAAATGAATGAAATACACAGCCGAAGGTTGCAATGTGTCACCGAGCCAACAGTGCCGAGACGGCACCGTGATATGCCGGGCAGACTACCTTTAATGATAGATGTTCGCTTCTGAACATTTGACGATCAGGAATTCCTCCTAAATGAAGATGCATCCATTTTCATCCGATTACGGTAAAGCAGAAAGGAGAGCTATGATTGTGACCGGGAGGTATGTATGTATGTATGCATATTAATATGTATAGATGTTCCACTCTAGCGTCATTGCTAATTAACAGATTTTGACAAATGAGGTATCTATCGATTCATTCTTATTGTGCGGTGGTTATAGGCTACATTGTTTTATTCAATAAATGTGTAGAAATTAACGGAAGAGGGATACCTCACGAGCGTTGCCTATTAGTTGCGTCGTATCCGCTGAGATGTTCTACTCGTACATATAAATTGGAACAACATCCCATACGATGCTTGAAACACTAGTTCATACGCGCACTCATTCATGTTAAACTCACGGCTACAGCGTTGCGACGACGCAGCGCATCGGCGACGCTCGAGGGGCATCGCTCTATCTAAGCCCCTTGGCAATGTTAACACGTTAACTGCGCGCTGCGTCTGCGTCTTTCAAGCGTGGTTGACGTCGTTCGACTGGTTGTGCGGGCGATAAATCACGAATTTCACCCAGTGCGGGAGCTGTAACTTGACATGTACTTAACGTGCAAGATGGATGTCTATATGTTTCCGCAGCATATTTAATACCTATTTTGAACGCTATATGTGAATGTGTATCTTTAAATGTGAACCAGGTTTTTCGGGTTATTCCCACCTGTTACCACCCTGCGTCTTTTGTTGCCAGTTTAAGCCAGCAAAAGTGTTCGAGTGATAACTGGTATTGCCGGGTCAAATCCTTCAATAAATCGGGGCTGTGCTTACATAAATCGGGACCTGGGTTTTCAAATCGGGACAGTACAGATAATAATGTTGAAAAATCGCGCGACTTTCAACTGTCTGAAAATGACAAATGATGAATTGTCATCTTACTTTTAATTATGATCGCTCAATAATGTGTTGAAAATCGGGAAAATTGGCGTCCCGATCTGTCGTAAATCGAGACTTGTACATAGACCCCTTAAAATCGGATCATCTAGCAACACTAGAGACGTCCCGGGTTTTCAATCCTAGTTCAAATAGAATTGAATTCTATAAAATGGCAATACAGGAAAATCGGAGAGGCGTATGGCCAATGGTGGGCGCAATATGCGCTGGAAATGAAGAAGAAGAAGTGCAAAACTAGGACTAAATAGTAGATATAAGTAGTATTAGTAGTAAGAACTTTTTAAACAGACCATTTCTGTTAAATCACAGACCTATCTTTGCCAATCGGGTAACTTGATAAAATTCGTACTACACACGCACTGATTAAGCAGAGCGGCGCGAGGGAAAAGCGTAGGCAGTACTTGAAGGCCTTATTTTGGTACCTAGTTATCGAGTACGTGCACGCGTTTAAGCCCGATCATGACTTTCATAAGAGTGTTGTAAAGTAAAAACAATTAGTTTAGTAAAATAAATTTTAAGGCGACGGGGCGGGCAATTGACCTTGCTCATTCAGCCAGACGAGTAAAGTTTTAATTCGCGCGCCATCTAACAAGTAAGCTCTGCAATCGACCGCATAATGCTGTTTGTCAAACAGTCAGGCATGCATTTACCGTTAGATGGCGCTTGATTAGATCGACCAATATGATACACTTGTGTTTTTCTAAATACTATCTCAAATTCAGTAACGAATGTCCAAAATAGCTTTTAAACAAATAAGTAAATACATAAATAGTTAATTATTTAATACGTAAAGGTTTTTTCATGAATAGCTGGCACGAATAGATCAATGAAAACTTTGGTCTACTAGGATTGTGTGAGTGCTATCAGTTACAGTTTATATTTCGAACCAAAAATTTAATTAATAATAAAGCATAGGGATTAAATTGTTTCAATAATACTACTTTAAATGTATTAAATTTTGACGTGGTCTACGACAAGGCGGCGATTAGTCGAGAATTTCGGGTTGGGCAAAGGGGGCGCAAGACTTAATTTTGTTTTGATGGAAGTGGTGTCATTATAACACCTATTTTTTATGATGCTATCGTATAGAAGACGCTTAAATAAGCGTGTTTTGTATAGGCAACTTTTCACTAAACTTGATATTTACCGAGATATTAGGGGTTCAAATGTCAGTCATTTTGAAGGGATCTGGGACTTAGAAAAATTTTGGAGTAGTGCAATTGATGTCAATATAATCCTAATTTTTGTTAATAAATCCTATAAAACATGGTAAAATAAGCATGTTTTGTTATATAAACTTTTTTTCTCCGACCAATATTTACCGAGATATTGGGGTTCAAACGTCAGTAATTTTGAAGGGCTAAAATTTTGGAGTCGTGTAATTGATGTCAATATAACCCCTCATTTTTGTTAATAAATCCTATAAACATGGTAAAATAAGCATGTTTTTTTTGTTATATAAACTTTTTTCTCCGACCAATATTTACCAAGATATTGGGGTTTGAGTGAAGTGGTGTTATTATACATACATACATACCTTCACGCCTGTAATCCCAGAGTGGGTAAGGCAGAGCTACAGAATTACCTACAACTTTAAAAACTTGTTGATAATTCTGTAACCACATTTTGCAAAAATAGGCTAAGATGTTTACCAGCGTATTAGTGACAGGTTGCAAGCCCTTCGCCTAATAGTACTACAAGCCTTTAATCCCTTAGTCGTCTCTTACGACATCCACGGGATGACATGGAGTGGCACTATTCTAACCCGGCGACCACACGGAGGGGGGGGTGTTATTATAACACGAAGTTTTTATGATGCTATCGTATAGAGAACGCAAAAATATTGATCATTACCGAGATATTGGCTCCTAAATGGACATTTCCACACAAGTCCGAATTTAGGGCTCTCGCTGGTTAGGACGCGTGCCGACACTGCGCGCCCTAGTGTTTTTATAGAGCCGGAGATACGGAAAATATGGATCGTAGGAAAAAAAGTGATAGAGCAAAATATGTTTCTTTTAGCATGATTTACTGGATTCATTCATAAAAATGTAGTGTTATATTGACCTAAATTTCGCGACACCAAATTTTTTTAAGTCCCAGTGAAAAAAAAAAAAATTTTTACCCTCGAAACCACCCCCCCTATCACCCCCAACACCCCCCCCCCCCCCCCAAATACCTATATATATATATAGTTGCGCCCCCTTTGCTATACTCGTATAACCGTATAACCGTATCTCACCGCATAAAACACGAAGTTCAATGTCAATAACAATAGGTAACAGGATATTATAATAACAAAACCAATAATTAACACAACAGAAACAAAACAACAACGCCAAGGCCGAATTATAAAACAACTGCAGTAGGTAGTTACTTGTTCGCACGGAATAGTAGAAACGCAACTGATTCAATTCAACTGAAATGACAGTGACTGACCGTTGGGTGGGAGTCAAAACAAAGTTCGAAACATTCGAACTATCAACCAAACCAACCCAATGGTCTGGCAACGCCGCGGCCGGCCGCCACACGCCAAAACCCAAACCGAGCACGCAAAGTCGCTTTCATCGCTCTGTAGTTTTGAGTACCTACCTATAGTCGAGTCCGGAATTAGGCGAACTAACTTGACAGTTCATTGTACACTAATGTTGCCACAGTTTGGCTAGTGCTGTTAATATCGATATTTAAAAAGTCTAGTTTATCATTATTATTGTGTTTGGAATCTAACTAATAATTTTACTAAGCAAAATAATAATAATAAAAATTGGTTGGATTTAAAAATACATCGAACATCGTTTTAGACATCGTTAACGACACAGTCCGCCATTTTGTTTTGTTGACAGTTCGGACCATGCCTAACAAACAAAGCAAGCAAGCTATTCGGCTTTCTGTCATCCTATGATTGATTTTTTTGGTCAGATTGTAACCTAGCAACAATACTTATTAGCGTATAAAATTAATTAAATCGAACACATAACGGATTTGCAATTATCATCGACGATATATAGCGTTTGTCTCTATCGTATTTTCATATTTGCCAGCAAGAAAGGAATGAATGCTATATGTATGGTACTGATGGTACATGAAATGTACCGTACTAGCCCGACGGAAGCCACCTAAAAGGATCACAATGGCCTGTTGTTATTTTTGTATTTTATTCCTAATTTGAGGAGTAAGTATCGTAAATATCCGCTTTAAACCGTACATCCTTCAGATCATATTATATAGTAAAAATTGCTGTAGTTTTTCCCTATTTGGCAAGTATGTATGAGTGAGAAAGTTTCGACGACAATTACTTGATAAAATATAAATATAATCAGATTTATAGAAGGCACAAGGTTATATCGACATATTTGTGTCGACATAAACCTATCACTATTTATTTTTTCCTATGTCTGGCAACATTTTCGGCTGTCAAGTTAGTTCGCCTAATTCCGGACTCGACTATAGTTATAACTACAACTTTTATGATTTTTTACTGATCCAACGTGAATGCAAGTTCAAATCCATTATCTAACACTAAAATCAACTTTTATTCGAAACAATTTGTTTTTTTTCTTTATATAGTTTTGTTTATTTTTTGAGTATTTTAAATTCTTATTTTAGTTTGTGTATATTTTTTTGGCCACATTCAACAAAAAGCTTCAAAACGCCTAGTCATAGTTTAAGAGCAAACATTTAGTTCATTGTTTCACTAGGAGCACATAGGTTTTGAGTCTATAATCTGTAAATTCTTATTAAAGCTAATATATTCAAGTTGACGCAACACATTAAATCCGTAAAAAGAAGTGTGGAAAGTTTGGCTGCAAACTTAATCGCCCAGCCGGAATAAAACGAATACGAACTTTTTAAAAACGGTTCATTTAAAGTGGTATATAGAGCTTACTATCAGTTAGATAACTATATTAATGAGTCAGAGCAAGACTTGAGGATATATGTCTTCAGATTATCATCATTTAAAACTGCCACTTCCTATATTTTTCCCAATAAATTTATCCAAAAACACCTCGATTTCGTAATTTTGCCCTACCCTTCGCCTTAACTTATTCTACAGAAGTTTTCAAAACTCTACTTTAAACAAAAGAAACGTTAAGAAAATCGTAAATAAAAAATAGTCAGTGTTATTTATTTAAATAAGTTATAGTAGTTTAAATAACCCTGACTTAATTTAAGTACGCAATACAGTAATAACTCCGTCGCTTTTGTAATAATTTGATTATATTCGACAATACGGGTGTCCAATGCAGGATATGGTAAGTATTTTCATTTAAGTGACTTTTTCTGACCTGGCTGAGCTAGGATTGAATTTACGTCATAAACTAAAACACATTTTTTGTAATGACTTTGCAGACGATACACGAGTATTTGTACTATACTAGCCCCCAACCAAACTGACGACTGGGGCCATAAACCCTTGAGCTCGCGTTATCAGTTCCCCATTGTCTTTCACGGAGCGAGCCGAGACCTAATAGTGCCCAGGTTTATTGCACCTCACCTGAGTTTTATGGCCCCGGTCGTCAGTTTGGTTGGGAGCTAGTAGTTTTTTATTATTTATTGTTGATGTTACCAGGCCAAACAAACCTAGTTCGCACCAGATGAAATACGACTGCCAGGCCAAAACTACCGGGAAACGTAAGGTAAAAAAGTAGGTGCATAAAAATCAGAACCGCAGTTAACGTGTTAAATAATTATTGTGTTATACCTTCCTGTCTCATGTTTCTTTCATTTACCTATGAGCCTTACACTCATTCGTCCACAGCATTTCGTATAGGTACACCAAAAAAATATTACCACTACGTTTTTTTCAACATTACACTATGAGGTAAAATACGTTTAACTAATTTCAGATTAAGGGTTAACATTTTACTTACGGCATTAGCAAAGAACGTAGCCAAGAAAAACGCTGCGACGAATAATTTTATTGGTCCCAAGATATTCATTTTGCTACGTTGAATATCCGTTGCTGGAAAGATTTATACAATAAAAACAGATTAAAGTTTATGTTTTACGAAATATTTGACTTTTATTGTTTTTTTATTAAAATTCAATCAAATTGAAATTGTAGTTCTAATGATAAAGTTTTACGCGTGAAAGTTTACGCAAGGGTTATAAATTCAATGCGTATAAAATACTAGTATAGCGGTATGCTGGTATCTACATACAAGAAAGTTATATTTATTTATCACTACCTTCTGCCCGCGACTTTGTCTGCGTAGATTTCGATAATCGTTATTCCCTCGGGATTAACGATTAATAAATACAATTAAATTACATACATACATACATAAACTCACGCCTTCATTCCCAAAGTAGGGTAGGCAGAGCTACAGAATTACCAACAACTCTAATAACTTGTTAAATTTATTTCAAATATAATCGGATATACCGTTTTTGCGTTATTTTCCAAAAAAAACTGCACTTTACAACAAAACCTCCCCCCCTACACGTAACGTGGGGATATTTTTTTTTTCTCGTCTACCCATAGCGTTGGGTCTCGTTGGATAAGTCTTTCGATTAAGGTGTCCGTTTAAGAAATATTAAGGTTTAATGCGCAATTTTTTGTTAGAATCAAGTGTCCCCCCCCCAAAGTCAGCCAAAACTACAAAACCTAAAAATCACTAAAATATCTTAAATGAAAGGACATAATATAATGAATTTAATAGGAAAACTATCACTACTAAGTAGACTTCAGTGGTTCTTGAGTTACAAATGGTTTAAATGTTTATACCTACCGAAAACTTATTTGCGGTGTAGGTAATATGACCGCGACCTATATCGATATATGGGGATAACAGTTTTCCAACGGCAAAGTTAAGTTTGTCGCTAGGTCTAATTTGTTTGTAGTAACGGCTTCGGAACCCTACACTGAGTTTGGTCCGACATGCTTTTGCCCGGTTTTTTGTGTTGATATAGACTGGCTGGCCTATGTGGAGTAAGAGGGGTTAAACTCTAAAAAAAATGTGATTCTATTGTTTCGGAGTAACCCAGCTGGGTGCGCGATGGAAGCGCGATGGACGTTGATGAATTGGCTGGCTAGACATTGCGGAACGATGACTTGGCTGGCTGGTGTGAGAACTTTGTATTTTCTGATGAAAGAAGGCTTTAAAAATAATAAATAACTGGATTTATTTTCTGGTTCCGTCAGGCGACTCCTTGCCAACTCATACGCTGAAAAGACCTTCAAAATTACCATTTGGACACGTCATAACAATATGATGATGATGATAATAAATGAACGTAAATTGTAGCCTTTTTAATGAATTACTATAGGTAACGAATTATTATTCCCATCATTATTTCATTATCTATCTTAACTCAAATGAAGGTGAGGTAGTTATACTTGTTATTATCTTTGGCAGTCTGATAGGACCCGACTGTACAAACTGTACTTAGTGTCAACAAACAATTTCAAAATGCTATTCAATCCTTATTTTTTGAAATATGTATTGCACTGTACTGTTTTTCTTACATTTGTAAATTCTTTTTTGCTTTATCAGGCTAAAATTCGTACAAAATCACGCTGCTTTGTCTGCTTTTGTATTCGTGGCCGTTATAAAAAATCGATATCACTAGAAAACTGAAACATGATCTGGGTCTTTATATTACTTCTCTGGCTATACTTGAACAATCACGAGATACCTAAGTTCACTTTACATGGAAAATCCATGGAATACCCGAAGTTTGGGTTAGCATATAACTTAAAATATGTGTCGGTGCTACTGGAGGCTGATGGGAACTGCGTAGGGGATGCATGTGGTCAGGGCCATGCTCCTGTACTTGGTGAGCGTGCTGCCCGGCGTCTGCAGGCAGGTGGCCAGGCACTCTGCGCGGGTCTCAAAGTTGTTCTGGTTGCCACCGCAGCCGGAGTACAGACGGCGCCTGCAAGACCTTTGCCCAAAATTTTAATTATATAAAAAATGTACTTATCCCCCGTACACCCCATAGCATTTTGCTTACATACTTAAGCATTTTTATGTTATAGAATAATTTATTTTGACATATACCTAGCATCATTGTGCTAGTAATACAACTAATAGGTCTTTGGGGTCCCTGAATAGGCAAATATAGCTGTTAGATACAAGTTTTACCTACATATTGTGAAGGTCGTAAGACCTCCACGGCATTCTTTCTACCAAGCTAATAATGTACGGGATGACATTCTCGTGCGTTACGATAAACCACCTGGTCCATTGGCATCCCATAACTTTGAGTGATAGAATAGCAAAACGTTGTCAGCAGCATTTGTGTCTTGACTAGGGCATAAGAATAAATAATAACTACACGCAGAAGCGAATCTCCTTTGACCTGGTCCCAAATGCCACGCTTTAAACACTCTTCACCTCCGCTACGCAAGCTCTGACTTCCGCGCCCAAAGTTAGGACTGTCACTTGCGAAATATTTTAATCGGTTTATGGATGTGTTATACGACTTTAATCACAACATGTTATTTTTATTTATCTTCATCGTTTTTTTTAAATGAGTGTTTTACATTTACGTCAAATTAGGTAATAATATCCGTCGTTCGCTTGCCACCGCCTCTGTAGCAGCTGTCTTGGAAACTGCCAGTTTGCATTGAGACGATGGCAAGTTACCAGACACATTGGTGCCGTGGAAACTGGGTAGGGCACCGGTGTGAGACGCGGCGTGTGTCGACACATTCGCCCTTTCTCACGTCCAGTCAACCCGTAATCGGGCCGGTGCAGCAGCTGATCAGGCCCAAACCATCAAGCGCCGCAAATATACATCATTATTAAATAATTATGTATTTACGGCGCTTGCAGTGGGACCTTGGTCAGCTGATATAAAAAGCTTTATTATGGCCCTGTCATCCCGCCACATAGACACCTCCGGAGATCCTAGAGCTGGTGCTTACCTCTCCCAAAGGAATGGGCTAGCTATCCAGACTGCAGATGTAATGCAGCCAGTGTCATAGGGACCATGCCGCGAGCTGACCTGATAGAGGGGATGTTCTTTTTATAGTGGTCATTACTATTTAAGTCTTTAATATTTGAGTAGCTTAGTTTAATTTTAATTTAAATAAGTTAAGTTTGAACTTTTAATTGTAGTTCCTATAATTTAGGTAATAATACTTTTTGATGATATTAAGATTATCTCCAGAAAATTACATGGCTTAATGTGGCTATTATCATCTTTAAAAGACGAATCTAGTCTATAGACAACCTTTAAAAGAATAATTAAGCTCAAAAAGTTGGGTGCGTCCCACGAGATATAACTACATAGTAACTATTTTCATGTTACTAACGTTTACGAGATATAATGAACGTTAGCTATAATAACAAAATCAATATTTTTATAAGGAATAACGGTCAAGTCATATAATATTCATTTTATATAATATTTTTTAATATAACACTCACAATGACTAATTTTAGTTCGTATAACATACATGACATATAGCGATCATAATACATATTATCTTTTAGTATAAGTGTTACAAGATATAATATCGTATGATATAAATTGCTGTGACAATTCATATACTTATGGCAGTTTAAACATGACATAAAATAAATAGACAAGGTACTAAAGTGTACACATATTTATGAACTCGAGTCTACCAGAACGGTCTTGCTTGTAATTTGTTTTAATTAACCAGAAAATGCCACGAGCATGACGAATCAGGTCAGAACCGACTCGGTTAGGTTAGGTTAGAAGGCCTAGGCTCCCGCCTAGGCCTTCGAGGTTATTTTTTTTTCTGCCCAGAAAATTCAGACTGCTGCCATTCCTTCATAAGTCATTGCTACTAAAGTCGTTCTAGGCGTTTTTATATTATACGTGTAGGTATTATGTTTTTTGATGTTAGATAATTTGATTAATATATCTTTTAAATCTTAGGTGTTATGAACGTAATACGTTTTAATAGTTATATAAATTGATATTATATATTAATAACGTTATACTTTATGAAAATAGATATTTTGAAATTATATCTTCCGTTCATTAATCCAGTGAACGTTATACTAAACGTGTTTATACAAAGTGAGCGTATATATTATGAGTGTTATATTATCAGTTCTTATATCTCGTATTACTTACCCCAAAAAGTTTTATAGTCCGGGACCCGGAGGTACCTTTCCAGACCATTAATTTGAACTTTTATCAAGTTTGAAAAGTTTTATTACACAATACTATTCTTATTATGAATTAGTTTTAAGGTTTCCCGTAAGTATTTTTTTCTAGGAAAACCCAAAGATATGAACCCTTTCAGGACCACTGTTTTCAAGTATTTCTCTTTGCTGAATGGGGTTGCTCACTTTTGGAAGAAACCTGTAATGTAAGTATGTTTTAAAATAAATTGGTAGATTATTCAAAAAAGTTGGAAAAATCGAGGAAAACTGAAAGTGCTTTTTACTACGGGACTTTCTCACAGCATAAAGTCTAGGGGGTGTACTAATAAAACTCCTTCATTCAACAAATTATTTCTAATTAATCTATTGCCGTTTAAAGAAATTGCGCGGTGAAACAAATGCAACGACCGCAACGCGCCGCGCCTCGCGGCCTAACTGACTAGACACCAGTGACCAGGGGGCGATTTTTGACTTTTGAGCGCTCGAAAATTGGAATAAGTACAGTAACTCATAAATTACAAGGTAGCTTACCGTCTGCTAACTACTACCCACTTTATGTTTCCGTTATTTTGCAACTAATGCACCATGCACCTAAGTTGCATTCAATGTTATTATGACTTTACTAGTATTTTTCTAATCTACAAAAAAAACGTTGTTTTGTAGATACATACATACCTTCACGCCTGTAATCCCAGAGTGGGGTAGGCAGAGCTACAGAATTACCTACAACTTTAAAAACTTGTTATTAATTCAGTAACCACATTTTGCACAAATAGGCTAAGATGTTTACCAGCGTATTAGTGACAGGTTTTGTAGATGTTTTTGAAAATATGCTTACTTTGTTCATTCACCGGCACTGTTCATTTACTGGTCGGTTCACCCTAGTTACTTAAGATTATTATTTATTCTTATGACCTGGGCCCAGGGCCGAGATTCTATGCGGTATAAACCATATCGTCATGGACCTGTTCTGTCATCGTCCTTAACTCGGCCGCCATTACTGTCAAGTAAACGGGAGCTATCAAATCGTTGACGATGCGATAACCGGTCCATGACGATATGGTTTCACCGCCTAGAATTACTAGAAGCCCGTGTAATTTCAGCTGTTAAGCGCGTACGACAGTGGTGACACAATTTTTGCTCTGCATTGCCGGTCTAGTAGTACCTGTACATGGAAGTCTTTGATCTTAAATAAATGTATGAAACTCCTATTAGCGTTTTAATTATAATAAAATATCAGAAATGGGTCTTGACGGATAGACAGACAAACGACAGACAGATTTAAAAATAACTCATATAACTTCTGCTAGAGTTTAATACTCACATTGTTACTTTATCATATGTCCAGCGATTGTAGTAACCAAAACATGTTCCGTAGTCAAAGGACTCCGAGCAAAAGTTTGGAATTCGACCTAAAAAGAAACATAATACTTTTATAACACAAAAACATTAAGTATTATTCTAGGACGATATTCAACATTTTAAACGTTTAAAAATATCAACAAACTCTCGTCCTTTGGAGTAGTTTTTACCGATTCCATTAAAGATATCTTCCAGATTACCTACAACCCCAATTATACCTCCTTTAAATGTATATGTACGGAAAGCCTTTTAATGTTAGGTATAAACTTTAAACTGCCGTAATTTTGGAGTATGTTTAATAGGTACTATCTGGCGCAAGTTTAGCCACGTGCAGAGACCCCTTTGGTACACAACGTACCTACCAATATTAAAAAGGTGTGCGATGTACGAAACTTAAGTTATTAGTTTTTTTTAGATTGCGACTCGAGGATAATTCAGTAGGTTGGTGCTAACTTACATTAAGCTATATAAAGTACTAGCTTTTGCCCGCGACTTCGTCTGCGTAGAATTAGTAATTTGGGTAGCTTATTTTTTATCCAAGCTGATTTTTTATCATTGCTTACTTTTAAATAATAAAAGAAATTGATGGTTTTGATTTGTAATCATCAATAATGCGTACAAACAGGATTTAATGAACAGACAAATACATGAGTAGTAACTGCAACCCAAGAAAAGCATTTAGATTTCCGATATTTTTTGTGCAGCGTCGCCTCAGGACACCAGTATGAGTTTCATTTGTTTAACATGCCCGCCGCCCGCCCCGCCCCGCCCCGCTGCTGCACGCGCGACTCGAGCGTCCACTCAGGCCTTACACTAAAATAAAAAGATGTTTGTGAAAAGGTCCACGTGGGTTTTGCACATTTGTCATTTTGCGGTTATTTCCGCAGCCTAAAAATAGTTCATACACAATCACTGAAAATGGCGATAATGCTTTATTGACAAACACCGTGATTGGTTGTTTTGCGGCGGTATCCAGAGTTATTTAAAAAAAACTTTAATCCCTAGTGATAAATAAGGAGCTTTAGTACCGATGTGCACAGACTACAGTAACATTTTAAGAGCATGAGAAGTTAAAAAGTATAAGTGCCTTTCAAGTTTTAATAGCAATAAACGACGTGTATATAAATGTTCGTCTCATTCACAGGTATTGTACTAAGTACTAAATTATTAGAGCGATGCTGTGGATAGGGTCACTCTAGACTCGAAACTGCAATGGAGTGCGCATAATTATCCACACTTGCAAGTAAACTAAGTTCAGCGGCTTATGCGGTAAAGCGAATCCGACAACTTACTGACGTCGAGACGGCGAGACTTGTGTACTATAGTTATTTCCATAGTGTTATGAGTAGGGTTAGGATTTTGGTGGCATATCGTGGTTCTAGAATCCATGGAGTCGCTATTTCCTAATTATTTTAATACATGGCACTTTGATTTTGACCTTCAGTATGGTCATATTTAAAAATGCAATAAATACATTTTTAGTTAGGGTATTCCATCCATACCTACTATTTAATATTTGCTTGTTTGTAACACTTTCACCGCACAGACACAGCAAAGATATCCTTCATACCAAAATTGATTTAAATTAGTTTAGTGGTTTAATGAAAAAATTAATATTAAAATACTGAAGGTCAAAATCAAAGTGGTATGTAGGTATTATAATAAATAGAAAATAGCGACTCCATGGATTCTAGAACCACGATTTGCCACCACAAGTCCTAACTCTAGTTATGAGTTTCGGAATTTTACTGTGGGGAAGAGCGGCTGACATCCAAACCATCTTTGTATTACAGAAGCGGGCTGTACGTGCTATTTACCAATTGGGGTCTCGTGTTTCGTTAAGGGATAAATTTAAAGAAATCAATATTCTTACAGTCGCGTCTCAGTATATCTTTGAGAATATCATGTATGTAGGTACGCAAACACATACATGAGTTTAGGCATAACCGCGACGTTCATAATTTAAATACTAGAAATAGGGATAAACTCGCACTTCCAGGTCACCGTCTCCGTAAGGTAAGCACTGCGTTTGCGGGGAACTGTAAGTATACGTTTTTACAACAAGATACCATCTGAAATCGTCAATATGCCGTTCAATAAATTTAAGTCTCACATCAAGCGCTGCTTATTAGGTAGGGCTTATTACACTGTAAATGACTTCATTGGTGACCAAGATGTATTTTAGTAGTGTCTAGGATATTTACAATATAAAATAGCCTCTAAGCAAATTATATATTCAAGCACTAACTCAGTCAGTCGACTGTGATTTACTAATTGTATTTTATCTTTTCTACTCTTGTGTGTACAAGAAGATTTTAAATGCGAACACACTGTGATGTTTCTCGCCGGACAGCTGTTTCACACAATATTACTTTTGTTGTCCGGCAGTATGAGCATGTCATGCTCGCTCAAAGGTCTTTGCTTACGGCGGCGTCGTTGATCGGGTCGGCACTTTCCCGATCACATACCTAGTTGAGAGAGGCGATGGCTGAGATACGCGTCATACTCGTGAACGGGTGCTGTTTGTGGAGTCCGGTCTGTTCACGTTTGCAAGGACTTGTTGTTCAATTTATTATACAAGTTATATGGCTTTTGACGTAGAGACCTCGTTGTGTTGTTCTCATAGTCATTATTTTATTTTAAGGTTTATTGACCTTACATTTGTAATAATTTTATTTTTGCTTGTTTTAAGAATTTATTGTTTATTACTTTATTACCTTAATATTACTTAATAACAAGTTTTTGGAGTTGTTGGTAATTCTCTAGCTCTGCCTACCCCACTCTGGGAATAAAGGCGTGAAGGTATGTATGTATGTATTACTTAATGTAACTTACTTTTAAGTATAATTATGTTTATATGATTGAAAAAATGACCTTCTGCTGGAGTTTCTTGCGGCGCTTCTTCTCCGCAGTGATGGTCTTGTCCGAAGCGCTGGTAGATTCACTTTGAAGCCTAAAATAACTAACATAACGCCGACATTACATAGCATGTTTGAGAAATATATATTAACATAAAATATCGGAAATCTAAATGCTTTTTTTGGGTTGCAGTCTTTACTTATATTTTATTTTTTGTATACTATATCAACATTATGTGAAGAGATGTTTTTGGGGCTGTAGGTACCAAGTTAGAAATAAAAATGTGGTAATTTTGGAAAATGATGATTTGGTGAAGTTAGTGCCAATTAAGTACACTGCTAATATTTTTTTTCGCATTCACAAGGCCGCAATCCTAAGACTGCAAATGCGTTGTCATTTCACCGGCTGTCTTATCCCTAAACCGGAACACAAAAATGCAAACACTGACGCTTGGTGGTAGGTTAATGGATAAGATGGTGGTACCAACCCGGACGGACCCTGCACAAGGTCCTCCCACATGTAATATATAGTTCAGTCCAACTAAAGTCGGCTTTTGGTTAAAAATATTGTGAGTCTGCGACTTCAGTTGAGCTGGCTGACCATAATGAGCTGTTATGTAGTATGTGGTGACATTGCAGTCTCACTTGATATGAAACTTTAAGACTTTTCAACCTCGCCGCAAGCAACGCCGCGGGAAAGTCATAGTCATAAATAGTTGAACATTAAACAATTTATAACATTTATTTGGTTTCCTATCCACAGCATCGCTCTAATAATTTAGTACTTAGTACAATACCTGTGAATGAGACGAACATTTATATACACGTCGTTTATTGCTATCAAAACTTGAAAGGCGCTTATACTTTTTCACTTCTCATGCTCTTAAAATGTTACTTTAGTCTGTGCACATCGGTACTAAAGCTCCTTATTTATCACTAGGGATTAAAGTTTTTTTTATAAATAACTCTGGATACCGCCGCAAAACAACCAATCACGGTGTTTGTCAATAAAGCATTATCGCCATTTTCAGTGATTGTGTATGAACTATTTTTAGGCTGCGGAAATAACCGCAAAATGACAAATGTGCAAAACCCACGTGGACCTTTTCACAAACATCTTTTTATTTTAGTGTAAGGCCTGAGTGGACGCTCGAGTCGCGCGTGCAGCGGGGCGGGGCGGAACTCATACTGGTGTCCTGAGTCGACGCTGCACAAAGCGAATGCAGAGCGGGCAAGTTTGCGGGCAAATCGTGCAATGGAGCGTCGAGCGCATCGTCGCGCGGGCAGGTTCATACCTGTTTGTGATTTGCAGCGGCGAGAAGAGCGTGCAGTCATGTCGTGCGTTTTTTTTTTATAGAAATAGAAAATAAACCAGCACTTTGGCTTTCATCTCAAACTTTATGCAAAAATAGACTATAAGTATAAAAATATAAAAATAAGAAATATTATTACTTTCTTACCACTAATTTTTACAAATAAATCTTGTTGTTCCAAAGATAGTCATAAAATAAATTAATATCGTATAAAGTGGAAAACTCTCCAAACCGTCTTCTTTGCTTCACTACGACACTAGGACCTTGTTTTGAAGAGAGACAAAACATTTTGAGCCATCAATTCTCTTCTAAAAAGAAATGAAAAATGTTGTCTGATGTGTCGTTGCAATGGTGATCGCGACCGATTCACACGAGCGGTGAGCGTGCACTCAGGCCAGTAGCACGACGCTCTATCTCACGCTCGCCTGCCACGCTGCACGCTCCGCCGAACGCCACGCTTCGAGCCCCCACTCAGGCCTTACACTTAGCTGTTACAGACAGTCCTTTTAGTACGGGCGGTAACGAGCATAGGTCAAAATTTTGGTATCGGATGAATTCACTTGGCACAGATGTATCCTAGAACAAACTGAGCTGATTTAGCCCGGTAGCCATCAGTCACCCCCTGTGGGGTAGGAGGGGGGTATTCAAAGCTACACGCCGCAGTGCTTCAGATAAAAAAAAAATATCGGCTTCAGTTTACCTATAACCTCGAGTTTGGTATCATTTTCTGTTAAATCATAGATGTGGCTTGCGTTTTTGATACGAGTATTTTAATTACACTTCTTAATTTATTAAAATACATAAAGAAGTTTCACAACATCAGCTTATCTTTTTTGTTTCAACACACAATATTTTATAATATATTATACTATGTAGTGATGTACAACATCATGTTTACAAAAAATACTTATGCAGATTGTAAAACCCAAAATGTTTTAATTTATAGAATTCGTTTGAGACGTGTTTCACGTGTTGAATAAATAAATATACACGCGCGGCAGCGCGAATTATGACAGCGGGCGGAGCTAACTCAGACGAGTGCTCGCCGCGCAGCCTGTTGATACTAATTATACCACAGATTACATATTATTTTCGTAATTAATAAATTAAACTTAAGGTGAATTAATAATACTAGGAATTAAAAATATAAGGTGAGTTATTTTACGACCGACAGCTAAAGAATATTCCACTTATGGATGCCAGCTTTCAGCAGCATCTCCTAAGAGTGGGTTACCACCAGGGTGTGCACGTATGGGTCCAATCCAAGCGATGGTGCCGAATCTTCTTCCCAGTCCGGCGGATCGGGAATGGGAAATAAGTACAATCCGAAACCAATTCCGACTACTGCACCCGTTGCTGCTACTACAGCTTGTCTGTAAGTGCAAGTCACAGTACGGAGTTAGCGGCAACTGTCGAGAAAAACTGTGAAAATGTACCGAATTATGCCACTGCGGTGGAAAATGTATTAATAGCATACACAGTAATCTTCTAATAAATAAAATTCTCGTATCGCGGTGTTTGTAATTAAACTCCTCCGAAATGGCTCCACCGATTTTTGAGAAATTTTGTGTGCATATCGGTTAGGTCTGCGAATCGGACAACATCTATTTCTAATCCCCCTAAATGTTAAGGGTTGTCCAACCCAAAATTTTACATACATGGTAAAACAACGTTGAAGTGGCAGTGGGCGGGGCACATCACACGCAGGACTGATGGCCGATGGGGTCAGAAGGTTCTTGAGTGGCGTCCGCGGACCGGGACACGAGCTGTGGGTAGGCCTCCTACAAGATATATGGAGTGACGACCTTGTAAGGATCGCGGGAAAGCGGTGGATGCGAAAAGCACAAGACCGGTCTGAGTGGAGAGCCTTGGGGGAGGCCTATGTCCAGTAGTGGATGTCTTTCGGCTGACATGATGATGATGATGATGAAAACAACGTTTGCCGGGTCAGCTAGTATCTGTATAAAGATACTTAATGTGACAATAATTTACATTTATAAGTACATTTTTATGCCTAGGTTCTTATGGTTCATATTGTAATTGGCATGTTTTGCACTTAAGACTATGTGGAAGGACTTATTTCCACTTAGTCGGCCTGAGATCGAATATTTGACGGTCACTAGTAGTAGGTAGTAGGCACTAAAACAAAGTTTTCTAACAACAACGTGACACGTGTTCGTTTCAATCACAACGTTGCTTCCGTAACGTTAATCTATGATCTCGTGCTTTTTTTTGTCGTCTTGTTCGCTCCAGTTATGGGAAGGACATGGTAGTCCTGTTCTTTGATGTCACATTATCATGGCGTCGCATTTATTACAACAATTTGGAATTATTTATTTTGCCTGTTTATAACATTTTGTACATTGAATTCTTAAAAATTCTTGAATTAAGTTTCTATGTAATAAACGGAGAATACAACGTTGATATTTGTAATCACGTAAAATATCCGACGGCCCCCAAAATATATGGTCTTAAAGAAATACCTATAATTTGACTTATTTGATAATTTCTTAGTTGCTTTAACTTAAATCGAGAAATCCTGAAATAGGTATAGTTTAATTTGTTACGAAGTGTAATTAAATTACTAATTATACAAAGTTTCAAGTGACCAGCTCAATCCGGTAACTTTTGTCCATACTAACTTTGACACCTCTTTTCCCACCTTTTACTATCATTTCATAGTTTTTTATTCTATATAAACCTGGTTACCGTTTATTGAAACCTTTTAGTGAAAACCGCATTAACATTGATTCAGTGGTATTCAATGGATGCGAGGAGAAATAAATTTAAACAGACAAACAGACACCAACTCTAAAAATTGTAGAAACTGTTCTGCTGCTTATTCTGAGGCCCCCTATAGTATTTATTAATTCATATCTTAAATGTACAGATTTTTTCCCTTCTAGGACTTTATTACATGTACTTATACATTAGTAGAATGTCCAACAAGGGACTAAAACAAGCCATAATGACACGAGATGTTTAGCCACAGGCGCAGGGCTACCCCTGTTCGAGTATTTGTACTTATTGTGTACACAGCGCCTAAAAATGATGTCTTCAGGCGATAGAGTTTCATCTAGGAACATACGCGCTGCTAGATCAAAACAGTATCAACTAAAATTCTTTGTTAGTTTTTTTTCAAGCTCATAGACGTTGTATTATAGTTGATTTTAGAATACAGTTGTATTTGAGTTTTTAGTGTTTTGATCCAACAGTGCAATTATGTAATTTGCTTTCATTTACGTACATTTTAATATGCTTTATAGTCCGTACGTTTCTTGATATTCATTTCTTGTAAAGACACCTTTTCATTTGTTTCACTACAAATGTACTAACGTCCACGTCTTCTTGCGCCGTATCTTGTCTTGCCTGGTCTATGTACGTTCGTTATAAAACCAGGCACTTCTTTCCGCCGCTTTAAAATTACATTGCAAATCTGTAGCGACACCGGATTTACCCTGAGAGCGATATTTCTTTCGCTCCGCTACTTCACGCCAATCATCCTTTTCCTGTTTAGTACCGGTTGCACTTGTTCAGGCTCACTAATTACCGGTTTATTTATACTACAGTGCCGGACAATCTGTGTTGTTATTGTAAATAGACCACTGACGCTCAGCTGATCTCTCTGTGAGCTATTGCCCGGCAACGTCGCACGCCGCGCCGTCAGGATTTGTCATACTCGCGCTGTTGCCTGTTGCCGCTCTTGTCGAATGACCGTTGTCGCGCAGCTGAGTCATGTTCAAACTGTCGCGCACCCACCTGCAATCTTTTATATTATATTAATTAACATGCACCGATACTTGATCGCGCTCATTATTTTTATCTTCTGGCGTCAAATTACACTGCATGATGCCCATAGGTCCACTATCAAACGTATCCAGGGTCCAGGCCCCACGCTTCATGATTACATTACATATTGGCAAGGACTCATTCTTAGTCGTTTAAAGCTCTGATTTCAGTCCCTTTAGGTTGTTCAAGGGTAGCATGGGTCCCTTTCATTTCATACAATTCACCCCGGAGTCGAAGTAGATCCTTTAATATCTTAGTGCTGTCCAAAGTATTAAAATAAACGGCGGCAAACGATCTAGTTGCCGAGGTACAAACACTGGTATTACATCAGGCTCGGTTGATTTAAACACATTCAGTAAGTCAAGTCCCTTTCTTCCTTGCCTTTATTTTTACGCACAATTTTGCACGCATCAGTCGGAATCGAATCAAATAATAAAGATTTCGATTTTTTTATTCCTTCAATGGTGAACGAAGATTTACAAATTTGCACAAGCGTTACGGCATCAATTAACTATACTTTGTTTTGAACGTATGAAAATAGCGTGTCTAGGATTTTTATCGTAAGTACACGACCATCCACGAGTGATGCACGCGCGCGACTGAATAATAAAATGATAATAAAATGATCCTTAATGTAATACCTTTAACCGAGCAATTCTGGTGTAATATGTATATATATATTATAGGGTGGAAAGTTCAGATGGGTCAGTAAGGCCAGCACTAGATTATACAAAATGCTACCGGCATCCCTTAGACACAAGTACTTACTGGCAGTTAATCAACTTGGTAATCAATAGATTAACTTATCGCAATTGAGCCAAAAACATGGCACCAGGTCAGTAGAGTGAGCAATTATTACTATGGGGACAGGCTTATAGAGAAGCGCTTGCCTTACATCCTCAACAGCGTACCTGTGGCTGTGAGACTGGAGCCTGACAAAAATATATTTAAGAGAGGCCTACTTAAGCACTACCTAAGTATTATTTAAATTTAAGTTAAAGATTGTATAACAACTGTGATATATGTGGGTATACTGAGACTCGTGGATCCCACAGTCAAACTGTGAAAACCGTGTAGTGTAGCTTAAAGATAATGAAATATGGAGATAACTGCAATTAGGATATTAGAAATTATAATTGCAGTTGTCACAAAAATCGGTATTATTGTACAAAAAACCACTAGGTTCTGCGCGGAAAGAAAACTCGAGGTCGAACATTTTGCTACACAGATAAAGCCGGCCGTCATGGATGAAAAAGGTCAATAACTAAAAATAATGTAGCTAGATACTGAATTTAAATTTTTAAGTTTAGAACGATGACAATGTCATGATTCATTTGATTTTCGTTTTTCTCTGAAGCGTTATTTTAGGAGGATTTGCACCAAAAATTGAATACTGGGTTAAGACACTAAAACCAGTTATAATGACAGTTTTCTGACGTTTACTAACCGAGTATACATTTTAATTTTAAGTTTTAGTTTAATTTTCTTTAAGCATGCATGCAAGCATAAGCAAAATGGACTCACAAGCGTAAACAACAACATGCGAAAGTTTCTCTTTGTACCTAATTACCCTACGAACTATATACCTTGAAAAAGTTTTCTTGGATTTGTGGGTGTTCTAGTACTCTAACCTTAGTTGGTCTCACATAGTGTTATAATCTTTGATATTAGTGGGGCCGATTGGCATTAAAAAAAAAAAAAATCTGTCGATGTTCTCTCCGACTGTACGTTTTATCAAAACTGTGAATGTCGATTATCATCACATAAGTAAGAAGTTAGTAAAGGTCTCCTAAGAGCATTTTCGCGTAGCAGCAAGGGAGCTAGTAGCAGCCGAGCCCTTACCGCCCCTTCCAAGTTCATATACACCGTGGGCCCGAGTAACCCGAGGGATTTAACAGCGCATTCCTGAGGTTATACTCGTATGGAGTTAAAAATGTTATACTAACATAGGTCCGATTCGCCTTTTTTTACATTTCATTTTTTTTTCTTCCAAGTTGAATGGAATATTTTCGCTTCTCCAGGAAACAAAGCCTAAGGACGAGCTGGCAACGCTTTTCTTGTAATTAAATTAGCACTTGTTTACAGGAAACCGTAAAAGTTATTACTGTGAGTATTTTTGCCCTTTCTTACTTGTAACGTGAAATGAGTTAAATGAAAGAAAGAGAAAAACTATGACGTGAATAAGAAAAAATATTTGCGTTAAAAGCATAGATAATTACAAAGAAGAATTTAATCCTTTCCTTTCCCTTAAAATCCCCTTCAAAGTTATGAATATGAGTAATTTGTCCCTTTTTCACTTTGTAATATTAAAAGAGTTAAGTGAAAGAAAGAGAGAAACTGTGACATGAATGAGTAAAATATTTGAGTGAAAAGCATAGATAATTACAAAGGAGGTTTTATTCTTTTCCATCTTTTTCTGAATATAAGGATTTTATGTTTTCACAACGATAATCTCAAATAAACTGTCACTATGGGTAACTTTAGAAGTTGCAGGTTATAAACGTAGTCTTAAATTGTTCGACTTTTGATGTTTTAAGATGTTAAGTGCGTACGTTCATTGTCCATTATGTTTTGATATAACTCTGAAACGTCCCTACTCGGGAAAGGCCTCCCTCCCTTTCTTCCACTTTTTGTCATGTAAATAGTGACAATGACAGACGCATACTGTCTGTCTTTTGATATAAACCGTCAGGGAGGGAAGATAGCCGATTGAAAAATGGCAGAAATGGTTGCACGATATTGCGACCGATTGCCTTTAAATAAATAAATCGCACTGCTAGATCAAAACAGGAGCAACTCAAAATACAACTGTATTTCAAAATGAACTTTAATACAACTTCTATGAACTTGAAACAAAACTAGCAAGGATTTTGAGTTGATGCTGTTTTGATCTAGCAGTGCGAAATGGTAATAATAATAAACGCCTAACTTGATAAGGATTGAAAGAGGCATCTTCAAGGGTGACAGTCTGAGTCCTTTGTGGTTTTGTCTAACCTTGAATCCCCTGTGCTCTTTGCTGACGGATTCTGGGCTAGGCTATCGACTTCGTAGAGAAGCTGACGTTATTTCTCACTTATTGTTCATGGATGACCTCAAACTGTTTGCATCGAAGCGCCAAGATCTTATCGCACTATTAAAAATGACACTAGAGTTCAGTAGTGCGATCAAGATGGAATTCGGTGTAGATAAGTGTGCGGTCATGCATGTTCAACGAGGGAAAGTTGTAAATTCATCGAATTTGGAGCTTTCAGAGACAATGACCCTCAGATCTCTCTCCGAAGTTGAAACCTACAAATATCTTGGTATGTCACAGTCTTTGGGTATTATGGACCGCGATATCAAGCAGTCAGTGAAGGAGCGCTTCTTTTACCGCTTGACAAAAATTCTTAACACTCTTTTGTCGGGTGGCAATTAGGTGCGTGCCTTAAATGGCTGGGTGATGCGTTGCTCCCATACTCCTTTGGCATACTAAGGTGGAGTCAGACTGAGCTGGACGCCCTGGATAGGAAGGTCCGTCTACTGCTCAAATCACATCGCATGTTGCACCCACGCTCATCTGTCATGAGATTGGACATCCCGAGGAAATGCGGAGGTCGAGGCATTTTAAATGCTAAGAATCTCCACGACCGCGAGGTGTGCAATCTCAGGGATTATTTCCTTGGCAATGACACATTCATTGCTAAGGAAAGGATGCACCGTGATGTGATTGCAGTAGACAGGAGCCTCACTCCTCTCTCCTTGGCAAACGAAAACTGGCGCAGACCAACAGTGTTGAACACTGAAAACCGCAAGAACATATGGAAGAGCAAGGAGCTACACGGACGCTTCTACCGGGCCCTAACAATATATTTATAGGCGTATATTTTTGCGTCCGTGAACTGACTACGGTTTGATGACCTCTTTGGGGAAACCGAAGGTTTTGTCTGTGCAATTGCTGACGAGGTCATAATGACTAACAATTACCGGAAATATATTCTGAGGGATGGCACGGTCGACATTTGTCAAGCGTGCCGTTGCCCCGGCGAATCCCTCAGACATATAATTTCCGGTTGTTCGCATTTGGCCAACGGCGAGTACTTGCACAGATATAACCTCGTAGCCAGGATCATCCATCAGCAGCTTGCTCTTCAATATGGTCTTGTTGAGTCTGAAGTGCCGTACTATAAGTACACACCGGCGCCAGTTCTCGAAAATGCTCGTGCTACGCTCTATTGGGATAGATCTGTTATCACGGACAGGACTATTGTCGCCAATAAGCCTGATATCGTGTTGACAGATCGATCTCAACACCGAGCAGTGCTCGTCGACGTCACCATCCCGCATGACGAGAACCTCGTGAAGGCCGACTAGGATAAGCTCAGCAAGTACCTTGACTTGGCTCATGAGGTGACCACTTAGAGGTGACCACCATGTGGGATGTTTACTCGACGATCATTGTCCCGATAGTTGTTTCGGCAAACAATCTTATAGCGAAGAGTCTCGTCGTCGTCGTTTTACATTTGAATATTTACTGTAAAAAACCTAATTTACAGAAAATTTTATAAATATCTGAATAATAATAATAAGTAATTCGATAAATTTGCTTGCCAATTATATATTTTATTTACGATATAAGGCAAAAATATTTTTTATACTTGTCTTTATTAATTTTATCATATTTATAAGGCAATGTCGAAACTGTTAGGAACATAAAATATCCATGACGTTATACATACAAAATAAGCTAACTAAGATTTCACTGACACAATCGTTCTATAATCAAGAATCAAAAAGATAAAAAAAAAACAATAGTATTGGGATTGAATATATCAGTTTTTTTTAAAAAAACAGTCTCAAAATTAAATGAAAAATGGCAAAAATCATATTCACAAATAATCTATTGGCTTAAAGTAAAGGTGCAAATTTCAGTCATAAGAGCTGTTTCCATTAGAGTAAGGGGAACAAGAAAACACATCAGAGCATTCGAATGCGAAGATGGAGCCGGAATTCACTAATCATAATATTCCTATAACTACACACACATTAGTCTCAAAATTAATTTTGTTTTTAATATACGTAATTGTTTTTGTTGTGTGAAATTTTTAATGTATTAATTTTTAATTCCACTTTGAAATGTAATTTTTATAATATTATCAAAAAAACTTACCTACCACTTTAAAAAAAATAAAAAAAAATAGTATTAATAACTTTATACTTTAGGTATTTGTACGTACGTTAGCAAATAAATTGTTGAATCTGCTAGAAAAAAAAATGCTTCTTCCTCCTACTTTTTACGTTCCCTATCTATCTTAAAAAAAGTAATTTAAAATAAGAAAACCCGATGAACTGAAACTTTCACCTAAAATTTCATGCAATATTCTGAAAGTTGCTAAAGTGAAATCATTTAATTTCTGAAAATTACTAAAGTTTTGTAATATAACGTAAGTAACGGAAACTTTTCATAAAATTTACATGTGTCAGAATCATTTCCATCTAATTATGTAACTTTCAGAAGCTGTAATTTACGCAGTTAAGGAAAGTTGTGTAATGTTTCAGAAATCGCCCATCACTAGTCTGGAGAATGACCGTTATATTTTATATTTATTAGTAACGTCAACAAATTCAAAAAAAAAAAATTTTCACCCAGTAGCCGTAGATAAGAAGCATTGCGAGAACGTAATCGTTATAAAAAATGTGTGTGATTTACGAAAGCTGCCCCGGACGGTCGCGTCGAGCGCTTATGACAATTGATACATTGTCAGTTATCGAAAATCGTCTTCCTTTAGCATTCGGTTTGCATCTCACGTATACATAGAACCTCTGACTGATTAATACCGAGTTTGAGTAGGGGGAAATTGAATAAACATGCTTACCTCTAATATTGGAATCATCAAGATGGCATTTATCATAACATTCCTGTTTTGTTTCAAATCTGTTTCCATTTCCTTGGCAGCCTCCATAAAAGAATCGAAAGCATTCCGATGCTTTAACATCGAAATAATACTGGATCACGTCGGCGCGGCATGGGCCTGTCTCCGGTCGTAAAAAGCAAGATTTGTGCTTAGCTGAGGAAACGTAAAAGGTTTTATGTAATTAGGTAACTCTTAATAAATCGGTATAGTTAGACGTTGCGGTATCCAGATAAACATACTAGAAGTCCTCAAGGGTGTGCTGAGGGTGTAAGGGGGGGTTTAAGCTATTTTTTTCTGATTTTTGAGCATATCTCGAATATCTGTACGAATATCATTATGACTACTGGTGACAAAGTTTTTACATACAATTTCTACAAAAAACGTTATATTCATTTTTAGAAGCTGGAGGATCAGTTGTGGTAATTGGTCCGAGCCCCTCCACCCTCAGCACACCCCCCACCCTTGAGGACTTTTAGCATGTTTATCTGGATACCGCAAGGTATAACTGTAGCAATTTAAAAAACTACACGAATTATTTACACTTTTTTTAAATTTATTTTTCTAGTCTGTGAAAGTGACCGGTCCATCCCTTTCGCCGACGCCTGGAGTAGTAGTAGTAGCAGGTACCTTTTATTATATTTTTCAAGTCTGTACAATACTTTTTAGTGTATTTGTCTAGGGGTGAGGTTGTCGTTGAAGGCCTTTCTGTTAATACAATAATCATATTTTCCCACTGCAAAACTACAAATAATATGAAACACAGTTGGCTGTATAAGCATGTGTCAAGTTTATTGAACATGTTTCGGTGGCACTAAAATTTAAACTAGGTACTTTTAAGTGTGTAAATATGTAATATTGACCAAGTCGTAAAACTACAAATGTTAGTTTAGATTTTTATACCTAGTCATAAAGAACGCCTGAGTTTAAATCATTGTTATTTTTTAACACCTATTTATGTAGTTTTTGGTCGGCGACTTCGTCTGTTACCATGTTATGTAACACAAACGTAATATAAAATTAGAGGGTAAGAGTAATAGGTTCATGTGTAAATGCTAAGCCGCTAAGAGACCAAGGACCTTAGTTTCCAGGCCACTTTGAGGTACCTATGTCAAAGCGACGTAATCAATAAAAGCGCAAGAGACTTCCATATGATTTCACTAAGTGTCACTTTGACATAGTCCAAAGCCAGGAATTAAATTCTTTGCTTTAATTTAATAAAACACAAATAAATTTTTTACTTGTTTAATCACTAAATGACATATTTTAGTCCTAAAATTGCACTCTTGCATACTGTTCTTCTTGAACTTCTACTTCTCCATTCCCTTCTCCTCTTTCAAACTCACTGTCATCCATCACACTCCTTATTGTCATCATCACTTTTCACATTTATAACAAATGGTCTCCAACAAAATAATACTCATCAGGTCATCCAATAATCCATCTTGTTTTCTGTGTTCTGCTGCTATTTTTTTTACATGCTCGCCACACTTAAGCCATTCTTCCGGACTAACGTATACTTGTAGATGCTACCTTTGCCACCATATCTCGAACTGAACCTTTTAAATTTATGCTGCCTACTTTTCGCTTCTTTAGCCACGCTCCATATTAGTTCAATCAATAGTCTTTAGGTGGCAATGATACGGGGGTGACCGCAATACTTCGTGTCCATTATCTTTGAACAACTCATCAATATAATATATTGGGTCGGGTTAGTTGCGCTTTACCAAGGTCAAAAGTTCTTGTAGAATCTTTCATCCCAAGGAATGTTGTTCAAAGTAACCCAATCACGAATTTCTCTTTTTCTGGAAGTGGTGTTCAGTGCCCTATTAATTTGAATCGTGTGGTAACCTAGCGTTATCCATTACCTTCTATAACACTTGGTGTATCCAAATTAGATAGGCAGCAGCTTATCTTGAACCCGCTTCGGGAAGTTGGTGGATAGCGTTCATCTCATCATTATAAATGGCTGCCTTTGAAATACTGCTGAAATTAAAAGGGCATTATTCAGAAATCCTGTTTCAGTGCCTGCGTGTACAATTATGAATCGTTGGCCTTTCAAGATGTTATAACATCTTGAAAGGCAATATATTGACCATTTTAGAAGTTGATGGATTCTGGCATTTTTTTTTATTTGTAATAAACATTAATACTTATAGGTTTCATCTAGATAAACAATCTGTTTTCATAACTCTAAAGGCATATTTCTATAATCCATCATTTTGCTAAACCCTGAGTTTTAATTCCGTAGAATTCTGACGTTGGTTGGTCTAGACTACAAAATGTTCCTTGAACCGATGGTGCAAAAAAATAAAATTATATGTAAAATATGACTTCTGTGATTTAAATATTTGGATGTAAAAGTAAATTATGTTTTATTAATGAATACAAAGTAATTTAAATTTAAAATCGCACAAGTTACGCATAATATTTTGTTTAATTTTTTTCAGAGGGAAAAGTAAATAGTTATGGGTATCATTCTGATCATTGTCATATATTACAAACCTTTGGAGTTCATTATATTTGATCATCGTTGTTTTGTATTCATATAGTGTTTATTTTTTGGAAAAATATATCGACTATAAAATGACAGTTGTCCAACTGTCATTAGTTCCGCCAAACTAATGACGACGCTTTAGGCTGTTTTATGTCCTTTACCGTTGACTTTGGGATAAAATACAAGAATAAAAAATGATGACGCACAGACCAACCTACCTATAATTCTATTATTTTGCTTTATTCCAAATTCCAATCACACATGCACTTGTTAACCTTAATTTTTCTTTGTAAGCAAATCATGTTAAGGAGTTTTTGTACTTACATCTTATTAAATATTATTCAAAATCATCGTTTAAATCTTAGATACCGTAAAACTACACAACTATGGTCCTGGCCTACAACAATAATCCAATTTTACTTATCACATTATTCTAAAAATATGATAGCTTTAGCTATAGCGAGAGTTTAGAGCAATTGATTTTAGGCCAAACAGTACATATACCCAGCAATAATGGCAGTAAGGTATCATATTTTAGAATAATTTTATGAGGAAAATTGGACTATTGTTGCAGGTTGTGTGCATAGTTGTGTAGTTTTAGGGTACGTACTCTACCTTATGTCATTTGGAATAGCAACCAATTCAAATGACGAACAAAAACGTCAGTCAGTCTGTCAATAACATAAATCAATCAATATTTTTAGTTTAAAAACATCAACAATGACAAAAATGTTCATTACTCCTGAAACGTCAGAACGTGACTGCTGTCCGATGACTGTCAGAATTTTACGGTATTAAAAATCAGGGTTTAATGTATTTGTGTCTCGCTGTAGCAATATACGTAGGTTTTTTCATTAATACTCGTATGTACAGTTCTCTCTTCAAATTTATGTGTAGGTATGTGTTAGTTAGTGAGACAGCTTGTACCCTAGATTAAAACATAGGCTACTTTTCATTCCGGAATATTTAAAATTTCCGAGGGATAACTATAAAAGAAATCTACGCGGACGAAGTCGCGGGTAGTAGATATTACTTACTTACTTATTACGAGGGTCATGCCAAAAGAAATTAGATATTCAAAAACTACAAATTTTATTCTTTATTATTGCTAATTATCATTATTTTCTAAGTATTTAACGTGAGCACGTAAACACTTTTCCATCCGGCTAAACCACTTGGAAAATGACAATGACCATTCTTCTTTGGGTACCTCAGAAATTTCATAATTATAGGCAGCCAGGGCACCTTCTTTGGTTGCAAATCGCCTTTTTTTTTTCTTCTTTAATTTTCGGATACAGGTAAAAATCACAGGGTGCCAGGTCAGGAGAGTATGGCGGGTGAAGGAGTATAGTGACATTTTTTGAATTAAAATAGTTCTAGATTTGAAGTTATACAACCATGCTTCGTCACCCGTAGGTATTTCATTTTATTCTCGCCAGCAGCGTCGAATTTATTTATCATAAATTTACAAGACAAAGACATAGACATTTATTGGCAGAACATATTAATTATAAACACACTAATCCATGCGGCGTTCTTTCTGCAAATCGTTGAGTTTATGTGGCACCTGTCTCGAACATCGCCTATGGAGGGACAGTTGTCCATGAATTATGGTTTGCAGTGCTGCTCATCCGATGCCTAGATTTCGCTCAAGCTCTACGTATGTAATTCGTCGGTTCTCACGGATATTTTTTCCACGGCTTGCACATTTTCATGAGTAACAGCGTTTGGTGGTCGCCCCGACTTCGCCTCATCTTCAAAGCTCTCCGCCCTCTTTTAAATTCAGAAAACCAATTTAAGACAGTTGCACGAGAACAAGCAGACTAACCAAAAGTCGGAGTTAAAAGTTCAAAACATTATTGGGGCTTTAAACATTTTGTAAAAGCCATAATAAATCATAACTCGAAAATCTCGTCGACAAGTTCCATGGTAGCCGCAAATTCCCGTCAATGTCAAACAGAAAAAAAAAATTAAAAAAAGATATTACGCAAATTTCCGGAGTATTGAATTTTAAAATTTAATCATTCTTCACGATTTAGTATAACTGGCCAGTATCAATCAAATGAGCATGGAGTATCTTATGTCTTTTGGCATGACCCTCGTAAAATAACATCGTCTTACCCTATTCATATTTTTCATAATAGAATTCTATGTCATGAGAATAATGTAAAATAGTACTCCATGTCTTCCCTTGTATGTCGTAAGAGGCGACTAAGGGTCTCCCCAGACCTATCGACGCCGAATCGGCTTGATCCGGAAAGAAAAAGTTTTATGTCCATGCAATAAGAGCGAAAACGTCGTCGTTCCGTTCGCAACGCCGAGCCGAGACGAGCCGAGCGGAGCGACGTCCTTTTCGCTCTTATTGCGTTGACATAAAGCTTTTTCCGTACGCGATTTGCCGAAACGGCGTCGACTGGTTTGGGGAGACCCTAAGGGAATAAAAGCTTGTACTAAGTACTGTTAGGTGTTGGGCTTGCAACCTGTCACTAATACGCTGGTAAACATCTTAGCTTAATTGTGCAAAATGTGGTTACAGATTTTATCAACAAGTTTATAGATTGTAGGTAATTTTGTAGCTCTGCCTACCCTTCTCTGGGATTACATTACAGGCTTGAATTCAGGTATGTATGTAAAAAAGTGCAATCGGGGGACTTTTAAGAACATCGTCTAAGTAGAAATCACTCCCCAACGGCATTAAAAAATATACTTACTGGGGTATATTTCTGGGGGGTTGTTAAATTGTTTTTTTTATGGTCTACTTTTTCCGATTTATTTTCATGAAATTTGGTATAGAACTATAGAGATAGTTTGTGGCCCATGGAAGGTGATAGGGCAGTCTTTAAGACATAAGATATTTAAGATGGATACAACATTTTAAATATGTACCCCTTATTCATAAATATCATCGACATACCAACCAATAGACACCGGGTTCCATACAGAATTCTCTCCCAAAAGTGTCCTAGGGCGACCTATACAAACTTCATACTTGTATAAAATCATTGTCAAAATAAAACATCCTAATTTAAATGGTATATCATTAACGCAATGCTTAATTTTGCATGAAACAATTTATCATCTTATGTCGCTTCGACTAGAGGCTCGTTTATTTACCTTATGCAGCTTCTACTAGCGGAGTGCCAATGTCACCGCGAACAGAGTACAAATGGAGTAGCTTTATACTTAATATTATTTCTGTTTTGACGTCTCAGGTGGGTTTCATTTAAACAAAAACTCAACGCTATTTTTATTATTTAAGATAATATAAATAATATTGTGGGCTCGTAACCCATCATAATATATTTTTTTAGCAACAAAAAGTAAAAGCGTCTTCAAAAACCCTAATAGCTACTTGAAAAACTTATGTCGACTGACTTATTATGTCGGTGGCAAAAATCATGTGGCATTGCTATTTGTGTAAGTATACCTACTTGACACTGGCTTGGATATAATTATAAAATATCATATATTTGATATACCTGTTAGGCATCGATAGGGAATTTCTAGGAGACCGGTCATTTATTTCACCTTGTTCAGTGGGTCAAAATTATGAATGTAGAGGAAGCGAAAGTTATACTTGTATGCTTAGACCGGTGCACCTGGCATTCCGTAGTCTCTGCCTACACCACAGGGGAACAAATGTAAAGCGATGTATTAGTATGTTTAGTGGATTTTTGAAGACGGTTTTATTTTTAAAAAGAAAAATCGCTTTTTAGTGATATTTCTCATATCATTGAGATTTTCTACAGCACATAATTATACTCGTTCATTACATTAAAAAACCTTATAGTCTAATAACAATTTCCAATCAGCCTTAACAATATTTCGCTATCCAATATGCAGGGCCGTTAATTATTAAAGAGTTCTTCCGGTACTTCACCATCAATTGCACTTCACTACATGCATTACGTGAATAAAAGTAATTTCATATTCTTAATAGAGAAATCTCATCACTGCCCGTTAAACAATTATGATTAATGATTTCCGGTGTTCATCTTTGGTCTTCATCAGTTAAAAAACTCCTGCCGTTCACTCGCGACAATATAACTATATATCGCACAATAAAATGGATCACGAGGAATCCACAAACTAATATTTAATTTATTACTGCAATAATATAAAGTATAAAACTACTCCATTGACATACTGTTCCCCAACATCCAAATATTGACAATTGTTGGTCCGAAACTAAAATAATTTTTTTTATTAGAAAGACTTAGCTATTTATCAATTAATATTACGAATCGACATTTACATGCCGAAAGTATGATATTCCGTCTGAAAGATTTTTGTAACGGTGATTATTTTTGCAGTTTCTGAAAACGCATTGAGGCATTGTGACACGTGTCACTGTTGGCGTAGTTGACAACGAACTAAATTGAAGTAAGCTCCCAATTTGAAGTGGGTATATATTCGCTGGGCCGTGTTTTGTTCTCCGACCCGTTATCTAGTTGTATTGTTGATCGAAGATAAATATCCATCAAACCTACGAGGGTAATATACAGGGCGTCCCAAACTTATGGGACATGAAGGGGAAGTACCTTAAATATCGTAGACAGTGTATTTTGCTGAAAGAAGACTTTATGTTATTTTTAAAAATTAGTAATTCTGCATTCATAGATTTTCAAAAAATTTGGTACTTGCTTCGTCTGGGAATCGAATCGAATTAAATGTCAAAAAAAATCATCCTACTTTTATGATGCCAATCGAAAGAATAGCTAAAAAATAATAACTCTGCTTAAGTAACATTGTATTTTAAAAGAAAGGAACAACGTAAAATTAATCATTTTAATCATTATTAAAAACATCCAAACAAACAAACAAAACATCATTATATATTTCCCGTGTGGTTGCCGGGTTAGAATACTTAGAATAGTGCCACTCCATGTCTTCCCGTGGATGTCGTAAGAGGCGACTAAGGGAATAAAGGCTTGTAGTACTATTAGGCGATGGGCTTGCAACCTGTCACTAATATGCTGGTAAACATCTTAGCCTATTTGTGCAAATTGTGGTTACTGGTTACTTTTTTGGTATTCGGTATTCGGCCGAATAGTGCGTACTATTCGGCCGAATACCGAATAGCAAATCATGTAAAAAAAGACACGTTATTTTACTCAAAATTATGTAGGTACCTATTTATTTCCAAATTACAACATTTTAGTACTTAAAATTAATCAGTGGTAAGTTGTGATGGATAAAAACGAGCTTTTCAGCATTTTTTGGTAGCAAACGATTGCGCTTTTCATCGTAAACGTTACCAGCCTCAGAAAATAACCTCTCACTATAAACGCTACTTTTACTTTTACTTACTTGCTTTCTTTCCTTCTCCGCCTCTTGAGATCTTGATGCTACATAACAAACACTGGGCCAGTTTATTATTTCACTACAAATCTCATAATATTCCCATATGGGCGATTTTTTATTAACCGGTGTCATTTTATAAGCCTTTTGACGAAAAAACAATTGAAAATGAACTAAGGAACAAACTTCTTAGCAAAATAGTAATTAAGTTTCACTTAACGTATTATTTATAAACTAACAAAGCGCTCCGTGATATTTACCAACCTTACGTACTGTATTTACCACGTTTAAACCAATAAACTATTTTCATTAAATTTTCAAATTATTATCTATAGCTGTAATGAAAAGTTAAAATTACGATACAACTTTTGATAAAGTAATGTTGTTCAAATTTGGAACATCTTCCAAAACCAACACAATTCAAACAGGGGGTCAATTCTAGTATCTATTAAACGTCGACTCGGTATATTTTAAGTAAAGTGTCGTACGCCGTTTTGATGTCGAATGACATTAGAATAGAGACTTTGTTAGTTTGTCTATGATTTAAAAAAAAACCTTCATATGCGTGACACAGGTTAGCTTTGCCGGCATTTGTTTGTTCTGCCGCCTGTTTTTAAAATCTGGAATAAAATTAAAGTATATAACCAAATAATAAACTCAATACAAAAAAAGAAGTCATAAATATAAATATGCCAAATACATCAAACCAGGAACCCGGGAACCCGCCCTTAACAACTCAAGCAGGACAAACAGGTCAATTAAACATTTCAAATTGCACTAATGCTAATGTTTACAATTATTATAAATATTATAATAAATAAATACTTATTTTCTCTGATTTGATTTATTTCTTATTTCAGTTCATACATTAGCTTAACACCTATAGATATATTTCAGGTAGCAGTAGCACTGGTAGCTATGAAGGTTATTTGCCTTCGGCTACTGAACGCATCTTAGAGTACTTATAAGGTAAATGCAGCTATCAACGACCCTCCTAAGGCAATTTTGAAATTGATCATTTATTATTATTATTGGGGGGGGTTGAGGTGGGCCTTATGAGCCACTTCGACCATTGCTGATCTTTTATTTTAGAGCTCACCGCAAAGGCCCGTTGCGTCCAGGAATTTCCAGATGCTTTGGGCAGTGAGGAGTTGTATCTCTTGTGGGTCCATTATATGTCGCCCTAGGTAGATACTTCTGTTGCGCATTAGTGGTCCGCAGGAACAGAGGATGTGCATTGCTGTCTCCTCTGTCTCTTGACAGAACCTGCATATCGCGTCTTGTTTCATACCCATTAGAAACAGATGTCTGTTCAGTTTGCAGTGGCCAGTTAGGATCCTAGTCACTGCGCAAGACTTTTCTCTTTTGAGTTGTAAAATCTCTTTGGAGAGCTTGCTTTTGAACCCTTTAATTAGTGTTTTCGAGTGATTTTGTCCTTTTGTGGACTTCCACAGCTCGATCGCCCTAGATTTGTATAGGTCGTTTAGCAGGGAATAGGATTTGCGTTTTGTGATGCCACAAAACGGCTCCGGGCCGACCAGGGGGTTGTCAGCACCGTTCCTAGCCAATTCATCTGCTATCTCATTTCCATCAATGTTGGAGTGCCCTGGTACCCATCTAAGTATTACTTTGTTGGAGTTTCCTAGGGCATTTAGGTTTTCTTTGCAGTTTTGGACTAGTTTGGAATTTATTTCCAATGCATCTAGTGCCAAAAGGGCAGCTTGGCTGTCCGAGTTGATGTAGATGTGCCTGTGTCTACGGTTCTTCTCAAGGTTGATCTCCGCACATTTGTTAATGGCGAAGATTTCCGCTTGGAAGATTGAGGCCTCCGTGCCCATGTTGACGCTAAATTTGAGTCTCGGTCTCTCACCATAGATGCCGCACCCCACATCGTTCCCTTTTTTGGAACCGTCTGTATACCAAACGTGGCAACCCTCTTTGTAGACCAACTGGCCTTTCAGCCATTCGTCTCTGGAGGGTATCTCCACTGAGTACAGTTTTTTAAAATTGTATTCAGTATGCATGTCATCTATTGGCATGCATAAGGTTTTATGTTCAAACACCGACGCCATAAGCTTGGTCAGTGCTTGAGAGCTCCATTTTTTCCCTGTTATGGTGCAGACTCTGTATATGCACTGCTCAGCCTCTTTTTGCACTTGTAGGTGCAGTGGTGTTAGGTCAAGCAGTGCATCCAGGGCCGCACCTGGTGTTGAGGATAGAGCTCCTGTTGCGATTACGCAGGCTGTGCGTTGTAGACTGTTCAGGGTGTTTATTGTTGTCTTTTGGTTGGTTTTGTTGTACCAGACAGCAGAGGCATATGTAATTATAGGCCTTACCACTGCCGTGTACAGCCATAGGGCAATGTTGGGCCTTAGGCCCCACCTTGACCCCGCCATTCGACAACTAGTCCACAGGGCTATATTGAGTTATATTCTTTATGTGCGAGTTCCAAGTTAACTTTTGGTCTAAGGTGACCCCTAGGTACTTCACTTCACTTGAGAATGGTATTGCTTGTTCGTTTAGCTTAGGATTTAATAGCTTTTCGAGCTTCCTTTTCTTAGTGAAGGGGACTAGCACAGTTTTGTTTGCGTTTATAGACAATTCATTTTCCTTGCACCATTTATTGATAGTGTTGAGAGCTCCTTGCATTAGACATGAGATTGTGTGGAGGCTTGGGCCTTTGATTATGACTACAAGGTCGTCGGCATATCCCTGTATGTCATAGTCCTGGTCAGTCATTAATACAAGTAGTTGGTCCACTGCTAGGGTCCACAATAATGGGGATAGGACGCCTCCTTGTGGACAGCCTCTTGTGGTGTGAAATTCATGCGAAATTGCATTGAGAGTTAGAGATGCCACCCTATTAGAGAGCATATTCTGAACCCAGTTGATGGTGGTACCATCCACACCCTTTGATAACATTCCATTTAGAATAGTATCTGTGGGCGTGTTGTCGAAGGCACCTTCCACATCAAGGAAAGCACATAGGGCTGTTTGCTTATCCTCTAAGGTTTTCTGCACTTTGTCGACCAGATCGAGGAGGGCAGTTTCCGTGGATTTCCCTTTTTGGTAAGCGTGTTGATTTAAGCTGAGGGGTTTAGCTATTAGATAACTAGCTCTAATGTGCTGGTCTATGATCCTTTCCATAGCCTTGAGTAGGAAGGATGTGAGACTGATCGGTCTGAAGGATTTAGGCTGAGAGTAGTCCCTTTTCCCTGCTTTCGGTATGAAACGTACCTTGACTCGTGTCCATGGTTCTGGTATTATTCCCCAGGCAAAGCTAGCCCGAAATATTTTAACCAGATGCGGGAGGAGGATTTTATTTCCATTTTGAAGAAGGGCCGGGAAGATTCCATCTTCTCCCGCTGATTTAAATGGCTGGAATTTCTCAATAGCCCATTTAACATTGTTAGGCCTGAAGATGTTTGTGGCCACAAAAATTGATCATACTTATTAGGAATATTGGTAGCCGTCACAGTATTTTTATTATTTTTATATGGTAATATTGAATATTGGGTTTATATTTACCACGTGAAATGCTTCAAAATAAATCATTTTCTTGTGAAAAATTATTAATAAAGTGGGTAAGTCGATTGTTTCTATTACCGACCCATAGTAACGGCTGTGAAGCTATTAACGTTTTTTTTGCAGCTATTAACGACTGTCAGAAAAAAAAGAAAATCGAAGGCTGATATTAAGCATACAGTGGTCTTAGATCCTGCCACTACTCCACCTAAAAGTATAACTAAATCCCTCGTGGGGTCCAATCTTGTTAGCTTAGTCTGCTAGACACTTTAAATTCTATTTAAACGTCGGTTAGATAGCAGTTTTTTTAAATAATCTCATACGATGAATACTATACTAGACAACTTTCAGAAAAATACACTGTTATAAACCAAACTGTTTTAATACTATCGCAGAAGTAAGTACTTAATCTGTTTCTTGTTGAAATTTCCCAAAAGTTTCAAAAAACGCAGAAACCAATGAAAATCGCTGGACATACACGGGGGTGTTTCAGATTGGCATCTAGATTCTCAATTAAATATATCATCAATTCTTGGACCACAATTTACACCAATACCTATAAATAATATTACTTACCATGAAATACTTAAGTATACCTAGGGTCGCTAATAGTTACTCACTACATGGGTCGGTAATAGAATATGTAGGGTATAATAGTAAAATGTATTACTGAATTAAGAAAAGTACTTACATAATATTTATAATCGGTGGTTTCCTGACTGTAAAAGAGACCGTGATTGATTAAAGTAATACAAAATTCAACTACAAAAACCAAGTTTTATTAAATTATGGTTAATTAATTATTGTCTCTAAACTATATCGAGTTATGAAAAATGTAGTCATTTTCAATAAATTTACAACGCAAAAACTAGAAAACTACACAAATTATTGTATAACGCTAATAGATTTATACAAAGGCTGATTGTTTGTTATTAAAATGGTTTATACAAATGCTTGGATAATTGTCAAATTTCAACAGAAAAGATATTAAAACGAAACTCTACGTGGCGGCCATTACCGACTCATGGGTCGGTAATGGCTGCAACTAGTAAAATTGAAGAAGCTATCTCCGCCCTATTTTTAATTAAAGTTTTATGATATAAAGTGACCTTTTTTCAATTAAATGCATTACAAATTCGAGAATTTATAAGTAAATGTATACATAAAATACTACACGATAATTGTAGGTATCAATAATATGCATTAAATGTCTTAAGCAGAAAAATTGGGTACTTACCTGCAGGAACAAGGGCTAGTACGACAAGACCTGCGTCCACGCCGGCCGCACAGAAACTGATGTATTTTATCTCCTTTTCGCACTGCCACGCACACTAACTTCAGAGTATCCGATGCTCAAAGAACAAACGCGTGTATTTTTTCTATTACCTGTGCCTCAAACATTCGTAGAAACGTTAAAAATTCGAATTACACTTATGGGTCGGTAATACCTGCAGATTTTCGATGGGTCGTTGATAGCTGCGTTTACCTTAATATATGTGTAGATAAAGTAATGTATGCAACTGTACATAATTAAGCCTTAAAAAACTCGTGTGATGTTATTATGAAACTCGTGTTTTAAGGACCCTCTTTATGTACCAGTTACATAAAATACTATAAACCTACTGAAAACTTATTTGCGGTGTTGGTAAACTGACCGCGACCTGTGTCGATGTATGGGGATAACAGTTTTCCAACAGCAATGTTAAGTTTGTAGTAACGGCTTCGAACGCTACACCAGGCATTGTCCGACATGCTCTTCCCCGGTTTTGTTAGGTAACTTCGCTAGCAATAATGATATTTTAAGGATTGCTCGTGGTCACCCTGCTAACAGAAATGTCCCAAACTTGCCTGGAAAGGATATCCTCCAACCTGGATATACATAGTTCTTACAGCTTTGGTTGTGGCAGCTACTCACAGCAGAACTCGTATGTACATACCATTGTTTTGAAGAAAATCATATATGTAATAAGTGTAATAACACATAAAAGCCGAAATAGGTCTCATTGCAACCAGTGAGAGGGTTTTAAAGTGACTACCAATCGCCATTTTGTTTTATTAGTGTTGTTAGTTTTATTTTATAAACTCCTACCATTACCATGATGTGATGAGCAATGATTGAAGTGGGTTAAAACATTATCTTACCTTATCTTATCTTAAATTATCACATGCTTAAGAATTACCAAGAGCTACCTAGTTAACATTCCGTATTAAGAACATCGTGACCTTTTCACATTGCAATTGTGTAAGAGGGACAAACAAAGACAAAGTGAGTTTTCTTAGGCTCCTACACTTGATTACCACAAAATCAGCTTTCTATCTTAACCGCCGAGTTAAATTTTACTTGGCGCGATTTTGGAACTAAGCATCTCAGATGTACGTAAGTACTTACTAATTCCATGAGCCATGTTGTATTATCTGTAGTATCAGGTTGTAATACCACTTTGTCATGCAACCTTTATGTTAAAAAAAACCCCTGTTAGTTATTTTCATATATAAATACATTTACAAAAAAATAATATAAATTATGCTCGGGACTTAAACTATTCGTGATATATTATATAATACTTTATTGTAAAAAGACATAAAATAATACAACCATAACTAAATAAGACTAAAATTAAATAAGACTAACTCTAAATATATAAATTAACTAAAACATTAAATCTAAGAATGGCCCCTGCGGCATTGTACCAAAGATGCTGGCAGCATTTCCTCGCTGGATGGTTAAACTTATACGTTGAGCGAGGAAACTGCCAGCTCTTCGGTCTCCCGTGACGTCAATGAGCCACTTCGAAATTTCTTTAAAGATGCTTCGAGCGCTAGGACCCCACGGACCAAGGGTCTCGACGCCGAATGGAATAAACATATATTCTGGGCCGAGACCATTATATTTTCCTACCTTCATGCTTTCGGCCGCTTCAGCTGCCGCACCAGCCCTATTAGAGGTCCGATGGAGATGTGATGGGGCTAGCGTATCTACACAGGTTGCATCCCACACTAGCACCCGTCCCATATTCCACGGGACCAAGGTCATTCCGTCAGGTCTCTTGCCATCATTTCTAGAAATGCCGGTCGGCTCTAAAAGAGCCGGGACCTTTATTGAGGCAAGAGACCGACGAATGATGTCGTTTAGTGCGGCGTGTCTGGAAAAGCGGCCAGCACTTCTCTGGCAAGAAAGTCCGTGATGTCCTAGCCGATCTACGTCACTTCCGCAAGGGCACCGATGTGGAGCGCAGACCGGGACCCCAAGGCGAAGGCAAACTGAAAGTCGGAGTGTGTTAGGGTCAAGGAAAGTACCAGTGCTTGGCGAGGGATGAGCTTGAAGCCAGTATCCAGCCTCCTTTGTACCTACTGCTAAAATTCTAGCACGGATATATATTATTATATGATTTTTGACATAAAATCCTACACTAATCTAAAGTCGCCCATATTTTTGGGCAGTGCCCACTTTGTGATGACGCGTAGAAAGTGTCCCTTTCGGAAAAGAAGACCTATTTTTATTAGACCATGGAAGAAAACAGATTATAACGGTATTGTATGGGCTGCCGTTTAATATCTGCATGAGTTATCGTGGGACCATTCTAATAGCAAATTAATGTTATGGATTGATATATTTATAGCTAATACAAAACATAGGTTTCGAGATTACAATGTTTACGTTAAATGACCATTATCTCGGTCTTGACCATTTAGATTCTGTTTTTAGAGCATGTGTTAATTTTAGAAACCGTGCATAGAATGGAGAAAAGGAAAGATAATTGGACACCTTATCCCTTACGGCACCTTACATTATCCGTGGTCCCTCTCGTAGACCCTTGAAGGGACAACGGGGATTTATATTCCCCGTGGTCCCTTCGAGAAATATAATGCTGCCAAATGACGAGATTTCAAAATCAAATTTAACATAGTCGACGGAGCTCTGCCATCGCGGAGCTCCTGTCCCTGTCTGGTTTGGTCCTTCGGGCCTGCTGAAGAACTAACATAACCTAAACCTACCTCATATTTACGATAAAATTTCGTAGAATAAGAGGAAGTGATTCGAAACTTGTTGGTTTTTCCAACTTCTTTATTCGGCAGTATTATATTTCACGAAGGGACCACGTGGATTTTTATTCCCCGTGATCCCTGCAAGGGTCTACGAGTACGAGACTGACCACAAGCTAGTGTAGGTAGTGTAGGCCTAACTGCCTAGGGGCCCCGACATGATTGATCCGGCCCTGGCTCAACTGATACGCATGACCGTTCATTATTTTCATGTTTAAATGCATTCATAGTAAAGTAAACGATTAAATTAAAATAATTATTTAAATAGTACTTGTGACAAAAGAGAGATGACATTTAAAATTAAGTTGTAAATAATTTGAATTCGGAACCAATTGTGCTTATTTTTCTTTAGTGGTTAATTAAGTGGCAACCATGTGATGAGGATGACACTGATGACGTAAAGTGACATTTTCGAAAGATAAAGACCTTGTTTGATTAGACCACGCGTAAGTTGAGCTTTCCTGTCTTTCAATTTGGTTTGACAGATTTGTACAATTGCTAGCTTCTTTGGCTAGGCCCTTAGCTTTGGTTATTCGTGTACATATTCGGGGAGGAAAGCTCATTCAATGAATTGACCTGCTGTAATATCTGTGGATAACGAAACCTTGTGTGTTTGTCATGGCTGTGGCGGTTTGCTTCAAATGAGTGGCACTGGTTTAAAGTATTAATGGCGCATCGTAATTCCCGCCGAGTGGCAAATCGGCTAAGCTGTGGGCGGGGCGGGGTGCGCGCGCGCCGCGCTGCCGCTCGCACGGGATCGCTCTATCCTTGTTATTATGTATTTTATTCTGTTTTAACTCTCACTCCAGACGAACGTCTCGCGTCCGATCCTTACCGTATTATTACCGGTGCAAATTTAACTGTACAGTTATGTCAACATGACCATTCGAGAGTTGTTTAACTATCACCCGGTTGATATAGGTTTTGTGAACAAGTGACATTGTATTTAAAACTTTGATCAATTATTAACTTCGCTTCATTGGAAACATGTTTATCAATGATTTAATGTTGCAGTTATTAATTATTACCATTTTGTTATATTTCACTGGAGCAGTGCCCAACATAAAGGTAAAGTTTTTTATTACCTATTTGTTAAAATGTTTAACCTGATTAAAATTGATTTCTATTACTATTGCGAACGATCTAAACATTTATTTTCAGTTTGTCAACTGTAAAGCAGGTATTTAATTTATTCTGTGCTATGATAACCGCGTGAATAGTGGTCGGTCAGTAAGCTATGGGTAGGGACCATAACCATAATCCAAACTAAAGCCAGAATGCTTTAGCGTGCAGCAGTAAGAGCTTTGTTTGGCTTTAATATCCAGTTAATTAAACGAATGTCTAATTGGGCTTGAGATTGTAATTATATTAATGAAATAATTTCTTAATGAGAATAATTAGTCAGTTAAGTAGGTAGTTTAGTTTGATACTTTAAATATATCTACTCAGGTAAATAGGTACCTATGAGTTTGCGTGTGGGAAAGAATAGAGGTACCTAGGTACGGTTGTCGAACGAAGATCATTAGTAGGATCCATGTAGGTACAATGTAAACATTCCGTAAGGCTAGTAACACTCAACGTACGTGTAAAGATTAAGTAATTGAAAATAAAATCATAGGTAGCTTAGGCTGACAAATTTGTTAAACCACTCTGCCAAAAAGTAGGTAGGAATGTGAAAAGAGAGGTGCCGGAACGGTAAATTAGAAGACCCTGTTTTGCCACTAAATAAAATAATAAGTAGATGTGTAGGTTGGTACCTATCTCCTTGTTTATGTCAATCAGCTCGTTATAGACAAATCGGTTGCGATACCGTAGCCCTAGTGAGCAGTACAGGGCGAACGATATGAAGTGTTACCAAATTCAAAAGGCTACGATTTTTTTTTGTTGTCTTAAATTATTCATTATTAAGAAAAAAATGAGAAAAAGATATCAAATTTTTAAGATTACTTTATTTTAACTCGATATGACCACCTTCTGCTGTCTATGGCCTTCAGACGGTAGAAAAATGAGTTGCACGCTGCACGAATGTGATCCTGCGGTATGCAATGGCAATTACGTACGATCGCTTTCTTCAATGCATCCATACTGGCATGTTTTCTTCTCCTCACCTTGCTCTCCACAATGGACCAGATAATAGAAGTCCATCGGGTTCGCGTTTGGGGAATTCGAAAGACATTGTGTGGACGAAATAAATTGTGGCACGCGTTGTTCAGCCATTCTTGGTTCACACGAGCTTTATGAGCCGGGGCCGAGTCTTGTTGTAATGTCCACGGTCTACTACCGAAATGTTTGCGTGCCCAAGGCTCCAACGCAGCTTCCAAAACATTTTCCCGATAGTAAGTCGCATTTACTTTGACACCAGGCTCGATTTTGTGAATTTGGTAACACTTCATGTCGTTCGCCCTGTAGAAAAGAGATTGTCATATTTTTCTTACTCGTTAGAAGGAAAAAGTTGTGCTCGAGGTACCTATGTAGGAGCCGGGTTCAAAACCAAAGAGTAAGTGATACGAGTAGGTAGGCACATAAAAACAAAATATTTACTTACATAATTAACCAAAAAAAGGTACTTAGATAAGATCTCATCATAACAATACAAATTAGGTACCTACACCTACCTAATAGAAAGGAATCCATGTTTTGCTTAACTTAGAAACGAGAAAAGAGTTGGATAGACACCTAATTAGTTAGTAGGTACAGTCACGAGATTCAATTTGGTACCCACCTTAGGTAGGTACAAAGTCAATCTGAGATTCTACAACAATAAGGTTGAATTTCCTATAAGTTACAAATGACTTGACATCTCTAATGACATTGGTGCCTTCAAGCATATTTTTCTCGAGATGTGTCATTAATTAACGCTCGAGACCGTACTAACAAAAGAGTAAAAAAATAGCAACACTTGTATAAAAAAGCAAGCGCGGGGAACTTGCGTTGACACTGAGCCCGAACTAATGATTTTCAGTAGGTAGGTAGGTACCTATTTAATTTTGGTCTGTGTGTGTGTCTGTGCACTTTCGACTCTACATATTAATTAAGTACCTACCTATAATAAGATATGGAAGAACGTTTGTCACCTAGGTAAGTACCTACGCTAAAAAGCATCGACTTCATTATGTTCTTACATGGAAACGCAACTAGGTATATATAGATTTAACCTTTATTAGAGAAGGTAGGTACTGCAATTGCAGTCCAAATCCGATATTATATGGCTTTGTACGCCTGAATATTAAACACTCTAATGTATATCTCCTGCAATGATGTTGAGGTGCACGGTGCTGTCGATGCACGTATGCACCTAAGAAAGTATTTTGGCAGGAACTAATGGTAGCGTAGCGTAATCGTACCTACGCGTACTTAGTAGCGATAGAGATAGAAGTTACCGAGGTGTACCTACCTATATAAAATATGTTCCGAATAGGAACATAACAAATGAGTCACGGCTTCTGTCTTAGGTAGGTACGAAACTCTCGGTCCCCCTCTCCAGCTTGCAATTCACCGATTTCTTTTAATTTTAGCTCCTTTTGATATCTAGAGCGACCAATCACACATTGTCATTGTGCGATGTCGACGTCTCAGTAGCGTGACGTGACAGGCCTGGGCTTTATTAACAGTATTATCTTGCGACTACTCATATGTATATACCTACCAATGTGGTACTTCGGAACTCTTCATTTAGGCTTCTTTGTTTGAAACCACTACTGTAGGGTTCTCGCAACGACTAGGTAAGCACAGCGCGGCTCTTCTACCTCTTAGGGGGTTGGGTACCTACGAGTACGACCCCAAGTTTTTCGCACCTGTATATTTTGTATAATAGGTTTCGTGGCCACACCACGACCTACAACAAAAAAACTGAAAATGCCCGCTAAAGTTTCTCTACTAAAGATGCTAGCAGCATTTTCTCGTTTAATCGCTAAACTGATTCGCAGAGTGAGAAAACTGGACACTTTTCGGTATCCTGTGACTACTGACTGAGGGCGCTAGGAATAATTTATTATTTTATTACTTTAACTTTGAACCTATGAGCCCTGAGTTCAAAGAGAAAATCATGTTACTTGCTATTGGTGCTAGATAAAATAAACGACATATATAGGTATATCGTAGAGGTTCTCAAACGAGACTTAAGCTTCGAATTATCTCAATGCGATCTAGACGAAAAGATTTTTAATTCTCAATTTCCCATAACGCTGTCTGCTTCACAGTACCTACACCGGGAAGTTTTAGTTAAATGACGCGTCTTTTTTTTCAATCATTTAGACCTCGAGCAGATGAAACTACCTATATGGGCAATGCGACGATCAAGCCTCCGATCAAAGATGTCAGCCCTGATTCATCTTTTACGGACATTCTCCGACTAGCCACTATCTCAAAACTGCCTGCTAATGCTGTTGCAGCAGACACATGATTGTTTCAATGATGTTAATGGAGATAGAGACGAACGACTCTCGTGGGCTTCAATTAAGTTTACTCGAGTCACTTTATACCTACGTATTTTTTTTTTATTACGGATTGGTTGTTCACTGGTAGACAACGTTTATTTCATTTAAAATTGGCAGCAAGGAGATTTTATACTTACACGCCACACACTCGCCAATGTTGTGTATTGAATCTAAATGAAGGTTTAACAAAACATTCGCGACCGGTTATAAGGAAAATAGGCATAAGTAAAAGATTTAAAGTCTTTGCAAGTACGCAGACCTTTTATTCGAGGAACGAAAGACCTTTCCAACCGATTTTACAACCAGTAAATAGCAATCAGTAACTTTTAATCACCATACTTAGGGAATGCAAAACAGGGATACCGGGATCCCGCTCGCAGTATGTTTGGCCGCGCGATTTTCGGGATTGAGGAACGACAACGGTCATAACGTGTTACTCATTGCGTGGGCACGCACTAACTGGTATTACTTAGTACATTATTGCGTAAGCCCGGAATCCCGGAAAGCATGGTATTGCCGGACGAGCCTTGCTAAAATACGATGGACAATGCAAGGCAACTCCGTTTTCGCTGAGCCATATATTAGATAATTATTAACGCATTCTTTTCTCAAACAGTGCGAGAAAATTATACATAATTTTTTTTATGAAATACAAATACATAATAAGTACTTATGTGGAAAAAACATTTCAACAAATTGAGTGATAATCTCTTTTTACAATATATATTTTATACTACGACTAAGACTTAAGATAATTTGACGCACAATGACCTGTGCCGCCGCCAACGCTGCATTAATTCCATTAAACTGTTTAATGTCATTAAAAAAAAAACAAAAGTACTTAATACAAATTAGCAGCAGCAGAAGTGTGGTCGTTATGTTCTTTAAGAAAGGTGACAAAACCTTTTTGAAGAACTATATACCCATTTCCCTGTTAAGCCATGTCTATAAGCTGTTTTCAAGAGTCATCACGAACCGCCTCACACGTAGGCTTGACGAGTTTCAGCCCCCCGAACAAGCCGGGTTCCGAGGAGGATATGGTACCATAGACCACATCCACACAGTGCGGCAGATTATACAGAAGACCGAAGTACTCTTCTAATCAGCCCCTTTGCTTAGCATTTGTGGACTATGAGAAGGCCTTTGACTCTATCGAGACCTGGTCTGTTCTGGAGTCTTTACAGCGGTGCCAAGTCGATTGGCGATATATCCAGGTGCTGAGATGTCTATACGAGGCCGCGACTATGACCGTCCAAGTCCAGAACCAGCAGTCTGAACCTATCCTCTTGCGTCGAGGCGTGAGACAAGGGGACGTGATTTCCCCCAAATTATTCTCAAATGCACTGGAGGATATGTTCAAGACTTTACGCTGGAACGGACGTGGCATAAATATAAATGGCGAATACATCTCGCACCTGAGATTTGCGGACGATATTGTCATCGTGGCTGAAACCGCTTACGACTTGCAGAACATGCTGAGCTGCCTAGCTGATTCTTCGGCACGCATCGGTCTCCGGATGAACTTGGACAAAACCAAGATTATGTACAACAAGTATGTTGTTCCGGAACCGATCGCTATAAACGGAGTCCCTCTTGAGGTTGTCAGCGAGTATGTTTACCTGGGGCAAATATTGCAGCTAGGCAGGAACAACTTCGAGAGAGAAGCCCGTCGAAGAATACAGCTGGGCTGGGCAGCATTTGGGAAACTGCGTCAAGTCTTTTCATCGCTCATACCGCAAAGTCTAAAGACGAAAGTCTTTAACGAGTGTGTCCTGCCAGTAATGACATACTGGAGCCGAGACGTGGACACTGACAGTGCGATTGGTCCACCAATTTAAGGTCGCTCAGCGGGCTATGGAGAGGGCTATGCTGGGAATATCTCTGAAGGATCGAATCCGAAACGAAGTGATTCGACAGAGAACCAAGGTTGTCGATATAGCCCAAAGGATTAGCAAGCTGAAATGGCAGTGGGCCGGTCACATCTGTCGCAGAACCGACAATCGTTGGGGAAGACGTGTTCTTGAGTGGAGACCACGGCTTGGCAAACGTAGTGTGGGACGCCCTCCAGCTAGATGGAGCGATGACATAAAAAAAGTGGCTGACAGTGGTTGGAAACAAAAAACCCAGGACCGAGCTCAGTGGCGTGCCATGGGAGAGGCCTATGTCCAGCAGTGGACGGAAATGGGCTGATGATGATGATGATGAATACAAATTAATGATATATCCGTATAATCTTAAACTACCTAGTGGGATCCTGCGGGGCTAATACTGTCTATCAGTCCTACTGAAAACGGGGATTGAATTCTCATCCGGACTGCAAAGTATACCTACCCTTATCATACGAGTACTGGAATTTTAGGTTAAATATTGTTAAATAATGGTATGTTTAATTAAGACAGTTACACAGTTACAACTCCACATACTCGTAGAACTTTAAATCCGGCATCACTTCTTTACTTTTACCTTTCTTTAAAGTAAAGGTTATGTAGATATAAACGGCTTAACGGATTTTGAAACACCCAGACCATTTATTTTCCTTATAAACACCGGGTACGTTACGACTGTTACGAGTACGTAAATTTTGTATTTATAAGATGCATCATGTACAGTGGAAAGGCCTTAAACGGGTTTAACACTGACAATGTACCGAGCGAAGGCTGGTATTATAATAATTATTGTTATGTACTATAACTTGTGCAGACGAGTAACGCGAACTGCGTGGGCCGTGCCGCAGGCTGCGACGCAGGCGCAGAAGCGTCGCCGCGGCGCGCCGTGTGTGGGTCCGATGGGCGCACCTACCAGTCGCGATGCCATCTCCTGCAGGCGCAGTGCGCCGGAGAGCCCGTGGCGGTGGCTCGCAAGGGACCGTGTGCTGGTGAGCGCCTTGCCAATGCTTGCCATTTCCAACTAGTTCTTAACTCGATCATTTCACTTCAGGTCAATTATTAAATGTTACTTGCTGCATGTTCCGCTCGGTGGTCCCCCCCCCTCAACTTGAGTAGATACATACTACTCGTACACTGCGTACTCAGACTCATTTAGAGTCAAGTGAACGTACCAAAAAAACTAGTGTGCGTGTGTACAGCAGATCTTGTTCAACGGTGGCTGAGCAGGATCAAATACTTCTTTGTCCACTTTGACCTTCCTTTAATCTAGATCTGTCTCATATTGAATGTGGGTATGTTTATGAAAAGAGGAATAACTACCTATGCAAACAGCTTTATTTATGTATATGAGATCATGTGAGGGTCAACGTGGTAGCTATAAACAGAACTGGATCTTATCTTTAGAAACGCAAAGAAACAGGGGTCCTACTTCAATAGTCAAAGAACAAAGCATATACTGAACGTTAGTGCGTTATAAAAGCCGAAGGTAAATTCTACTAGGGAGTTAGAAGTTTCTTTAAATTTTGACTTGGTACTTCCTGTTTTGTCGAGTTGAGCAACCCGAAAAGGATATTTTGTACCATATGCTTGCTACGAGGAGGTGCCTACGAGTAACTATCTATAAATCAATTGCCGTGCGTTAGTCTTGCTTTTAATATAAATATTGTGTTCGTAATTGTCAGGACAAGGCTTGTATATCAAAAACACTCATTCAACGCCGGGCACGTTTGTAAGTAACTTCATGATTCGGGAGTAGGATCGCACTGGTCACTACTGGTAATGCATGATTTACCCTTCATTATTGATCTTCAAGGCCCGTTTCAGAGTTAGTCCTTTATTAATGTATTTGTTATTATGATTAATGTATGATTTTGTTTGTAAGAGGGCCAGTCTTCGTGCCTGATAGCGCTGCGCTACGCGCTGAGCGGGCAGGGCAGGCAGAGCGGGCGGCGCGCCAGCTTCGTACCGCGCTGCCGCGCCGACGGCACCTACGCCGCTGTCCAGTGCGCCGCGGCCTGCTGGTGCGTGTCGCCGGACGGCAAGCCACTGCAGGACACCGCCGTCCGGAACGGCCGCCCGAACTGCACCAACACCGGTGAGCGGCCAGCTTGCGACACCTAGTATTTAGAAAAAACTGCAGGCGCCTGTGACAGCAAAGTTATTTAAATCAAATGAGATAAGGCAGGCAGAAAAGCTCGTATGTCTTAGTAAAGATATGTGGAGGCTAAACTGATCTCCTTTAGCCAGACAGTCGGTAGTTTAGTTTGTTTACGCAAATTGCAAAAATATATTTTTGTTCTCAACTGTAGTCATCCTTAGAGAACTTGTAAATTTTCTATAACTAATGTGCACAGCCAGACTTATAACATCTGTTCAGACTAACCTCTTAACGGGTAAATAGCAGCCGGAGTATGTTTGAAACAAGCCGTAAACAATACTCCAGATGCGAGCAAGTGTTTACGCTGCGCCTCATCTCCTGAAATAATATCTACGTGACGTTGATTTATTTTTGACTAATATTCCATCGGTTGTTACTAAGATGGAGACCAGTTTTTTTTTCTGTATAGGGGGATTTAAAAAAATGGCGTATTATATAATACTGACGTAAGCTGATGAGATGACAGATCGTGTCGACCGCTTGTGTCAACTCCATTCATTTCGAGTTGATTGAAAACAGAAACGTTAGCAGCGTAAATGAAAACGAGCGAAATGTACTCGTATGAGCATGTTCGTTACTTTTATATTTTTAACATCCGTCGTAAACAGAGGGTGTAATAAGTTTTACTCGTGTATCTGTGTACCTGTCTGTAGTGTCGTAGCTCCCAAAGAGATAAACCTATTTTGACTTAGTTTTTATTATTTTATAAAAAGCTAGTTTCACAGGGGTGGTTCTTAGCCAGGTTTGATAAAAACATTTGAGCTGTTTAAAAGATATCGACCCTGAAATTTTGAGGCGCAATTATGTCAGGGGTTTTCATACATTAAATGTTAAGTATTTATTTATTTCAATGCTGCAATTCCGCGGTTGTATATTGTTCAATTGACAGTTAATATATTTGAGCCCAGGTCCTGTTTGCAACTCCTATCATCGCCTCAATGGTAGCCCATTGGGATTATAGTAGGAATTATCTTACGTCCACTAGAACATATGACCATTGTTTTAATAGAACCCGTCTGCTGCGCCGACCACGAGGCAGTAGCGTGACTCGCATCTCGGTATCGCTGCGCTACCCATAAAGTGCGATGTTCCTAACTACCTACTTATTTTATAAGCAGCAACTCATAACTGTAGCGAAAATTACACTTTTCGAGTTCGATATATAAAACAGTCCCCAAAATCTAAAAAATAATGTTTTTTTAAAAGCTATCCTCCTCAACCTTATTTGCTGTCATTATGTATGTAAAAAAGAACTTTTCTTCACTTGTATCGATAAAATCGGGCAAGAGCATGTCGGGCCATGCTAGGATGTAGGGTTCCGAAGCCGTTACTACAAACAAATTAGACCTCGCGACAAACTTAACTTTGCCGTTGGAAAACTGTTATTCCCGTAAAAAGACATAGGTCGCGGTCAGTTTACCAACACCGAAATAGTTTTCGATAGGTATAAACATTTAAACCGTTTGTAGCTCAAGATCCACTGAAGTCTACTTAATAGTGATAGGTAGTTTTCCTATTAAATTCATTATATGTGTTTTCATTTATTCATTTCATTTAAGATATTTTTCAATTATTCAATTGGCTGTAGGAGGGGTGGGGGACACTTGACTCCAACAAAAATTAGCGCTTTAAAGCTTAATATTTCATAAACAGATATCTTAATCGATTTTCACAAACCCGCAATATTTTTGAAATACCTATCCGTCGACACCCCACACTATGGGGTAGAAGAGAAAAAAAAATACATCCCCACGTTACGTGTAGGGAAGAAACACATTTTTTTTTCATTTTTTTAATTTTAGCATTTTGTTGGCGTGAATAATAATTATGTATATTTATGCCAAATAACAGTTTTTAGTACTAAGAGTCTGTGAGCTAGGCTGCGGACGGACAGACGCACGGACATGGCGAGAAAATATAAGGGTTCCGAGTTTGACTACGGAACCCTAAAAGTTTTCTTAAGTTTATTTATCAACTTTGTCGGCCTAATTTTATGGTATAACTAAGTCAAATTACAGCTTTATAGTACAAAGAGTCTATGAGTTAAACCACGGACAGACGGACATGGCGAAACTATAAGAGTTCCTAGTTTGACTACGGAACCCTAAAAGTTTTCAAAAGTTTATTTATCAACTTTGTCAGCGTAATTTATGTATAACTAAGTCAAATTACAGCTTAATAGTACCAGGAGTCTATGAGTTTAACCGCGGACAGACGGACATGACGAAACTATAAGGGTTCCTAGTTTGACTATGGAACCTAAAAGTTTTCAAAAGTTTATTTATCAACTTTGTCGGCGTAATTTATGTATAACTAAGTCAAATTACAGCTTTATAGTACCAGGAGTCTATGAGTTTAACCGCGGACAGACGGACATGACGAAACTATAAGGGTTCCTAGTTTGACTATGGAACCTAAAAGTTTTCAAAAGTTTATTTATCAACTTTGTCGGCGTAATTTATGTATAACTAAGTCAAATTACAGCTTTATAGTACCAGGAGTCTATGAGTTTAACCGCGGACAGACGGACATGACGAAACTATAAGGGTTCCTAGTTTGACTATGGAACCTAAAAGTTTTCAAAAGTTTATTTATCAACTTTGTCGGCGTAATTTAAATGTATAACTAAGTCAAATTACAGCTTTATAGTACCAGGAGTCTATGAGTTTAACCGCGGACAGACGGACATGACGAAACTATAAGGGTTCCTAGTTTGACTATGGAACCTAAAAGTTTTCAAAAGTTTATTTATCAACTTTGTCGGCGTAATTTATGTATAACTAAGTCAAATTACAGCTGTATAGTACCAGGAGTCTATGAGTTTAACCGCGGACAGACGGACATGACGAAACGGGATCTTTGACGGTACGGAATCCTAAACAATGAAGGTCAAGATTAGTTGCATAGATTCCAATGACAATCAACTCGGTTCGGTAGTAAGAAACAGAAGGGCTCAGGGGCCCCACGCGTGGAGGCGGAAGGTGGCAATCTCGGGAGCTGTTTACTACACAGGTATTATCGAATGAACCGTCGGTCGCAGGCGTCGCAGCAATAGGGAAGTCGCACACTGTTATTTATAAAAGCGTGAGCCGCGTGCACTGTCTCGCCTAGTTGGATGGAAAAAACTATCAATCCCATTTTGCTTCGTCGTGCTAAGTATATAGTTTTAAACCGAATGCGTATTTTTTTTAATGAAACTTAATTTTTATAAAAACTACTGATAAAAATCCGGCCAAGAGCGTGCGGACCACGCTCATTGTAGAAGTTATACCTAAGTTAGTTTATTATTTCTCTACTCGCTAACTTGTTAAGCCTACTTAGGTGTGATAGTTTTTCTTTTACCTTCGTTAGATAAATACCACAAATATTCACAAATCAAAAAACAAAAAAAAACAAAAAACACACAACAAATTGACTCCAACAAATATTACCATTATAAAGGTAATATTTAGTAAGCTGTAAGCGTTTCGTAAATTGAAAAAATCTTTACGTATCACCACTTGTTTTAAAAAAGCCCAATATCAATCCAATGGACTGATAATAAAAAAGACTCCGGAAGCCTAAAAACCTTTAATGAAAGTCAAATAGCGGAAGATAGGTTACATTACACTGACTAGCCATCAGCGCACGGAACTCATAAATTTTATGTCGGTATTCAGCGGCACTGAAAGTTCTTAGTCCGCTAGGTAGTGTTAGATTATACGAATAATATAATTTCAAATTAATCAAATAGATGCAGCGTTGCGGGCGGCGACGGGCGCGGTTCATTGTACGTCAACCAATAAACAAAAGAATCCCAGAATGAGATTCTGGCTCAATTTGTTGAAACCTTTATTACAAATACTTATAATTATGTATTTGTATCATTTCCTCGCATTGTTTGAGAAAATAATGCACCACAAATTAATATATCGATGCCTCAGCGAAAACGGGATTACCTAAATCGCATTTTAGCGGGCCTCGACAAGGCTCGGCCAGCTAACTACCTCACGCCTCGTCAAACAATCCTCTGCTTTCCGGGCTTAGACAATGATGTAATAATAGCCCGTATCCACGCAATGTGCAACACATAAGAACTACATCGTTCCTATATCCCGCCAACCCCGCAGGATCCCGCTAAACTCACGAACGAGATGAATCCCGCATATTGCATGCGGGATCCCGGTATTTCGGGATCACGGTATTGCAGTCCCTAGGTGGACCTAATTGACTCAGTGTCTCAGTCGCCATCCGAGTGGCTTTCGCATGACACGCGTGCTTGGCGTTGGCGTTGGCTTGGTTGAGAGCATTTGCGATTTTAGGCAAACAAAGGTAGGTATGTCAATGCGTTCGTGTGCCTGTAATGGTTGTACTAATCATTCACGAAGAAAAAACGAATCACAGAGCTTAACTTTTGTCTTGTACCTAATAACGTGTTGTAATTATGTAAATACATACCTCTACACACCGCGCCGAGGCGTACCCGAAGAGTACCCAAAGCATTTTAACAGCGTGTTCCTGAGTAAATTTGGAGTTAAAAATGTCGTATAAAGTAAGCTTTCGCTTTGGTCTAGTTTTCGAGATATATCCATTTTTGTAAAAAAACATTTTTATGAACACTTTGGTGCAACAGACCCATAAAGATAATTGCGGCGTTGCCAAAGCAAGTAAAGTCATCTGTTTACATATCCTAAGTAACTAAATCATATGAAACTCGCACACACAACTCATCCATAACTTCTACAGTTATGGTTTATATTCGTCTGCAAAGTGGCCTAAACTTGTTGCCTATTAATATAATATGACACTATAATAGGGAATGAATATGACAAGTATGCAAGTAAGTGTCATTGTCGTTGTTTACATATAGGTTGACATTGTGATTTTTTTTCTTGCAAAACTCAAAAATAGATGACAAAACTTATCCTTTAAACCCTCAGTCAAGAATAGCTTTAGTTACGGACATGTGTGTACCTACAAATGGGTCCCAATCGTACAATAGAATAGGATCCAGCACCGCGACAGACCAAGTAAGCGACCGAGGATGTAACCTTTTTTCAAGACTGGACAGAGTGAAGAGAGAGTCCAAGATAATTATAGACAGAAATAGAAACGGAGGGACGCTTAATTTGGCTTACCAGTGACATAACAACCACTTTGCGGACCACGAATATGCGTCCGTCTTTTAAGATGGATATTTCAAGTCTTCCAACATCACAACTAACTAACTTTCAAAGGGATTTCCCGTAAACAAGTGCTAATTACAAGTAAAGCGTTTCCAGCTCGTTGTAGCTGCTATCCTTAGGCTTTGTTTCCTCGAGATGCGAAAATATTTCAGACCTATGTTAATATAACGTCAAATTAACTCAGGAACACGGTGTTAACATCCTTCAGGTACGTCCCGGGCACGGTGTATCTCAATATGTTTCATTTCATTCGCGCAAGCGTTCGCCATTTTGCAGAACGGGACAGAAGTTTAACGTGCCTCGCAGGGCCTCGTTGGTGTTTGGCGTCTAGTATTACCTTAGTTTTTGTGAGTAAATGTATTTTCATCACACTTGCACGTAAACAGTATCTAAACATACAGGTTAACTTGGCCGCAATGCCCCATATAAAACCCTCGACCTTTCTTTTTACCATGTAACCCAAGGTCGGTAAGTATTTTTTTTTTAATTTATAGTTCAGCACATAGGTCGTGCCAGTTCAAGCAAAGAGTTTAAACGCAATTGAAAAATTGTCTTAAAATGTTATTTAAACAGGAATTTCATTGCAATCTCGCTACATGTTACTTAAGTACTCAATTAATGTTCTTAATAATTGATTTTAATAGTTTTCTGTATCAAAACGTCGTTTTTTTTTACACTCCTTCAGGGCTGTATGTATACCTACGTAAGTATTTGCCCTTAACGTTTCTGAACGAAACATTTGTATAATCTGTGGAGTCCGCCCGCCATCCGCTTAAAAAAAGTTCAAGTAATTCGTCATAGTAGTTGTGCTGACTTGTGTATTTATTTACTCGCAAATGTGATGAAAAACATTGTATGTTTCACGGGCGGTACGGGAATTACGAACCTCGACTCAAAAAGCCCTCAGTCTTCGACTTCGGGCTTCTACTAGAGCCTCGATCGTAATTCCTTACTTACCGACCTTAATACACAATGTACTATTGTGTTACATCTCGTAGTACCAGATCCATTTTTAAAGTACGAAATATATGAACGTCATCTTTCGCTATTTTAATTTAATCAAAGCTATAGTAGATTGATCCACAGGGGACTAAAACAAGCCATAATAACATGAGCGAGCGAACGAACGAGGTACGAAATAGTTCGAGTGTCATACTGGTTGTTTAGTCTCGCGTTAAACACTCTAGGTACTTTTCACTTTTAATGCGAGGAAAAAAATGACGTTCTATACAAAATTACAATATTGAATATTGTATACACAATCACTGAAATTGGCGACAATCCTCCATTCAAAAACACCGTGATTGGATGTTTAGGGATTTCCAAAGTAAATTTAAAAAAGTTACTTTAAGCCCTAGAGATTAATAAGGAGCTTTAGTCCTGATATGCAGAGACTAAAGTAACATGTGAAAATAATATTTTTATAATCTTACATATGCTAGTCTTTGGTTTTTGGCGGGTTTAAAATTCATATCACTGCAAGAATGGAATTCACTCGTCAAAATATTCGTGCTATGGTTTACTTATTACGACTTTCGGAGTGGTTTAACGCATCAACAGTGCATACGAGGGGAGGCCCAAAAATTTGCAGAATGAAGCAGATGAGATAATTGTGTAAAAGGGCGTTTTCACTAAGAAGTGTACCCAATTAAGGACTGAAATTAAGGAACTTTAACTTTGTCAGTTTTGTGACGAAAATTAGCTATATATTGACGGCCGCAATGTATGGCTAATTTTCGTCACAAAACTGAAAAAGTTAAAGTTCCTTAATTTCAGTCCTTAATTGGGTACACTTTTTAGTGAAAATACCCAAAACCTCTTTGCATTGATGTAATGTGAAGTCGTTAGATATAGTATGTCAAATTTCAAGCCCAGGTTGTAGTTTCTTGAGCCTTTATAACAAATTGATTTGTCACAAAACTGCAACTATGGAGCAATGAATATCGTGCTATCATAAAGTTTTTTTGTTGTAAGTGGTATAATATATTTTTAAATGGCAGAGAGTGAATATCCGTGACAATTCATGACTTTTTTCAGTTTCATTAAAAGCTGATTCATGTAACAAACAGTTGAGAAAAATCATTCCTTGAATAGCTACAACAATAACAAAGATTTGTTCCTATCTCTTTCTAGCTAAACAGAATTGAACATGGAGCTTATACGGCCGAGCTGTTACATGACGTCACAGTGCATATCGGATCTCTCTGCCTAATCGCTATCTAATTATCAGTTTAAAATGCTTGTATCATCCGTGTTTCTTGGCCGATTTCTTCTTCCGTTTTAAAAATCCATGCATATTCCCTATTATGACCGATGACCGTCGTACCTACAGGAAGGCCGATTGAGGCGACAACGTCGGGCATGGTAGACAAAGTCAAAAAACTTGTACAAGAAGGTGCTCGTCTTAAAAAGAACAGTTAGCTGCAATAGTTGGCGTATCAGATACTACTATTTTGAGGATCCTACCCCATCATCCTGACCCGACGAAAGTCAGTGCAAGGAGGGTCCCGAGATGCTTAAACTGAACGACAATAAGATAAGATAAAGATAAAGATGTTTATTCAGTAAGTAGGCCGCACAGGCACTTTTAGACGTCAAAATGCACCGGTACCTATACAAGAGCAATGTCGCGACCGCTGGTATCCACAGGCAGAAGTGGTTTCGAATGGCTGGCCCGCTCTACAGCCTGGACCTGGCTCTAAGAGATTATTATATGATCTCCACTTAAAAAAAAAACTAAGAGGGGAAACAATCGTGACGAGGCAAGTTCGAACTTTTTTATCGGCTTAGAGAAATTAAGAAATTAATCTAATCTAAATATATTGAAAAGAAAAAATATTTATTCTGTTTTATTGAATAGGTAAATATACATTTCATACCGCGTATTTTTGTACCTCCCCTCGTAGATCAATTAACTTCGACTTTTGGTGATGATGAAGCTCCATTGAAAACCACCGTGTATCACTGGTTCAGTGAGTTCAATCTTGATGTAGTATGCTCACGGACCACAAAATATTGAAGCTGTGCGAAAACTTATAATTTATGACCGTCAAGTTTCGTATCGCGAGATAGAGGCGACTCTGGGTATATGTATGGCGAGCATTAATAAGATATTACATGAACATTTAGCTGTCAAAAATTGTTCCCATTGAATCCCTCACAACTTAACTAAGGATCAAAAAGAGGCTCGAGCCGAATGGTGCAAGAAAATGTTGACAAAATTTAACCGAGGTGACTCAAAAGCTTTTTATAATATATACACAGGTGACGAATTCTAGATCTTTGTGTATGATCCCGAAACTAAACAACAATCAACACTGTGGGTGTTTCAAAATGAGACGAACCCTACGAAAGTAACTAGAGCAAAAAACACCTTAAAGCAACTGGTGCTGCTGGCTACAGTGCCACTAGAGAATCGTAAGGGTTATTCGGAGTGGTACACGACCATACAAACAACCAGCGACGCAGAATCAATCTTCACCGTGACAATGCCAGTTGTCTTACATCACGCGATACGACTTGATTTTTGGAATGTCAAAATATGGCATTAACGGGTCATCCACCGTACAGCCCCAATTTGGCATGATTCTTATTTATTCCCGATGATTTTTATATATTTCCAAATATAAAATATAAATTACGTGGTCAACGATTTTTGACCCGTGAATATGCCGTTGACGGGTTCAAACAGCACGGTTTGGAGATACCTCAGTCAGAGCGGAAGTAGTGCTTTAAAAATTAGTTTCAACGAATGCAAAAGTGCATCGATCATCACGGAGAATACTACGAAAAACAACAAAACCATGTTTAGTCATATACGTTTGTTTATTTTTTCTATTCCGTTTACAGTTATGTAGCAGCCCTCTTACAGTAGCACACCTGTGCCTCTAAGAGACCGGGAGATAGTAACACATAATTTCCGATCATTTTTACCAAGTAAGTACGGCAACCCTTCAGGGATCTAATTACGTAATGACGAAAAGGAAATTGATAGTCATATAGCGCTGGTACTGGTACCGGCGGCCCAATCGCGTGAGCGTTAACGAACGTGTCGAACGGTATAATGCGAGACGATCTAGCACTAAGGCCGTAGCAGGATAAGGGAAGGTTAAATGCCCTTTTATGATAATTGCCTGGTTTATTTTTCTATATTTACCTACATCTATTAGTACTATTGTGCAAAATTTAGTTTAAAAATCCCCAGTGGTTCAGCCGGGAAAAAATAAAATCCGAATTCATGAAATAGGGGAAGGGGGGGTGAAATCAGATAGCGGGTAAAAGCAGATAGTGTGCTATTTCACATTTCTGCTATCGCTGACTAGCTTGGACACGTAAGACAGCACGGGCAGAGGCCGCTTATTGTGCGTGCAAATGGCGGCCGGCGAGGTGCGTCGTCTTACGTTGCCGTTGAGAAAAAAGTAAACCAATATAATTGTTGTAATATTTCTATTTATTTTATCTCGTATCAAATTACTATCGGTATAATAATATGCATGGTAATGATTTAAGTCGAATTAGTGACTATTTGGGTAATGATTTCTAATTTTGTTTTTTAATTCGACCGTTAAACTATTGCGTATTTTTTTAATTTGTAAAATCAAGGCCGTCGGGTTGAAGCAGACGGGGTGAAATCAGGTATCCGGTTTCCCCCCATCATTTATTATGTTACCGATTTATAATTCCTTAATATCTCAACCGTCTTGTTCTAAACATCAAGGTGAATTCGTTGTCACACCAAAATATATAATGCCCATTCCTCACACTTTGGAGAGAAATAGGAAGCCGTCAGCTCGCCGGGGTAAAATTGCCATATTAACCGAGTCTCCTTACAAAAATGAATTATTACAGAATAAAACTAAAGCTCGATAAACACCTTCACTCAAGGGAAAAGGAAGAGGAAAAAAATCAAAATCTGTTAAAAATACACACAATCAGAAACATAAAGACAATGTAAATGAAGATGATACTGAATGTCTTATTTGCAATGAAAAATATAGTCGGTCAAAATCTACGGATGCCTCGATTCAATGTACGGTTTGTCTGAAATGGGCCCACGAAGGTTGCACCGGGTGTAATTCACAGGAATTATTGTTTTTCGTATGTGATGAATGTAAATAATTAGTACCTGTTTTCACCCCACCATTACAATTATGGTATCTGGTTTTACCCTCACACAAGGGGTGAAATCGGATTTACCAAATTTAAGCAAATGTTGATTGAACTCTTAAGTAATAACTTGATCTCTATAAGTTTGTGCCAAATGATAGCCTATTACTAGTTGATTTTGATATTAGATATTATTGAAATATACTTATCTTCGTGCTATAATTAATTATGATTATTTTTTCTTAACTATCCGGTGTTACCCCCTTCTCCCCTATTACTTTTCTCTAAAACTAATACACCATTATTTTATCATTTTGTTAGGCTTAATAAAATCTATGTTTTAAGAGAAAATTGACTCTACACATTTATTTAAAAAACAGGTAAGTCAAAAATTTCAAATATTTTTTTTTACTTATGTAGGTAGGAGCTACCACTTTAATTGTTATTTCTGGGAATTTTTAAACTAAACTTAGCACAATAGTCCCAATAGATGTAAGTGTCTATAGAAACAAAAACCAGCTCTTAATCACGAAGTACATTTTTTCTTCCCTTATCCTGCTACGGCCTTTGCGTACATTTTGCTCCTTTGATTGCTAAACCACTGTTCTTTGAAATAATGATAGGTTTACATCAAAAAATATCGAATAGGTTTTTTTTTTAAATTAAACTGTAAGAGTGTGTTCTTTGTTCGTATAATATACCAGTAAAGGCCTATTCCGAGTACGAAATTTGATGTAAAAAATATTATGAACAATTAACGCATAGCCTGTGCGGCCGAGGCTAACGCATTAGAACTCGATTGCTTGAGACGCAGACGAGGATCGTCCTACGCAGGGCGACGCCCGGGCTCGCGTCGGGCGCGGTTCTTAAGTTCTAATCGCCAGCTTCCTCGACACCAGCGCCTACTTTATCACCTCCGGACGAATTTCACTTGTACTGGACATTCCTATTTCTAACTCAAATATTTTTATCTTTGATAAATGACAGAATGTTTAGGGTGCTGCGATATAAATTGTTTAAAACCAAGTTGAACAGGTAAAGGTATAAAATGAAATCAATTCAGCCTTTATTTCCTTATGAGTAAATCTACATTTAGGCTTATTATAATTTATACTAAATAATATATCTACTTACCTACTACTTCATTTAACTTTCATTTCTGGATGAAGGCCTCGTCCATCTGTTGCCACTTTCTCTGTCTGGCGCTGCTCTAGTCCAGGTTTTACCTGCTTTGGCTTTGAAGCAATCATGTTAGGTAATTAAATATATCCTTGACCCAATTCGCAGTAATGCCTATTGCTTAAGCTTTGAGAGCTTGTGATTCCAACTTTTTATATAAGGAGAGTTATTCGTGGAAAGTTATGAGTGTCCTGTGTTTGTTTTCACGCCATAAGCTAAGCAGGTCAAAAGGAAGGCAATGGGAAATATAGCTGTTTTATTCCGGAAAATTTCAATGTTTAAAGGGAATAGCAATTAATGACTTCTATGCGGACAAAGTCACGGGCAAAAGATAGTGGGTAACGTGTTAAACTTCAATCCTCTACAAAGATAAATCAGCACATGTCTGAGCTCATCCGGATACAAAGCGCTACCCGTGCGAAGCCGGGCGGCCCATAGTAGATATAAAAATAAACCCAGGTAAAGACTCGCCACGAATCAAGAAGTTTAATCATCCAAATTATCTTTACATTCGTTCTTTGTAATGCTGATTACATATTTTGTAGAGTTTCTTAGCCAACACGGAAGCCTTATAAGCAGACATGGAAGTTATTGTGGCAAAAACGTCAATTAACTAGGGACTTCCTTCCGATATTAAATTTGTCGATAGGTAGGTAACTGTTTCAAATACTTATTAAAAAAGTGAAATTTCAAAGTAGATAGGTATTAAGTTCACCGGATAAATAGAAATTAACTAAAATGCTGATCACAACCCATCGATGTTATTATTTAAAGATAGGTATTAATATTTAATTTAAGTAATTTATAAACATACTTTCTAGGGATTTTAAAATTCAAATAAACACCAATTTAAATAAATAAAAAATATTAATAACAAGTTTCTTACACAAAAAATTATTTTAATGCTATTTAATCGATTTCCATACAAGGTAAACTGAAACCAAGAGGGCTTGCAACAAAGGTTATTTAGAATATTTGTAGTTATTAAATTGTGTAGCATAATAGTACACTGTCATAACATAATACTTACTCAGTTTTCGGAAAATATATGGAAAAGGCTCAAAATAAAAAAATTGACAGGTTGATAGTCATTTATTTCATAGGCACCTTATACTGTATAATAGGTATGCAAGTTGCATGTTCATATTATACGTTACCTCATAGTCATCATGACATCATGAGAAAGTACAATTTTATTAATCAATCAATCGTTCGGAAGTCCCTATGACAATTTTATTCGTGCCACAAAAACTTCTATGTCTGCTTCCAAGTGTACGTCACAGGCGTTTTACTCGAAAACTACAAGAGGTACATTGATAAAATTAAAAGTAGTTATAAGTGCCTAGTAGAAGCCGCTAATAATTTTGATAGTTAAATAACAAAAATAAATAATTATAGGGGGGCACTCCATACATAGGTAAAAGAAGACGAAAAAATATATCTGCGTAACTCATCGTGCGGCACATATTTCGACTTCCTGTACAAAGACTAAGGTTGCTGCCCAGTTTTTTTGATTAGGTGATTTTTTTGGAAATATTCGCTCATAAATTGTGCCGTAAACCGTATGTCCAAAAATATGAAAAAGTCACAAAGGTAATGCTTATTAAATACTTTCAATGATAACAAATTTCAGGATAACGGGATAAGTATACTTGAGTTATTGCCGACAAACTGAATTTCTCAACAAAAGGGCGCAAGTGCCCCGAAGATACGCTCTTTTGTTGGTATACTTTTTCATCGTATTTTTTGAGATATATATGTGTTTGTAGTAGCGGCTTCAGAACCCTGCGTTGAGCATGGGTCGACATGCTCTTATTAATCAACAAACAATTGCGATATTTAATTCATTTGGCATAATAAGATTAAATTTGGCATAATAATATATTTATCACAGAAACACGATATAAACTTACTGGCAAGCTTATGAATTTTAAACCGACAGAAAAGCTAATGCTAAACAATTTTTTCAACGCTACACCACTTTTATGTACTTAGGTATAGGATGCAGATGAAGTACGACTATGTATGTCCGCTTAAGTGCTGCTTCTCGTATGGCGCTTCTCTATTTATATGTGTGCATTAGTTAAGTAGTTGGCCGGCACGTTGATCGATATGATCGATCGGCTAGAAATGGCGAAGGACGTCTGAATCATTCTTGAGACACAGCACATGTGGTTTTGGATGTGTTAGGGGAGCGGGAACTACGCTCTGGTTATTCTGGATTGTTTAGTAAACACGAGATGGCAATGCAAGGACACAAGCCAATTAATTCGCAGCGTAATACAACGTCTGACAGTTGGTTATTTACTCGCGGGTTGCGATACTGTAATGGTTTATTAATTAACGATCGCGGCCGATATGTACAAACAACGGGCGCCTGTGCGTCCATGTAGGTATGGGTTTTCGCGCCCGCTGTCGCCTGCCGGGAGGGACCGAGCCGGCCCATTAGTCACCGCCTGCGCCTGCACAACCAAGCAATTAAACATTTATTACCACTTATGTTGACCCCGATGCGGGGAATCCGCCGCCGCTCTCTGCTCTAAACATTTTGTTATTTCGTAATCTCGGTTTGAAAGTTTTGAAACAAAACGACATTTAGTATTCTAACAATATAGAGATAATTCCCAATAATTCACATGCTAGAGACGGACTTGTCTATCTCCATTTATCGTTATTTTACCTACAGGCGACTACAAACAGATGTATCCACTTTTTCAACTTAGGTAGGTACTAATTTGTAATAAGCAGTGATGGGAAATAGGTGAGCTAAAATACCTATTCTTTGCGAGAGGACATAATATGGAGTGGTTACAACCGGATAAAAGTATATATTTTTTGGATTCCGGGTATTTGATATTTATCCGGGCACTGCGAATACTAGCCGTAATGTTGAACATACATTCTTTTCCTTATATAATGTTTGTAAAGTTTGTAGTAAAAATGGTAACATTCCTGCCATAAAGTTAAAATTATAAGTAATCCGAAAATGTGAACGCCCATTTGCAAGTCATAAACAAACAATGCGTGGGAAAACCCATATTATTAGTCCTGCTACTACTTTTTAGAAATCTTGTACATTCCTTCTTTTCTCTAGCCCTTTTTACTAAAAACTAGCATTAAACATGCCGTACTTTAAACAAAACATGTCATGTTTTACATTACGATAATTACCCGAATAAATATCGAATACCCGGAACAGAAAAAAAAAATATTTTTTATCCGGTTGTAACCACTCTATATTATGTCCTCTCGCGAAGAATTGGTATTTTAGCTCACCTATTTCCCATCACTGGTAATAAGGTCCAAAAGTGGATACATCTCTTTGCAGTCGACTACCTGTACCATTGATTGACATGAGACTGATTCGTTTTAAAAATATAAGCACAAGGTACCTACGACCTACATGTTAGCTTGTACGTAGGAAGAGTAGTAGAGTAGCTACCTAGATAATGATGACCGCACTCAGAGTCAGTTAACGACGAATAAGTCATTCCTTAGCGAACATTTTCATATACAAGCTTTTAAAGGAACTAGTTAATTATTCCTAACCTGTCTCTGGGCACGGCGGGAAGATATTCGATAGGAATAGGTGCTTGATAAATGTGATTGATTAATATAAAAAAAAGAAGAAAGAAACCATCAAAGTTAACTGGTTTCCTCGGAATTCCCAATTGTACCAAGTATAAGTAATTAAGTTCACGAAATATTAGACGCAACTTAGTTACCTACTTATTTTTTATTTTTTGTGATCATTTAGGTGCATGAGTAAATTACCGACCATCAAATGCAATTAGGTCCTATTGTTTAATTAAATACTTATTGAGTAGCAATAAACTAATGCCAATTGGAATACGCCTATTCTTAAAAATGCATGAAAGTTTTAAAAGCATTTCGGAAACAGGCTTCTCAAATGAAATCACTATATTTGGGTTAAATATGTTAGGTAGGTACAATTAATTGATTATAATAGTTAAAATTAAAAAAGACCCTATTTTGACCCCTATCTAAATGCGGTCCGAATTGCGATATGTCAACCTCTTGGTTTTACATGAAACCAAAAAATCGCTTATATCAAAATACCACACAAACTACGAACATAGCGAGTATTCTACCTTGGACACTGATGTAATAAGTATCAACAATAGAATTTTAAGCCGAGAAATAAAATTGTAAGACGTTTATACAAAAGGTTCAGTTTTAATCAGAATACTAAAACATATTGTATAAAACATGTTAAACGGATTTACAAAAATAACACGCAACGTTCCGCATATAAAAAAAGTTTACACTTTCGGGCCACATGAGGTGAGGATACTGTACCATTAGATTTGGACCGGCTTGAGCTAAATTATATGAACAGCATTCATTCAAGAAACAGAACCGTCCGTGAGAAAAACACAACACGAAGGAAGATTTTAGAATAAAACATTTATTTTTCACCTCAGCAGCTCAAACAAGCAGGTTTTGCTGCTTAAAAACAGTGAGCAAAATTCAATTTTGCTGCGAGCGAGAGGCAAAGTAGCTTTTTAATTATTTTTTTTAAATGCCGTGAGCAGTGCAGGGGCTACTCACAACATTCGAAAAAATTGAACTTCACTTTGTTCTGTCACTTTCACTTCAATAGGAAAAAAGCGAGAGATAGAAATAACTTGATTCGAAGTTCGATTTTCAAATTCCACACATAGTAGGCCCAAAAAGAAACGCACGTTCGGATGCACACATAACCGTAAAATTGCAAATAGAACTATTTGTTAAAGTTTGAAATGTGTTTATTATAACTATTTTACACAGTAAGTACAATCATTTTTTTTATTTAATGTTTTGAAGACAAAATTAATGAAAAATAAGAAGTTTATCATGTATCTACATAATTTTGTTATCGTTTTAACAATCTTTAATTTCGTGACATAAACCGTGGGGGCAGTTTCAGAACGCATTTCAAAAATAGCGGGATTATTGTAGCCAATAGCCATAGACAAGGCCTAGTTAGGTTTTTTTTAAAGCCACAGACTACATAAAGCTGTATAAAGTTGTGTTTGCACTACGGCATATTATCAAGTTGAGTGACAGGTTTTATCTGTTTCATGTTTATTTTTTCCACTTTTTATTTTATTAGTATTTTGCAAAAATGCTTGTGATTGATGCATATGCGATCGTGTCGTTATTTAGTCGTGTATTCACCAAATGGTCACAACGGAAGACCTGCGTTGGCCCTACCAGCTTCACGCTGTGTTGTTCTCGCTGCTGAGGTGAAAAGTTGTATGTCTCACACGAGACCAAAGTTTTTTACGTCTCGTATCTTTGAATCCTTCGCTTACTCGGGATTCAAAATCATCACTCGCAGCAAAAACCAACTTTGCTCTCTTGTTGAACAAATAACTATTACAACTTTATTCAAAATGTATGTCATTACGATGGTCCGTAAAATAAAGAACAGGGGGTAGGTAGTATTCAAAGTTACACGCCGCCACATAAAACTATATCGGCTTCAGCATAAATGAATACACCCGCGCGGCAGCGCGTATTAAGGCGGCGGGCGGAGGCAGCTCAGACGAGAACTCGCCGCGCAGCCTGCTGCACTATGCTAATGATATCTCAGATTACATATTATTTTCGTAATTAACAAATTAAACTTAAGGTGAATTCAATAACGGGGATAGGAAATACAATCTAATCACAATTGGAAACCAATTCCGACTACTGCGGAACTAATTCGGTGCAAGTGCAATCACAGTGCGGTGATAGGTGCTGTCGAAAAAATCTGTTAAAATGTACCGAATTATGCCACTGCGGTGGAAAATGTAATAATGGCATAAACCCAATAATATCTTTATAAAAAACTTGTGACAATAGTTTACATTTCTAAGATTTAAGTTCATATTTATGCCTAGATAGATCCTGCGCACTTGTCAAGTCAGTCTAGAATATAGGTACTTAGTTTGTTTATACACCTTCGTTTAAGTTCGTTCGAAGACAGCTGTTGTCATGTCAAATTTATTTGGTATCAAATTGAATGTAATTGTTATTATGAAATTAATATGTTAATGAGACCATTTTCTGTTTTGATTTATGTGTGATAGATAAGATAAGATAAATGATAACAATTTGTGTGGTGAGATTTTCCAATAGGGTTCAAAACGACGGCTTCATCATTTATTGTAGAAACATGATTGGAAGTATGGAATCCCTTTTCAACAAATTTAATGTGTTTTTGTTAAGTAACTAGTCTAAAAATAAGCACTTCCTGCTGGATTAATTGAGGTCTATGTCTAGGTTCTGAAATAATTAATAAAGCCTACCGTTATTGTTTGTTTACATTATGTTTGAATGACGTTTGTCTATTATGACATTTATGACTGAAAACAGATCACAGATAAATCAGGTAATAAAAACTCATCTTTCCATTTAGTGATAATAATAAGTAAGGTAACTTTTATTTCATAAAACTTATGTTAAAGTACAATAACCCTTTTGATACTGAAATGCTTTAAATTAGATCCTTATAAAAGATTTACCCGTCTAATAAAAATGAATATGAATGGTGTATAGTAGTACTTAACTGTTAGGCGATGGGCTTGCTACCTGTCACTAATATACACTGTTAAACATCTTAGGCAAATTGTGCAAATTGTGGTTACAGAGTTATCAACAAGTTTTTAGAGTTGTAGGTAATTCTGTAGCTCTGCCTACCCCATTCTGGGAATGAAGGCGTGAAGGTATGTATGTATGTATGTATGAATGGTGTATCTCAATTGCTTGCAAGATAGTACCTTAATCGTTGAGTTGTCCCGGAGCATGCAGTCGCCATCACAGGTATAGGATATTGTAGCATATAATTTTTTAATTCGATCAGCCGAATCAGCGTTTGTTGTTGGTGGTATTATCTCCACAAACACGACTCTCGACAGGTTAGACTGGTTCTATACACTAAAATTCCATTCACGGAAAGTCCAGGGGACAATATTGGCCTAATTAACTATTATACTCACTAACATAGTTTTCGGATTACCTAATATGTTCTATGGACTGTACGTCAAGGAAATTGATTCGTAGACCATTTTGAACTATGTCAAAGTGACGTAATCAATCAAAACGTAAGAGACTTCTTATGATTTTATTTAGAGTGTCACTTTGACATAGTTAAAAATGGTGTACGTATCAATTTCCTTGACTGTACGTTCGATTAGAAAAATGCAATTACCGAAAGTAAAACTAAATAGGTGCTTCCAGCAGCCTTTGTGCATCTTCATTCAGAAATAAATGTACGGCACTTATTTCGTTTTGTGAATTCAAAATAAATAAATATAATATACACTTAAATAAATGTCGAGGGACAATCTCACATAAGTTGATCTAGTCCCAAACTAAGGCCTAGAGGCCAGCTTGATAAACAGATAAATTGTATACTTACTTGCTTGATAGATAACTTATGATTTGGAGAATGCACGACATTGATATCACGGATATCACGGCAATCAGGATAATTCCTACTGTAAAGTGGGCAAACGAATGCCTGTTTTACAGAATGAATATAAATGAATCATTAAAAAAAAACATGCAACCGAACTGATAACCTCCTTCTTTTTTTTGTCGTTTAGAAACTCCTTAGTGCGAGCCGGGCTCGCGCACCGATACGCAAGGTTCCGTCGGTTCCGTTTTGAGGATAGAAAAGTAGAGTGAGGCAGATAGTATAATACTAAATAGTAAGTCAGGTTAGAAGAAACGGCTAAGACATACAAAAATGTTTAAAAATACCGCATCTAACTATATCCCCTTTAAAGCGACCTAGCGACCTAACACCCTGTACGAGTATAATGTATGTATGAAAATATGTATAGCTAATCTTTATTGTACAAGAATACAAAAGAAATAAAAAACACCGGAAATATAACAAAAAAACAAGTACAAGGGCGAACTTATCCCTTTAATGTTAAAGTATAAATTAAACCCCGATTAAATAGGTACATTTTCTAGGTTACTGCCTTCTTTCTTGACTTTAGTTTACTTTTGAGTAGATAGGTTTTGTATCTATATCTAAACTAAATAGCATTATTCGTGGGTGGTTATAAATAATGCGGAGGACCATTTCTAGTTCGTTTACGAAGTGTTTTTTAAAATGTCGAATATTATTAATGTGGACCAAAAGCCAGCTTGCGAAGCGTCCAAGCTGGGTCGTTCTAGGAAGCAGCGGTCGCGGCAGACGGCTTGACGCCGAAACACAATGGATCCAAGTTTTTTTGGCGGCGGTATCGGCATAGAGAACACTTTAGTAAAAAAAAACACAACCTGCGTCTTTTAAAATGAACGCTTCGTCCGACTTGTATTTCTAGAGCGGGTCGCTCCCAAAGTGATCTTTAATTCTCTCTCAAACAAATATAAGTATTTTATAACTTTTTAGGGTTCCGTACCTAAAAAGGTAAAAAACACCCTTACAGGATAACTTTGTTTTCCGTCTGTCCGTCTGTCTGTCAAGACCCTTTATCTAGGAAACGCGTGGAGGTATCGAGTTAAAATTAAAACATAATACTCAGGTTTATAGTCCCTTGAAGCTGTAAAAATAAACAAACCTCTAAGTTAACGTAAAAAAACGATACGGGCGTTTATGCCGCAAAAAATAATATTTCAACACTCTCAAGGGAATCAAAATTAATAGGGTATTTTCCGTTGATGATTTGGAAAAATTAAGGCACATGGGCCCCTATTCTACCGTATTATACCATATTGCCTTTAAAGTGTACGTTACGACAGCAATAACATGTCAGCAATATGGTTTAAGTCAGTAAGTAGTATAGAGGCCCTGTTCGGAGTGAAAAAATATGATTCTATTTTTACCCAAAAACTGCTAGCTGCTGTGTGCTGCTTTATCCGGTATTACCACTTGAGAATGTTGTAATGCTACCTGTCACCAATCAATTTATGCCAAGCTATAACTGTAAGGGGAGATGTTATGCTAACTACTGTTAAGATCTTTACCTTGTTTTTCACTTATTTAAGTAATTCAAAGTCAGTATAGCTATACTTAGATACATACGGGCAACATTCGAGCCGATGTAATAAAAACAGCTACATTTTGCGTTCAATCGCTTCAAATTAAAAACATCTTTTCGGTTAGGCGCCAAGAAGTCTACCGAGCCGGCAACGAAACCCGATTTCGGTGCACTTTTTATGGCTCTTTTTGTTGTCTCATTTTATCGACCATTGGGCTGCGCTATGGGGGCGAGGGACGAGACAGAGCGCAGGGGTTTACGGTGTAGTTTAGGTAGATTATAAACATCCATTGTTGATATAAAGGTGGTATTGTATTGCATTTATAAAATGTGAGTACCTACTGTAAGAATATTGATTACATTGCAATACAAATTCGGATAAAATACAAATAATAGTAATGCTCTTACTCTCATGAACTGTTGTGAGGTGAAAACTCCCATGATTCTGACATGCGTTCCCACCTATATTAGACCTTGTAATGTTACTATCTATGTACTTGCAATGATATCGATTAACGAAGTTCGCGGGTGTACATCACTGTTGGCGCAAGGACCGGTTGGACTGTCGGTCCCTCCGCTTCTTATAGCTATATACCTACGTAGATAAGGTACCATACATCCACGCCACGCCGTCTATATCACAGCGACGGCGACGCTCGAAATACATTCAGAGTTTTGTACCACGTAGGTACAAATATTAAATAAAGAGATTAAAATTTTGGTTATTCCTGTAGTAATTTCATCTGTTAATCCTTTGTTAAATATTATACTTAGACCCCAACTGTATGGTATAATAACAAATAACTCAAAAACTGAAGTCATTATAAACCACATTTTTATCAAAACGCGACGCCAACCTTATAAGAATTGTTTATTTGGGGCTAAATGTAAACAAGTATGTAGGTATTTAATATTGAGAAGACGAGTGGCCCATAAACAAATACCAATGGGCAAAGACGTGAATCGATGCTGACTTCACTAACCGTGGGGCATTTTATTCTCAGGTAAATCGCACACGAGACGTCGGTCATCGGTCCGAGGGCAACGAAATAAAAGAAGTAAGCTCTAGACCAATGTTTCATTTCAGATGCATGCGAATAGGGATGTGTCTGTATAAAATAAGGCTGCTTTATCATTATTAGCTCCAGTAAAATATTTACGAATATACTTAATAACAGGAAAATGGTTTAGACACATTTAATACAATTATGTTGTTAACAGGTTGTACCCGAGCGGACCGGGTGCTGTTCAACGGGAATCTCATAAAGATATTCAGCGGCGAGTTGGAGCGCGCGCGCGCAGCCCCCGGGGGCGCCGCTGCGGAGCCGCGGGCCGTGGCCGACTGGAAGTTCAGGGAACTCGACCGCGACAGGAGCGGGACTCTGCAGAAACCCGAATACAGAGGCCTAAGGAGGCTTATAAAAAAGGTAAACCTTATACGCTTTTACAAGGTGTAACCTAATAAACTTTAATTCATAATCAAAATACACTAAATAGGCAGTAGAAAGCTTGGTTGCTATTGATACCAAAATGCCAGTGTAATATGGGACTGGCAAATGTTGACGTTACGGGGCGGAAACCTGTACAAAACCTTACACCGAGCTGAAACAGTATGGCATGTGTATACTGGTATTTAATAAATATTTTCCGTGTACATGCAGCTTGATGGTGCCCACCAATAGGTATAAGTAATCTGTATACGCAAATAAAATGAGATCATCTCGACAGCATACCCCATCAAACAAATTAATGAGCAAAATCTGCCCATATACCGTTTTGGCCTAAACCTTTCTCTCCTGCGGCTGTATGTGGATGACGCGGTACTCCCGACCGTTGATCCTACACAATCACCTGTCTCGCATGACGATAAATCAACACTTTCCAACTTTGAAAGTAGTGCACGGTTTTGAACACAGCTCGGGGCAAAACTGGTATAAGTAGAGATTTCAGTCTGTTTTTTTTTTATCTGGGGGTTTATTTAGGTTCCTTATCCTATTAACGCCAGCATAATTTTATACGTAGTTGCCCTCTTGCAAGAAGTTGTATACAAAACTAATATGAATTAACGTCAAATTTCAATTACGAGGGGAGGTCCAAAAATTTGCAGATTGAAGCTGAAGATGAGATAATCTGTGTTGTCATTTGTTTTTGAGATATTGCCTTTATAACAAATTGATTCGTCACAAAACTGCTACTATGGAGTAAATTGAATATCGTGCTGTTATAAAGTTTCTTTTTAAGGAAGGAAACCTCTGCAATTATTTTTGAATTGAAAGCTGTTTACGGGCATCAGTGCTCTGGTAAAACCATGGCTCATAAGTAGTTTAATCTATTTAAAAATTGTATTGAATCAACTAGCGATGACCCTCGTCCAGGAATGCCGATTCCCAAGTAACATTTAGGTGCTTATCGGGTTGGCTTAAAGTAATGACAATTACAATCATTAAAAAAAATAGTCACTTGTTAGGCTTATATAGGTTTTTATTATATAAAACTAAACTAAAATCAGTACGATAATCAATCATTACAATATAGCAAAAAGTTCCCCATCTTGAATTTTTCGTAGCTTTCTCCTTACCGTTTTCATCATACTCATACGTTGGACAACATCTATTTTTACTTTGTTTTTGTTAATAAGATCGTGTAATGTATCGGTTGAACACGGTAGGGGCCAGTACAGAACCCTTAGGGAGACCGTTTCTCAAAACCCTGACGGTACTGACCCCAGACCCCAAATGCACTCTAAATTGACGCTGATTGAGCATGCTCGAAACCAACTGGACGATTTCCATGTTAGGTAGCACTTTCTCTCCAGACGGCGTCGTAAACTGCACTTAGATCGATGAACACTGGCCCGGATTCAAGTTCTTCCTAGAAGCCGGTCTCTTATTGTGTAATTTAGGCCAGGCCTTGGTCTGTACGGATCCGACCACTCCTAAAACCTGCTTGTTAAACTGGGATTGCCCGGTCTTTTAACGGAGCTATACGTCGCAACAGGACTCCCTGCAGAAGTTTGTAACTGTTAGTTAGAAGGGAAGGGATTTCGTGTACTTAACTGGCTAAAGTAATGCAACCACTTTCGAATGCTTAAAGTCTCGCGGGAATTTATTGGACTAGAATATCAGTGCAGAAACGGGACAGTCAACTGATAGCGTTAGGTCCGAGGTGTACAAGGAATTCATTAAATTTCTTCAACTCCTGCCGCTTTACCAGTTCGAATGCCCTTAATGGTCATGCCAGGTCGGGGGATGAGACGAAGTCAGCCATTAACTTCTGGAATTCCTTTTTTATGATAGTGAGTGATGATGAACTCGAAGGTAAGTACTCAAAATACCCTGGGATTCTTTGTTCCCGAGTCATGGATGTTTTACTATGTATTTAAGTATATATTGCTCTATATAAGTATTTATGTCGTTGTCTAGTACCCATAATACTAAATCGCGGGCACAGCGAATTATAGGTAAATAAGAGCTAACGCCTTTATGTTTCTCATCATCTCACTTAACTATACTCGTACTTTTCTGTTCTAATCGGACTCCAGCCAGTAGGTACTTGAAAAAGGACCATCGGAAGTTGAAATGATCAGCTGAAAGTCATTCAAAATTTATTCATACCCGTCCATTACCTAAAGTTCCAGTGAACTGAGCGAGCGTGGCGAGAGAACACGTGTGATCACGGGTTGGGTTCAGTAGGCTAAGGCGCCCGCCCCCGCCTGAGCCTTCGATGTTAGGTTTTTTTTAAGAAACCCTTTGAAATATCCATGTTATTAAGTACTTTAACATCGTCGCAAATATTGATGTTGCACATATACAATTTATGCAACAACTTTAGTAGGTAGGTACTCACATAGGTAAGTACCTACTCATAATTGCTATGACATCTAAAAAATTTTTTTCTCAAAAATTACCGGAAAAGTTGACATTAATAACTCCATACTGAGACGCGAAGTACATAGTTTACAGAAAGTTCCCAAATAAAAAAAAATTACATTGCGTGCTCGCTACACAAGCCCGCAATGTTGCATACAAATTTCATTGTTATCTAGTTTGTAACTTTTTAAATAGTGAAAACGGCCATAATAAAATGAGGGCACAAGTCTTATACATCCATATTTTATTCGAAGCGTAACTTTTTTATCTGTGTCTGGAATAGCTTGAGTTTTTTTTTCTAAAAAAGCTTGCGTTTCTCCATGTTATAAACATAAAGGCGGTAAAGAGTGATGTTATTTTCACGTGAAGTTTCTGTTTATTTATATGCGATTTGTATCTTGCGATTTTTGAGAAAAGCACTATATATGCCTCGGAAGGAACGGCAATTGCCAAGGCAATAATGTACTATTAGGCAATGGAATGGTATAATAAAACCAATTATGACAAAATATACTATATACCCTAAAATATCTCAAAAAAATTGTCAATACCTTTAACCCATTATAGGCATCAAATTTAAAACTAAAAAATTATAATGTTTATCAGTTATCACTATGGATCTTTAACGTGGGTGGGTCATGCTATAGGCTTAAGGCATTTTTCAGATTATTTTGTGATATTTAACCTATATGTATACTTACATGTCATACGCTTGCGTGCGCGTGCAGGTGGTGAAGCCGAAGCGCTGCGCGCGCGCCTGGGCCCGCGGCTGCGACGGCGACGGCGACGGCGCCATCGCGCCAGCCGAGTGGGCCGCCTGCCTGCTCGCCAGCCCCGAGCGCCCCGCGCCGGACTGTGAGTGCCTCAGGGTTTTCCCGCCGCTTGACACGCAGCTTCCACCGTTCACGTGATATAGGATATGGCGGGAAAACCCGGCTATGTTATGCCACTTTATGCTACGTTATCAACATCAAATTACTAAAAAAACTGTTGTCTGAGTAGGTACTAGCAGCATCCTAACCACTATTACTCGTAATAATTTTATTCTACGCTCGAATTGCTCGAACACGACCGTTTTTAGAAGCTCGAGCGACTTCGGGCTCACCTTACACTGAATTAAATAGAACTGAGATATATTTTCTAATTACGAGTACCTACCTATTCGAATCATATAACCTATTCATAAAAAAAGGAAAATTTGTTTACCACGACTACAATAAAGATTTAAATTAAGTTACAGCCATCTTTAATAATTGGGACACTTGGAGAAGGTTTAGTTATGTATATCACGCATATTGAAATGCAAATGGGTGTGCAAACATAATAATAATATATAGTCTCTCTCCGTTTCTTCATGTCGCTGAACGCAGACGAGGAGAGCGGTCCGGAATTGGAGCCCGACTACGGCGAGGAGGAGCCGGCGCCTGACCCCAGCGCAGGTGACAACTCAACAATTCCTATTTTAATAAGCTACCTACGTCAAATGTTCACATGACTACTTAAGGTTAAGGTCGTTTTTAGTACGTCATGTTTTCGTGGCCGTACATGGTTTCGTTTTGACCTAGTAGAATAGAGGCCCTGGGGTCTATTTAACTTGGTAATACCTTACCTTTGACCTGTTATAATTTGGTCAATGTTACGATAGCTGTTATATATTTACTTGACAGTAATCGCGGCCGAGTTAAAAACAATACCATAAATCAATGACCATACCATAACACATCAAAAGCGATCATAAGGGTGCGGCTCCACTGAGGCGGAGACGAGAGGAGCGGAGCGGAGCTGTGCCAATATTAACCAATAAAAGGCGCATGCGGTCACGTCGAGCGCGCCTTGCGCAGATTCCATTGGTTAATATTGGCACAGCTCCGCTCCGCTCCTCTCGTCTCCGCCTCAGTGGAGCCGCACCCTTATCCACTGAGGCGGAAACGAGCGGAGCGGAGCAGAGCTGTGCCATTATTAACCAATAGAAGGCGCATGCGGTCACGTCGAGCGCGCCTTGCGCACGTTAGTGTAGATTCTATTGGTTAATATTAGCACAGCTCCGCTCCACCCTGCTCATCTCCGCCTCAGTGGAGCCGCAGCCTAACTGTCAAGTAAATAAGAGCTATCAAAACGTTGACAATACGACAACTGGTCAAAAATGATAAGGTTTTTACCGCGTTTGTTACATAAATCTATCGTACGTCGTATTTTAAATGAAAATAAATGCGTTTTTTTTTTACGTTTCAGTGTTGCCGGGTGTTATACGGCACTCGTTTGCCCCCGACGGCTCGGAACCGGAGTCGCGACGGGACGACGACGCCAACGACTGCCTCACGGACAGACAAGCCGTCCTCGACGAACAGGTCCGCTTATCTAGTTTTTTATAATTCCATATCTTTAGCACCGGGCTCAGCATTAGAGAATTTTAATTATCATTATGCTAAGCGAATCTGTTTTTATCATGTTATAATGAGAACCCGTTTCTAAATGTCGCAATGACCTGAGATCTGCCTCTTTATGAATTCGGAAACTATTAAGGTTCGTCCTCCACCTTTCCTGTAAGTTTTGAACTGCTTTGGAACAAATAGGGTCCGTTATTTTTACCGACAATAATTTCATAATATTGAATAAAATTGGCATCATTTACACAAATATAAGACTTTAAGACATCGTATTTAGTCAGAATAGCATGTACTTGCCTTGCTTTCACAGTCGGCTTCGGTATCCATCGGTAAGGTGATTAAAAAGGCAACATGAATACGATCTTATCGGACAGAATACGATGTCATATAACGGGCTGTTCTCTACTTCTGGACGCACGCCTATGGCTGTGGGGATCGTGTGCGCGAGAGCCCCTTCCCACTTGTAAGTGGGATCACCGCGTGACATAACAATGATGGCAATCATAGCACGTTATCACACACTTCTTCGTAGTAAATATTAAGTTATGCATCCATCTAATCGTCAAAGTTGCCAACTGATAAAACCGTGACATTAATTTCAAACTAAATATTAACATATTATCTATACTTACGAAAAAGGCATAACCATAATGATCTATCTCTAAGTGAATGGTGCCACTCCGACAGCTAGACGTTATACTGACTTGTTCATAGTCATTCATTATTTGCTGAGCTTACAAGGATCAATATAGGTTCTTACGATACGATGTCGTTTATGATTATTATTTCACAAATACAGATTACTTAATCACTTGTTTTCTATCGTAGTTTTTCTTCAATAATGAAGTACCTACAGCCGGCTTCAGCTGCACACTTTAGTAGGTACCTTGTCGCTAAAGCGTTAAAACGCATTGGACAGATCAGTGCAGTAGGTAGTTCGAACATAAGTGACAAAACGCTAAAGTGAGAGCTACATGTAACGCCGCCGTACCGTGTAATCGGGTCATGTGATATCATAACATAATATATAATAGCGAAACATCAACTTTATTTTTTATTTATAAGGTTCTGCCCGCGACTTCGTCCGTATATAATTATTAATTCGCTACACCATTTTATCCCACGGGAACAGTGCTTATTTTCTGTGTGAAAGGTAGCCTATCTACCTATGTGTTAATTCAGGGTATCAGCTGTGACTCGTGTGACCATAGGCAATAATAATGTTCATAAAATGGTTTTTGTTTATTTCTATATTCTATGTTGTTTGTTGCGCATAACGTATTTGAGGTATTTGACAATGCAAATGCATCGCGAACGGCTTTGGACTTTGTGTGTTGTATTCATGCTGCGTAGTTATTGTTATAACCGTTAAAGACCTAACCTAATGTAAACTAAATTCGTACAGTCAAGAGCATAAATATATACAGTGTGTCTCTGACCTTGGGGCTTTCATTTCAACGATCGATTCTACTCGCTAAACTGAACTACTTTTGTTCTGCAACATGAAAAAATAACTTAAATTTAGATAACTAATTGATGTTAAAGTCTAATTGTAAAATCAGTGTATTACATACTGGCCATGTAATCACTATCTCATGGTACGGGGGCGACATTACCTTGGTACGAGGGCTAAAGGAAAATGGAGAATTGGATCGCGTACATTGAAAATTAGATTTAACTTGTATGATAAAAAATAAATTTAAACTGAACATATTTTTAATAACTTACAGAACAAAAGAAGTTTAGTTTCAGGAGTAGAATTGATCTATGCATTTAAAGCCCCAAGGTCAGAGGCACCCTGTATACGTTCCCAAGATGTCAATATATCTATACACATTTATGCCACTGGCAATAATGGCCGTGTGTGTATACATATATTTGACGCGATAGCTGTATAGATATTAATGCCCTTGACTGTAGTAAAGGTGTGTAATATAATAACAGAAGTATTGTGACAGAAAGCGGGAGCGGCGGCGCTGTACGTGCCGGAGTGCACGGGCGATGGTCGGTACGCGCGCGCGCAGTGCTACCGCTCCACAGGCTACTGCTGGTGCGTCCACCAGGACACCGGCAAACCCATCCCGGGCTCCTCGGTCAAGGACCGCCGCCCCGACTGCGACGCCGCGCCGCAGCACGCTAGCCCGATGAGAGGTCTCATCTCACTTACAATCATTTAAAATCACTAACCTGATTAAAGAACTGCTTCCTCTAATTATAAATCGTCAAATAAACCTTTTTTTCAACAGAATTTACCTCAGAATCGATTTTTTTTTTTCTCTAACGCCACAATATGGAGCTCTCCGGCGTATCATCCCAAGTGTGTGTTGTTCAGTTGTCCTTCCTTTACGTAGTAACAAATAAACCTGAGTCTTTGGACATACATAGTCACAGGGTCGGCAATCAAAGTATCAGTACGAATTGTTTTGTTCAATTACGGTTCTATGTCGCTGCGTTTTCGCGATACAACGGATTGAAGTTGACAAAAAAAGGGGATATTATCATTTGTACGTATGTATGCCTCTGAAGTTCATGGTCACAGTCATATTGGAAACGAAGAAAATCGAAGAGGCAGACATTCACGGCTCTGCATTATCATGGGACGGAGTTTCAAATATGTTAAAAATAAAAGCTCTACGAAGTGATTTGCACACGGTCCTCATTGAGCCCATTCGATTCATTATGACTCCTTCGATACGAAAAAACATTTGGCAGGCCTTTGGTCACTGTTATACCCGCGGGGACGCAGTTAACAGACAGAACCCAAATATTTCTGACGTATTTTGAAAATATTTCGTGTCTATAGATTATATTAATTATTTTCCATGATATTCAGTAGACGTAGAATTTTGTACTTTTAGTTCGGCGCGAGCGTCGGGTTGAAAAAAATATTCAAGTGGTGTCTGTTTTTGGAATATCAGAGGCCTGAACGTCTGCCTCATCGATTTTCTTGGTTTTCATAAGAAATGTAAACATCAGTCCAAGGGGCAGACATGGGCGCACAATATAGCACAATTTTTTTTTTACATTTTTGAAGAGCTGTTAAATGATGGTTAATAGACGCAGAGGCTACATGCTGGCAGACTATTTTCCGTGGTGCTTCTCATTGTTTTTAATCGACTATAATATTCAAGTCTGCCATTTCAGTGCACTTCATGTACAGTCTTTCAAGTCATAAAAATAACTTGAATTTTTTTATACTACAACAGTCATAGCCCAGGATGTCTGCCTCTTCGATTTTTTGTGTCTACAGGATGACTGTGATCACCAGCCCGAGAGGCGAGTGCGCATAATACAGCACAACATTTTTTTACATTTTTGAATCGCTGTCAATTGACAATGCAGCACCACCATAGTAGCAGACGGTTGGTGTTTCTTAGGGTATAATTGTCGCTATTAATAACGTCTGCCACGTGTGCTGATTATATCGAAATTTTGCTCGCCAGCTCCCTAACTATTAGACACTATACCTCCACCGTATCAGTCGGTGGATAAGAAGTTAAGATCGGTGTGTAAATTCACACATAAAAAACTCGAATAAATACAAAAGTAGTCATTCATAACAACTGCATTTTTTACAACCGCTTATCCATTTCCAGTTTAAGCATATAGTGGATGTCTCATAACATAAACCATTAACTTCCAGGTTGCCCTGAACCAATGAAGTCAAACTTCTTGCGAGATCTAATGAGGTTCTTTGTAACAAAAATGGAGGCAACAACAAACGGCACCGGACCTGGGTATGCAATAGTACATTTTGATGCAAACAAACAAATTAAGTGGTTTAATATGCAAACTCTTTGGTTTGGACCAAAAATATATTTAAAAAATAAAATAAAAGTAAAACGGACAAGTTTGAAGAATCCAACTTTCCGCACGATATGCAGATAGAAAAAAAAACACTAGTTCGAAAAATCTAATTTTCCGCACTACAGCTACAGTCGCCATCAGATATATGGTAGCGGTCAAGGTACCTACTCAAATATTTCGGAGCAGCATTAAATTTCAATATATTAATTACGCTAGATAAGGTCTATAATATCGGCCCATATAATTCGTCATAAATTTAGGAGCAGTGACTTTTCAATAAATTCGTAACATACAATTAGGTAAAGATATCGGAACTTACAGAAGTCAAAAATATCGAAGCAGCCAGGATGATCATAAAGATCGGAACATTTATGGAAAATATACCTTAAGTCTGTGTCACATAGTTCATATTTGAATTAGTTACTACACTCATAGACCAAATTAGCGGAACATGTCACAATAAACCACTCTGTTCTTAATTCAAATTGTTGACAACATAATATTAATCATGCGTGTCTGAAACCTTATTTTAATGGGTCCATCGTAAAGTATTTTGAACTATGTGACACAGACTTAAGGTATATTTTCCATAAATGTTCCGATCTTTATGATCATCCTGGCTGCTTCGATATTTTTGACTTCTGTAAGTTCCGATATCTTTACCTAATTGTATGTTACGAATTTATTGAAAAGTCGCTGCTCCTAAATTTATGACGAATTATATGGGCCGATATTATAGACCTTATCTAGCGTAATTAATATATTGAAATTTAATGCTGCTCCGAAATATTTGAGTACCTTGACCGCTACCATATATCTGATGGCGACTGTACAAAAAGTAACACTTTTTGAGCAACTGTATTAAAAAAATGTGACCATCTCCTATGTAAACAATTCGTAGGATCTTCAATTAATCATTAGATTCTGTTTCAGAGAAATGGTGAAATGGGGTGCATCAAAAGAAGAGCAAGCAGCAACATGGACATACGTAATGCTTGACAAAGACAAGAACAAGGCGCTCGAACGGCGGGAATGGAAGTCATTCCACCAGTTGATATCAAATGTAGAGCCGCTGAGGCGATGCGGCCGCAAGCTGCCGCGTTTTTGCGACGTCAACCACGACTCCAGAATAAGTATCACAGAGTGGATGGCGTGTTTGGAGGTCACGCAGGCATCGTTGGGTCAGACAAGTAAGTCTATTTCATAGATTAGGTAGGTCATAGCGGGCTAGTTTTTGGCAACTCGAATACAATTTTATGGTACAGAGAAGACAAACGAGCACAATACTGTGGGGCTTATAGATTTAAACCTTGCAAAAAATCTAAACAGAGGTTTAGCCTTGAATTATGAATTTAAATTAAGTTCTCCGAATAATAACGAAAAATTAAACACTTTCCATGTCCGGAACGAAATATAAACAAAAAGAACGCGCTTTTGTGACTAAAATTCGAGGATAAATAGTTACCAGGATTACTTCAGTTCCTGTAAGTATGTAAAGAATTCGTAGAACCTATTTATTTTTGTAGAATTAAATAAATTACAGGCGTGAGAGGTATGTATGTATGTAATTGAAGTAGTCTCCATACCAATTAATAGTATTTAAGCTAAAGAAAATTCTACTTTGGTTTTGCCCTACTAAATGTATGGAAAACGTTTTCTTTGATTTGTGAGTGTTCTAGTACTCTAACCACAGTTGGTCTCAAAGAATGTTTTAATCCTTAAGAGAAATGGGACCGATTGGCATTAAAAAAAAATTTACTCATTTCTGACGTTTTTCTCGCTGACTGTACCTTTGATCAAAAATCTGTGAATGTCGATTGTCATCACTTAAAAAGTTGGGTGAGGTCTCCTAAGATCATTTTCGCGTGGCAGCAATGGTTCTGGTAGCTGCCTTTAATGCCCAATCTCAACTTTCCACCCTGTATACTTACCGAAATACGGAAACATGTGAATACATCAAGAAATCTTATGAATTTGACATGTCCAATCGGATGATATTTCATCTCTAGTGATACGTTTACGTTACAATACATAAATTATAAATGCCTTATCTCTTAAAAAATATATGTAGGTATTACATAGCTGTTATGTGACAACTGCCTCTCCCCATAATTATACCAAGAAATATTTCTGTTTCAGCGGAATCAACAAAAGTTTCAAACCCCAGAAGAAAAGGGCCAAATCCTCTAGAGTCCATCCTTAAAGCTGATGACTAGGGCGCAAGACGCCTTAGTCAGGGTGCATTAGTAATACGCAGTTTAGAATGCAGAAGAAATGGAACGAAAAGCAGTAAAATAATATTTGAACCAGTGTTAGGCATGTGAAAGGGTCGAGAGTTTTATAAGAAAAGTATGAACTCCTTTGCCAGCAAAGCCATTTACCGACGCCTTCAGAAATAACTGCGTTAGTTTAACATAATTTATTAAAGAGTAAGTAACTTCTAACTAGTCTTATAGTGAGCACTTCTGTTATAAAGAGATAAGTCTCAACATTTCAGTATTGAAGGTAGAATTAAATTATCAAAAGTAACTTACGACTACGCTCGGCTTTAAGTAGAATCTCGTAGGGACTGGCTAGGACTTGGGTCACAGCGCCGAGCTTCGCGGCGAACGGCAACGAACTGACGAGTGACAATGGCTTGTACTAAACAAATATTTATTTTGTGACCATTGCACATAAATGTGACGGATAGCAAAAGAAGAGAGTAGTAAATAGGTCGGTTTTTTCCATCCAATACGGTGAGATGAGAGATATTTTTACTTTCTTAAAATATTATTTCATTACTTCCACATCTTTGTATTTGGGTAGGTAATCAATCAATCACATTTTATTTTTAAGTTTTGGAAGCTCAAGGGCGTATTAAGATGCATAACGTTATCTTTATCGATTTTAGTAAATAATTGTCAAAAAATATAGACTGACGTTCTGTCACGTCGGCCGCTTATCTCAATTCCATACATTTAGTCAGGGTTCAAAAATCGCTAACCTCAGCGCAATATGTCTCATAAAGCCGGCGGTCTTGGTCTGAACCAGCAGTTTAATAAAATAATAAGTTGCTCGGGAATAAACAGTAATAGCAATGTTTCAACCTTCAACTGTGTAAATTTGTTACCGCCTCGCGAGCATTTTCTTTGACCAATTCGCTCGTCTTTTCGAGATCTGACATGATTCGCACAAGTCTCGCCCGCGGCTGCGGCTGGTCGCTGCCGCTCATAGTCGTGGCCAAGCGATTACAGCCTTTTTGTGTAAATCATGGATACTTACCTCATTTTTCTTTTTTAATATTTAAATTAAAATATTAGCAACACTTATGACTCCTCGATCAGGATTGAATGGGAATGGAGTTATTTTGACCAAAGTATGTGACAGGGCGGCTATCTATGGTCACTTCCATTAGTGCAGAGAAAACAAATCATTTTTTAAGGTTCCGAAGTCAAACAAGGAACCCTTATAGTTTCGCCATGTTCGTCAGTACTACAAAGCTTTAAATTTGGCATAGTAATCTGTTACAATCCTACATTTAAATTACGCTGACAAAGCTGTTAAATATTCATATCATTTTTTAGATTTGGGGGCCGTTTAGGAAATATTTAACTCAAAAAGTGTAATTTTCGGTAGTTACGTGTAACTGTGTAGTACTACAAACTACATACTTACTTACCTATAACGAATTTAAAAGGAAACTATTACGGCTAAATATACTTTATTTGAAAAAACTAGGTTTGACGTTTCCGTTGTATAATGTTGTAATATGTTTTTCAAAGTATTCGCCTTTATATTTTACCATAAAATAAGGTGACTTTAGAAACGCGAGCTGACTTTGATAATGTTTTGAATGATCGATTTTGTGCAATATTTGAGTTACTATTTAAGCCTTTCGCGACATTACGTTTGTATGTTTCATATGCGAGTGTTAAATATTAGTAGTTGAAGTATTTTCAGACAAATTGGATTTACAAACTCTGAACCAAAAAACCCCTATTGCTATGCTTCAGGGGCGACTTTGATATTGTGACATAAACACAGGGATAATCGCCCCATTTTAGGAAAATAGATTAAAAGCTGTGTTATGTTTTTGTTCTACAAAGCCTTCTAAAGTATTATGCTTCTAGCTGCTTCAAGTTAGGTACTCCAAATGAGTAGGTAGTCGCCACAATATAATATTTTTAATAATTTATTTTACGATTAAATGCGGGAGTTACAAAATATGTATTTTTTAAATTTATGAACCAACCCCATTTTACCGCCACTTTTCCATGCGTTAAAGCACTAATTTTACGCTGAAACAGGGTTCGACAAAATGACCATTTTAAAGGACTCCACTGCTTCTTTCAGCATCTGTAACTTATCCTTGATTTGGGGAAAGTGATAGTCACTAGGTTTATGTCGGGCCTGTATGCAGGCCGGTCTAGTAGTTTGACTTTTTCACCGTCCAGATATACACTGATGGTCACATAATTCGGAACGCTTGCGTTTTTCCCATACAATTGTCTACAAATATGACTTTAAAATTTTGACAACCAATCAAAACGCTCTTTACCAATTTTATTTTTGGTCACTTACACCTTATAAACTAAGGTGTAAATATGTGTACAATTTATCTCTGTTGAAAACGAATCTTTCATTTTAATTAGATATGAAAAATTAAATGTTTGGTGTTCATACAAAGTCGCAAAACTTTGTAAGTATACACTGTGCCTCTGACCTTGGGGCTTTAGATGCAACGATCGATTCTACTCTCTAAACGGAACTAATTTTGTTCTGCAACATTAAAAAATAACTTAAGTTCCGATAACTAGTTGATGTAAAAGTCTAATTGTGTATTAAATACTGGCCATATAATCACTGCCTCATGGCACGGGGGCGACCTTTCATTGGTACGAGGGCTAAAGGAAAATAAAGAATTGGATCGCGTACATTGAAAATTACATTTTCTCAAAAATGACCGGAAAAGTTGACCATTACTAACTCCATACTGAGACGCGAAGTACATAGTTTACAGACGGTTCTCAAAAAAAAAAAAAAAACATTGCGTGTTCGCTATGGGACTAGGTCAATTGGTGTGACATTGTCCCCTGATATTTATTTATTTATTTATTATTTATTCATTCATTGTTATCTAGTTTGTAACTTTTAAAAAAGTGAAAACGGCAATAATAAAATGAGGGCACAAGTCTTATACATCCATATTTTATTCGAAACGTAACTTTTTATCTAGCTTTTTTAGCTCTGCCTACCCCACTTTGGGATTGAAGGCGTGAGTTTATGTATGTATCTATGTATGTATGTATCTTGCGATTTTTGAGAAAAGCACTATAGGTATATGCCTCGGCAGGAACGGCAATTGCGGGCCTCGTATTTTTAAACGGACTCGCAAGCTCGTCCGTTTAAACCAATACTCGCCCCGCAATTGCCTGCTTCACTGCCTAGGCAATAATGTACTATTAAGTAGTATGAAAAAAAAAAATTGTTGGGTATATTGTTAACAACTTACTGAACAAAAGAAGTTCAGTTTCAGGAGTAGAAGCGATCCATGCATTTAAAGCCCCAAGGTCAGAGACACGCTGTATATATGGACGGGTTAGCTTTAGGTTTTTAAATCCATATAAAATGTAAGGTCCCATTTTAACAGTAGTTCACTGTACGTCAGTTAAACCTTAGTTGATGATCTAAAGTAAATTCTAATCTATACATATAATAAAGCTGTAGAAGGGAAAAAAACTGTACATTCGAGATATGAACTTAAAAATAGTGTTGGGGCCCTCAGAATGGGCAGCAGAACACAATGCCAATGGCCAATGTATCTATGGTCTAATCTGGGGAAAACATCTAGAGGTGTCACTACTTTACAACCACATGAAAAATAATGTATCTTTTTTATTTGGTACTTATTTTCTTTTTTTTATATGATAACTAGTAGGTAGGTATATTATGTTTTTTGGGAGGCGATGCAAATCTATATAAAGAGCATCATTTCAAAATTTGAAGCAAATCGCTTTAATACATTCTGAAAAACAGTACATTAGAAAAACCATGAAAATCATAAGTGGAGAACTGTCTCAATTAAGATGTTGATACTCAGCATAAATATTCTTCACTATTAGAGGTACTCACAAAAAACTTGAGCTCATTTGACGTATGATGATGATGATAAGTGGGGACGCCCAGCCGAAGCAGGCATTTCATTTCATTTCATTTCATTCATTCATTCATTCATTTCAGTAAGGGTGACTTACTACGGAAACCCGACTATGGCCTTTCGGGAATCATCCTTCCGTCCATATCTCATTAAATATTGATCCCAGAGAAAAAAAAAATAGAATCTGTTTTTTTATGTAGATTAGTTATGTGATGGAATAATTTTGGGTATCGGCCACCGCTTACGAGCAATTTACGAAAAACTAAAAAGAGGACCTTTACACCCCCACCCCCCGCCCGTTAGCTTCACCCCCACCATCAGTACTTTTAGTATGTGGTTTAAATCACCATTCCCTACAGCTAAGCCAAAATTCGCTTATACACGTTTTTTCTCTTATTTTGCTTCGTTGCTTAGGCTATAAAACGTTTCAACAAACGTTGACCGGGCTTACTTAATAAAAATGAAGATATGATAATTTAAGGGGGGGGGGGGGGGAAGAGGGGTCAAAGTTAATATGAAAAAAAAATTACCGGATTGCGCTGGTCATTTGAGACTTTGTATAATTAGTATTGTTTGCCAGCGAGTGGTAAAAGTAAAGTGCAAGAGGTCTAAAAGTCTTACTTTAGTTTTACCTTCGTTTGGATAAAAACTGAGTTGAAACGAGTCGCCACTTTTACTAAGTCATCATACTTGGACGGATGAACTTGTGGATCCAGTCGATCTTTGAATAGACTGATATACCTACTTTAATATTTGCAGTCATGGTTATGGCGCTTGTCTACTGACTTGAAAAGTAGACTACTAGTACCAATTTCACCAAACGATGTTAACCACTTAACAGACGATTAGAGCGTTAACAGCTGTCAAAATCTGTGAACTAACAGTCAATTAACATTGATTAAATTTAACATCTCGTTTGGAGAAATTGGTACTAAACCTAGAAACATGGGACAGACAATAGTTTTGTTTTGTTACGTAGAGATCGCCAAACAACGTTTTTTTTTATTTTACCTCTATGGGGTAGAAGTTAAGAATTTTGTAAGTTTTAAAGTTCAACGGAAATTGGTATTTCGGTTACTACTATTTAGAAATGCAAAAGTTACCCATATCGGGTCACCCCGTTATCCTCCTGCCGCCCAGAGGCCTTTTAAAAGTCCTTCTAAAAATCATATTTTAAACTTTTTATATATATATTTATGTACTGATTTCGATTAACAACTTTTTTGCCCTGGGCGGCACGAGGATATGGATAATGAGCGGAAGAAAGACCATTTTTAAAACTAGAAACGTGAAAAGGGAGGTAAAATTTTAAATTGAAATTTGATTGTTTAATTATTTGCCCAACAATATGAACGATTTAATGTTATTTTGAAAATTAGCTCGTAAAAAGTGTAGTTGTAATACATGAAATTTGGAATTTTATAAACTTTAGTATCAGTAGAACTCTAAAGTCTGTTTGGGATTTACAAATTTTAATGAATAACTGAAAATACAAATAAAAGTTCTGGAATTTCTAGCAATCAATTCCTAACAGGGTGAAAAGAGGGTTGAACAGTTAAGGTGGATAAATGAAAGTCCGAAGAGATTTTGTCAAGCACTCGTAGACTGAGAGAAAGCTGAGAAAGCTCGATTCGATCGAGGCTGTGCTGCAATTTCTTTAAAGGTGCTAAGTCGACAGCTACTACATCGAGGAGCGAAAGTATAGGTATTTGTACAAAAACGCCACCCTATCTTTGAACCTATTCTACTTCAGCGGGGCGTCAGACAAGGACATGCTATCTCTCCAAAGCTGATCACCGCTTCGCTGGAAGGCGTTCTGGACTGGGGAAGACAAGGCAGCACCGACGTAAACTTCGATTACATCATTTACCTTCGGTTTGGCGAAGACATTGCAGTCATAGCCGAAACCATGAAAGACCTAAGCGCAATGTTCGACGACCTTAGCAGAGCTTCCGAACGAATTGTTTTAATAATGAAAATGGGCTCGACAAAGATTATGTCGAACACCCATGTACCAAGTAAGTACAACATCCCGTAATAATCTGAGGTTCGGCGCTTGAAGCTGTTGACGAGGATGTATAACTGGGAGTTCTGGGATCACTGTCCTGTTAAGGAGAGGTCCAACTTCAAGAAAGGGCAATCGTCTAATCAGACTCGGTTGGGCAGTGTTTGGGAATCTATGTATAATAAATAACATAGTATCTTCTGAACCAATATACCGCAGTGCTAATAACAATATAGGTAACCTACAGTCTTGTGTCACCATCAGCACTAGGTAGATCACTTGCACGCGGTACTGGGGCTAGGTGACGACTTTACGTACCGCGGGGCTGCTGCCCGGAGCATCGACTCCGACCTACATTCAAAGAACGACTGGATCCAGTTGTAAAATCTACTACTTACTGGGGCCTTATTCTACTTTGCCTTTACACGTATTGCTATCGTATTGTTTTTAACTCTGCCGATATTGCTTTTAAGTAAATGGGTCAATCAACTTTTCTTTGTAGCTCGTTGCCATGGTGACGTCTCCTGGGTCACTCTTTAAAACTATGATTTCAAAGGATATAAGTCCACAAAAAATCTGTTATATTGGCAATTCCACACCCATTCTTTTATGGCCTTTCTTCTGAGTGTGCTGGAAGTATATATTATAACATTTTTTCTAAGAAACTCTATCACTGTTGTCTCCTGGCTTACGGGACAGAATAACAACAACAAAAAGTTGATCCACCCAAATAAGACCTATCTATGGTCGAATATTTTTTTACAGTCACCAGCAGTAATATATTATCCAACATAAGAGCGTGTCAAATAGTTTTGAACCCAAGTTAAGATAATATACACTCGGCGTCAAAAAAATCGCACCTTTTGGTATGTTGACTTCAAGCAGCTATAAACCCTATTTAATCTAAGATAAGGTATGAGTGTGGGGCCTCATTTTAAAGGTTATTGAATCCTTTAATTAATATAAATGTGATAATGATTACTAAGCTTAAAAAAAATCGTCTTTCATGAAAAGAGGAAAAACATTTATTCACGCCAAAATTACACAATCTAAAAACATAACAAAATTAAAAAATACAGTAAAACAAATTCTTAAAAGTAAACTTAAAACCTAGTGTTACCTCCCCTAGCCCTAATTACAGCCTCCATGCGATCCTTCATTGACCTCACCAACGTCACAATGCATTCTTGAGGAATGTCACTCCACTCCTCGACGACGGCGTCCCGAAGCTGTTCAAGGGTGGCAGGGGCAGTATCACGAGACCGCACCCGGCGTTTCAGATCATCCCAAAGGTGCTCTATGAGGTTCAGGTCAGGACTTCTCGCTGGCCACTGCATCACGGGGATCCCAACCTGATCCAGGTAGTCCCGAACAATCAACGCCGTATGAGAGCGGGCGTTGTCGTGCATGAATGTGAATTCAGGCCCGACAAAACCAGCATACGGGACCACGTGGTCCTCCAGGATCTCTGTGATGTACCGATGAGCAGTCAGGGACCCCTGGCCATGTCCACCTCCAGTGCGGGAGACGCACACAAGGTCGGTTTTGCCCTGGATTGAAATTCCGCCCCAGAACATGCAGGATCCTCCTCCGTAGCTGACGGTTTCTTCAAAGCAGGCTCTTCTACGCCTATCGTTACAGAAAAGGCATACCCTCGTCTCGTCGGAGAAGAGGACAGACTTCCATTGTTCCAACGTCCAATCCACGTGTTCTCGGGCAAACTGAAGTCTGACTCGCCTATGCTCTGCTGTCAATTTGGGGCCCGTAGCAGCCCTAAGAGGCAGGATTTTCTTCTCTCGCAGCCTTCTTCTTACTGTGGAGACGCTCACCGACGTCCTCCGAGCTGTTGCACCTCAACAGCGTTGGAGAATCAGTTACGCAAACACGTCGACACAATATAGAAGTCGTCTCTGTCAGAAGTGCAACGTCGTCTCCCAGATCCATGCTTCCTGATGTAGCCTCCAGTCTCCTGGAACCGCTGGGATACTCGTTTTACCCGGACACGGCTTATGTTGAGTTGTCGAGCAACATCAACATGCCGTAGTCCTGATTGCAGTAGTGCTACCTTGACTACCATGAGTTGCTTCTTCTGCCGTGGTATCCATTTTTCAGAGTTTTCTCTTACTGGAGCTGTTTAGGTGTGACTTCTGTGATGTCTGGATAGCAAATGACCCATAATAGGGAATATGCATGTTTTTTTTTTACAGCTTCAATTGAAGCTGATTCATGTAACAAACAGATCACAAAAATCATTTTTTGAATAACTATAAAAATAACCAAGATATAAGCCAACAAAGATTTGTTCCTATCTCTTTCTAGAAAAACGGAATTTTACATGGAGTTTATATGGCCGCAGTGCACAATGACGTCACGGTGCACATCGGATCTCTCTGTCTAACTATAAGTTTGAAATGCTTATAACTTCCGTATTTCTTGACCGATTTTAATTTTAATTTCCGTTTTGGTGATCTCTTTTACGGTATTTTCATATTTTGATGAGAAATGCGATTTTTAAAATCCATGCATATTCCCTATTCATTTTTACCCCCCCTTTTATTCGTGTTCAGGGTGGCACAAGTAGTGAGTCCTCTAATGAGTTTTTCATCACTTTTTTTTAAAGACTCTAACGTGTCGTGATCATTGTTTTTACGAAAAAGAACGATTCGCGTTTTTAAAGTTTATTAACTGTGCTTTCAAATGATACTAATATTGGTAGGGTACAATAAATAAGTTAAGAGCTTTATTCGCTTGAAGTCAAAATTTCAAAAGGTGCGATATTTTTGACGCCGAGTGTTTTAGTAGAAGTAGTCGAGTAGAATAGAACCCCAGAAATAAAATGAACCTGATCCTTGATTTGAAATTTAATGTATTGATATGTTAAAAGCTTTTACAGTCTACTTGTAAATTGATTCGTCTACATTATGATTACTTGCCATAGCATAATTATTAAATGTAGGCATTTTACATAGAAAATAAATCAATTGTAGATTTTTTTCTAGTAGATATTCAAATTTATAGTAAGTACATATAAGAAGTCAGAGTAAAATTTACGAACTATGTGATATTCTTTCGTATATTATATTATAATTATAATTATTTCTGAATAAAACGAATAATAAAATCGCTTGAGTACTAATGGTTTATATCCGCAACCCGCTCGTTCCCATAAAACCATAATTGCAAAATATCTAATTGCCGATTTACCCGTTTTCTGAAATATGAAATAAGTACCCAAAATACCAGACTTTCTTTTTACCGTGTTTCTTTTTATATCGGATTGGCAAATCAACATGTTTTCAAAACATCATGTTCTCTTTAAAACCGAATTCCCATAATACCAGATTTTGATAACACTAGGCCGGCAAAACACAATGTGCTTGAAACACCCAGTTTCTTAAGCTACCAGATACTCAAAATATCAGATTGCCAGTTTACGTAATTCCCAACACACCAGATGCTGATTATACTTGATTTCCGAATGCCTAAATTCCTAAAACACCGGATTTTTACTTTGGTAGATTACATAAGTACGGTTAGACAACAAAACCAACCGTAAATTTAATTTTTTTATTGTCAACTATTTATAACTAGGTACTGAACTTTATCATTAGCAAATGGCAAATACAGTCTATGAATAAAATAATAAGTAATGAAAAAAAAACATTTGGTGAATTCAAAATATTTATAAGTACCTATATACACATTTTATAACCGGCTTCAAAAAAGGAGGTGGTTCGCAATTCCCCGGAATCTTTTTTTACGTACTCGTATGTTACCTAATTAAGGTAAATGCACCGTCAAAAGGAGTGTTATGTTTTTCGAGCGTATGTATGTATGTATGTCTATTTCTGGGCACGCTCTGCAGCCTAAACGGCTTGACGGATTTTAACATAAAAGGTGTCATTCGATTCGTCTTAGTTGCCGAAGTGACATAGTGTACATAATATTCCAAAAGGCGTCCGCGGAAAAAACAATGGAGGTGCATTTTTTTATTATTATTATGACAATATGCGTATCAAATGAAAGCTATTAAATAGCCCATTTCAAATATATATGCATTATAACTTATTCCTTTATGACTTTCTATGAAAATCATGTTATTATCCATATTTGTTTATAACAAACGATACTGTAACAATGTTATACACAACACAAATTCACTATTTTAATGTCACTGTCAACTATTATGTTCTTCGTAACAATACACTCCATACATAAGTGGCTATGATAAAGATAGTCAGCAAGCAGGCCCGTAATCTATATCCATACTTAATAACGCGAAAGTGTGTCTGTCTGTTACCTGTTCACGCTTAAACCGCTGAACCAATTTTGATGAAATTTGGTATGGAGGTAGTTTGAGTTCCGAGTAAGGACATTAAATATTTTTTATCCCGGGAAATTACACGGTTCCCGTGGGAACTGCGATAAACGACTTCCACGCGGACGGAGTCGCTGGCAAAAGCTAGTCTTATACAGGGTGGAAAGGGACGAGGGCCGTTCCCGAAAATATAATATCACATAAGTGATGTACATTGGATGTGCAATGGTTAGAAACAATTATTATAAAGAAAACAAAAAAGTTAAAATGAGTCGTGTTTAATATTGGTGACAACCCTATGTTCCTAACTACATTCCAACATTTGTAAGGAGAAAAGGATACCTGTTATCTTAGGGATCTATCTACACCCGATGTTCAAATATTCCGCCTTTTACCCGTGGTCCCCCGGCTATGACCCACAGTGGGTCCACGGGTAATTTTTTTTTGCCCGTGGACCCACTGCTGTAGGTTATAATTTATTACTTTCAATCCGTCAGTTTTCGTGGGCCTACGGGTCATAACAGAAATAATTTCATTCCCCGTGGACCCACTGTAATATAAATTATAAATGCCCCTCTTTGCCCGTGGTACAGTTGGCTAAGTCCAGTTGACCGGACTGTGGTATTTTTTTTTAACCGTGTTACAGTTGACTGAACTATCTTTTTTTCATTCTTTGCCCGTGGTCCTACTGCGTAGTCCTACCAGTAGTACCACGGGCATTTTTTTTTGTCCGTAGTTCTATCAGTTGGACTACGGACAAGTAACATTGCCCGCAGTCCTACTGGTAGTACCTACCACGGGCATTTTTTTTTGTCCATGGTTCTATCAATAGGACTACGGACAAGTAATATTGCCCGCAGTTCAACTAGGAGTAATAAGACCACCTTTTTCCTAGTTCTACTGTATTTACCTTAAAGAGTATTTATTCTAAACATAGGATGTTTTATTTTGAATGATTAATAAATCATCGTATTGTCATATTGACGTAGGATTATTTTCCGTGTAAGTCTTGAAATAACTGGAAGTCTCGCAATGGAATTTATAAAACGGAAGGGCGGTACTGTGCTGCTGTATGATGGACACCAGTATTATAAATTGAGGTCTTACAAAGAGAGGTCAGAAATTTGGAGGTGCTCCAATTATAGAAAAGAAAAATGTACGGGAACAGTCAAGATCAAGGTAACTCGTGTTGATATTTGCTTCTAAAAAAACAGACAGCTCAACAGATTTGTCTTGACGAGTAGTTACCTACCGTCCACAAAAGAGCTTGTATTAAAAAGAATTGTTTAATTTTTAATATATGTCTGTTTGTTGTAGGATAATATTATACATAAACAGAAAATGCATAGGTGTCAACCAAATGAAGAAAAAAATGTTATTGATAAAACGTTCGCAAACTTGAGATTGTAATATACATAATGAAAATTATCCAACCTGTTATCTTATATGACCGCAGTGCGGTGGACCACGGGGAAAAGGCAGTTTTGTTTCAATTACCCGTAGTCCCATTCTAGAACAGTGGGTCTACGGGGAAAAAAAAATTACCCGTGGACCCACTGTAATATAAATTATAAATGCCCCTCTTTGCCCGTGGTACAGTTGGCTAAGTCCAGTTGACCGGACTGTGGTATTTTTTTTTAACCGTGTTACAGTTGACTGAACTATCTTTTTTTCATTCTTTGCCCGTGGTCCTACTGCGTAGTCCTACCAGTAGTACCACGGGCATTTTTTTTTGTCCGTAGTTCTATCAGTTGGACTACGGACAAGTAACATTGCCCGCAGTCCTACTGGTAGTACCTACCACGGGCATTTTTTTTTTGTCCATGGTTCTATCAATAGGACTACGGACAAGTAATATTGCCCGCAGTTCAACTAGGAGTAATAAGACCACCTTTTTCCTAGTTCTACTGTATTTACCTTAAAGAGTATTTATTCTAAACATAGGATGTTTTATTTTGAATGATTAATAAATCATCGTATTGTCATATTGACGTAGGATTATTTTCCGTGTAAGTCTTGAAATAACTGGAAGTCTCGCAATGGAATTTATAAAACGGAAGGGCGGTACTGTGCTGCTGTATGATGGACACCAGTATTATAAATTGAGGTCTTACAAAGAGAGGTCAGAAATTTGGAGGTGCTCCAATTATAGAAAAGAAAAATGTACGGGAACAGTCAAGATCAAGGTAACTCGTGTTGATATTTGCTTCTAAAAAAACAGACAGCTCAACAGATTTGTCTTGACGAGTAGTTACCTACCGTCCACAAAAGAGCTTGTATTAAAAAGAATTGTTTAATTTTTAATATATGTCTGTTTGTTGTAGGATAATATTATACATAAACAGAAAATGCATAGGTGTCAACCAAATGAAGAAAAAAATGTTATTGATAAAACGTTCGCAAACTTGAGATTGTAATATACATAATGAAAATTATCCAACCTGTTATCTTATATGACCGCAGTGCGGTGGACCACGGGGAAAAGGCAGTTTTGTTTCAATTACCCGTAGTCCCATTCTAGAACAGTGGGTCTACGGGGAAAAAAAAATTACCCGTGGACCCACTGTGGGTCATAGCCGGGGGACCACGGGTAAAAGGCGAAATATTCCACCGCGTCTAATGATACAGGCAGCAGCTCGTGCCCGAGTATGGCGATGCACCTTCGATAATGTATTTTCTTCACGATTTTTTCTACGCAGTTGTTCGAAGGCAGTAATGAATCTTTCTTTCGTTTCCTGGGCAGTATCACATTCTGTCCTGAACACTTTGTCTTTAATCGTGCCTCACAGAAAATAGTCCAGTGCCGTGAGGTCCGGACTCCTTGGGGGCCAACGGTGTGGCCCGAATCGCCCTATCCCCCAAACTCAGTGTTTAATTTCTCACGCACTTCTATCACGGAATCCTCTATTACCAACCTGTCAACTAGACATTCCACCCAGTTGGACGGTTAGAACTTATTTATCCCAAGCAATCACCTGGTTTGTCGGTTAATAGTAGGCATTCCTGACCGACACCCTGGCTGTCAGATTGATACTTTTTTCTTCCCGACTGACCAACCAAACTGCCAACTAGGTGGTCGGTTAGTGTTTTTTTTCTTAACCAACCTATTAAGTAGGCAACCGGGTGGTCAGTTAGTAAATATTTCCCGACAGGCCAACCAGACACCGCAGCTGGTTGTTCGGTTAGTAAATATTTCCCAACAGGCCAACGTGGCTCAATTCTAAAAAAAAACCATCATAAATATTTTTAAATCTTATAATGTAATAAAACTCTAAGGTAAAACATAACTTGGTATTCTTATAATAACAAAAAAAATAGAACCTCTAAAAGTACAACTTTACAACCTTATTTCATTTTCTGCAAAAAAAATCCAACTGAAATTTCTCCCTTCAGAAGCTGGTTCTGGGACTTAAGTATGTACATATCATTTTTCATATGGATTATATTCCGTTTTGTCGGAAATTTGTCGTTTAATATTTGCTTGCTGCAAACAACATAATATGCTGAGTCATTCAGCAAGACATTCAGTAGTTGGACGATATCTACTCTTTTTTTAGAAACATTACTATTTAATTTGAAATTCCATCCCTCCAAAAAATTTGTCGTTCTATGTCTTTGCCCAAAAACGGACCAAATTTTTATAAAATTCTCACTTCGCAGCCAAAAATTTTCGAAATATTTAAAAAAAAATGGCACTCGTTCTGTATCTTGGAGTTCGAGGGTATCCTGTTTAATATAGTTCCAACCTTCTTTTATTTTATTGGAGGGTAGCAATGGTAATACGGCAGTAAGACTAATAATTCGTCTTGTATTTTTGTATTTCGTCAGCATAAGTTCTCTGGCCTTTTTCCATATAGACTTATTGTAATGGTAATAACAGCCGTTGAGCACAATTTCGGGGAATACATTTAAGATAGCTTGCATTGCACCCATTTCGTAATCAGTTTTGAAGTTTTTTGGTTGCCAGTCTGGTATACGTGATTTAATTAAATTAAATAAGGTTTCATATATACCCTGTGTTTTGCCAGATAGCAACGCGTACACAAGCGGTACTATATTCGTAGAGTTTTCGTTACTCCCTAAATCACCATGTATAACATATAGTTGAACAAACGGCTTCGGGCAGCTTTTGAAAGTTCCGTCACTTAGAAACAATTTTACTTTGCCCATAAGGTTTCTCATCTCCATTGAACAGAATATAATTATTCGATTTCCTTCAAATTCATAATCCGCCAATAGGAATGATTCATATTGTTGAGGTACCTCTACATCAACGACATCTACACAGTTAATTTTTTTTACGCCGGCTCTTTGTTTTTGTTATAATACATTCGGTTCTTTACATTCCGAAACTGAGGGATTTTACATAGCAGATCTATGCCCTTATCTTGAAGAGTACTAATAGTACTTTGATAGATCTGGGGAAGCGGTGTACCATCTAATTGTTTGCTTTTTTTGACACAAATGTCTAGTTGCATGTCCACAATATTTTTGTTATAATCCTGGACGCATGTGTGTGGATTTTCTTTCTCTACTACAGTTTCATTCTGTAAACAAATAAAAATATGTCTTAATATAAGTATAAGCTTAACTAATTTTTATTACATGAATATATTATATGATAGTCATAAAGAAAAAATCTCTTACCGAAATTGTAATGTTTCCCATACACTTCAACTTTTTGCGTTGCGAACAAACCCAAAACAGATTATTGTTTTTGTATACCTTTTTTATATGCAATTGATAGCCATTATAAAGTAAAACAGTGCCACCGTTTCGAGATATATATTCCAATTGATTCATTTTTGTATACCTATAGTAATTATTTACGAATATCTCTAAAACCATGAACGTCACGTCATACTAAATTATGACATCTACATTGAAATAACCCTGAGATTTTTAATAAAATATTGTGCCAGTATTGTTTAAGTTTGTATTTTGAAACATAATATCAGTTTGTACATTTTCACTAAGTACTACTGTTTACGGTAAATAATGTGATTGATATGTATTGTGTAGGCAAATCAATACTGAAGTAGATAGTAGATAAGAAATCAGTTATTGTCTATAACTCTACTTCTGTATGCCTCTACCAGTAATGGTTATCATTTAGATTGTCCAACTATATGTTATACATGATGAATATGGTTATTTAGGCAGTAACAAAAACTCTACGAACATAGTACCACTTTGTACGCGTTGCTATCTCGCAAGACACAAACACACATTATAATGTCTTTTTTTTTTATTGAGCCACGGTTGGCCTGTCGGGAAATATTTACTAACCGAACAACCAGCTGCGGTGTCTGGTTGGCCTGTCGGGAAATATTTACTAACTGACCACCCGGTTGCCTACTTAATAGGTTGGTTAAGAAAAAAACACTAACCGACCACCTAGTTGGCAGTTTGGTTGGTCAGTCGGGAAGAAAAAAGTATCAATCTGACAGCCAGGGTGTCGGTCAAGAATGCCTACTATTAACCGACAAACCAGGTGATGCTTGGGAAAAATAAGTTCTAACCGTCCAACTGGGTGGAATGTCTAGTTGACAGGTTGGTAATAGAGGCACGGAATGAGCTGCTGCTCCGTCTTGTTGGTACCAAGTGCTTTGTCTTTCGGCCAGTGGCAACTGGCAAGTTATCGAGGTAAGCGTCAACCTCGGAGTTTAGGAGGGCCATGTATCCAACTCTGTTAAGTGTTGCAGGTAAGAACACAGGCCCTATAATTGTTTCCCCGAGAATTGCACGCCATACGTTTACTGACCAACGATATTGGTGACTCGAATAACGGTACGCGAATGGGTTTTCTTCGGCGTACACGTGTTCATTTCGCCTGTTCCACATTCCATTGCGTGTAAATACACTTTCATCCGTCCAAATAATGCGTCTAATGAAGTCACGGTCTCCAGCTGTTTTTTCCAACAACCACCGGCAGTATGCTTCCCGGATGGGGCAGTCTCTGGGCAATAACGCTTGAACCCTCTGTATGTGATAAGGACGACGACGGGCACGTTTTAGTATCTTCAATACTGTCGTATGAGTTAATCCGAAGTGCTGACCCGCCCGCCTGGAACTTGCTCTTGGATTTCGATCAAAATAACGCAGTACTCTTTCTTCGAGACCCGCAGCAAGTCGTACGACACCTCCTCCGCGTTGGTCGTCTTGAGATGTTCGGGGGATTATAGGACGATTGCTAGCAACGCGGTCAAAGGCACGTAAAATCGTTCGACGATCTGATGGATGCGGTGGAGGATATCGCTGTCTGTATTGACGCAAAGTCTCAGAGGTATTGTAGTTGCACTATGCGTATAACAGTAACAAATTGAGATAATCTCTAGTCCCAAATAGTGGCATTATTAAGCATTTCATTAGTTTAAGAGTGTGACATAATTGTGACGTGCTTATTGTCATTGTAATAATTATCTGTGAAACAAACAGGTTGCAAAACAAAAATATTGTCAATGCACCTACAAAATGTCATCCATCAATAACGTCACAAAGTTAGTGTTTACTAGTTAGGTCAAGGTGGGGTCATTGACCTTATCAGCTGTTAGGGTTGAAACTACACGTTTTTTGTATTAAACTTTAACGAGCTGTAACTCGAAAACGGCTAAAAATATTAGCATAGTTTCTTGGAGAAAAATATAGTACTAAAGATACATAATCTCGAATTTAACGGAAAGGCCGTCGTCCCTTTCCACCCTGTATATATAATAAAGAGACGATCTGTCCTGACGGACTGATTCATCGTCGCCCAGCCAATACTTCGGAAGCTAGAAACATTAAATCTGGATTTGCTTTTGTAACGTAAAGATCCGAAAAGACGGGGTTTTTTGAAATTCAAACACTAAGTAGGTGAAAGAGTCTTTTTTGACCTATTTTTTGAATCTTGGATTGAATATCTCTGAATAAAATTCATTAGACATGAATTTCAGCATTTTTTACAACTCATCCCCAAAAGAAGAGAAAAGGAGTGACAAAGTTGGTATTTAACGCAAACGAAGTCCTGAAGCACCTGACCGTACTTGTTTGATATTTGATATTCTGGGGATCTGGTGTTCTTCAATCTGGTATATCGAAAATATGGTTTATCTGAAATCTGCTCTTTGAAAAATCTAGTATTACATGATCATGCTAAGGCGAGATCAAGTTCTTTCGAGAAAATTGTGTTTTCCTAATCAGGTTTGTAAAGTATTTCAGTGTTTTGAGATTCTTGTGATTTCGAAATTTGATATTTTCGGTATAAGGTTTTATAGGGAACATGGTGTATTGAGAACATGGTATTTTATAAAACTGATATAAAAAGGAACATAATATATAAAAATACTGGTATTGTGGGAATCTAATATTTTGGTAAGCATGTATATCGGCAATTAGATATTTTGCAATTATGGTTTAAAGGGAACGAGCGCCGCAACCGACCAACTGAACCCAATTTCAATTCCGTGCAGTGAGGTGATTCCCAAAAACACGCGACTGTTCAATTTATTTATTTATTATTTATTAATGGCCTGTTGTTTGATCAGTAATTAAACTAATTTTTAAAAATCGTAACCAATGGTTAAATATCAAGGAAATGTGTCAAATTTTCAATTCCTTTTTCGAATTTTAACAATTAAGTAGTTAAGTTTAACTACTGATCAAACAACGGGCCCTTAATCTTTCTTGCACAAAACAATTGAACATAAAAGTAGAAATGGAAAAAATACAGGGTGTTCGGCACATAGACCGTCAACATTTTTCCCCTCTTGATCGAGTTACCCTAAACGCAAGATACCAATGAAGGCGTTATATCTAAACATGAGATTTGCCTAACAAGCTGCTTGCCCTAAACGAGGGATGCCTATGAAGTAGCTTGCCTGAAATGTAAAATTGACTAAGAAGCAAATTGCCTAAGTTTAAATTACCTGTAAAGCAGTTTGCCTGAAATACAAGATGACTAAAAAGGCTGATTGCCCTAAACGAGAGATACCGAAGAAGCAGCATGACTGAAATGTGAATTGACTAAGCAGCAGATTGCCTGAAATACAAGGTGACTGAGAAGCGGAAAGTTTGATATCTGCATAGACTGGAAAATTGTTAGCAAATAATAGAATAACGGCCACTGGGGGCCTACTTATTTCATTGAAACCTATTAGTTTCATAAATCCTATAATCTCAATAGAAAAGTAATAATAACATGAGACTTATATTTTTTTATGAAACACGTCCGGAAGGATATTTTACGATTTTGACTGGAGTGCGACGGTCGTCAGTTAGTTACAAACGAGTCGCAAAAGTAAGGCTACGCGCGCACTACGGATTTTTGCCGTGCGTTTTTTTTCCGCAAAATCTGTGAAGTATGGAACCTCCTTGAAGTGCGCGCACTGCGGAAAATAATCCGTATGCGGATAAAAATCTGTGGTTTGCTGCAGATTGGCTGCGGTGCGGCGCCGCACGAATTTTCTGCATCCTATGGACTATTGAGTAAATCCGCGCACTGCGGAAAAAAATCCGTGCGGACGCCGGAGTCTTTCTTCTATTGAAATAGATTCTCTCCAAGTCGTGTCTGCGTAGTAAATTGCAGGGCCAACAATTCTAATTAAATTGTCAAACGTTGCAATGTTCATTCGGTAATAGCCGAAAAATTTGTTTGGAAACAAACGCAAGCCACTGTATCTCATGAAAAAAAATCCTTTAATAGGCCGCAATGCCACGAGCGGATGTACCCAATAACGTTATAGGTTCTTTTTTTTTTGCGCGACAGTAAATATAAACAGATCTGCATTTTGGTGTGATAGTCCATACGTCCGTTCTTGACTTGAGTTGGGGCTAGAATGGCAAAACGTGCGGATATATCACCGCTGTGCGCGTACTGGGGCCCTAGACAAGATGCATTACGCCGAGTCGCTTTTCTGTTCGTTTCGTTTTTAAACCAATCGCGTCAATGCTAGATCACGTGACTTTTCGTATTACGTGATCTAGCAGTGACGCGATTGGTTTAAAAACGAAACGAACAGAAAAGCGACTCGGCGTAATGCATCTTGTCTAGGGCCCCTGGTCACACACGGTTTTTTTCCGTGGCGATTTTAATAACGCACCGCAACTCGCCGTACCGTCGTGCGCGCGTACCCTAACGCGGGTGAAGTCTCGGGTAAAATCTACTAGATACCTATTTACTTTATAATATTATACCGGACTGACTCAAGTCCTGAACCCAAATATGTTTTTCTGGCTCTTTACCGTTAGTAAAAGAACTCGTAAGTAACACTGCAAAAATCTATTAATGTATCTTGTAATAATAAATAAAATGATTAAAAAGTACTCTGAGTAGTCTGTGAACTCTGTGAGCACTTAGAACACGCTTCAGGTTTGTACTTAAATTAAATTAAATTTCAACAAAGTTTAATTGTAGGTTTTTGGAGTTAATGCACTGAATCCTTGATATGCTGCGTTAGAAATCATAATTTCGGAATTTCTGGAAAGGCACTGGTCCCACCGCCGACGATGAGCGATTAGCTGTCGGCGATTTTCTCGCCCAAGAAACGAACAAAAGATATAGCTCCTGTGTTAGTAAAAGAGACTTCTACACCATCGTCCTACACTAATATTACAACGAGGAAAGATTTGTATTTTTGTACGTTTGTAACGATAAACTCAAAAATACTGGCCACATTTATTTCTAGATGTGTTACCAGAATCTCATATAACCGAAGTGAAGCGAGGGTGGGTCGCTAGTTATTTATATTTACATAGTAGAATGGTGGTCCGGGTACCCGGTGATCAAATGGTCTAGACGCCTGCCATTGTAAACTGAAGGTCCCGGGTTCGAATCCTACTAACATGGCTTATAATTTCAGAAACTTATCTGACTTGAGTTTATACGACCATCACTTGCATTGGGTGAAGGAAAACATTGTGATGAAACCAGCACACTAGGTATGTGATTATTATTCACTAGTTTGTAAAATAGAGAGGGGAATGGCAAACCACGTTATTTCTCTCAAGACAGTTGTCACACAATGACACCGACAAGAGCTTAGCTCTTAAATATCGAGAAGAAAAAGACAGGTATCATAGTTAGAGAGCCTCGATGTAGTGGACAATGATGGCACCAATTTTTGGTTGAACGCCAAATAGCTTGGCGGTGGTAGGACGGGGACAGCTTTGCTGTTATTTGCTTTGTAAGCATTTAACCACTTAGGCATTTTGATTTGTAGGCATTTGACCATTTAGGCATCCTGCTTTGTAGGCATTAAACCATTTAGGCATCCTGCTTTGTAGGCATTTGACCATTTAGGCATCCTGCTTTGTAGGCATTAAACCATTTAGGCATCCTGCTTTGCTTTGTACGCATTAAACCATTTAGGCATCCTGCTTTGTAGGCATTTGACCATTTAGGCATCCTGCTTTGTAGGCATTAAACCATTTAGGCATCTTGCTTTGTAGGCATCGACTTTAGGCAATCTGCTTCTTAGTCAATTTTACATTTCAGGCATGCTGCTTCATAGGCATCCCTCGTTTAGGGCAAACAGCTTGTTAGGCAAATCTCATGTTTAGGTATAACGCCTTCATTGGTATCTTGCGTTTAAGGTAACTCGATCAAGAGGGCATTTTTCGAGGTGAGTGGCGCCATCTAGCAGCCAAAAAGTGAAACTTGGCCCCCTATCGTCTCCGACACAAAACTAGTGGCGCCATCTAGCGGCCAAAAAGTGAAACTTGGCCCCCTATCGTCTCCGACACAAAACTAGTGGCGCCATCTAGCGGCCAAAAAGTGAAACTTGGCCCCCTATCGTCTCCGCCATAAAACTAGTGGCGCCATCTAGCGGCCAAAAAGTGAAACTTGGCCACCTGTCGTCTCCGACACAAAACTAGTGGCGCCATCTAGCGGCCAAAAAGTGAAACTTGGCCACCTGTCGTCTCCGACACAAAACTAGTGGCGCCATCTAGCGGCCAAAAAGTGAAACTTGGCCCCCTATCGTCTCCGACAAAACTAGTGGCACCACCTAGCGGCCAAAAAGTGAAACTTGGCCATCTGTCGTCTCCGACGCAAAACTAGTGGCGCCATCTAGCGGCCAAAAAGTGAAACTTGGCCCCCTATCGTCTCCGACACAAAACTAGTGGCGCCACCTAGCGGCCAAAAAGTGAAACTTGGCCATCTGTCGTCTCGGACACAAAACTAGTGGCGCCACCTAGCGGCCAAAAAGTGAAACTTGGCCCCCTATCGTCTCCGCCATAAAACTAGTGGCGCCATCTAGCGGCCAAAAAGTGAAACTTGGCCCCCTATCGTCTCCGCCATAAAACTAGTGGCGCCATCTAGCGGCCAAAAAGTGAAACTTGGCCCCCTATCGTCTCCGCCATAAAACTAGTGGCGCCATCTAGCGGCCAAAAAGTGAAACTTGGCCATCTGTCGTCTCCGACGCAAAACTAGTGGCGCCACCTAGCGGCCAAAAAGTGAAACTTGGCCCCCTATCGTCTCCGACACAAAACTAGTGGCGCCACCTAGCGGCCAAAATGTGAAACTTGGCCATCTGTCGTCTCCGACGCAAAACTAGTGGCGCCATCTAGCGGCCAAAAAGTGAAACTTGGCCCCCTATCGTCTCCGCCATAAAACTAGTGGCGCCACCTAGCGGCCAAAAAGTGAAACTTGGCCATCTGTCGTCTCCGACGCAAAACTAGTGGCGCCACCTAGCGGCCAAAAAGTGAAACTTGGCTCTAGTCTCTGCAGCGAGAGATAAAGTAAAAAGATTATTTATGAACGTCAAATGTTTCGCCGATTTGATTGACGCGTACCATTGTGGTTTGCTCTAAAAATCCTGTCAGCAGAGGTCGGAATTTTCGTAGCACTTTTGAGCTGTCATAGGGACTTCCAGTTTATCGACTTCGGATATACATATTTTATCGATACATTATAGAACGCAACATATCAAAGAAAATTAAAAGTAGAGGTAAAAAACGGGCGGCCTTATCGCTAAAGAGCTATATCTTTCAGATAATGAAAATCTATTTCTTTTATAGAAAAACTAATGAAGAAACACTTAGTCTTGTTTGCACTAAAACAGACTGAACATGAAATTCATAAATGATAAAACTCTGAACTGAACTGATTAAAATGTTAACTATTAACTTTTCATTATTTTCATTGCAAATCTCTATTTCTATTTTTCAATTACTCGAAAGTTATCTGAAAGAAAGCGCTCTTTAGCGATAATGCCGCCTGTTGTTTACCTCTTCTTTTAATCTTCTTTAACATGTTGTGTTCAATAATGTATCGATAAAATATGTATATCCGATTTCGATAAACTAGGAGTCCCTATGACAACTCAAAAGTGCTACGAAAATTCCGTCCTCTGCCTGTCAGATACAGATACTGGTTTTGCCGATCTAATAGTATTTGGCCGATCTAATAGTATTTGTGAGTAGGATTCCTAAACCATATTCGTGTATCCATATTCGTGTTCTCAGTTTACCCCCATAAATGATGAGTTTTCTATTTGGTGCTCTTCGGAGTCTTTCATAAAGTACTAGCGGCCCGCCAGCGGCTTCACCTGCTGAATATTTCGGACTTTCCCTGTGGATTTTTCAATTTAATAATTCATTCATACAAACCTTGTCCTGACAATGACAAACACGCACGACAAAAAAGAAATCAGCCAAATCGGTTCAGCAGTTCTCAAGTTACGACGGTACCATGAGAAATAGTATATATAGATTTTATATTAACAACAAATATTTACCCTTCATTTTTTACTCACTCAAAAACATCAAAGTTATATTATATTATATTTCTCAAACATGCTAGGAAATGATGGCCTTTTAAAAACGAAGACGCGAAGTGTCGTGGTTTCCTCCTAGGAGAAAACACTTTCCGTCCATGTCCATATTGTTTTTTAAAAGTGCTCTCTATTGCGTATAAAATAGAAGTACCATGAAAAAAATCCCGAACTTGTGGGTAGGGGCAGTGCAGTGCGGCGTCGGGGCTCTGCGGTGCTGGAGGTGGACGGCGGCTCGTCGTGCATGGAACTATCTTAACTAATAGTACTCGTAGTTTTCAAACAAACTTTCTCCCCGAATTTGTCAAAGGTTTTTAAAAATACTCATAATCATGTATTTTTATCATTTGCTCGCATTGTTCGAGAAAAGCATACCTCGGCGTTAACCACCTCGTCAGGAAATCCCTTACTTTCCGCAACTACTGTCAAGTAAATAAGAGCTATCAAAGCGTTGACGATACGATAACAGCTCAAAAGCGACATTGTTTGCCGTAGTAAAATAGAGATCCAGCATGCATTTCTGACGAACGCCATGCATTCCTGACAGACTTGAATATACTCGAATAATATTGGAGATAAAGCTAGGACTTGGCTGCTGCTTCACAACAAATCATCTCGCATGAAACTAACTAGAGTGGCGTGGCCAATAATTAAATAGTTAGGGATACTAAGTAAAGGGTTAGACATAAATAACCGGTCTACATTTGCACAGCAAATAATACGATGTATTGACTTTTTCATAATTAAGTGATAGTCGGGTGAGTTCTTGTTTCGGTACTATTAAAAGGAAGTTTTAAGATGCAATTTTGCCGTCTATTACAGAGAGATCGGATAATCAGGCGTTCAAAAAAACTTCATATCAGCCAATTAGGTATGTAGCTATTTATAATATAAAACATACTCGTACACTCTCTTGCGAAGAAAACTATCACTTTTGATTTTGTCAAGTAGGTAAGGTTGGTAGGGGCTATTTCGACTAAAAAACACAAACATCAACTTCAAAGGTCAGGATCTTCGTCTGTGAATACGATATGATAAATAAAATAAATAGGTGTTCTAAAGGCTTTATTTGACTTTATTTTCCACGTGTCCATAATACAGAATTCCCTCAGTGTATGTTCAAATTAAAAACAAAACTCAAAAAAAGGCAGAAATAGTTGCATTTACCCCGTGGTGGGGCAATTTCAACTATGACACATAATATTTAGTCCTACTAATGCTGTGATGGTAATGAATTTGAAAGCCAGACCTTTATTACTGCATGGTTCATTCAAAATAATACCTTATTGCAATCCTACAAGCCTCAGTTTCGTAAAAAAACACTTTGAACATTTAGGAGGGGCTATTTCAACTTTTTCCATTGATAATAGTGCAGGGGCACATGTCGGCCAACATAGTCGATAAATCGAATCAAATGAACAAAACTAATCCATTGTAAAAAAAATGTGGTTCTTCTAGATTTAATTTAAATCGGTTTTTATTTGCTAATAAAAGAAGTAAAATCAAAACAGTCTTCACCAATATTACTACTAATTAAGTTTTCACTTACAAATAATTAACTAATACTTATAGGTCTGCGTCCGTAGACCTTTTTGTCGGGTCATAAATATCAGGCTGAAACTTTCTAGATCGCTTCATTTCAGTGAGTCGGACAAACTTTATATTTGACAAAAATCTCGGTAGTGGGGACTAATTTTGCTAGTGGCCTTGAAACATGTCGATAAGTCCGGGTGCCAAAAATTTACTAAACTTGGAAACCTAATTAGATTCCAATATACGTCAAAAAAACTACCAAAGATGGCGAAATGTCACAGTTACACGTGTCATCATCATTGTGACGTTTCAGGAAAAACCAACCTTTTGGTACCTACAATAATTATGTTAAAATGAAACAATATAAGTTATTTCCACAATATGATAAAGGTCAAAATAATAACGAAATGAAACAACAAAAACTTAACGGAAAACAAAAACTTAACAATGGAAATCACCACGGGGCGAATAGGTAGGTACAGAAAACATTCGAGCTATCCAAACGTCAGATGTCGAATGAAGTGACAATAGATGTTATGGCCGCCACAGAACCACCATGTCCACCATAAAGGTTACCACACATGATCAACTGATAATTTTTTGAAGACATGAAGATTTTTTGAAGATTTCGGTCAAGTTTTGAAGACGTACGTAAAAATATGATTGATTTTTTTTCCTAAAAATGTAATCGCACATAATGAGAATAATAATTGGTACCAAATGTTATTAAACCCTGAGTTATTGCCATTGTTATTTAAACTTTTCTCCTATAAAACAATTTAATTAAATAGGTATCTTTTTTTGCGACGAGTATTTAAATAAGATTGTTTATTTAAGAAGGATAATTAAATGTTGCCTTTAATATTATAAATAAACAGCTACCTATAACATTTACAGAAGTGAAAATTTACCGATCCACCTAATATGTAATTTTAATGGCAACACTTTTTTGACGTATGTTGGAATCTAATTAGGTTTTTTAGTATAATACCAAGCCGATTCTTATTGAAATTTAAAGATTAATTTATGAGAAAGTCAAAAGTAGATTGTCCGACAAAATTAATGGGGACTATGCGCCAGTCGGACATACTGAAAATGTTGGAAATTCCAAGTCAAAAAAGTGATTAATATCAGGCTATTTTTTTTTTATGGGTTAATTAAAATTAATATAATACAACCGTAACGTTGTCCGACAAAATTTATGGGGATATGCGCCAGTCCGACACTCTAAAAATGTCGAAAATACCAGCACAAAAAAGTGATTGATATAAATTAATCTTTAAATTTCTCATAAATTAATCTTTAAATTTCAATAAGAATCGGCTTGGTGTTAGTAAATTTTTGGCACCCGGACTTATCGACATGTTTCAAGGCCTCTAGCAAAATTAGTCCCCACTACCGAGATTTTTGTCAAATATAAAGTTTGTCCGACTCACTGAAATGAAGCGATCTAGAAAGTTTCAGCCTGATATTTATGACCCGACAAAAAGGTCTACGGACGCAGACCTATTACTTAATTTACAGTAATTACTAAAACTTTAATCTCCCATTAAAAAATATTTGAAACGTCGTTTGTATATAGTGAAACCATAGGTTACACCCACAACATCTTCAACTGCTCTATGAAGTTGGTCTAATGGATATTGTTTTTCTTTTTTACGTTTATAGTGCCGCACCATCTAAAACCATATGAAAACGCATTACTTTAGGCTTTTATGAAATTGTCATGTTAACCACGACATAGGTACATCAAGTAAAGTGCCGGGTATATCAGTCCCTTAACAATAGCCTAATCAACAAATATTGCTTTCTAAGTGCAAGTTCTTGAGTTCAAAACCAAACATTAATATATAACCAGAAAAGCACAGTTTTTTTTTGTTCCTACTTTTATTTATATACTGTAAAAAAACATATATAGATTACTATAAAAACTACTAAAAGTTGTTAAATTAACCAAGTTTTTCAGATAATATGCTAAGGTTTTTATTAAGTAGAGTATCGATAAATTGGACATCACTAGTGTTTTAGAACACCATACCAAATAAAGCGGGGTAATTGCAACTTGAGGGTAGTCGAAAATATCCGACTTCAATACTTTTGCGGGGTTATTAAAACTAACCAAATATCTCTTCTAAAACTTATATCTGTAACAAACAAATAAGCAGAATACAACTTACGGTTTATATTTTCACCACTCACGGTATAATATTGTGAAAACAAGCAATCAATAGTACATTACTACAGACGCCGGGAAGTAGGTGGTTGCAGGCCGAGTTCAAATAGACGGCCGAGCGAAGCGAGGTCGGATAGTTACGAGGCTGGCAACCCCTTTTCACGGCGAGGTATGTATAGTGCTTTTCTCAAACATATGCAATGAAATAAAAAAAAAACATCACTCAAAAAAACATTTGTGTAATAGGCATAAACGCGGATATTTTTGGTCCGAACCACACAGATACGAAAAAAAAACGATTTTTAGCTATTCAGCCTGTTCATAAAACCAGCTGTCATGGCCATATTAAAATTAAAAAAAAAATTACTTCCCGGCCTAGGCCTTCAATTTTGTATGAAATTCCTTTACAGTTCTCTCGACTTGTTCCGTCGGGAACGTGGCACTTTGAAGCCTAAAATAACTAACATAACGCCGACATTACATAGCATGTTTGAGAAAAATATATTTTTTTGTCACAAAGTTGAAGAGCGTAGTCCGTTAACACTTGCGAAAATAGGCGACTGATAAAAAAAGACCTGTCATTAAGGCAGATTACGCGTGAGCAACGCCAACTATAATTTTTTCACGAAGCAGGTAGTTTACCGTTCTGCGTACATATGACACTATTGAATAAGGCAAATAGTATATAAGTTATTGCCCTTAGTTTTAATTACCCCTCAGTCGAAATAGCCCCTACCGACCTTACTTTAAATAAAATTGTACGTAAATGAGATTTATGCGAAGCAACGGAGAACGTATTTATGAAGATATATTGATTAGATTTAATTTTACACTGATTTTAAACTACTCGAAATGATCGTTTGTCACCGTTTTCTCCAAATCGCAATAAAAAAATGAGTTTGCTGACATAGTAGATTGATAACCAAGGGTGGAAAGTGACCCATTTCACCCGAGATATTTCTGGCGCTCGAACGAAGTGAGAGCGCCAATAGTTCGAGGGGAAATGGGCAATTTCACCCGAGTTAGACACTCTACTTTTCATTTCGACTGTGAGGAAAATATATTTAATCTTGTTTCCCGCTTTTTCTATTGCAAACTTTTTTTTCTATATTCAGAAAAAAGTTAAAATACTCATACTGCCAACATTAGAAAAGTTTAATCGAGGTCACGACCAAGGAGCCAGCAAGGAGGTTGAACGCCGCGCCGAACGAAAAAGTTTTACCTTTATTACGTATTTAAATATTCCATCTCTTTCTTTCATATTTCACAAATGACACTATTCCACCTCATTCTTACCCTAACTAAAGAAAGAGATGGAATATGTTCGTGACGTAATAAATGTCAAATTTCTTGTTTCGAACGGATGTTCGGCGTTTAACCTCCGTGTTGTATCCTCCGTGTTGTGTTGTATTGCTCCTTGGTCGTGACCAACTCGATTATTTTTTCTAATGTTGGCAGTATGTGTATCTTCAAGATGGCCATGCCGAACCGTGAAAAAAAAATTGTCATGCTATGCTATCATGGCATTATGGCGGGCAGCAGAATATAAGAGGAATAATTTTAAATGTTGATTTTTTTGTAATTGCGAAAAAAAGAGACCAGTCGTAAAATGATTTTAATATGAACCTATAGATCGTAATAAATACGTCGTTTAACGTATAGTCGAGTTTAGATATATGAATGATTTTAATATGACGTAGCTCAATTATCTTAGACTCCAGGCCAATCGTAACTATTAAAAAAAAAATTACTTTCCACCCTAGAGGGGAAAACGCAATTTTCCACCCGGCTATCTACCCATTCAAATTAAACTTTCCGAACAGGAGAGATGAAAAGTAATTTGATAGCAGGAAAATCGAGGAAAGTATACAAGAATAGTTACCGATTCTTTATTTTCGTCATTATCATTTTAAGCTTGTAGAAATGTATGCAACGGTACATAATTAGCTCTTAAGGTACGAGGGCCGAGGTTAGAGCGAGAGCTTGCGATCCTCATTATGTACCAGTTACATCAATAACTAAAATTAATTAAAAAAAACAAAATCAACTTTAAAACAAAAAATTGCTATTGCTTGTTTGTAAGACAAATTACATAAGAATCGAAAGTATGAAGCCTATAGAATATGCAAACGTTACTTTGTAAATTTTTCCCATCATAACTATTGGGTGGATAGGTATAAACAGGTGTCGGTACTAATAATTTGCACTAAACCTAACGTTTGCATATTCTATAGACTTCATACTTTCGATTAGTATGTAATTTGTCTATTAAACAAGCACTTGCAATTTTTTGAGTTCTTTTTTTATATTATGTAAGTACTGGACTGAATTTTTTCAGTCAACCTATTCACTATACAGGGTGTTTGGTAGCGGGTTCGACAAACGAAAATGGGAAATACTTGGGTCCAATTGGAACACATTTGCCATAGTGACCCCTATGCTAAAGTTGATAGTTTTTTTTTAATATTTTTTTTTCCGTTTTTTTGAAAATATCCCAAAATTTTACCTTTAAACCTTCTTAATTACATACCTAAGCAACTGAAACCGCCCATTTTTTTTTTTAATCATGCTCTGATAGTGGTTTGATTTTAAAACAAAACCAAAACCCATATGGAGTGCTTTAAAAAAAAAATGTGGGCCCTTAAAGCTATGACAAAATGAGGAATATAAAATGACATTAAAGTTTCGACAAGTATAAAAAAAAAAACACAAGTCATAGACGATTTCAAATTGATTAAAAAACTTCTCTGGTAAATACTCCTCACAACGATATGCCATTTAAAAGAAAAAACACAGAAAAAAAAAATACGCAGTACATTGAAATTTCCTCACGAAGATTTATTAAAGAAATCACTTATACCACGGTTATGAATATTGGTGAATTCGTTAGAGTTAATAATCGCTGCTAAATTACCATTAATAAAAAACATTTTAAGAGTAATAATAAAATTGAAAACAAAACACTTTTTAAAAATTTTGATCACAAAATTTTAAAAATTCTTTAAGCTTCACGGGCGTTATTGCGAGCTCGACCATACGCTAAACAAAACACTTTTTTAAATTTTGTGATCACTTGACCAGGAATACATTCCGTACATTTTCGTCGCATTTGCCACATTGATTTGAAAAAAACATTAAGCTAAATTAGCTTTTTAATCTGTGTCTTAAATAGCTTGTAGATCTTTAAAAGAAAAGTACACTTTTTTTTAAAGGCGGCAAATTGTATTATTTTTTCAAACAGAAAGACTTGTAGAAAAATACGTTGATTTGTATTGGTTTTTGAAACTTTCATTACAATGGGTGAACGTACACCATTTACCAATGAAGAGTACGCTGATATTATTTTAGCGTATGGTCGAGCTCGCAATAACGCCCGTGAAGCTCAAAGATTTTTTTAAATTTTGTGATCAAAATTTAGAAAAGTGTTTGGTTTTCAATTTTATTATTACTCTTAAAATGTTTTTTATTAATGGTTATTTACCAGCGATTATTAACTCTAACGTATTCACCAATATTCATAACCGTGGTATGTGATTTCTTTAATAAATCTTCGTGAGGAAATTTCAATGTACTGCGTAATTTTTTTTTTCTGTTTTTTTTCTTTTAAGTGGCATATCGTTGTGAGGAGTATTAACCAGAGAAGTTTTTTAATCAATTTGAAATCGTCTATGACTTGTGATTTTTTTTTTATACTTGTCGAAACTTTAATGTCATTTTATTTTCCTCATTTTGTCATAGCTTTAAGGGCCCATATTTTTTTTTTAAAGCACTCCATATGGGTTTTGGTTTTGTTTTAAAATAAAACCACTATCAGAGCATGATTTAAAAAAAAAATGGGCGGTTTCAGTTGCTTAGGTATGTAATTAAGAAGGTTTAAAGGTAAAATTTTGGGATATTTTCAAAAAAACGGAAAAAAAAAATATTAAAAAAAAACTATCAACTTTAGCATAGGGGTCACTATGGCAAATGTGTTCCAATTGGACCCAAGTATTTCCCATTTTCGTTTGTCGAACCCGCTACCAAACACCCTGTATATTACTTACATACATACATACATACCTTCACGCCTTCATTCCCAGAGTGGGGTAGGCAGAGCTACAGAATTACCAACAACTCTAAATAAAAACTTGTATATATTACTTACTATATTAAATTAACAGATAGGTGAAAGTCGTCTACTATTCGGATCTTAGACCATTAGTAAGTAGGTATGGATAAAAATGTATTTAGTTTATTTAGAAATATGACCAATCTAAAGGCCACAACCAAAGTGATGTGTGAAATAATAATTAGGAAAGAGCGACTCCATAGATCACGATGTTTTGCGACCAAAATCCTAACCATAATTATGATATTAAATCAAAATTCAAATTTAAACTAACTTAACAGTTTTCTTGCCACGCAATGCACGTTAATGCCTCCGAACTCAAGAGGTCGTTTATGAAACGCTGCCGAGCCTGCATTAGGGCTGGCGGCAAGCAATTTGAACACTTGCTTTAATTTTAATAAAATGTAAGTTGTTACCTTTTATCGTAGTGTCATTGTATTTTGCATTAATGTAAACTGTCTTTTAAAACCTTTAAAACCAGCTAACTTGATTTTAAACGGAAGCAAAAGTCGTTTTTTAAATTCGCTAGTTTGATAAAATTCAGTCTTTGTTGGACAAACTTAATAATAACTTCGCTGCTGTAATCAATAAACTCAATTGTTATATCATTTTAGAATCTCCATTAAACAGGCCAATTTTTAGGACAGCAGCACTACAGATCTCAGTACATTGCTTTTACACCGTGCGATGTTAAACTTGCCGCAAGAAAAACTCAGATTCCTAAACTTTAAATTTGATTTATGTTTTGTTTTAAACTGCTAAACTTTTATTGATTTCGTTGATAGGGTCTTAAAGCAAATTTAATCAGCTATCTTTCATGCCAAACGAAACTGACTTTTTAAATAAATGTGGCCGCAGCATCGAAAATGGTGAACCAGAGTACCGCATTTCCAAAATTTTGAAAAGTTGAGATATCTCGTTTTTGGTGCGACTTTTACTAAACATAATTTATCATATTTTGGCCAATTTATCTCTTGAGCTGAGCTATACAGCTCTGCAAGGGTGGCCACTATTTCCCGGACACCCTGTATAACACACAGCGTCATAGTGAAACGGGCCATATTCTTTAGCAGACGTTGTCGTGCTTACAATAAAAATGGTGTTTATCTTGCATTTTTCTATTTTTATTGACTAAACTCATTTTAACATAGTACTTATCTATGTGGCGAAATAACATCAAATACTTTGAAAGCAGATTCACCCAGATAATGAAGAATGCTTAATAGATAATCTGGTAATAAATTACTACCTAATTATGTATTCAATTTAGATTAAAATATGGTGAATTAACCTTAATAACGAGACTGATTGAGTGGACCGCGTGGTTCGGCCTTCCGAAGCACGTGGTGTGTGAGGTGCACCAAAGACACGGCGCTGGGTACTGGAACTAGGACGGTTCTTTTGTATTGTTCGATAGTTTCGGTGAGAACCTTCTGGAATATGCTCTCGAATGCTTTGTTCTTGACGTTGGCCTCGTCAGAGTGCAGCGCTGTCCACTCGGGCTCGCAGCGGCGCCACTCCGCGAACAAGATGTCATCGATGTGGTCAGACCGCCGCCCGCCCACTCCTGCACCCAACACTTAAGTTAAACACCAATCTAACTAAATCATAAACAATAGTGCCAACAAACAATCAATCGGAATAGTACATTTTGATGCAAGTGCGGAAAGTACGTCATTTTACACGAGTCCCGAGATGTCTTGGCCCGAGCTGCAAGCTAGGGACAAGACTCGGGAAGAGTGAAAATGACAGTTTCGCACGAGACGACATTATATAATACATTTGCGAAAAATTGTGTATTTGTGTATCTATGTATCTGTGTATGTGTGTATCTGTGTATCTAAGAATGTGTGTATGTGTGTATCTGTCCTCTTCGCCCTGGTCCTCTAGTTACGTTAATTTTAATAAAGTTATTAAATGAAAAATTACAACGTCAAATACTAGGTTTGCATAAACATTAAAAAGGTATTATTTTGAATGAACCATGCCGTAATAAAGGTCTGGCTTCCAATTTCAGTACCATCACAGCATTAGTAGGACTAAATATGTGTCATAGTTGAAATTGCCCCACCGCGGGGTAAATGCAACTATTTCTGCCTTTTTTTGAGTTTTTTTTTAATTTGACCATACAATGAGGGAATTCTGTATTATTGACACGTGGAAAATAAAGTCAAATAAAGCTTTTAGAACACCTATTTATTTTATTTATCATATCGTATTCACAGACGAAGATCCTGACCTTTGAAGTTGATGTTTGTGTTTTTTTAGTCGAAATAGCCCCTACCAACCTTACTGAATATTTTATGAATATTCGGTGAAATGAAATTCGATAAATAGTTTGTCGATATTTCAAGGGGCACCCATATACATAAATACAAACAAGCGTTTGTTTGTTTTTTCCTTTTTTATTTCAAATGCAGAAGCAACATTTTGAACTTATTTAAGTAAATATTAATTTTCTTAAAAAGTAAAATATTTTACATTTCAGATTTGCTTTATTTTAAATGCGAAAGTTTATATGTACGTTTGTTATTAGATTCCCAATTACACCAAATTTGTCTTAGTCTGCGAGCCGCATCCTTGTGGCCGTTGTGAAAATGGAGTCGACGACCTAGGACGCCGCGGTCTATGTTGCCAATCCAGTGCTGGTCGAGTTTACAGACATGCATCGATAAACTATTTGATCCGTCGGGCTCTTAGCACAATTTCTTTTCCGGCTTCGCATGAGCCCACCGGCCTGTATGCATCTGATGGAAAGAGACCCGACGGATGCACTTTAATACCGTGGCATCTTGGTCGTCCCTTGGCGTGGGAGGTCACTTGCGTTGATACGCTAGCACCGTCTCACGTCCAAGGTTCTGCTCGCACGCCAGGGACCGCCGCAGACCACGCCCAAACCATCAAGTGCCGCAAATACGCTTTTCAAAAGCCAAATTACGTATTTGCTGCACTTGCTATAGAAACGTTTGGGTCGTGGTCATCTGACACAAAGAAATTTATCAAAGAAGTCTCAGACAAATTAATCGGCGTCTCTGGCGACAACAGGCGAGGCTCTTTTTTGCCCAAAGAGTGAGCATCGCAGTGCAGCGGGGTAACGCTGCGAGTGTCCTCGGCACGATGCCGCAAGTGGGTGCATTGGAGGGCTTTATTTTATAAGTTAATTTTAGTAAAAAAAAGTTTTATTCAATTTGTTTTTATAAAACTTTATTAAATTACACCAATAGTATTTCGTGTTTTGAAAAGGGTTCAGTACATTTCATTGTCTTTCAAATGTGCCATGAATAGATTGCTAATAAAATTAAAAAATAAAAAAAACCAATTGGCCACATACTCCCCTATTTCGCCCCTGAGATAACGAGGGCAGTACCTAAGAACACTGTAGGACTAACATCAGACTTCGATCTGCTTCTGTTTCAGATTTATACACGAAAATGTTAAAAGCCAAGGTAATTTTCAAACTGTTATTATATCTAAATCAAGCAAGGCAGGGTCATCAAATAAAGTCAAAATTGAGGAGAATATAATGTGGTAAATAATTCATATTTTGATAGACATTCATGTCCTTAAACTTAGATGAAACAAATTTGCTTTCCACATCACCTATTCGGAAAGGGGACTTTTCTTCCCTGCTAGGAGGGATCAAAGTGGCACTTTTCTGTTCAAGGACATTTTGTTGCCAGTATAAAATGCAATAAAATATGAAAATAGTATGCACATAATCGACTAGTCGTTTAAATGCATACTATTTGCACATAATCACAAATTACATTTTTGAATAATCGAATACTTTTTTTTTTTGTAAATTAATACAATATCAAAATATATAATGACAAGCAAAGAGATTTACTAAAGGCTATAAATAAATAATTTCAAACAGCTTCGAACCTAACTCTCTCATAATCGATTAGAATTTAATAAATTAACTACATGTTTTTTTTCAATCTGACTATTATTTTTGGGTTTATTACTGAAGTGCGACCCCGAATGTGCGATGTACGATTGTGCGACATCTCTATTGAACGACAGGTCAATCGTACGAAATGATAATATGCGACGTATGACAGATCGACATTACAAATGTACGGCAGTATTTATGTGCGAATTTTAAGTTTGCGACGAATCATTGCTCGACAAAACAAATATACGACAGTATTTATATGCGAAGTTATAGTTTGCGACGTATTACTGTTCGACATTATATCTGTGCGAATTGAAATTGTGCGGCGTAACCATTACGCCCATACCGTAAAACGGGGTAAATAGGAACTAAGGGGTTAATAGGGACACATCCTAAAATAAGGCATAACTTGTTACAAATAAGAACACGTATTAAATGAAAATAACGTTACCTTGTATTGAAAATAATTTCAGTCTTATAATTAGTAACATATACTTCATTTTAGGTTGTGTTCCTATTAACCCCTTAGTTCCTATTTACCCCGTTTTACGGTACTGATGTTCGACAGTTCCTTTGTGCGAAATTAAATTGTGCGAAGTATTAGGTACTGTACGGTAATACTAGAGTGCGACCGTTTAATTTTGCGGTTTTGACTATGTTTGACTAAGCAATGAATATTTCGAATTGAAAGACTTGTAAATGGGTGGGAACGTATTTTAATGATTAAACTTAATTTATGGCATCCTTATTAACAAATAACTTATTAAATGAATAAAACTTAACTATTCGCTGGTATAATAACGTATCACTAAAATATACTAACAATTAACTTAAAAACGAGTGATGTATGCTAGCCCGAGCAAATAAGCATATAAATGTGTGTCGTTTTTTTTGCCATTTGGCATTGTAACTGTGCCTCATAACTTTTTTTATTCCTGGATTTGGAGGCATCACAAATTCCTGCCAATTGTCGTTGCAGAATTTTGTCTGTATTTGATTGTTCTTTTATAAGTTCGTCAATCGTTTTGAATATATTTTGTTTTTTCCGACTTAACAAAGTATTCCAACGTCTATGCCACGTTTTGTGTTCGCGGAACGGCACCTTGAATGGTATGCCACACAGACTACATTTCAGGCGGAAAATTTCTTCCCCTGATGTAGTGCTTGTTAAACCAGCCTGTGACAGCAATTAACTCATCGGGCAGGATTAATCTTGCGATCTTGTCGAAGGCACTGGGTATTTAAATCATCAGGGGGAAGAAAAGGTAGAGCTAAAAGGTGCCTCATTCTAACAGCGAAATCTATGTCTTCGGTATACTTTTTCACTAATCCTTCTTTCTGGATATGCTTCCATACATTTTGGCACAAGTGAAAGTAGCATCCTTTATGTTGGCTTTCCGGGAATGTTTTTTTAATAGCATTGATTGATCTCAAAGTCAGTGATGATGAAGGATGGAGAAAAGTTAACTTCAAATTTGACTGCTTTTCGGATAATTAGCTGAAGAAAATAATGATAGCATGTCTCCGTTTTATGTGACAGCAATCCAAAAGCCAGAGGAACAATAACGTTTCCAACAGAACCGTGAATAGAGTATAACTGCTGGAACGGTTTTGGGCAGCATTTAAATGTACCGTTTATAATAACGAATGCACATTCACTTAATAATATTACATTTTCTTCTGTGGTAAAAAGTAATACTCTTGGAAATGGCTTGTTGTTAACTTTACACTTATCTTCACACACTACTACTTCATCTATGGACTTGGGAATTTTGGGTTGGTCCTTGGTTCTGATTCTGTGTATCATTTGCCTCATGGCCTCCTTGCTAGAAAGAAATGGACCACTGGTTGGAGGCAGAGAGCTTGAGCACGCCTGTATAATTTGCACGGGTGCTTCCAACGAAAATTTAGCTCTGGATTTGATGGACTCATTTAGTTTAATTTTTAGGAGGTGTCCTGGATCACTTGCGTGATTATGTTCTCTACTATTTTGAGCCACTATAACGTGTCTTTCATCTTGCAATTTTGATTTAATTGCACTTGGACATTTGTAAGCGTTTTTCTTCAAGCAACTCCAGTAATAGGTATCTTCTCGTTTCTTATTTAAGGAATATAAATATCCGCCCGAGAATATAAGATCTTTTCCACGCTGCGATTTTATTATTTGTTCAAATCTCGTTTATAGGGACATTTTTAAGACTGCGCCGAGCGTACGCCGGATGTACAGTGGCGCCCTCATTACTATTATTGAGATTTCTAATAAACTAAAGTATTTTCTTGAATTCGGACGATGCATTTTTGTACTACAAATAAAAACACAACTTATACGATAAATCCCATAGTTTACTAACAATTGACCTTCGAGTTATCAACTTAACGGAAAAAAGTGGCCACCTTTTCCCGTTAAGCTGACTACTCAAAGGGTAACTATTATCAAAGTTTTTTACGTATCCCATAAATTGTGTTTTTACTTGCGCTACAAAAAAGCATCGTCCAATTCCATGGAAATTCTTTCGATTATCAGAAAACACTATAATAGCAATGAGGGCGCCACTGGACGCTCGACGTTTGCTCGGTGCAGTCTTAACAAATAGACGTAATAAGAAATACAATTTATTTTGACACTCTATGACATGTGATTACTCTTTGAAAAATATTCAAAAAACCGTCATAAACCCCGTAAGTATAAATACTTATTACTCGTAAAATAAGTTGCAATATTAACAGTAACTAGTGTTAACGAAAAGAGTTTTATATCGAACTACGAGTAAGTAGGTACATACTCCTTGGATCTTGATAAACTAGATAAGTATATTGTATACTATTATTATGTACCTACTAGCTTCTGCCCGCGACTTCGTCCGCGTAGATTTCGATTATCTTAATTCCCTCGGGAACTTTGGAATTTTCCGGGATAAAAAGTAGCCTATGTGTTAATCCAATGTATAAGCTATCTTCATTCCAATTTTCATCCAAATCCGTCCAGCCGTTGTAGCGTGAAGGAGTAACAAACATACACACACACACACGAACTTTCGCATTTATAATCACTACATAGTATAAAACAAAGTCGCTTTCTCTGTCCCTATGTCCCTTTGTATGCTTAAATCTTTAAAACTACGCAACTGATTTTGATGCGGTTTTTTTAATAGATAGAGTGATTCAAGAGGAAGGTTTTTAATAAGGATCATGAACGGGTTTTACAGAAAACTCACATTAACCGGAGCGAAGCGAGGGCGGGTCGGGCCGATAGAGAGCACTCAAGGACTTGCGAAGGCTATAATATAATTCGTATATGAAAACTAGCCAAGTCGATATATTATCCTAAGTTAAGAATAAAATGATATTTTATATTGTTATAAATAAATTTCAGGCCTGACCTTTGTACTTGGCACCCATTTAGATCTCAATTCTTTTGTCGTTGAAGACAACAACCAAGGCATATACAGTGTGTCTCTGACCTTGGGGCTTTAATTTCAACGATCGATTCTACTCGCTAAACTGAACTACTTTTGTTCTGCAACATGAAAAAATAACTTAAATTTAGATAACTAATTGATGTTAAAGTCTAATTGTAAAATCAGTGTATTACATTCTGGCCATTTAATCACTATCTCATGGTATGGGGGCGACATTACCTTGGTACGAGGGCTAAAGGAAAATGGAGAATTGGACCGCGTACATTGAATATTAGATTTAACCTGTATGATAATAAATAAATTTAAAATGTACATATTTTTAACAACCTACAGAACAAAAGAAGTTTAGTTTCAGGAGTAGAAATGATCTATGCATTTAAAGCCCCAAGGTCAGAGGCACCCTGTATATTGAACTTGGCTCTCATTTCACATTTATGTTTTTGATAGGATAGAATATAGTAAATTCCTTTACCAAAATTGGAACCCGAAACCTCTTGTTGTTATGTGATATAATTAGTAGTATAATTTTTACCTGAATCGAAGACGTCATCTAAATGTACAAAAAATTGAGAATAACTCTCATTGCGACATGTCGCATAGTCGTGCATCGCCTAAATTTAATTCGTATAAAGAGCAGTTCGCACAAATGAAGTGTCGCACAGTCGTACATCGCATAATCATACTTCGCACAAGTGATACTCCGCTCAAATGAAGTGTCGCACAGTCGTACATCGTACAATCATACTTCGCACAAGTGATACTCCGCACAAATAAAGTGTCGCACAGTCGTACATCGCATAATCATACTTCGCACAAGTGATACTCCGCTCAAATGAAGTGTCGCACAGTCGTACATTGCATAATCGTACTTCGCACAGATGTTACATCGCACAAACGGGTGTCGCACTCCAGTAATAATCCCATTATTTTTAGAGATAACAACATTTTACTGTAAATGTATATAGTATAATAAGATTAATAAGCATGGTTATACTGAGTAGGCTATAAATAAATAATTTATAAAACGGCTAACTACCTAACGATATTTCAAAATCGATACTTTAATAATGGACAGTCATAACTATAGATGTGATGTACGGATATGTTATTTGTGGTGCCGTTATGTCATTGTGAAAACATATGGCGTTGCCGATTGCGTTTTAAACACATAATTACAACTTTGTTGTCTGTTATCACCATTCTAAGTTTCAAAAGAGTAGAAAGAAAGATGTCAAGCAATGAAAATGGAGATATACGATTAACGCCCGAATTTATAAAGGAGCAAGCCACTACAACTGGTACTGTGGTACCTACTTTTCAAACCGTACCGATCCTGTGTTTTAAATTAGATTCATCACTAAGATCTTTTATTTTTCTCATAGGTGATCTGGCTTGTTAGATCATTTTCACAGATGACATATCAGAAAATATTTTTATATTGTATACGTTGTTCACAATTGTGGCTTGTCAGGTAATTTTATTAGTAGGTGTGTCAAGTGGCAGAAAATAAATAAGCGGAAAATAGTTATTTGTGTCACAAGGGAGCAAAATGACATATTTCCGGCGAGGGCGTACATTGGATCCTGAACGAATTGAAGGATTATATAATTGAATCCCGAGCATAGCGAGGGATTCTAAAATAGAATCCTGAGCGTAGTGAGGGATTCAAGTGTTAACGCCCAAGGTGGAAATAATTTTGCTACCGTGTGACACATCACACTTGACAAGTCGTTATTTTCAGAAGTCGTCATTCTAAAATGTCGTCATTTAACGAAGTCGTCATTTCAAGAAGTCGTTATTTTCAGAAGTCGTCAATCTAAGATGGCGTCATTTGACGAAGTCGTCATTTCAAGAAGTCGTTATTTTCAGAAGTCGTTAGTCTAAAATGTCGTTATTTGACGAAGTCGTCATTTAAAGAAGTCGTCATTGACAGCTAAAACCAGCAGTAAATATGTCCATAGGGAAAGAAAAGAAGTCAATCGGAATTTTATACGAGAAAATAAATTTAAAAGTAAATATGTCTATAGGGAAAGAAGGTGAGCGGGAATTTTTATAAAAGAAAATATATCAGAAAATAAGTCTAACAAACCAAAGATATACCTAACACTTTTCTAAACAAACAAATACTTCTTAAATTATTGTTGCTTATGTTCAAACCTAGTTTAAATATTTCTTCTGGTTTTGCAATCGGCAATTGCAGAGAAAATTTGTAAATATTACTAACTTATAAACAGGGATCGGCAATTCGGATCGATATTTACCTAAAGTTGGCAAAATCCCGGAGCAAGATAGGCAAACATGGCGTCGGCTTCTTAAAAATATTATTTTAATAATATGAGTTCCGGGATTCTGAGATTCTACAAAATGTTAATATAATAATTACTTTACATGTAGGATAAAACATTCATTTTTTCTTTTTTGTTAGGTTAATGAGTTACAGGTAAATTAAATAACATTTGGTACTTAAATCTATAGATGAAAAATAACTTCAAACAGTTAATATAAATAATTGATTATGAATTGATGCCGGTGCAATTTATTTATTTGGAAATCCCAGAAATTTTAGTAATGAATTCTATGATTGAGTCCGCCTCCATACAACTGAACAACAAAGCCGGTGCGAAAGAATAGGTAAATATCGATCCGAATTTCCGATCCCTGCTTATAAATCATCTTCACAACTAAATTCAACCAATAATTAACAGTAAACCTTTGAATTTCTACTTAATTTTATTTGTATTTGTATAACTTCTACTGTTAAAATAACTAAAAAATAGGCTTTCTTACCTGAGACAACGATTGGAGAAACAGCAGACAGGACATTTTTTATATCAGATATCGCTTCCTGCGCAATCCTTTCCGGGGTGAGATCTTGTTTATGCGGTAACAAGTTACAGGCATCCCAAGGTTCGTCGCTTAGATCCAACATCTGCCTGCTCAGAGTTTCTTGTAAAATATCTTGTGCAAACACGTCAATGGAAACAGAATGATCTATGTCTAAGTCTTCATCCTCAGTGATTGTCCTTTGTATTCTTTGTTCGAGAGATTCGTCTAAGAGAAACCTGCGAGACAGTTTCTGTGTCTGATTGCTAGGCGGAGTGTAAGGCGGCGGCGGCTTATCAGGTATCTCTCGGACGACTAGTAACTGACATTGTTGCTGTTCTAACGCTTTGATCTGAAATTATTTATATAAAAATAGTTTAGCTCAATACTGACTGTGGTCTGTGGTGTTTAAGAATTACTTTATGATTGTAACATATTCTTTCCTGTTACTTGTTTTGTGAATTCAGCCAAAAGGAGTAATTGATAATTTTAAAGAGGTTGATAAGCACAGGAGTCCGACGGGCTGGCAGTTTCCTCGCTCAAGGTAAAAGCAAAGCAATTCAGCAAGGAAACGCCGCCGGCATCTGGCACAGTGACAATGGATCACATCATAGATTTACTTTAGTTTGATATCGTAGTTTACACTTATTTTGTTATATTGTTGTATGTATAAAATTCTAAACTGATTGTTGATTTATCAACGCATAGCCCAAACCGCTAGACCAAGAGACTTGAAATTTTGCATTTAGATGCCTAATACAGTGTAGAGATCCACTAAGGAAGGATTTTTGGAAATTATGAAAATTTGTAAGAAAGTCCGTCAGTTTTAAGTTTAGATTTTTCAAATTTTGTGTTGAGATACACGATTGAAAATCAATTTATACGTGTCTCAGCGTTTTTGATAATTTCATCCCCGAAGAGATGGAAAGGGGTAAAACTGACTGACTAATCGATCAACGTACAGCCTAAGCCACTGGACCTAGGAACACGAAATATTAAGGGAATATTTCTTGGGTACCCTACGGGATTTTAGGAAATTCATTCCCTCAGGGGGTGGCAGATTGTTTGGAACTATGGTAATTTTTGTAGTTGAAAACGTGATAATTGGTATTTAAGACCTGTTTCAACATAAATAAAAATAAAAAATACAACTTACAGTCATTTTGGATCAACTGCCCTGATATGAGAATAGTTACTTTTAAAGTAAGCTACTTCGAAATTGGTCTTTAGGCTTCTGTTTATAAATAAAAAAATGACTTTCAGCAATTTAGGAAAAACTACCCCTAAGGCGGTAAAAGGGGGTTTCAGTATGTTACTCCTTTACGCTGCAACGGCAGGACGTATTTGGATGAAATTTTAATTGGAGATAGCTTATACCCTGGATTGGAACACACGGGAAAATCCCAATCCGTTAAATTTAAAAGTTCCCGAGGGAATAACGATAATAATGTTTAACGTTTTTTGAAAAAGTCATCATGGGTGTAATTTTTTTTGATTACGGTGACGCAGGTTTCGAAAGAATGATATCAAATTTGAAATTCAAAATGGCAGCCTTGATAATTTTTTTCTATGGGTGTCATTTTCTTGGATTTTAGTGACGCAGATTTCGGAAATAATGTCAAATTTGGAATTCAAGATAGCAGCCAATGATGTTTACTGAAAAAGTCGTCATGGGTGTCATTTTCTTAGATTTTGGGGACGCAGATTTCGAAAATGATGTAAAATTTTGAATTCAAGATGGCAGCCGTGATGTTTTGAAAAAAAGTGGTCATGTATCATTTTCTAAGATTTTGGGGACGACATTTGTGAATTTTAAAAGTCCATTTTCAGTGAAAAGTTTGGTAAGAAAATCATGGTATGGCAAGCGATCTGTGAATGTGGCCTTAAAATCGAGTCTACTACCTCTACCATGACGTCTGATCTCTATGTAGAGGAATACAACAAAATAATTCTGCACATGATTAGAAAACACAGTGTCCAGACTGTATTTTGGCTCGATTTGGCATCTTGCCACTTTGGGTTAAAAGAGTTGCAGTGGTATGAGCAGAAAATAGTGAACTGTGTACCAAAAATGAGTCCACCAAATTGACCAAATCTTCGGCAAATCGAACATTTCCGGGCTATGCTGAAAGCAAATTCGAATAGGAATTCTGCCGATTCTGAGGGGCAATTTCGTCGAGAATGGAACAGGGCCGCAAAACGTTCGACCAAGACGCTGTCCGATCTCTGATGTCAACGTTCAGAAAGAAGGTCAGAAAAATGCCCAAGGGCGATTTTTTTTGATTACGTGTTGACACGTTATTCATAGTAAAAAGGATAGTAAAAAAGGTTTAATATATATATATATATATATTATACATAAACAATATTTGATGTATTATTTAACTTGTATTTATACTTAACGATACATTATTTAACATAATGATTAAATGGGATTGAAATAAAAGGCATGAATATTGACCTCTCTCTCGATAGCCAGCTGCTGGCGGCGCAACTCTTCGGCCTCGCCGGGGTCGGGCGCCGGGGGCACGCTCAGGTCCGGCTGGGTACCGCAGCTGGAGCTACTCTCTGCAAAGTTACATTGAATACTCCTCAGTGCCTCAGACCTACTCTCCGGCAACTATCACACGTAATAGTAATTCTCGATTATTGCGGTAACATTAATTGAAATGCTCAAATGTAATCCTGTTGATATGATATGTTATTTAATAAATACGCCAGATGCACAGGATTAATGAGATTACATACAAATGTATGTATTTATTATAAGTCAATCTATAATATCTTCTGTACTTTAAGTGGAGACACTTATTGATAATATATTTACAAAGTATGCTTTACCCCAAACAGTCACTACATATTTCAACTATATTCTTGGGAAATGTTGTCATACGTTTTATAAAAAATGTTCATACCATATTTGTTAAATCTTTCTTTATTTTTCACTTAATTTTCATGTTATCGAATCGCTGTACCTATCAAAAATTTTTTTTTATCAAATATGAATCGTGGTAAATTATTAAATGGCTGGTCGGTGCCGAGAAATTATCTGCAATGTTTTAACATATTTTTATAACGAAAACGAAGGTGTTTGTGAAAACTTAACGTAGGTACTCGTATTTAACACTAATTTACTAATTTATTTTGTTCGTACCAGGTGATGATACAGACACCTCTTATAATAATGGTGTTATGAAACGAGTGAATAATTTTTGATGGTGTTTCTAAAAGTAATTACAATATTCGTATTTTATTTAAATAATATAATTTGTTTTTTTTTAGGCTTAAAAACTACATTGTACTTACTGAAACAAGTATTTTCATTTATCTGCACAGTCTACCATTGGTAAAGCCATTTCATATATTAGTTCAAAACCACATGTGCTCAATCCCATTCTACTCGCGGTTAAATCGCGGATAATGGTATAAGTTAGGATTTCGGTGGTATTTTAAAGGGTTTTAATTGAAGTTGTAGCCAAAATATTTTTCGTCATTGAATCGGTGATTTTTCTTACAAATATATAAAGTTACTAGTTTTTACCTGCGTTTCCGTCGTTTTTGACTCACCCTTTAAAACTATTTATAGAACGTAACATAAATAAAAAATCTGAGAAAAAAATCTAACAAATATGGTGCTGCCAATTAAATAGAACTTAGTAACTAAGTATTTGGAAGAAAATAAGTGTAGCTTTGTAGTTTTGACTGTACTAAACATCCCTAAACATCCTTCATACAAATGGCCAATGCAAAAAATATATATATGAAAGTGTTACCTTGACGATGAGCGGCTGAGTCAGGCCAGTCGGGGGCAACAGGTTCGGGAGAAGTGGCCGCACCTGGTGGCACCGGCAACGGCCCGGCCTGGTCTATAGACGAACACAACTCCCTTGTTTTCTCTGGTAGAATATTAATTGCTATATTTTTAGTGTCGCAAGAACAAAGTTGTGAGCAAAAGGGCGGATCAGGCTGGTTTGATAAAGTCTCATTGCTGATATTCATTTTAGTGCTTGGTACATTCTGTACAGGTTGTTCTAATTTATCAGTCTCACGTATTTCTTTGATTTCATACACTTTCTGGCAATCTGCATCAGTAAAATCTACGGAAGATTTACTTGCATCGCCAAGCCCAAAGTAGTACTGATCAAACTCTTCTACTAGGCTGTGGGCCGTCGACGGTGAAGAAGACCTTTCCGATTCTCGATTTTTAATATTATCCGTGAACTGTTCAACAACATCACTGTCACAATGATCCTTGTGATGATTTTTGTTAGATGAATTGACAATGTTGTTTAAAGCATTTTCGTTGACTTCGTATTGCTTCCCTCGGCTAAAGATTTGTGGTAACAACAGGCTCTGGAATAAGATGTTTAAATACCTACCGTCGACTGAGATAAAATTTTCATCTGCCGTGTCTGTCGCTTGATCGACTAATCCAGCATACTCACAGACACTGTCGCCTGTTTGAATGCTCTTCTCAGCAGATGAAATTGACGGCGGACACTCTTGAAAAATGGTCTCTGACTTATGCTTTGATGATGTGCTCTCATCACACCCGCTGCTTGATAATTCAAAACATTTGAGAGGTGCTACATTACGATCGGCACCTGTGTTTCGCTTTAATTTTTTTTTTGCTAATAGTATCTGATCGAGTTCAACGTTTTTCTTTAATTTAAGTTCAATGTTATTCCTGGTTTTCATAAGAGCCGCTTTACGCTTTTCTGACAGAGCCAGTAACGCTTTGCGCATCCGATGCATTTCTCCGCATTCATGCTGCAGTTTCAGCAATGCACCTCGCTGTTTTTTCTTTAACGTTGACACGTCTGTATGGTCCTGTTTCTTTTTGTTTTCTAACCAAATTATCTGGCTCTTAGTAAAATCTTTAAGGGCATCTTCTCGCATTTTTAACACAAAAAGAAGATTCTTGGCGCGCCTCTGTTCATCGCGAATTAGTAAATTAAGCTGGAATTAGCAAAGAAATGATGCCCATTAGACAATAATTACATTACGAACGTTTAATTCGAATTAATTAAATCTACCATTGCGTAATACCTACGCATGATAAGAGCTATGACTCAACTAACAGAAGGAAATGATGTGTAGACAGTAACGACAAAATATTTACTGGTATTACGAATAGCACTCACCAAACAAAGACTTTTCGAGGCCATTGTTTCGATATCGTCAACATGCGCTAAGGTATTGGCGCCATTTTCAAGCTTGGACAAGAAAGAATTGTAATCGGAATTCTTCAAATCAACTCCTGTAGTGCTCACCCAGTTTTCACACTTGTCATGAGTAAAACATTTTTCGGAAAAAGAGCAGGTTTCTAAATACTGTAATGATTCGAAGAACGAATCGATAAACTTAAGCTCCCTCTGAAATTGCTCACAGATATAATCGTTGGGCATTATACCACTATTCACTTTTAAAGCACTGATTAAATCAGACGGTTTCACTAATGCACTGTTGTTTAAGACATAAGAATGGTTAAGATCTTGGAGTACATTTAGATTACAATTGCGACCAATCTTTTCTTTTTTCTTTGTTAAATTATTTTCTTCAGAGCTCAAAGACGTCACACGACTATTCAATTCCTTTTTATAGACTGACAAAACATTTACTGGATAAGCTAATGGACTAGGTGATAGACTGTCGTCGCTGCTACCGACGACATGGAAGTTGATTTTTTGTTTGGTCGTATATGTAACTGTAGCCCGACCAATTATATAGGACTTGTTATTAGAATTTGTATATTTGCCTATATCTTCTTTTTCAGGGTTTACTTCAAATGAGGATGCTTGGATCTCTTCTTCGGGAATATGATTTTTAACATTAGTTAACGAAATACTAGGTATATCAAGTTTGTCATAGATATTTGCAGTAACTTCTGTTTGTACAGAACTGTCTTGGTGGCAGCAATAATCATTCATTTGACTGTGTGATGTCCCAGTAGCTTGAGTTACCATGGTAGGTGGAGGATTAGCTTCCAATACTGAATCTTTTGGATTTATAAGGGTGTCCGTATCAGTGCTATCATCCACTTTAGTAGTAATACATTCATCGGAAGTTTGTTCTGAACCAGACAAGGTGTTTGGATTCTCAAATGAAATTATCTTTCCATAATTAGCACTTGAATCAAGCGGCACATGTATTACAGTTACGGGCCTGCATTTCGATTTAATTTCTTTCATTAGTGCTACACTAATTTTGCTTTGAGATGGCAATGGAGCAAAACAATTTTTTTCTGAAGATTGCTTAGGAGCTCGAGGTGGTGGTAATTGTGCTAATCGGACTCTTTCCTCGGTTTGCTTAGGACGACTAAAATGCCTCTGCGTCTCTAGACGTTTCTTGCTAATCTGAGATATATCCTTTTCACTTTTACTTGGATTATCTTTATTTTGGCTTAAATTTAATTTAGGTGCGGTGGGTGTTGATTTAATTTTTCTAAATTGTTCTAAAAAAAAGAAATTTATATGATTACTCAAAAATAACACATGTATAAAATTAAGAAATTATAAGTCATCACATCATACCTCTGTCTTTGGTACTTCGATTTCTAAGATTGTCTTGTGATACGTAAGAGTTTACATATGTTTTGTTGGCATGTAAATTCGATTTGTTGACAATGGTATCTCTCCTGTTAGTCATATTGTTCGTTTTGGCACTCGGCTTAGACTCTCGAGAATCTAAAATTACGAGAAAAACACTGAAAAAAATTTTAAAGGACGAATGCCGTTGACGCAGAAATGACGCCACGCTACATATAGTATAATTCCAAATAGTTTTATTGTATTTATTAACCATTCGTCGTCAATCATTTAATCATGTACAAATGAGTTAAAAATAAATACGTAGGTATGCATACCTAAAACGTAAATGAAACTATGTGATTGAGAAGGACAGTGCCAAAAATCATCGAGTAACATTATTATTAAAAAAGTGTTTTATACATACATACACAAACTCACGCCTTCATTCCCAGTGTGGGGTAGGCAGAGCTAAAGAATTACTAACAAGTCCTAAAAAATCTTGACAAGCGTTTTATGTTGTAATAAAAATTAATATGATTCATTGATATGTTCTGTAGCTCTGCCTAGCCCACTCTGGAATTACAGGCGTGAAGGTATGATGTATGTAAATAGTCATAAATACAATTATGGCATAGAAATTCATAAAATAAAATTTACCATTTTTAGTAATGAGTGGTGAAAAAAAAATGTGAAACCTGCCGTGACCCTTATTTTGATTGCGATTAAGCTGTATTTAATTACAGGGCGAACGACATGAAGTGTTACCAAATTCACAAAATCGAGCCTGGTGTCAAAGTAAATGCGACTTACTATCGGGAAAATGTTTTGGAAGCTGCGTTGTAGCCTTGGGCACGCAAACATTTCGGTAGTAGACCGTGGACATTACTACAAGACTCGGCCCCGGCTCATAAAGCTCGTGTGAACCAAGAATGGCTAAACAACGCGTGCCACCATTTATTTCGTCCACACAATGTCTTTCGAATTCCCCAAACGCGAACCCGATGGACTTCTATTATCTGGTCCATTGTGGAGAGCAAGGTGAGGAGAAGAAAACATGCCAGTATGGATGCATTGAAGAAAGCGATCGTACGTAATTGCCATTGCATACCGCAGGATCACATTCGTGCAGCGTGCAACTCATTTTTCTACCGTCTGAAGGCCATAGACAGCAGAAGGTGGTCATATCGAGTTAAAATAAAGTAATCTTAAAAATTTGATATCTTTTTCTCATTTTTTTTCTTAATAATGAATAATTTAAGACAACAAAAAAAAATCGTAGCCTTTTGAATTTCGTAACACTTCATATCGTTCGCCCTGTATAATCATTTTAACGCTTCTTATTTTCCATTTTTTTATTGGTACCAGTTAATACGTACCTACCTAAACACCCGCTAAATTAAAGCAGAGCACCTATGTGTCAAATTTCGCCATATTAACGTCATCGGCATCAAAAGTACGACCACTGCTTATATTTTTTACAATTGTTACTTAAATAGTAGGTCAGTTATTACGATGATGAGTTGAAAAACAAAGTGATCCATACGGGTTCCGTTTTTTTCTTTTGAGGTACCTACGTAACCCTTAAAACAAAGGCCAGTTATTGAATTTTGGTGGCGGTTGGTTGATTATAAGAGTACAACATAATTGAGATTCGGGTTACCTATGCATGAGGTGCAGGGAGAAGGCAACGGCAACTAACCGAGATTCCGTACCTCACCCCCGCACCTCAAGGTTACCCCGGTTCTCAATTAAGTGGTGTGACAATAAATCATGAACAGTAATTTTAAAAAACACTACTTAGAATATATAAACCGGAAGCATGATTTCACTGATCTGCCCGAATGTTTATTGTAAATCAATGCCTGTACGAGAAAGAGAAATGGTTTTAGGAATGGTCCGATTTCTGAGTGTCAGTTAAGACAGACAGTACATTAGCAAGGCAAGCTATACGTTCAATCCAATAAGGGCGCTATTCGGAGTGTTACATTACAGGCAATATGATCCTATTTTTAACAGGCTTCACAAAAGGAGGGGGTAATATATTCCACTGTAGGCTTTTTTAAATGTAATTATGTTCACCGATTGCTCCGTCAATTGTGGACCGATTTTAAAAATTCTTACTCGGTTTGATAGAGTATACTTCCGAGGTGGTTCCATTTTTACACTCAAAAATATCTGACACGCTCTTATGCCTCGAGTAATAAGGACGTATCAGATATTTTTGAGTCCACTGTTGGATCATATATTATTGCTGGTGACTGTACAGTCAACAGCATAAATAAGTGATCATTTATGTACCTTGTCACTTTCACGTTGTATTTGAAATGTAATACAAAATGTGAAACTATTGAAAGCGACAAGGTACAGAAATGATCACTTATTTATGCTGTTGACTGTACCTACATTCATACATACGCTCGAAAAACATAACGCTCCTTGGCAGTCAGGTAAAAATGTGTTTAACTTACATTTGGGTGGATTTGTTAATCTAGTAGTACTCCTTTGTGATGATTGCCTTTCATCTTTCAATTCTGTTGTAGTGGCTCTATTCGTTAATCTCGGAGTGTAGCCTGCAAGAGATACGTTATTAATTTGTAGTAAAATGAAAGAGTCTGAGCACAGATCTGCTTTAGGCACCCGGTGAACGATCAGACAATTAATTTAATAACCTGCGATCGTATTTGATGCGTTTGTGAAACAAAGTAGGCGTTCGGAACATTTGAAAGAATATTTGATTGCCGGCGTGTTTGTCAAATTATGTTTGAAGGTCACGTTTGTGTACCAAACGCGCCATTTTTGCGACAGGAATAATAACCGTAGAAACATCAACTTTAGATTAATCAATCTTTAGGTACTTCATACATTAGTCGGGTACTTATTACTATGGGGCCATTCCATATGATTTCAACAAATTTGAATTAAAAAGTGTGCCGCATGACTTTTGATTTGAATAAAAAAAATTGAGGATATACTTTATGGTGAGAGAAGTGCTGAACCACCACCATTTTTTTTTTATTTTTTTTTTTCCGAGTTTTACCCATTCGAAGTAAATAGTGGGGTCAAATTCCTGCTTGTATATAATACACTGTAACTTTTTTTTTGAAATGATAACGAAATAATTGTTGCTGTGTTTGATTAGGTAAGAAATGTGGATGTCATACTGTATGATAAAAGTTATCTAAATTAACTACAAAAAAAATGGTGTCCATTTGAAATGTTCAAGTAACTGGTAATTTTTTGCAATTTTAATTCATTTTTGTGCAGACCCTGATGCATATTAGGGATAACTTTTTTCAGAAATATAAAGTACTAGTTTTGTTCATTCTGTAAAATAAATATTATCGTTTTAGAATTATAATTCTAACAGAAAAATAGTAGTGAAAATTGAGAATTTCGAAAAATGCTTATGTTTGACCCCCAAAAAACCCATGTGGAAGAATAATTAAAAATTTGAATTTATTCAGAAAATATAGTCCATGTCTTTGTTAATTAGATTCAGTTTAAAAAGTTTCGTTATTTTCCCTATTTTTGGATATATGATTTTTTTAAACTGCTTATCTCGTGAATTTTCTCTCATTGTTTTTATATAATAATATGCATATTAAAATATTTTTGACTATAACTTTTAAATGTATGGTAATCAATTACCATACACTGAAAAATCATTAAATAAAAGCCAGATGGTTCAAATTTACCAAATATATTTAATAATACTTATATATAAAACGAAAAAAAAACATTACTTGCAAACCTTTGCTACTTCGAAATTTTCCCCGAAACCCCCCAAATGCTTATGGTGCCCCCAAAAAACCCATGTGGAAGAATAATTAAAAATTTGAATTTATTCAGAAAATATAGTCCATGTCTTTGTTAATAAGGTTCAGTTTAAAAAGTTTTGTTATTTTTGCTCGTTTATGAAATTTTTTTTTTTAGGTCCTACTATAGTCCTTATCGAAGTTATATATAGGAGACCGTACTTAGGAGATAATGAAGCGGTGCAAACTCTTTGTAGGAAGTGCTTGTGTTATTTAACCTGTTTTCATGTATAGTTATTGTTCGTTATATACCACTGGTTGATAAGAAGTGGAACTTTTTTGCCACCTCTCACGGCAAACCCCCCTGTGATGGTGCTGGCGGCACGATTAAGCGGTTGGTAAGAAAGGCTAGTCTGCAACGCACCACAGGTAGTGATAACATTTTATCCCCTGAAGCTATGTACGAGTTTTGTGTAAACAAAATTCTTGGAATCAAGTTCTTTTTCGTCTCAAAATCAGAAGTCGATGTAGCTGAGTTGTACTTATCAGAGCGATTTAAAAATATGAGAACCATAAAAAATACACGTTCTTATCATAGTTTCGTTCCCATTTCTCAAAATGAATTAGTAGTGCGACGTTACTCTACTTCAGAAAATTTCGAAGTAGCAAAGGTTTGCAAGTAATGTTTTTTTTCGTTTTATATGTAAGTATTATTAAATATATTTAGTAAATTTGAACCGTCTGGCTTTTATTTATTGATTTTTCAGTGTATGGTAATTGATTACCATACATTTAAAAGTTATAGTCAAAAATATTTTAATATGCATAATATATAAAAACAATGAGTGAAAATTCACGAGATAAGCAGTTTAAAAAAATCATATATCCAAAAACAGGGAAAATAACGAAACTTTTTAAACTGAATCTAATTAACAAAGACATGGACTATATTTTCTGAATAAATTCAAATTTTTAATTATTTTTCCACATGGGTTTTTTGGGGGTCAAACATAAGCATTTTTCGAAATTCTCAATTTTCACTACTATTTTTCTGTTAGAATTATAATTCTAAAACGATAATATTTATTTTACAGAATGAACAAAACTAGTACTTTATATTTCTGAAAAAAGTTATCCCTAATATGCATCAGGGTCTGCACAAAAATGAATTAAAATTGCAAAAAATTACCAGTTACTTGAACATTTCAAATGGACACCATTTTTTTTGTAGTTAATTTAGATAACTTTTATCATACAGTATGACATCCACATTTCTTACCTAATCAAACACAGCTACAATTATTTCGTTATCTCTTCAAAAAAAAAAGTTAGAGCGTATTATATACAAGCAGGAATTTGACCCCACTATTTACTTCGAATGGGTAAAACTCGGAAATAAAAATATTTAAAAAAAAATGGTGGTGGTTCAGCACTTCTCTCACCATAAAGTATATCCTCAATTTTTTTTATTCAAATCAAAAGTCATGCGGCACACTCGATTTGTTGAAATCACATGGAATGGCCCTATGATTAGTATAGGTGTTTCTATATCTAGAGATAGTTTTCTTAAAAGATTCTCTCGATATTGAGAGATAAGTCATAATATTTAAATAAATGACAAAATTACTGAGTTAACCACAATATTCTAGTATAAAATGTTCACTCCAATTTATATTCCTAGAATTTTCCTTTAAAAGGGAGTTTTGGTTAGGTTAGTTAACTTTTGTAGAGGTATTATAATAATAACGAAGTAAACAACAAAATTTATGAACATTTTCCGCTGCAGCCACATAGTTCGGAGCACTTTATCTCTCTTTTCAAGCAATTGCATCTCCCTGCGCATTTTTGCTTGCATCTACACCTAATTAACTCCATGCAAGCAGCGGCTGCTGGCGGTAGGGTGGTCCACACAGGCTCCAATATGCCATTATTTTTTGCCCAACCCCAGTCAGCGGGACATGGCAGGTTTTGTAGTGGTTTTAAAAGCTTACCCCATACATGTCCTTCCTGAAAGTCCGCTCGTAGAATATGGTTACGAAGGGCGTCTTTGGTTGGTGGTAAATTCCCCAGCCGTCTGTCCTTTTTTGTAATCTACACTGATTGATATCAGTGCATGTGCAATATCTAAAATGAAATGAATGTTACACGACATGCATGCCCACGATAACCTAAATCACTTCAAATCACAAATAAAAAAGCCAACCACCACCTTAACTTACTTGTCGTATAAAGCAATGACAATTCATTCCAATATTTGAAATGCCTGCTCTACGTTTCCTTCTTTAGCCGGCTTCAATCCCTCTGTTGCAGTTGGATAAGCGCGCCAAGCTTCGAAAGCACTTTTTTCTCCTTACCAGTAAAAGACGAAACGGTATCAGATGCGGTGAAGGCGTGGAACAGTGGCAATGCTTCCGCCTTTTCTGGTCCTACGTAAATGAAAATAAACTTATATGTCCGGTAATAGTATTTATTTGGGTTACTTAACGAAGCTGCAATAGCATGACATGGCAGGACCTGGTGATTTTTTCCCGTGCCAATATGAACCCACAGTTCCTCAAGCTGTGGCAATTGTGAAATCGCAAGGACAACAACATCGGTATCCACAGTAGGTACGCACCATGATTTTTGTCTGTCCTTGGGCTGCAGCATCACCAATGTGGACCATTATGCGCGTGTCTGCCTCCTCATGGTTGCATGGTTGTCTCTGGCGCTGTTGCTATCAACTGCTAAAAGTTGCTAAAAAAAGAGACTAGAGAGAAACGTGGTACCGGACAAAGAACACGTGTCACCTCCAGTACTAAAATTCCGAAAGGTTGGGCAAATTTTCTGAGGGATAACTCCAATAAAGAGGTTTTTTTTCCATTTTCTAGCTCTCAAGTGCCAAGCTACTGAATTTACAACTGGCAAAAAGTTTTATGTGATAGATGGACCCACAGTTCTGAGCTTTATTGGAGTTATCCCGCAGATTTTTTTCCCAACCTTTCGGAATTTTAGTACTGGAGGTGACACGCAAAAATCATGGTGCGTTCTGTGGATACCGATGTTGTTGTCCTTGCGATTTCACAATTGCCACAGCTTGAGGAACTGTGGGTTCATATTGGCACGGGAAAAAAGCACCAGGTCCTGCCATGTCATGCTATTGCAGCTTCGTTAAGTAACCCAAATAAATACTATTACCGGACATATAAGTTTATTTTCATTTACGTAGGACCAGAAAAGGCGGAAGTATTGCCACTGTTCCACGCCTTCACCGCATCTGATACCGTTTCGTCTTTTGCTGGTAAGGGGAAAAAAGTGCTTTCGAAGCTTGGCGCGCTTATCCAACTGCAACAGAGGGATTGAAGCAGGCTAAAGAAGGAAACGTAGAGCAGGCATTTCCAATATTGGAATGAATTGTCATTGCTTTATACGACAAGTAAGTTAAGGTGGTGGTTGGCTTTTTTATTTGTGATTTGAAGTGATTTAGGTTATCGTGGGCATGCATGTCGTGTAACATTCATTTCATTTTAGATATTGCACATGCACTGATATCAATCAGTGTAGATTACAAAAAAGGACAGACGGCTGGGGAATTTACCACCAACCAAAGACGCCCTTCGCAACCATATTCTACGAGCGGACTTTCAGGAAGGACATGTATGGGGTCAGCTTTTAAAACAACTACAAAACCTGCCATGGCTCGCTGACTGGGGTTGGGCAAAAAATAATGGCATATTGGAGCCTGTGTGGACCACCCTACCGCCAGCAGCCGCTGCTTGCATGGAGTTAATTAGGTGTAGATGCAAGCAAAAATGCGCAGGGAGATGCAATTGCTTGAAAAGAGAGATAAAGTGCTCCGAACTATGTGGCTGCAGCGGAAAATGTTCATAAATTTTGTTGTTTACTTCGTTATTATTATAATACCTCTACAAAAGTTAACTAACCTAACCAAAACTCTCTTTTAAAGGAAAATTCTAGGAATATAAATTGGAGTGAACATTTTATACTAGAATATTGTGGTTAACTCAGTAATTTTGTCATTTATTTAAATATTATGACTTATCTCTCGATATTGCTTTAAGAAAACTATCTCTAGATATAGAAACACCTATACTAATCATAGTAATTATTACACAATAAGTGACAAATCTTATCCAAAATACGAACTTCTCTCGTTCTCAGCCCCGCCGCGCGGAGCAAATGTTTTTTTTGGCACATTTATAAGTTAAATGTATGAAGAAAGTTAATGTTTACATATTCTATATAAATAGGGCTATTTACTCATATTTTTTTTATAAAGCATAATCTCATAGTTTAATGGTAGGCATAGATTTTGTAAGATTTTTTAACTCCTATTTTTCTACTTTATCACGGATCTCATTTTTTTTCTATAAACGAGTGAAAATGCGTTTCCTGAAATTAATTCCTCGTCCTCGAATTATACGAAAACGATATCAAACACGACCTATTTGCTAAACTTATGGAGATATGGACGTAAGAATGCGGCGCGGTAGATGGGATTTCCCCCCCCTGCCCCTCCCACCTGCAGGGTGGAACCACGTGGCTACCGGGCTAAATCAGCTCAGATGACCACTAGGTATACCTGTGCCAAGCGGCTTCCTTCGTTGAAGATTTGCAAGGTTGATGTCACTAATTACCCGACTACATTAGGTATTTCATCCATTAAGTATTTTGGCTAATAGCCTGTTGCATTCGACCAAACTGGAATAAGGTTTTATAACTAGATTAAACGTAGAATTTGTATAGAAAGGCCAGTCTATATCAACAGAAAAAAGGCAAAAATCGCAAACGCGCATGTAACTACGATTTTGTTGTATGTGGTTAGGTCTCTTGAGAGTAGTTAACACAAAAGTTTACAACCCTGAAGACACTGTGCTATCCCCATTACGCTCGAATAACTGCGAAATTTTGGCACTTGTTTCAGTATTTTCGTAAAAGCTACCCTAAGGAAAGGTTTTTTAGGTGTCTTTGTTCCGTACTTTTACAAAGATAACTAAATTTGCTACAAATTGAACGTAACCGGAGTACACTATGTCCATTGGTTGCGAGGATAGAGCAAGTCAGAAAAGGGCAAAGTGCGCAGAGACCGCTCCTCAGACCCTGCTTAAAATGGGGGCCTGCAAATGCAGAAAGAGGTTGCTTAGGGTCGTGCACTTGCAAAAAGCCTGGGCTCAAGTGCTCTATCCAATGTTCCCTTTGCCACGGGCGAAATTGCAACAATGTCATCCCTATCATCCGGACGAGGAGAACAAAACCATCCCTCGACCCCCACTCCCCCCCCCCCCCCCTTCTCACTGATCTAGACTAGATGAGACCTGGATCTTCCAAAATTGCAAAAGTCTAAACGAAAAGTTTTTGCTTAACCGTGTAATAGTAGTTTATGAAATTGTTGCATAATGAGGGGTATTAAAACACGAGTGTGTGTTTAAGAACCGAGCCGTTAGGCTCTAGGCTAAAAGATTAAAGTTAATAGCATTTATCATACAATTTCCTCGACTTTGCTGGTAGATTATGAGTCATTTTCGTCGCCGTATCTAAAATATTGGGCGGAGTAAAATTTTCTTCACTTTCACTGATCTCAGACATTTTTAAGCAGGAATGAAAATTATCCACGAATTTCAGTAACTGGGTGGATCAACTTTTTGTTGTTGTTATTCTGTCCCGTAAGCCAGGAGACAACAGTGATAGAGTTTCTTAGAAAAAATGTTATAATATATACTTCCAGCACACTCAGAAGAAAGGCCATAAAAGAATGGGTGTGTAATTGCCAATATAACAGATTTTTTGTGGACTTATATCCTTTGAAATCATAGTTTTACAGAGTGACCCAGGAGACGTCACCATGGCAACGAGCTACAAAGAAAAGTTGATTGACCCAACTACAACAAAACGTATTTAATTAATGGCGCCAAAACCAAGCACATCACCGCGCAGGCGTTAAAGCGGGCGCTGTCACAGACAAGTAAAAATTGGAATGAAAACTTTTTGTAATGCTGTAAAAATGACGCGAACCGCATCACTGTGGTTCGGCGTGTATGAAGAAAGTGTCAAAATTCGATTTCTCCAAAAGTATCAATGAAACCCTCAAACGAAAAATACAGTGATATTTATTAATACTAAATCTATAATAAAAACAATAAAATATAGCTTTACTTTATGTAATTCATAATAAAAAAAAATATATATATAACAAAAAATCTTGCAAAATTTACTTAATTATTACAAATGTCTAATTATTACAAAATAATACGTATATTACAAAATATGTTTCATCAAAATAAAATCTCATTAATATTAAAAATATAAAAAAAATCGAAAAGTCTAGAAAAACATATTTACAAAGTTGACACCCAAGGTACTACTACAAGTGATAAGTAATCGCCTTAAAATTATTTACATTTAAAATTAATGATTTTAATGAGTATTATATTAATTTTAGATATTATTATGCAATAAACTAATTACTGATTGTGATAAAGCCGATTTTTTCATCTTGGTGAGTTTTCTGAGACCCGTAATCAGGGGGTTGTACTGGTACACAAGTGTAAATCCCAAGTTTAAAACTCATGTTGATCTCGGCAACAAATAAATAGGGATCGATAATATTTCCTTCATACGATTTAAGTATAGCGACCTCTCGAGTGAATCTAAGAAACTATTCTGGCGACTAGACAATTAAAATTGACATCTAGTGAAGGTTACGGGTTCCCCTCAAGTCACCTAGATGGCGCTGTTTTATTTATTCATACAACGCATGATAAACATCTGTTGACGATTTAATAATATTCAGACAATAAACAAATTTAATTTATTTATTTTCATAAAATAAATTTAAGAAAGGATTGCACAAATTCTTTTGTAGTGAGGCAATATTATTTATTAAAACCTAACAAAGAGTGTCCAGGTAACTGAAGTCGAATAAATAAAAAAGGTTGAGATAAATTCAAAGGAAATTGAGCACTATTTGCTACTCGTTACGTTAGGTTTAACTTTGTACCGAAAGAGTTATAACTATAAGTGCGGAAAAGTTAGCGCACCGACGCCTGGAGACTCACGCAGGTAACGCGAAAATTAGGAAATGGAATGCAAACGGAAATGGTCTCTAATAGTAGGTGATACGAATGATTTAGCATTGGTCTATGATGGCTCGAAAATCTCGTAGTACGCATGACGAGATAAATCTATATAAGGGCCGACGGAGGATGGGAGCGGGACCTTTTTATTTAGACATCGAGGGGGTGAGTGTGGAAAATTGTCACTGGGTTTTTGTATCGTCCATTTTGTCCTGTATTTTAATTATTTTGTGCTATGTGTTTAATAGGTGTGGATATGTCTGTGTGTCGCTTTATGTAGCGTATAGGTATCGCTACAAGTTAACGAGAATCGCTAGCACGAAGATGGTTTAGCTCTAGTATTAAACAGTGTCTATGGGAATGTGTTATAATATGGGTTTGTGTACTTTTGGATTGTTTTATAAGTTTATTAACTCTATTTTGTTTTCCAGACCTCTGGTAATGGCGCATTTATTGGTAGCCAAGTACACAGAGCTCCAGGCAGCGTAATATTCGGAAAGGAAAACCTACGCTCACATTTTGGTTATGTTATGAGCAGAGATCGGAAAAATTTGCGACATTGTTTGCAATTATGTGGACATGACTCCAAAATTAATCAAAATGTTATTCAGTTAATTAATTTTTTACTTGACATATAATTTGATTCCTAGTCAATAAATACAAAATTTTGTTAAAGTATAGGTTTATTAAAAAAAATTGTCATTATTTTTTCCAAATTTTCCGCTGTCAGTCTATTTCTTTTTACATCGAAAACATACTTAAGTGCTGAGAAACTCCGCTCGCAATCCACTGATGTTAATGGGGCAAATTTCAGTAGTTTTTTAGTTTTTTCTCACTCTTTCACAAAGTCTATGGATTCCGTGTACCAAACACGTTATATGCAAAATTTGTGGATATTTGGTTTTAATTTTGAGTCCAGCATTTAACATATAGCTTACCGAATCACTAGTAAACAAAAATATTTTTTTGAAATTCTCTTCATTCTTCTCTTTTCTTATTATATAAATATTTACGGAAACGATACCCATTTTAAATACGAACCTTTTGCTAATAATTATTTATGTAATTCATCGTAGTCGTAACGTCATTTTATTTAAAGTTATTATAAGCACTTTATAAATAAACTATTATCTCCAAAAATTCAAATTATATTTCAATGAATAATTAATTAACATTTTGATTAATTTTGGAGTCATGTCCACATAATTGCAAACAATGTCGCAATTTTTTCCGATCTCTGGTTATGAGACCTGAAGGTATCCACAATCAGGAAACGGATGGTTTCATCTCATTAACTGAGTGGGTCTAGAGTGTTCGTGTAACAAGGTCTCTGACGCCTTTATTCGGTTAGTCAGACAACGCTAGTGGTATTCCGTTTACTCTCTTCATAGGAATCCACGTAGACGAATCCGAACCGATTCTGGTAGTGTAGGTGGTACGTGGAATACCTCATTGCGTTGGCCCCCTTATCTATATATTTATATATCGACCACGTTAGGTATTATTTCCACCTGGAAGCCAACTAAAGGTTAGCAATAGCCGGCTGATGGGTCTTAGGACTACACACAGGAAACTTGGTTTTCCGAAGTCGTTATTACGTTAGGTCTTAGTTGGTCTAGATGGTTATTATTGCACCTGAATAGCCATACATCACTCACACGTTTAACGTAATCGTAAAAGTCGTAGGTATTGGACTTTTAGTTGAACTAAAACAATATACCGATAGGAAGCTAGGGATATTAGGTAGTTAGAAGTTCTTTCATTACACCGTGAGATACTTATAAACACGTAACGTGAGTAGCTAGACGTATGTTGACAAGGTTTGTTTCACATCGCCGCTGTCGATGACGTAACAATCAAGATTATTGAAGTTGGTAAATATAAACTAGCATTTCAATTTCGGATACTTAGAAATAAGCTATAAATATTTTGTGGTTATAATTAAGAAACGTCAAATTAGAATTAGGTAGGAAATTGTGTTTGAATAGTGTTGCGTTTGTATTCGGCTAAATTTTACTGGTGTGCCTTTGGAGTCTATCTATTATAAAGGTTAAGGTAGACCTCTGTTAGAGCAAGTGGAAATCTAAGTGGATGTTTAGTGGATCACTAGTTGATAAAGGGATACTAGTTGCCAGAGTGTGTAATAAACAAAACGTCGAAATTGGTACCCTTCAAGTTACAGTAAATTGCCATAATTTGTCCACACCAGGTTGAAGCGAAATAGGGCCGTTGAGATACGTACTGAGACATTACTAGGCAATAGGAATTGTATTTGTGGTCGGAAAATAGTTATATTTATTTATAAGATACTAGGAAAGCAAATAATACGAGGTTTACACAAACTATCTTTTGCATTAGCTAGGTCTAGGATCTGAGTAATACTTACGGGTTGGTCTGTTCTCTTTCAATTCATCGTTAACAGTTAGGGATGTACAGTACAAACCAAAGCTAAGGCTTTCCTGTTACTGGTTAAGGCCGTTCAGAGGGTCACTGTACTTACATGTTTGCTAGATGGTTCCATGGATTCTCTAACATAAATAAGCGATGTGTAGTTTGGGTACATTCCATCTTGTGAGGATGCTATGATAATTAGGAACTCCAGATAGTGATGCGACCAAAGGACCACTAGACTAGACCAGTCTATTTCTATAACAAGCCACTCGGAAGCTCACTGCACTAATTATGTGTGTTATTTCTTAAACTCGATAAAACAATATCAGGTTATAGGGTCATTAGCCATCTACTGAAACTACCTACTTGTTTAAAGGTTGTGATTGAATTACTGTGGAGCAGTACCTATATGTATGTGGATTTTACATACTTTATTTATAACTATAATAAGAAAGTTATTTGTCGAGAGATGGCATTTTCTGAGAAAGGTTAATAATAGCTGTAAATTTAACAGTTTGTACTATGGTAATTTGGGCTACATTAGGTTTACTGTTGGTGTTTTGTTGAACATTGATAGCTATGATTATGAATTTTAGAGAAAGTCACCTAAGCTTTATTATTAGGAAATAATATAAGATACTAGTTTAACTTAGAGATGTGGTTAAAGAATTTATTTAGAGATCTGGACTGAACTTTATGATAATGTTTTGTCTTAATACAAAATCCAGTTGATGAATTTGAATCTAATTAATTATTCTAAAGGAGCTTGACCCTTGAGTTTGTTTCGGCATATTCTTCTCAATAGGGATCCTCAGGAAATGCTGGTAGAGTCAAAGTATAATATAGACTGGGACGAGTCTACAAGTATTAACGTTAATAAATTATTGTGATATAATAAGTAATAATAGATATATTAGCGGGCGAGCTCTATAGCAATGGCCGAGAGCAGCAGAACGGGCGGGGAGGTGCCTCCTTTTACCGCTAATATATATTTATTCATTTCCAGTAGTGAAACAAGTAGTTAATAATCTTGTCTAGTGAAGTAATGTAATTGTTCTATTTTGACTAAATCATTTTAATAGTAATCAAGATCTTCCTAGAGGATCTAATGACTCAATTTAAGAATAAATGAGGCATACACTTGGTTGCCATTAATTTAAGAGGTAGTTTTGTTCCATAACTCATAACAAAGACTTTCCTTAAGTATCTCTAAATAATAAGGTTAACCAGTAGGAAGGAGTAGGTACTTAGTCATTAATATAAGAAATAGTAATCTCTTGCGCATTAAAAGTACTTAGGTTACTAGTCAGGTTCACAAAGTAGGGTTCCCGGTACACTAGACGATCACGAGGCCAAATCACGATGTAGTATTTAGTAGATATCACGTAGTAGTAGGGTAAGTTAGGAGGTTTTAATTTAATGATGCTTTGTTGAGAGAGCATCTTCTTCAGGGGGGTTGTTACAGGGTCTGAATTTAACAGAAGCCGATTTAAAAGATCCTCATTTGTTACTTTGCGTGACATTTTCCTAGTATTACTGAGCCTGAACATCTTAATATTTTTATTTGTGGACTCGGCAGCTTCTTCTGAAAGCTCTCTAATAGGAACAATAACATGATCGATCACTAAAGCCCCGTGAATGAGAACCTTGTGCACAGAAGCCGGTAAATTATACCATGGATATTCCTGAACAAGCTGCCAAGCCGTATCTAACGCAAAAAGTTCTTCTAAACTTCTACGCTGAGTCCTCTTGCTGCACGAATCACGATGCATAGTTTTTCTTCGGTCGCCCTAATTTTGAATTGTTACCCAAGTCATCGGGTAACACTTGCCGGGAGGTAGATGTGGCAGCAGCGGCAGCGACGTCGGATGTAGTTTTGGGTAAATCTACGGTTTCAGTTATATTCAACCAATCACCATACTTATGTATTAGATCCCTACGGGTTCTGTTAACTTTCTTCCAATATTTTTTTATTTGCGTAACATCAATTTCCTCAGCATCACGTAATTTTTCTACATCTAAGTTTTCAGCATCCTCGGGCACCAGTTGTAGAAGTAATTGGACTATATGACGTATTTTTTCTGCTTCCGAACCAGTAGCAATATGCCACTGTTCGAATATGTACATCCTCGAAACTGTGCAGTGGAAAAAAGTACCTGGAAGAAAACGAAAATGTATATAAACAGTTGTTAATATTTTAACACAGTTAGCTCAATCTTGTAGCCCGTGCTACGACTTTCGTAGGGGGCTCTTATCCTGGGGTCCGGCAAAGTCCGGCAAGTAAAATATCATTACTTCATAAATACACTTTATAAGCAATGCAACGAATATAAAGTCAATCTTCCGGAATCGTTCGGAAATAGTTAAAAGCTTTATGAAATATTCGGAGCAGTTAAATATTTTGTTTACAATGAAGGTCACGTAGACCCCAAATAACTCAACATTTGTTGTTTAAATATGTAACAAAAATAGAAATAATAATAAAACATACCTTTATCAACAACTTCCATAATGATGTAAATGATTAATACACAAATGATCTTGAGATATATGTCGTAAACAAACTTTCACTTTAATGACTTACTGATAACGCTAATTACGAGTGGCAGATGCGTTCACTTTGAAGGTCCGAAACGTAATGATTATTTCAAATGATTTGCAAACTATTTATAGTTTATGGATGTATGGCTACTAGTGAGTAATTAGGCATAGAGAAATTATGACTGGGCTATACCAACAATCTGGACTTATGGCCTTCTATGGGACCACAGTGCGCATGTGCGTTCCATTATAAAAAAAAAATGGAACCTCGTTGGTGACATTAACTTTTTGGATTAACTTGTATCGTAATGGTAAAAAAAATACTTTATAACATTATTTTGTTAGAGAAATAATGTTATAAAGTGTTTTTTTTATTTTTTATTTCGGTATTGTGTTTATAAAGTATGCTAATATAAATTCGTTTTGAAGTTTATAATACGAACTTTACGATATGAGAGTAGATAAAAAGTATTATTTTATAGTTTAAAGTTATGTTTATGTTGGTATTTTTAGTGTTTACGTTTATTTGCTTTGATACCATATATTACATCTTAAAAGTCAAATTTACGCTCTTGTTTTTCTAAGAAATACATTCATACATTATTCAGTACAATGTTGTTTATCATTTAACCAAAATCCGATATTTTACTATTTTTTGAGAAACTATGAATTTAATAATTTATTGGTATTAAATTGAAGGATATTAAATTCCCTACAAATTCTTACTGTATAACTTTTACATAGGAGCAGTAGTTCATCTGGCACGTGACTTAGAAAATGACCCTGCCAGTTTTTTTTATTTATTTCACAATTTATGCAACTTTTGGAGCACTTATTTCCGAAAATATTCACCTTATCAAAAAAACTGTTCAAAAACCTTAAAGTGTTTTTAAAAGAAATGGTGAAATATCCACACCATGATTTATGATAAAGATAAAGACATGTATTCAGTAAGTAGGCCGCACGGGCACTTTTACACGTCAAGAATCTGCAAGCGCTTCACAAGAGGAGACCACTGCTGAGAAGAAACGCCGCAAGAAACTCAGCAGATAGTCATTTTTTAAATATGCTGAATTTTTCTTATGTTACACCATGGCCTCCCAACTCGAACAAAGTATAATTAGTTATAAGCAGGGGTCGGACAAAAAGTGCAGATGACGTCAAACCACTTATAGGATGATTTCAAATTTCGACGACGCGCTGGCCTAGTTGGTAGTGACCCTGCCTAAGAAGCTAGCGGTCCTGGGTTCAAATCCCGGTAAGGGCAGATATTTGTGTGATGAGCGCGAATATTTGTTCCTGAGTCATGGATGTTTTCTATGTATTTAAGTATATATTTCTCTATATAAGTATTTATATCGTTGTCTAGTACCCATAGTACAAGCCTAGAGCTTAGTTTGGGACTAGGTCAATTGGTGTGACATTGTCCCCCCCATATTTATTTATTTAAATAGTATTTTTGATTTTCATAAACAATTATCACTTATCATTTATCAACCACTTTATTAAACGATATCGCCACTTGAAATGAGTAAGTACGGTTTTGACTGACATATTGTCAATCAGATGAACAATAAATTGACTTCGTTATTGTTTAGCTATTGTATCTTCACGATTATATTTAGCTAAAAATTACTAATGTATAAAAAACGCTGTAAAATGTCATCTTTACTCGAATATTGTGGCAATATATATATATATATATATATATTCTACAACTGATATTTTAATATCCGTAGGAACGCAGACTACAGGACAAGGCAAAGATATCTCTACACAAACTGAGCAATCAAGTACTGCGATTGTTATGGATACCGCGAAATTGTTGGCTAATTTTTTTCCCCCGGTCAACCAATTGAGGAAAAAAAAAACATTCAAGCAAATTTTTTAAGTCTGTGACAACAATAATAGACTTGTTAGAAATGCATAATTTCATTAAATAATAAGTATAATAAAATAACACCAAATTATCTTTTTTTTATTTTTCTTATCTTACCAACTGTTCCCACTTTTGAGTATTAAACCTATTTATCTGAGGTTCCCACAGACTTGTTCTAATTTCAAATAATTATACCTTATGGTAACAAGTTTATGTCACACCTGCCCATAAAGTCGCTTTTTACGCCCGCTATGCGTACGGAAAAAGCCGCAAACATCTGCGATCTCGGACTTTCTTTGTTTTATCTCCCTAGTGGTGTAATATACTATTATTCACTACATCACCCTCTCTCTCTCATCATCACCTCTGTATTATTAATTGCATGGATATTTTTTTTACGATTATTTTGTTGTTTCATACTACTTTGTTACTACATGTCACACGGAAGTCTAAATACAAACTTAAACATCATCCTGTGTGCAAGATTACGTCATTTTTACGTCATCCGCACTTTTTGTCCGACCCCTGGTTATAAGCTTTCAAGCTTGCTACGCCTTATTACTTATTACTTATCACTAGATGGTGCCATCACGGATCGCGAAACTACTATGCACTCACAGACCCCAAGCGTTTCGTTTTTACAAATTCTTGTTTGATGCGTAAAATCAATACTCAAAATACTTCTTTTATATTAAAAACAAAAAAACAATAGAGAAAATAATGTCTTGACGAATATAAATGAATATTACAAAATACTGTTTTGGCGGTTTCGGTGTATTAAAATGTTAGTACAAACACGGAACGAACAACGTGCTATCTTTAACCATTGACGTATCAAAACGCGCTGACAATTTGTGTACAAACATTTAAACTACACTCGGCGTCAAAAAAATCGCACCTTTTGCAATTTTGACTTCAAGCGAATAAAGCTATTAACTTATTTATTGTACCCTACCAATATTAGTATCATTTGAAAGTACAGTTAATAAACTTTAAAACCGGGCAAAACCGACCTTGTGTGCGTCTCCCGCACTGGAGGTGGACATGGCCAGGGGTCTCTGACTGCTCATCGGTACATCACAGAGATCCTGGAGGACCACGTGGTCCCGTATGCTGGTTTTGTCGGGCCTGAATTCACATTCATGCACGACAACGCCCGCTCTCATACGGCGTTGATTGTTCGGGACTACCTGGATCAGGTTGGGATCCCCGTGATGCAGTGGCCAGCGAGAAGTCCTGACCTGAACCTCATAGAGCACCTTTGGGATGATCTGAAACGCCGGGTGCGGTCTCGTGATACTGCCCCTGCCACCCTTGAACAGCCTCGGGACGCCGTCGTCGAGGAGTGGAGTGACATTCCTCAAGAACGCATCGTGACGTTGGTGAGGTCAATGAAGGATCGCATGGAGGCTGTAATTAGGGCTAGGGGAGGTAACACTAGGTTTTAAGTTTACTTTTAAGAATTTGTTATACTGTATTTTTTAATTTTGTTATGTTTTTAGATTGTGTAATTTTGGCGTGAATAAATGTTTTTCTTTTTTTCATGAAAAACGATTTTTTTTAAGCTTAGTAATCATTATCACATTTTTATTAATTAAAGGATTCAATAACCTTTAAAATGAGGCCCCACACTCATACCTTATCTTAGATTTAATAGGGTTTATAGCTGCTTGAAGTCAACATACCAAAAGGTGCGATTTTTTTGACGCCGAGTGTATAACTTTGTTTCGTTGGATTCGGATAAAGTTGAAGTTGAAGGCGATATTTCCTTTTTATGTAAATACGCACGCTTAAATACGCTCACCAAACTATTTTTAACTTATTCTTAATTCTCATGTAAGTGAATTGTAAAATTCTTATGAGAAAATAAATTCTTTAAACCTAATAAACCAGTTATTTTTACCTATTGCTTTTATTTATTGTCAGCAAAAAACTTCCCAAACATGTCATTAAAACATTCCTATTTTGTCCTGGACATCATTAATCAGGGCAGATGTACCTATGAATTAATAAAACGCTACCACAATGTCACCGGTAGGATTATAGCAATTACATATTAATTTTAAGTCAACAATTTTCTTGACGTCTCATTCTTGAAGTCAATGCCATCTGGTGATACGTTACTAAAACTAGTAGGTGGGCTGCCAGCATCCAGTGGTGGATCAGATACGGCATCTACTGGTGTAACTACGGGACTAAAATTGCCTACCGAATTGTCTACATTAGGACGGCACGCTTTTGCTCTATGAGATTGGGTATCTGTACTTGTATTCTGTTATCTGTGGTTACACGTATACAAGTGTTTATTTTTGTTACCTAACTACCAAACTAAGTAGCGGCTTTTACACGACACGTATGCTCCAAGTTTCATCATCATCAATGTACCACTTGTAGTTTTTGAGCATAATGCCTGTGACATAAGGACGGACGGACTTGAAGAAACTATAAATGTTCCGTTCCTAAAAATAAATACAAGAAACGTGACGTTTTTGACGTTTTTTGCTTGAACTTGACAACCGCTGTATCTCTTGAACCGTAACAGGTTGACACATGAAATTCTCAAAAAGTTACATACAAATAATAAAAGATAAATTTAATTTCTCACAACAAACATCTTCAAGCCCTGTTTCTGACCTACTTTCATAACTGGTCAAGCAACCCATACACGGCGCTGTTGTCAAAACTAGACATTGGCAGTAATGGTTGCATCCAATAGCGACCGATTGCCATAAATAAAAAATAATGAAATTAATAAATTTAAGTAAAAATCAAATGGGGCCTCCATTTAAGGATGGTATGGATCTTGAACGGATTTATTACCACAGTGCTTCGATGCGAAGTGCGAATACGTATTTTGTTAAATCCTAGATTCCAATTTCAATTAGTATTTATACTGGGTGACCTTAACGGCGACGTTAAGCAGGTGTTTACGTATTACCCGGTACAAAGCAATAAATAATGTAAAATTATAAGCGGTAAAATTATTCGAGTTTATGCAGCTTAATCGCAATCAAAACAAGGATCACGGTAGCAGCATTTTTTTTAAATATTTATTACAAATAATGGTAAATTGAGCCCGTCCTAACTTTAAATAGCTGTACCTTTTGAACCGTAATACATAGCGGTTGATTTTTTTCAGTACATTTGTACGACGGAATTACTACCAAATAAAAAAAATAAAGACGTGAAATAATATCGGGAAACCATACATGAACCGTTTTCGTTTCAATGTATTTTATTTTTTTCTCAAACATGCTCGGAAAAAACGGTTTTCCGATTGAAACACAAGGACGGAAAGAGCCTCATTTTACTCCTAGGAGTAAAAAAACCATATGAAAACACTTTCCGTCTATGTCCATATATTTCTTAAAAATGCTGTCAATTTGCATACAAAATCAAAAGGACCAAGACAAAAATTCCAAACAGCCAAGGTAACAGCTCGCTTTTTTAGCACAGTGCGTGTGTTTCTTTTTGAATTTGCATTCCAATGTCTATGGTTAGTATTTAAAAACAATTGACAGTCGGTAACATTCGTTCATTCTGCATAATATAATTGTGAAACCGAATATTAAACTATTTGTTGTGTGAAATACTTACTATAAAAAATGAGCTCAAACGACGAAAGCGACGAAATAGGTACCACACCGCCTATATTAAAAACTATTAAGTTTTTATTTACAAATTGCCCAAACATGACCAACATTACTTTTAATGTGAATTAAATTAAATTACTGCTTTTTAGAAATGTATTTGTATTATTTCCTCACATGTTTGAGAAAAGCATTATGTATGCCTCGGCGGATACGAGGATTTCCTGACTCGTATTTTAGCAGGCCTCGCTGTTGCTCGGCCTGCTAACCACCTCGTCAGGAGAACCCTTACTTTCCGCGCCTAGGCAACAATGTACTATTGTTGCATCGTTAAAACGGTAAAACATACAAGCGTCAAAGGAAATGGCCCGTTTTACTTTGGCGCTGTGCCCCAGAATGTACAGCAATCGATTATATGTCAAATTAAAAAATATTTAATTAATTAAAGCGAAATGTTGGTATTTTTTCAAATATAATTATAAATATAAATATCATTTAACATACAATAAAGCAGAAGTTTAAAAGTAATTTGGTATCTAATTATATGTACATAACCTCAAAACACATCATAACCTTCAAGGTGCTGTCACCTCAGACATAGAGAGAGAACTTTGATTTGTGCCTTTCACCACCACGTAGCCTAAGTCTTTCCATAGAGGCCGTATTGATACCTCCTTAAAGCCACAGCGAAAGGCACAGGATAGCTATCATTCAGCTCTGTCACATTTGTAAGACGGCCTCCAGGGATATAAAAATATCTTAAGTCGTGCATGCCATCAGGAAATAATAACTGTATTATATACTATATCCAGTGCTGATAAGGTTAAAAATTCTCATTTTTTAATAAAAATTAGGTGTGCCGGCACGCATTATGTGTGCAGGCCTAACTGTCAAGTGGTCGGTTTCCGGCACACAACATCTTTTTTATTCACTTTTTTCCGCTGCTTTTACAGATATTTTATTAATCTTACGTGTAATTAATGATTATTTAATGATTTTTCACATATGTTTTATCCGTGTACATTTGGAACACAAACGGGCTATGTCCTTTGATATGATTATAGTACAAACCCAGAAGAAAAACGACAAATACTAAATAATTAATGGTCAAGTTAGTATTAGACATTTAGTGAAATTTCAGCAATACCTGATTTTTACTAATGAACGCATTTACTCCTCTGTCGGAATAGCCGGTTAGTCCTACAGAACGGCGCCTCATTCTACTACACGAAATAAGACTAAACACTTTGTTGCTGGAAATACTCGTAAATCGGTAAGTTTTCTTTTTGTAAACCAGAATAACAGGTACAAGTGATAAGAGTGGTATTTATCTCAAAAGGAATAAATGGTTCGGTACACTGTAAAAATTAAAATTACGGAGACACTTGACAAGATTTGCAGGTAAGGTGAGACTAAAGAAATCAATTGCTTAAATTTCAAAGAACCTCCTAATGTTTTTGATAATTTTTATTCAATGGATAGTCTACGTAGTCGGGTCCTAAGTTCTGTTACTGAGATTTATTGCATTTTAGAAATGAAAAGAATTTTTCAAAAACCTGTATATTAACCAAAACCTTGATTTATATAAAATAAAAATAAAAGTAATGTATACTTAACTAAACTATTGCAATTATTTGATGAACGAGCTATAAGTACCTATTCCCATTCGGGACTATAAAAGCATAGTTTAATTTTCGCACGACGATGATCCACATGAGGAGGCAACAACTTTTGTAAGAGTTCTTGTAAAGACTTCAGTGTGACATATTGAACAGAGTTTTAGCTTTAAATTTTGATGCAAATGTATTTGCTTAAAACCGGATTTCACATCAATTTCCAGCAATACGAAAACACAACAAATATCGAGGCCTCCTGTAAATGTTAAAATATCGTCTTGAACATTGCGGCGACTATACAGGGTCCTTGGAAGTGTGGATCAAGTCAAACATGGAAATAGAAGCGGTTATTTCCAATCGTTTTAACCTTTAAGTGCTGATTCGATTCTTGACGGTAAAATACTTCCAAGGACACCCAGTATAGAATGATTATTTTTCCTTCAAATGTACATTAACTGAGCTTTTAATTTTTATACGTATTAAAATTAAAAAATAAACAATAGTTCGTTTTATTTGATTCCACCTTAGTAAGAGAACTTATGGCCCGACTAGGTACTTCTTAATCTGGTACTATGCTTCTATTTGACAAGGTTCTTCTTACTGTGTTTACACATTCCTAAATAAAACGTACCTTTATTAATCAGGTAGTCCTCTTCTTTCTCAGAAATGGTTACAATTTTTCGTTGAGTATTATTATTTGAGTAGTTTCTCGACGTAGCTGCCACGGTAGGCTTAAGGGATCTAGATGTCAGCACTAATGTGTCATCCAGTTCAATGATACGGCGGAGTCTTGGCTGCAACGTGTAACTGCTGCGCCGAGGCCATAACACTGTTAACAAAAAAATATATATTTAAAAAAAACATTTTCACTTCTCATGCTCGTAAAGTCCTTCTTTATGCTGGCTACAGGCTGCATAAAATCGCATTTTATGCTCTAGTGCATAAAGTAATTTCTTCTTTTAAGACTAAGGCAATAAGGCCTTACAGCCACATACACAATACACCTTCATTTAATTGATATATTTTTATGAGATTTAGGTTATATCTTATTTTAATTACGACATATGTAATTACTATCTAAACACTTTAAGATTAATACGGGCGTGCATTTACGTAAAAAAAATATAAGTAACGCAAATATTTATAATAACTTGGCATTAAGGCTCAAACCATAGTGTCCATAGTCAAACGTCACATAGTTGAAAATTTAAAAATAAAAAAAATAAAAAATTGTGTAGCGGGAAGCTAATTATTCGTCAAACAAAATTAAAAACTAACTAAATTTGTTGTGTTGCGGTTGAAAATTCAATAAATTATTCGTAAGTAATTGAACAATGTCTTCAAGTAGTGATAGTGACGATCAAAAAATGATTTCGCCTGAGACTTTAATGGACAGAAGTGCGTTAAATGTAATTGAGCAGATATTGCCGCCTAAATCGAAGAAAATCTATCTCAGCACATACGAAAGTTTTATGATTTGGAGGAACCAAAAAAGCGTAAACACGTTTGCGGAGTGTGTTTTTTTAAGCTAATTTGACGAACTGTCGAAGAAATAACATTTTATGCGTGATAGAACATATTAATTACATTATAAAAATTTATTAAATTTTCTTGTATATGCTTAATCGTTGTTTTATTTCCTTGCAATCGAAGTGAAAAGCAGAGTGTAAAACTCGAGCATAAAACCCATTTTACCCTCGACGTGACCATCCACCCTCGCCGTACCGGCTCGGGTGGCTATATGCACGTCTCGGGTAAAATGGTACGTTTTATGCACTTGTTGTACAATCTACTATTCTGCTACCCTTCGTACTATGAATAATATGTCAAAATGTAATAAAAAATATCGAACACCCCTGGCCATTTTTCTAAGTTTCTTTATGAACGTCGACATAAGAGATCGGACAGCGTCTTGACAGAACGTATTTGCGGCCCTGTTCCAGTCCCGACGAAATTGCCTCTCAGAATCGGCAGAAAATTTGCTCTTAGCCCAATTAAATGTCAAAGAAAGCGTTAAATGAGTCTTTCATTCTCAAGGAGATTTTTCGATCCAATGAGGTTAAATTTTGTTGCCTAGCAACAGAATGTTTATTTTGAACTTCACGCATGGCTTTCAATAAAGGTCAAACTGCTGCATTTAAGATAACATGTGTAACTCAGTTTTCATCGAAACTAACTACGAAATCCATGAAATGACCGATTTACTATGTTATAATTATTTAATACAGAAACTTAATGGTCAATTGTTTCTAGTACCAATTAAGTATCACCGTTTATGGAGTATATCCAGGTATCACTTTCTGAAGAAGATATTATGTTAAAAACATATTGCGAATGCTGCAGGATAAGATTTTCCTATACCTGGGACGACGAATATTATGATTGTCATAATCTCCGTGACTTGTATTGCGATGTTTGCTCTAATGAGTTATTTTATACTCCATAAACGGTGATACTATATTCAAAAAATGATAATATATTCAATTTAGTATCTGCATACTTGTTTTAATTTATATCACTATAAATATCATTTTTTATATACCATTTTCACGTCGTATTATATTAATTTCTATTTTCGCCATTAATTAGTTTTTAAACTGGCGATATTCAGTACCCATCAGTAAAGAAAATGCCATTATTTAATGCTGCTGCCGTTTAGGAACGGTACGTACGTAATTTAGGTACGATAATTACGACTGTCATTTGGCAAATATCGATGTCAAAATATATATATTAATAAAAAGTAAATCTACAGAGGTTTTATATCTATAGAACTAGAAATCTTCTTCGACAGAAATAATAATCATAGCAGGATATTTACCATGTAGTAGTTGTTGGGTATTACTTCTACCCCCTTAATTATAAACGCGAAATAAGCTTGGAATAGTTTATGCCATGCTTTGTCACTTTCTGTCAGATGCAAATGTCACAATTACAGAGAAGGACAAGGCATGGCATAAACTATTCCAAGCTTATTCCACTTTTATAAGTAAGGGGGCTAGTGTAAATAATTAGTAGTGTAAGTTTAAAATCGTAACTTCTTTATTATATAAAAATATTAACGAAAACGATAACCACTTTAGATAACATTTTGCTAGTAATTATAAGCACGTATAAACTATTATCCCCGGAAATTAAATTATTATTTCGACAAATAATTAATTGATTAACATTTTGATTCATTTTAGAGTCTTGTCCACATTATTGCGAGCAATGTCGCAAATTTGTCCGATCTCTGATTATGAGATAGCCAACAAATGACATTATAAAAATCCGATATTCGTCACAGGGGCCACTTCTCCTTCCTTAGCCTGCTAGACCCTTTGGCGGTCATTGTTTTTGGTACAGTCAACATCAAAAGTAAGTGATGAAAATCAAATTTTCAAAACATGTTCTAGCATGTCGCCTATGATATAACATATTATACCTAAGTGTCATTTTCAACTGATTACTTAATAAGTGAAAAGAAAATGATCATAAACGGTGTCATAAATGTCTCTTTACGGGAAATTTCAATAAAAATGATGAAAATATTTTTTACGTAAGTGTCAAACCATAGACAATCAAAATTTCAAAATCTCCAAATGAAAACTAGGGTAATCAGCATACCCCGGCCGGCGAGTGCAAAAATGCTTCTGCTCCTAGTGCTTAATTAAATATCGACTATTCTATCGACATATGGATGTCGATAGAATAGTTGACATTTAATTAAGCACAATTATTATTTTTAAGCTTATATACTATTTCAATCAACTGATTACAATTATAATCAATTTATCATACTCACGGGAATGTTCGTAATAGATAAGAGTGAGTGACAGTTGTAAATAGTTACTTTTCACATACTCGTAACTAATAGACCTCTTTCATATCATATGTGTATATCGCGATAATAAACTAAAATAATAATAATAATAATAATAACCGTTGGTTGTCCGTGGGAGCATACTTTTATAGTTTGAACTCAGGGACAATCGCCGGTTGGTGTCCCATCACTTTACTAAATTAAACTTGTCTAAAGGGCCTCTGCGTGTTGGCTTCGGCTCCATGTACGCCTTCCAAAGGTCCGGGACTCCCATAGTCCCGTGAATGGTAAAAAATAAAAAAATAAAAATAATAATAAACTACCTATTACAGAACAAATTCATAATCACTATGAATTATTTCGTTTTGCTCCGATTACTACAGTAGATTTAGAACGGTCCTTTAGTTGGATGAAATGGATTTTATCGCCAAGGCGAAGGAGTTTAAAATCAGAAAATTTAGAAAAAATGCTAATTGTATATTACGAAAATTACATAAAATACCTAAAAATACAATCACTTGGTTTTAATTTTGTTTACAACAATAATTAATACTTCTGCATATCATAACGGTGGTCCAGTACATCGTGTTGTTTTTATCGACATCGACCAAAGTGTGTTTCCTCGCACTATTAGGGCCGGCGCTGACTGCCGGCATGGCACGGCGTGTCATGGCAAAGGATTTCGGTACTGATATAACCATTTTTAATCGTATTACCATGAGTATAGAATGCTGAATGGAATGCTTAGGCACGTTCTGTCCTACCGCGGCCTCCCTCGGCATCGTTGTGTCAAAATAAAGTAACATGAATTCTATACTCATGGTAATAAGATTAAAAATGGTTATATCAGTACCGAAATCCTTTGCCATGACACGCCGTGCCATGCCGGCAGTCAGCGCCGGCCCTTAAGCTGTCAACGCATTTTTGCTCTCGCCGGCCGGGGTATGGTAATCAGTATCACGGTAGTTAAAAAGGATTATAAATAATAATAATCCTTGACGGAAATGAGAGGTGCTATAGTTGTTTCGCGTGATTGTCTAATGAATAAAACCGACATTATCCAAACGTCTGACTTGTATTCCGAGTTGGCCTTGAGAGGTCATAAAGTCCCGAAAATTCGTGTGATCACTTACATAATATGATAGTTATTAGTTAGTTATTTATTATTCTCTCGTAGATTTTGGTGTATTTTCCTGCGAAAACTACGCAGGTTGTTTGATATATTTTTAATTTAATATTTATAGATTTATGTAATGCTAGACTAAGTAGTATAGTACCATTGTAATATTAACTATATTTACAAAAATGACTGACTCGTCACGTTCCTTGTATTTATTTTTAGGAACGGAACATTTATAGTTTCTTCAAGTCCGTCCGTCCTTATGTCACAGGCATTATGCTCAAAAACTACAAGTGGTACATTGATGATGATGAAACTTGGAGTAGGTATACGTGTCTTGTAGAAGCCGCTACTTAGTTTGGTAGTTAAGTAACAAAAATAAACACTTGTATACATGTCAGAGAAGAAAATTTCAGCATATTTAAAAAATGACTATCTGCTGAGTTTCTTGCGGCGTTTCTTCTCAGCAGTGGTCTGTCTCCTCTTGAGAAGCGCTGGTAGATTCTTGAAGTGTAACAGTGCCCGTGCGGCTTACTTACTGAATAAATGTCTGTATCCATTTATCTTTACTATTCTAGAGAATTAGTTAAGTTTGAAACACTTAGTAATGACTTTAACTGTTTAAATGACATGTCCCTTACTTATGACACATTACGAGTTAATTTACTTAATGCTAAACTAAACTAACTAACTTAATTTATTGTTTATACTATTTTGACACCCTATTTCATCAGTTTCTTTTGATCGTACAAAGTTCACTTTTTTCTGCTCATACCACTGCAACGCTTTGGACCCATGGTGGCAAGATGCCAAATCGGACCAAAATACAGTCGGGAACTCGGGACACTGTTTTATTATCATGGGCAGAATCCGATTGTTGAGGTATTCTCTTACATTGAGATCAGACGTCATTATATTTATACTTAACGGTACAGTCTTTATACATGTATTGTGTTTAAATAATGTTATAAGATTCAGTTTTGCACTGTTTCTTTTTAACCTCTGACGCAAAACCAGGGTTATTTTAAGTTTTGTGTCTGAGTTTCTGAGACATCGTAGCTCCCGAATAAAGGATTCGCACGCCTTTTTCATCAGGATGTTTTTGGCTAGGTTTAATGAAAATAAGATATCAGCTCCGAAAAAAGGATCGCCAGCCATTATGACAGTAGCTTTTGTCTATTTAATAACTATACCATTATTGCACGTTGTTGCACATAACCGGCCTAAATGCTTTGCCCGCAAATGGCGTCTATAACGTTAGTTCATCGTTATTTCACGCGATAGATTTCAAAACTATTATATTGCTTAAGATTGTGTCTTGACTGATGCCCGGTTTCTGAAGTACTTTTATCGGTGGTTTATCTGTCCGTAAACGCTATTGGTCCGTTAACTTTGACAACTGCGTTTCCGAACAACGACTCAAAGATAAACTCCGTTTTAACTAGGTTTAACTTAACTGACCAAAGTTTGCCGTTTATCGGCTCCATAACTATTTGACGTTTTTTACGATTGAAGTTTTTGTTTTTGAAGTATCAACTGTCAATTTTTGTTCATACAGCCACTGGCAAATAAACTAGGTATTTTAATTTTCGTTATCATTTATTTATTAATTACTATAAAGTGGCTAAGTTTTCTCAAATTATTATTTTTACAAAAATCAACCGGAATTGATGTTGAATTAAGGCATTAACAGCAGTCTACGTATGACAAACTATTAAGATCCATCTAGCGGCAGCGGAAGGAACTATTTATCTGTCAATAGTTATCGAACTGTTCGTAGAGCACTCAGAAACGCACGAAGAGATAAACGTCGTTTAACCTAAACATAACTTTAACGGATCAATAGCTATTAAAGGTTTAACTAGTGACTTCAGAAACCGGGCATGAGTGACTTATAATTGTACAGTGAAAGAGGCCTCTTGGAAAAATAAAACTTATTTGGGTAAAGAAGGTTACTCGCACAACAGCATATGACAGTAAATGCGAGAATGGTATTAAATCTCTATACAGGTGAGCAATATTAATTGGCTAGCATGGGAAAATAAGGAGGTTCAAAACCAACGCCGGTCTAGGCGTGATAGAGCGAGATTGCGAGATTGACCGAAGCACCTGGAAGTGGATCTCAGCATTTTTGTAAACCAAGGGACAGTGGCTATAATTTTGTGAGCATCGTTTGAGTTGCTGGCTGTGACCCTAGTTCCAGAGCATAGGACTAAATAGATGTATAAATAGTGTACAGAACAGTAAAAGAGCCTTGTGGAACTACAACTTCTGTAGAGTAGATTGAGGAATATGGAGGGGTAGATAGCCATCCAGCATGTTTAATTGCCCGCGTTAGATGGGTCACAGGATCTTGAAAGTCATCTTGCGTTGTAATTGGCGTTTGAAGATATGAGCGAGACTTAAAGTAATCAACGAAGCAATCCCAATCCGTTTTTAAACGACATGACGCATAATTAAGTACCCACCACCCGCCAAAAATCAAAACTGATAAAAACATTTCAAATTTCAATGCAACAACTTTACCGCCATACTGGAAAAGCTTAAATCAACTTTGATTAAGGTCACTGCTTGTGACTTTAATGTGGCGTAGGTAATGCAACAGAACAATCTTGACTGATAAATTATCCCGCTGAATGCGTATGGGTTTTAAATAATAACCAATATAATATTATGTGTTAGCCATGTTTCATGAGGCCAAAACATGAAGTGCAAGACTGTCAATGCGTAGATTTTATTGAAATCTCACGGTTTTCATTAAAATATTCCTTGAATGTTTGCATCTGTACAAAAAAATCTCGTCGTTCCGAGATATTAACATCGATTAGTTGAGGTGGCTGACCAAATAAAAAAAGCCAGGCTGATGTCAGGCAACCCTATATATTTATGAATAGCACGCCTAAAGGGCTATCGATCTGCATCAGTTTCGTCGAGCCACCAGATGAGATGACCATGTTTTGGCCTCAAGAAACATGGCATCCCCTTAAATCCTGCCATAGTTGGGGCTAGCTACTATGCGCGTTGTGATCGCCAGAGGTGTCTCTTTCGATGGGTAAACGTTACGATCTGCCACCTTATGATGTAATTTTCACAGGTTTCGAAAAAATCCGATATTTATAACGATCATCTGATTATTTGATATTTGATATATATATCCGATATTTATCGGATAAATATCAATGCATGATATTTTTATTATAAATGTCAAAATATCCGACATCTTTATGTTTACATAGTATAAAATGAAGTCGCTTCCGCTGTCTGTTCGCTTAGAGCTTTTAAACTACTCAACGGATTTTATTGCAGTTTTCAGCAATAGATATAATGACTCAAGAGGAAGGTTTTTATGTATAATATCCTGGTTTATATACGGGTACGGGTGACACAGAAAACTCAAATAAACCAAAGGGAAAAAAGGGAGGGTCGCTAGTTTTGATATAAATCCGATATACAGTGGTGGACATATAATTAGAAACAGTACATAAAACTTAGGTAAACACAGAATGAACTATCGTTATGAGTAAAAATTATATTGATTAAATCACTATTGACTATGCCACAATATAGCCAATGAGTTAAAAAACTCATAAAATATTTAAAAAAGTAAATCTGTTCTATCTTTAATTATTAAAAGATTTTAAAAATCATGATAGTTGAATTTCTATTACTGGCCGCTTGGACAACTAATTAGAAACAGGATCCATGGTTCGTTCCATTTTTGAAACTAAAAAAAAAACCTATTTTTACGCTTTTTCTGTTGTTTCGGCGGCAATTAAACGTCAATTTGGAAAATTACGTGAATAATAAGTATTGTTAAAAATGGGTAAAAATAAGAGTTGTGACGAGTCAACCAGGCAATTAATCGTTAAATTACATTTAGATCGAAAGTGGACTTATAGAAGAATTGCTAAACATCTAGAATGTTCTGTGAAGAAAGTTTTCAACGCTATTGCTCATTATAAAACTAACGGAACTACTAAAAGTGTTGTTAGAAAGGCTCGTCCAAGGAAAACATCTCCCCGGGAAAATTCGCAAATAATACGTGTAGCTAAACAAGACCCGTTCAAAGGCTCCAACGAGATTAGAAATTAAGTTTTTTCACCTGATGACCCAAGGAACATTTCCTCGAAACTGGTACGCCGCAGATTAGTGGAAGCTAAATTGTTCGGGAGGGTTTCTCGAAAGGTACCGCTTCTTACCAAGCCACACCGAGAGAAGCGATTATTATTTGCAAAGAAATATCTTAACTGGACCGTACGAGAATGGAAAAAAGTGTTATTCTCGGATGAAACAAAAATAAATATGGTGAATTCAGACGGCAAACGCTACGTTAGACGTCCAATAAACCATGCTTTTGATTATAAATACACGAGGAGCATAGTCAAACACGGCGGTGGTAATATTAAAGTATGGGGATGTTTTTCTGGTTGCGGAGTTGGACCCGTCCGTAAGATTGAAGGTATAATGGATCAATTTCAATACAAAAACATCTTAGAAGAGACAATGATTCCCTACACCGACGACCATTTGCCTGTGACCTGGATCTTTCAGCACGATAACGACCCAAAACACACGGCCCGCAGTGTTAAATCCTTTCTTAGTGAGCAACGTGTTACCATGTTAGACTGGCCTGCAAATAGTCCCGATTTAAATCCAATTGAAAATTTTTGGTACGTCGTTAAAAAAAAAGTCTCCGTTAAACGTAATTCCAGTCAAAATGAACTTTACGAAGCCTTTGTTGAAGCATGGAACTCGATCCCACTCGATAAATGTATGAAATTACTTGAATCAATGCCACGTCGTTGCAGAGCCGTCATTAATAACAAAGGCTATGCAACTAAATATTAATTGTTAAGAAATTTAGTAAACCAAACATTATTTTACATAAATAATTTGAAATTGTTGACGTTGACACGTTAAAACTTTGATTTTTACCTCATTTCTTTAGTGTTTCTAATTACTTGTCCATGACGGATGGTACTGCAAATGTCGTTTAGTTGTTTGTACGTAACTAAATATCTAAATGGTAGTTGTAAACTCGGATATTTATTTGTTTTTTAATTAATTATAAGTTGTTGAACGTATTCTATGCATTTTGTTGTTTTATTTCCATAAACAAAAGTTTTACGGCAATGTGCCTTGTATAATGTGAAATACGTCGCAAGTGTTTCTAATTATATGTCCACCACTGTATAAAGAAAATTTGAAATTCAATATAAAGCTAATACGTGAAAACGTAAGAAACTAGGTGATTCCCCGAAACTTGAGTTCGGTAACAGAAATTAAAGTAAAACCTTTTACTCTACTGTTGCCTGTGTAACTATGGAAACAGTACTGCTTTTTCAAATAAATTTCTATAGATATGATATATATCAACGTATATACGAGGGCTGTTTGATAAGTCGTTTTAAAAAGTATAAAAGATTTTTATTTTTTAAACAATTTACATTTATTTCTCAACATAGTCTCCTTTGAGGGCCAAACACTTGTTCCAGCGAGTTTCCAATTTTTTTATCCCCTCCAAAAAATACGTTTTGTCAAGGTCTTCAAAATAGGCATTTACACCTGCGATGCAGTCCTCATTTGTCAAAAATGTTTGCCCTCCAAGCCATCTTTTCAGATTTGGGAATAGGTAATAATCGCACGGAGCTAGATCCGGCGAATACGGAGCATGCGGAACCAGCTCGAAGCCCAACTCGTGGATTTTGGCCATTGCAATAGTTGACGTGTGCACTGGGGCATTGTCTTGATGAAAGAGGACTTTCTTGGGGAACAATTTTGGTCGTTTTTCCAACAATTCGGCATTAAAACGGTCCAATAACTCTGCGTAATAACGGCCAGTGATAGTTTTTCCCTTTTCCAAGTAATCAATCATAATGATTCCTTCGCCATCCCAAAAGACTGTCGCCATAACCTTCCCAGCCGACAAAACAGTCTTGGCCTTCTTTGGGGCACGTTCACCAGTCGCCATCCATTGTTTTGATTGCTGTTTTGATTCAGGTGTATAATGATGGACCCAAGTTTCGTCCACAGTGACAAATCGACTCAAAAAATTCCGAGGATTACGCTTCATCATATCCAAACACAGTTTTGAAATTCGCTTTCTTTCGCGTTTTTGTTCGATTGTCAACAAACGTGGCACCCATCGTGCAGACAGCTTTGTCATACCCAAATCTTCATGCAGGATTTTATGTACTCGCTCAGTGGAGATGCCTGTGTTCTCAGCTATTTCACGCACCTTCACTCGGCGGTCGTCGAGTACAATATTATGGACCTTTTCAACAACATCCTCAGTAGTGACTTCGATTGGGCGACCAGAGCGTGGAGCATCAGATGTGCTTGACCGACCACGTTTAAAATCATTTATCCAGTTATAAACAGTCTGCAACGTTGGTGCGTTAGTGCCATGAACAGAATCAAGTTCAGTTTTTATTGTAGCAGCACTGCAACCCTTCATAAAAAATGTTTTATAACGGCACGAAATTCAGATTTTTCCATAGTTGTTGAAAATTTACGAGTGATCACAGTTAAACAATGGTTATACTGACAAAAACTTGTTTTTTTTTTTGCTGAATTTTTGACAGTCTTCATTTGAAAGATTGTGCCTGCCAGTGTTAATGCCATTTACCAGAAAAAAGGTTTTACAAATAGTTTTTAAAAGGACTTATCAAACAGCCCTCGTATCAATCCGCGGATATAACTATATCGGCGAACCCTGAATTTTCGGTTAAAATAGCGGAAAGAGGTTGAACAAAAAAAAAGATCTTTCAGGCTATGCGACGGCAACCTTCTATAGTGATCCTAAGTATTATCCATTGCAGCCATGTTATCAGGTAAGGTTTAATACAATGGGAGCTTAGACTATCAATAATTCCGCAAACGAGTTTTTTATTTAAAAATCCTATAGTTAATGATTATTTTATTTCAAACAGCATGTGAAAGTAACAATCAAGCGTGTAAATAGTTGAAAGTACCTCAGGCGATGTCCAAAAGTACGTGATTATGAAGTAATAATATTTTCTCCCACATGCTCGGAAATGTTAACCTTACTGTTGTAAAATCAGCCCGCGAAGTTCCGAGTTCCAGGCCCAGGCAAAATTAAAAAAAAAAAGTTATTATTTACCAGCGGCAGCGGCCGCGAAAATGTATACAAATTTCATAACGTACCCGGTTTTTTACTTTTTAAAACCATATTTGGACTATGATAACTAACTCCAAACAGCCAAACACTCGGACAATTCAAAATTCTTCCATGTTAATTTACTTTTTAAATGTCATAGACTAAAAAGGTAAACGCCGTTTATCGCGTTTACAGCGTATTTACCAAAGTGTCAAATAGTTTTAATTTTTTTAAAACATTCTGCGTTTAGAATTAAAAAAATTAAGGCGGGAATCGGGAATACTTTTTTCTTAGGGAAGTTTAAGTACAGTACGTATTATTTTTGTTTTGCGAAAATACAAAAGTAAAATGAGTTCCAGTGATGAAGATTGTGTTTATCGGCACACCACCAGAGTTTAAAGAAGAAGCATAGTCGGTTAAGTACCTACTTACTGCCATTTGCCTTCGTCATATTATCACATCGTATTTGACTTGATTTTGTTAATACATTTGAATACAAATTATATCAAAACTGAAATTTTGTTTAATTTCCTCGCATTGTTAGAGAAAAGCACTATACAAGCCTCGACCAGGAAGGGCGGTTGCTGGACTCGTATATAGCGAGGCCTCGACTGCGTCTCGGCCACGCTAACTCTACTCGTCCCGCAACGGCCTACTTCCTGGTCTGTGCAGTAATGTACTATTTCTCCCACATGCTCGGAAATGTTTACCTTACTGTTGTAAAATGGAGTGATTCCCATCTTCCAACCTAGGCATCCCACCCAGGTTGGATATTGGGACATCATAGTGCCATCTTCTAACCTGCATCAGGTTGGATAGTGGATAAAAAAATATTATTTGTTTTTCTTCTCATGTTCCAACCTATGCTTTTGTACAGTCAATAATAAAAAAAGAAAACAATTAAATGTTCAGATTGCTTATAAATATGTGTACTCCCTTCAAAGTACTTTTTTTTTATTTTTATAAATATGGGTTTATATTGGGTGCCATAATTATTATTAGTCATAATGTGTTTTAGATCATAATTATCGTAAGTCACAATCACAACGCATGTTTCGTTAAGAAACTATTATTGCTAGGTTTTCTTTTTGATTGAGCTAATAGATAAAAAATATTTTACATAAAAAATATTAAGCCAACGTTGCAAACCTACAAATCTAAAAACAGACAAATATACAAACCTATTTATAAACAAACATCTATATCCACGAACGACGTGACTGTAATACCTTCGCTTCGCCGGGTAATGTACAATGGTGCCGGATATTCTCCGCGACTGCACCCTATTCCGTATGAGGCAGGATGGAAGATGACACTAAGATTTCCCAATATCCAACCCGGGTGGGATGGCTAGGTTGGAAGATGGGAATCACTCGTAAAATCGGTCCGCAAAAGTGTGAGTTCCAGGTCGAAGCCAAATTTCAAAAAAATATTATTTACTAACGGCAGCGACCGCGAAAATGTATGAAATTTCATTAGGGCCGGCGCTGACTGCCGGCACGGCACAGGATGGCACGGTAAGTTGTGCTGCAGCATTCCGAAGGATAACACGGCCTTCCGCGGCATGCCGTGGCATCCTGCTGGCATGACACGGCAAATTATGCTGTGGCATCCCGAAGGCCGCTACGGCATTCCGCGGTATGCTGTGGCATCCTGCTGTCGACCCAGCCACTCAAGCAACAATTAGTATTAACTCCGCCTATTACTCGCGCGATAATCAGTCACTGTGTCAAATGACAAACGCGCGCCTCCTACCCTTGCCCTCCCCCCGCGCGGCGAACGGACTGCGCCGCGCGCCGGCGGCCCGTGTCATGCGCGTGCGTCTCGCGGGATGCAGCAGTACGCCGCGGCATCCCGTGGAATGCTTAGGCACGTTCTGTCCTACCGCGGCCTCCCTCGGCATCGTTGTGTCAAAATAAAGTAAAATGAATTCTATACTCATGGTAATAAGATTAAAAATGGTTATATCAGTACCGAAATCCTTTGCCATGACACGCCGTGCCATGCCGGCAGTCAGCGCCGGCCCTTACGTACCTGTGTTTTACTTTTTAAAACCATGTTTGGATTAGGATAACTATAGCTAAGCACTCGTGCAATCAAAATTCTTCCTCATATATTTTACTTTTTAAATGTCATAGACTAAAAAGTTTTACAGCGTTTACAGAGTATTGAAAAGTGTATCAAATAGTTTGACTTTTTTTATAGAAATTGCGTTCATAAACCAAGTAAATTGCCGAAATAATATAAACGCATTAATTAATTATTTAAACTTTATTTTATTCAAATTGATTACTTTAAAATAAGTGATTTTATTGAATGCTTTATTTTAGTTTTATACTAAATCGTACCTGTATTGAATGTATATAAAATTATGAGGAAGTTGACAATGATCGCGATTTTGGGACTTATGTTATTAAATTGTGTTAAATTTTCTCGCATTTTTGGAGAAATGTACTGTACTACCTAGTCGGTTACTAAGTTCTGTTACTGAGATTAATTACATAAAAAAAAAAAAACAGTTTTGCATAAACCTGTATATTAATCAAAACTTTGATTTATATAGAATAATAATAAAAATAATGTATTCTAAACTATTGCAATTATTTGATGTACGAGCTTGAAGTATTCCCATTTCGGACGATAAAATCATAGTTAAAATCACGCACGACGATGATACTGATAACGGCCCCAACTTTTGTAAGAGTTCCTGTAGAGAGTTCAAATTTGCGTGACATATTGAACAGACTTCTAGCTTTTACGAATGTATTCAAAGCAACTAAAGATCCGCTTGGACACCGGTCAATCTTGATGACTCATTAATCGACTTTAAGATTTCACATGATTTTGCAGAAATACGAAAACACACCAAATCTCTTGCTTCATAAGTTGGAATTAAGTCATGTTGTGAAATATAATTTTGGTCTCTAAACATATACAGAGATAGGTTTTTTTATAATATTATACAAAAAAAGTTCTTTGGTAAACAAAGACTAACTTTTAAGCCATTTAAAAAAATGAAATTTCCAGAAAAGTCATGCGTAATTTCATCGATGCCGGCTGTGAATGTTAAAAGATCGTATCGGGAATTGCGGAAACTAAGAAAAAATGATTAATTGTTTTTCAAAATGTATATTAATTAAGCTTTTAATTTTTATACATATTGAAATTAAAAAATAAACATAAGTTAGTTTTATTTGCATCAACCTTAGTAACAGAACTTAGTAACCAACTAGGTAGCCTAAGCTGGGAAGGGTGGTTGCTGGACTCGTATATAGCGCGGCCTCGACTGCATCTTAGCCACGCTAACTGTACTCGTCTCACAACAGCGATTTTTCGAGTCTCTGCAGTAATATACTATATATTAGTCCGTTTTGTTTTATGTCATTTCTATTGACCCCAACTTTAGTACTTGTGCTAAGAAATCGCTTAAAGGGTTAAGTTTGCCTGTGTACTTGTTCTTTGTAATCCACAGGCCAATAAAACTAAATTAATATTTAACCCAGTTGTAACCACTGTATATTATGTCCTTTTGCAAACTTTAAGTAAATTAGCTCTACCTATTCTAATCACTGGCATCTGGGACAAATAAATTTTTGGTTGCCTTATAATTATTTCAATATAAGTTCTGTTTACGATCATTTAATTGTTTAGAATATGCTACAACAAGCATCTTTTTTCATATAAACTTTATGATGACCCTGACGCCTTTAATTTAATCAAGATTTGAGCCCCCAAATCTCAGCCAAATTTGATATTAGAGAAAAGTTTTTAAGTAAAACATGGTTATTTTAACTTGTTCTTAAATGATTTTATTTTATAATAATAAACATCATCTAAATTAGGTGTCATAATGACACTGTTTTTGCCGAAAAAAAAGGTAAGTTTTGCATCCCCTTTCCTTTACTCTAACCATGTACACACATGATTATATTCCTACTTACTTATCCCCACATATCCTATAAATTCATAGGTGTGTTTGTTGGGTTAACCTTCTTTCACCCAGACAGCAACGGATCAACATAGTTTTTTGAAAAGAGGTGGTGGTGACACTCTCAAATGGATGAATAATAACAATTTACATATTAATATTAATAAGATGAAATGAATACAATAGCATTCATATAATTCTAATTCTATACCTCTTAAAATTAAATATAATAATGAGACAATTGATGCAGTAGATTCAATTAAATGTCTGGGCATAATGATTGACAAGCACCTTAATTGGAGAGACCAAATTAATCAAATATGTAATAAATTAAACCATTTTGTGTTTGCCCTTAAATGGTTCATAGATACGATTTCTATAGAAGAGGCATTAACGGCTTACCATGGAAATGTGTCTTCAGTAATATATTATGGCTTGATTCTGTGAGGAAAGTGGTTTGATTGATAGAGTATTTGAAATTCAAAAAAATTGCATAAGGGTGATGTGTAATGCTCGGTTAGTCGACAGCTCTCCTGTTATTTAGAAACTGAATATTTTACCACTACCGTGCGTTTCCATGAGAGACATATGTGTCTTCGTCAACTACCACCGAGAATATTTTATGAAACGGAGTCAAGTCATTAAAAGGCAGACAAGGGCATGTATGTCTCTTTTGTACAAACCTCCCTGTCGCAAGGATATGTACAAACAAAATATATTTAACACGTTCAGTACGGCATCGGGTCGAAAGTAACCGATGGTAAGTAACCAGCTAAAAGTTAGCTAAATAGGCTGCCGTACTGAACGTGTTAATATGAGCATTGTAGTTTTACTTGACAGAATGGCTAATGGAGAAATGTGTTTACAGTGTCAAGGAATATTTAGCCACTTGAATTTGTATTATTATTGACTAGAATTTATATAATTGAAAAGTATTTTGGAAATAGAATATTTAGGTACAATATTTGGATGCAGTTCTACTAACGGGAACCAACCCACAAAGATTAAGCAATAACTGCTGAATACAAGTGCTTTCATTTTATAACTAAGACTGTGTATTACTGAATTCTGACAAATAAATGAATTTTGTTTTTTTTTTATTTGGTAGTAACATAACATAAGCTAGGTATTTTTAATTTTAAGCTCAAATTATTATACAGTTCCCAATGGAACTGCAATAACCAAGATTTACCCATACCAAATTGTGGACTGTGTTATAAAGAAAAATTATAATAGATAAAAAGCCATTTGTTCAGTAAGTAGGCCGCACGGGCACTTTAACCTGTCAAGAATCCACCATGAATATATACAAACATACAACAATAAAGATAACCTTTCTCTTTACTATACTAAATTTTTGTTTTATTTTAGATTGTATGTTTTATTACTTATTTTACAAACTTGCATTTTCTTTCATTTAACAAAATGTTTTGGTGACTGAATTACAGAACCCAGGTGTAATATCTATGTTAAACCCGAACGCTTTTGGGAAACTACATCCATTTTGGGTAACCCAGACGACGGCAGCACTTAATGGTATTTACCGAAGTAAAATAAACTGATACACTTCCAAGGCAAGGCCATCAACGGCAATATTAAGCTTTAAACTAACCTTCTGAATCAAAATCGAAGTCTGGCAACTTGGTGTATTTTATTATGGTCCGTTTGCTATCGGGAAAAGATGCATTATTAATTTGTAGAAAGATCACTTCTTTATCGGCATCAAGTCCCGGAGAATCCGGAGCATCCATTATGCTCACTGACAATTTTCATAAGGATATCATATTACACACCCCACATAATGTTGAAATGATTTTATACAGACTACTAATCACAAATTAAGGAACAGTATATGTATATATGTATATATCTAATGTTAAACTGGTATTTTCACATCTTTTTTCTAATAATATCGTTTTTGATTGCATTATCTCAACATGACATTATGATTTTTCTGAGGGCGTTTATTTACTTGGTTTGTTCAGCTTCTAGGGTTTTAGCAAAACAATCTTGCAAAGAGGTAATAATTTTGGCCCGTATTCTCCTAATCGAATATCGAACTTATGCTAGTTTACACGGAGGCAGAACAGTGGACAGGAGAGTACTGCTGAACTGCTGTGTGGACACACACGCCGAAACAGAACAGAACTGGTTTCTGCCGTCCGTGTCACACATTAGCAGTACTACTTGGTCTGCTGTCCACTGTTCTGCCTCTTTGTGAAACCAGCGAATATCGAAGACTCATTACATCTTACAATTGGACATGTTACTATTGGTTAAGATCAGTTAATGAAAATGATGAAATTCTTTTATCAAAAAATATAATTTCCTATTACAAGATTCGCTGAATTTAATAATCATTTAGGAATCATTCGTCGGAATTTGAATGTCGCATGTCGCTCATACAATTCACGAGTTTTAGTTTGACGAAGCGGTGGTCTAGTTGATAGTGACATTACCTACGAATTTAGCGGTCCCGGGTCAAATCCTGGTAAGGGCAGATATTTGTGTGAAGAGTGCGAACATTTGTTTTTAGTCATAGATGTTCTCTGTGTATTTTAGTATATATTTCTCTATACATATAAGCATTCATGCCGTTGTCTAGTGCCCTTACAAGCCTAGAACGTAGTTTGCGACCATGTCCTTTGACATTAACTTATTTAATTTAATAATTATTTTAAATACAAGCTTACTACTCCATACCACTTAAGTACTTATTGAACCCTTTTCCCCCAAAGTTCACCTTTGTAATTATTGTTTTTATTTCTAATTTGTATTATTTTTAACATGTGAATACTATACTGTATGTAACCTATAACTTATATGTGTGGCATGTTTGTTAATGTAAGTTGGTTATTAAATAAATAAATAAATATATTTTTGTTATAATTCCTGCGTTTTGTATTTCTTTTTATTCTAGTTCAATAGTATACATACATACATACATACTCGTACATATATTGAAAATCGTTTCACCTTTGTCAATGTACCTAACTGATTCTTTTATAAACCTTTTTCCACGTTTCCCGCTCTTTTTCGCACGAAAATTGTATATCAAAGTAATGTTATAGTCTGTCAAGAAAGTCATGACATTGAAACTATTGTATAATTGATCCAAATAGCTCAATTACAGTACAATATAGTATTATACCTAGTCTGTTTACTGTATTATTTATAATGCCATTTTATACTGTAATTTAACTCTTTTGATCAATTAAAAAATCATTTTCATTTCATGACTTTCTTGATAGACTATAGCTTCATCACTTTATCTTCATGTCAGTCTAGAATAACGAGTGAGTAGGTACCCAAAGTTTCGAATTTAATGGTTCATACATCGTCGTGATATTCATTCCATACCACATGCCCCGGGCTGCATACGAAAGGTTGTGGCATACCGAAAATATACAAACTTTAAATAACTAATAATTAAAATAAAATAGCGGGCGGCGAATTTCCGCTCGGCCCCGGGCGGCGAAAACCCACGGTACGCCACAGGGTGCCAATTCTCATGACTTCGAGATTGGTACAAATTCGAGATATCTCGAAAAAAAACTTGCCACAATTTAGATTAACACTTCATTTTTCACGATTTTTCCGTCCTAGGAAAGCAGCTAGAAAAAACTAGGACCACCAATGTTAAAGGAATCTTGATTCGCTACCTACTTGTATATAAATGTTTTATGTTTTATTCTTTTACTTTTTAGTTTTTTCGTTTAAAATGTTGTTGTGTTGCAGTGTTTTTGTCAAAGAAATGTTGTGAATTTGAGTTTGTATCTTCGACTTCAACTTTCAACGAATTTTTCTTTCTTCAACTTTCTTTAAATTCTTTGCGAATGTAAATAATAAAATACGGTTAGGGTCCACTGACTTAATTATCCGTCATTAGACCAAACAAACATTTTTACTACATCAAATTTTGAATTGAATTCTGTTCGCAATCGGACTCTGGGACTGAAAAGTCTAAGATCGGACCCAAGAATATATGGTGTTTATGGTTTTACTTAGTCAGTCATAGACAACACCTTGTTACAATTGCGATTAATGAAAAATGGAAATTTTCACTAACAAAAATCAATTTACCCATCTGTAAATCAAAGTTTAGATAATCCCGGGACTGAACTCTAAATAAGTGCGGCAGTTCTGTGTTTTAAGTTGCAATTAATCTGTGTTGTGAGTAGACAGTATAAGGACAAATTGAATGGCTAATCTCGGTGATGTTTAATGAAGTCAGACATAGTGGACACTTTGTTGTTCTAATGTAGGCATATAGGTACTCATTTATTCGAAGTGGCAAGTTTCGCTTTTTATAATTTTGTACAATATCCCGCAACAATGCTGTCGTTGGGATTCCATCATAGATTTAAAAGATATTATGATGCGATGGACAATGTGTTTTTCTATTTTTGAGAAGAAGTGGTGAACTTGTCTACATTGATTGTTAGGTATTCATATATATTTACTCTCAGCAGGTGAGTAAATTTCATTACTTTTATGTTTTACTAATTAGCAATTAGGTATGATGAAGAGGCCCTCTATAAATAATTATAAATTTGTCGGGACGATGCAAATGCGCATGTGAAGTGATAGAAGGGGATGCAATGTTTTGACGTGCTGTGGAGTGGCCCCCGTGGGTGGCGCAGCGGTCTACCTTATTCCCGGGCGGCAGGGAATGGTGTTAATCCATATTTTATTCCATCTTACGTTGTTAAAAACATTTCCCTCCAGAAGTGGTTTTTAAAAATAGTTCTTCATATTACAATGTTTAATTTACCTAAGCTGTGACCATGAGAAGACTTGCTTTAGAGGTTGATAATTTTTTACCATTCTACCTACATTTGGTTTTGTTTTCACCCCTGGAATTGTTAACATACTAACTCTCAAGATTCACATAATCTGATATTTTATCATAAGATAAACCTCAGTGTTTACAATTACTGTTTGTGAAGTTGGATTCTGTATAGGGTAATTGCGCCGATTTTTCGTCCTGCTCCAATTTTAATCTTTTAGATCAAAAGTTTAGAATAATAGCTTAAATTTTAGCTCTTTAGATCAAAAGTTTAGAATAATAAATTAAAAACAGCATAGCACATGTTTGGTCTGTTTGGGGTCCTTAGTACCAAACCATTCAATTCATGACAATAAATATATTTAATTAACTAGGTACTGTCATTAAATGCTGGTAGTTGGTGTTTAGTTTTTGTGTTAGGAAAGTGTTGTTGAGGTCCTTGAAAATACGGAGTCAAAGAGATTTTACACCAAGGTTTTTAAGTGTTTCTGTGTGCTTGTGCTAGGTTTTTTGTGCATAAGGCTCAATTAGAGCATAATGTACTTAAAATAATGTGGTAATCACTTAATACCTACTAATTGATTTACTGTATATTAGATACACAATCCCGAACAAAATACTTCTGTAAAATGACTCAAAATTACATTGACTGCTATACTCAGATGTATATGCTAATATCAATCAATTTTACAATGTAAATAATGTGAGATAAATCAATGCAAAATAGAACTCAATGCCTTGAACATTAAGTGACAAATTGTCAAACTTACTTTTAAAAATATTAAATAGTTTTTAGTGAAGTGGTGAACACCATAATGTTCACCAATACTTTATGTCAAAAGTAATTGTTTGTTTGGTGCAAGTGATTGGAGGCAGTTACAAAATCTATTTGATAAATCATAGTAGATTTGTGTTTGCACAGTTTTATCGTAGGGTGTGGATTTGTGGATGGAAGTCAGAGCCATTCAGTTTATTCAAAAAGCGGTATATGCGGACGCGGCGCACGTCAATAAATGTCGCATGAAGATTGTAGTGGAACCAGTGAGCTATTGGAAAAGTTGATCCAGTGCTACAAAAGTGAAGTTTGCTTGTGGAATATGATAAGTAGAAATTATCAAAACCGCATTTTTAAAAATGGTGCCTACAACAGGCTAATTGATAAGTAGACCCCGCTATCGGAGGTGCAAAATGGTAGCTGTCAAGTTCTTAGGGTTGGGTAAAAATATTCATGATGTCGATATCGATATTCTTACTTTTTCTGTACAATGAGTTTTATATGTACCTATACCATTTTTTAGACTACAATTTAACATGTTTTTTTAGAAGCCATGATAATCATTGTCATCAGAAATGTAAATAAAAATAAATAAGGCTCAGATATAATGGGTTTATTGTTGAATAAACGTGTGGTTGCCGGCTTAGAATTGTGCCACTCCATGTCTTCCCGTGGAAGTCGTAAGAGGCAACTAAGGGAATAAAGGCTTGTAGTACTGTTAGGCGATGGGCTTGCTACCTGTCACTAATATACACTGTTAAACATCTTAGCCTAATTGTGCAAGTTGTGGTTACAGAGTTATCAACAAGTTTTTAGAGTTGTTGGTAATTCTGTAGCTCGGCCTACCCCACACTGGGAATGAAGGCGTGAAGGTATGTATGTATGTATGTATGTATGTATGTATGTATGTTATTTATAGAAATGAAAAATGTTTAACACATTCATTTTGTAATTATATATTCCTGTTTTATAAAATAAACACGTTTAATTAAAGTCCTAAACTCTCATTATGGCAAAGAAAAATTATCGACGTATAGCTATAATTATCGACTTATAGCTAGTATTTCAAAATAATTTTTACCCATCCCTAAGAAATTGACAGCTACCATTTTGCACATCCGATAGCGGGGTCTATTGATAAGCACAAAGCTATTCACCCTAATGCCAACAGTGGGGTGGTGAAGAAAACAAATAAACATCAAAAGCTTGAATGAATGGTTTGACTAACCTTTTTTGATATTATAGGTGATAATAATAGAAAACTTGGCAGGAGCAACCTGTAGCTAATAAATAACCTCAGTGTTGCAGACAATTTTTCAAGAGGACTTGATTGTTTCTCTTGTCATCACTGCAATGTATTAGTGGAGTGGCTAAATTCAGACAAATATTGTCAAAAATAAGTTACTTCATTCATCCTTAAAAAGTTATGCCAATCTTTTGGGGCGAATTTCAACTCATATAATAAATTAATATGAGAGTGGGTATTAAACATCCCGTGATGTAGTCGCAGTGCAAAACACCAACAACAAAGGGCACCGCACGGAAAGTATAAAAAAAAAAAAATTGGTAAATTTTTATATAAAAAATATATGTTACGTGTCTTGATCAATTTACAAAAATACTTGAAGGGCAATAAAATTATATGACCAATTTTTAAGAAAAAAATATTTAGCGAAAATTCATGTGGATATTATAGTTCCATAGAAAAAATGTATGGAGAAAAAAAAGGCTGTTTTGAACGAAAATTTTTTTTTAAATGTACACAAGATATGTTTGAATTTGAATAATTTATGTTTACAATAAAACAAGTTGTAAAAAACCCATTTTTAGGGTTCCGAAGTCAAACTAGGAACCCTAACCCCCTTACTTATAAACTTGGAATAAGCTTGGAATAGTTTATGCCATGCTTTGTCACTTTCTGTCTGATGCAAATGTCACAATTACAGATAAAGACAAAGCATGGCATAAACTATTCCAAGCTTATTCCATGTTTATAAGTAAGGGGGTTATAGTTTTGCCATGTCTGTCCGTCCATCCTTCCGTCCGCACCCTAGCTCAGAGACTAGTACTAGAAAGCAATAATTTGGCATAAATATACAATTAGTTATGCAAAAAAAGGGCTAAAATGAAATCTTGAAAAAAAAAAAATACATACACATACATACATACATACCTTCACGCCTTCATTCCCAGAGTGGGGTAGGCAGAGCTACAGAATTACCAACAACTCCAAAAACTTTTTGATAACTCTGTAACCACAATTTGCACAATTAGGCCAAGATGTTTAACAGCGCATTAGTGACAGGTTGCAAGCCCATCGCCTAACAGTACTACAAGCCCTTATTCCCTTAGTCGCCTCGTACGACATCCACGGGAAGACATGGAGTGGCACAATTCTACCCCGGCAACCATACGGGGAAAAAAAAAATATTATCGAAAAATTGTTTTATATGGGTATGTAAAACAATTTTTCGATTAAGGTATCCGTTTATGAAATACTAAGCTATTATATATATATATATACTAAATTTTTGTTAGTCAAGTGAAAAACAACTAAAACTACTAATACTAACATTCAGAAAAATATCTTAAATTAAAGCATATACAGGGTGTTACAAAAATACCCGTAAAGCCGAAAGGGGGTTGAATGGTGCCTTATAACAAGTCCATTTACAATATTTGAGAACCGTACTATCACTGTATGACTTACCGCCAAAAAAAATAAAACCATTATGTTTTTCATTGATGTGCAAACCCTATTTCAGTAAAATTAAAGAGAGAGAGAGAGAAACAACGCAGAATGTTTATGTACATTTTTACCTAATTCGCGAAACATATTACAAGTCGAGTTTTGGAAGATTTGAAACAAAGAAACCTAAACTAACACTTACTTTTTCGTAATGAACGTCAAATTTACAGGAACGGCTCAAGTGAGCTCCGCCTTGCACAATGCACAACCTCCGATACAGTTCGCGAGCACGATTTAAATTGCTATCTTCATGGCCTACGCATAACATCATATCGTATTATTCCGAGTTAGAAAAAATCGTCATTTTGGAAAAAAATATGGAAAAACACAGATCAATTGTAGAATATCGATAAGAAGATTTGAAATTGACAACATAATATTTATTTTCCGTTTTGACGTTTTTTGAATCCAGTACTTTAAAACAGAAAAAGCATTAAAGTTGTGAATTATTAAAATTGGTAGGTAGGCATCTCTGTTTAATAAATCAATGCTAACTCCGGTTCCCTGACATGACAGCTTAATAGGGTTGACAATATTTTTGGCTTTGATAATTTATTATATACTGGGTGTCCCAGAAACCAACGTCAACCCGTCTAGGGCTGATAGAGCAGCTCATAAGCTATCGATTTAACCCCTTTATATGTTCAGCAATTGTTATTAGTTTCCGAGATATTGATCATTTTAATCAGAATTTTTGCCATTTTTCCTTATGTCCGTGGTATGAAAAAACCCTAAATTCATGTATTAATTCATATTTATTTTAGTGTTTTCTTGCATGATTAGAATCACTGTGAAATAAGGAAGTTTTTAAAGCTACATGCCAATTTCTTTTTTATTACAAATGTTTGAGTAATCGCACAGAGTTACTTTCTCCATACTAAGAAAACCCCGCGTTTGTTTTTCACCAAGTATGGAAAAACAAACTTTGCGTGTTTTCTCAAAAAGTTTTAATGAAAAAAAAATTGGCATGTAGCTTTAAAAACTTCCTTATTTTACAGTGATTCTAATCATGCAAGAAAACACTGAAAAAAATGTTAATTAATACATGAATTTAGGGATTTTTCGTAGCACGGACATAAGGAAAAATGACTAAAATTCCGATTAAAATGATCAATATCTCGGAAACTAATAACAATTGCTGAACATACATAGGGGTTAAATCAATAGCTTATGAGCTGCTCTATCAGCCCTTGACGGGTTGACGTTAGTTTCTGGGACACCCTGTATATAAAAATCAATGCCATTTTTCGTTGTAATTTTATAACTCAAGAACGGGCTCACCTATCCAAACCGAATGTTTAGTCTTTGTCCGGACTATTTAGTAGATGGTTTATGTGAAGTTTGCACAAAATCGGTCGAGCGGTTCTTAATTTATCACATTTTTTGTAACAAATGAATTGAAAGTCAGAAATTTGCAGCGGGGCGAAGCTGCTGGCGGGCCGCTAGTTTATTATATTTTTTACGGGGTATTTTGTAACACGTTGTATAATGAATTTACAAGGAAAACTATCACTATTAAGTAGACTTAAGTGGTTGTTGAGTTACAATCGGTTTAGATGTTTAACCTACCAAAAATTTATTTGCGGTGGTAGTAAACTGAAACTGAAACGATGTATGGGGATAACAGTTTTCTAACGGCACAGTTAAGTTTGTCGCGATGTCTAATTTGTAGGTAGTAACGGCTTCGGAACCCTACACCGACATGCTCTTGCCCGGTTTTTCTTAATAGCTCTGCCATTTTTGCAAAGTACGCGAGGTTAATTTTATTTTAAATATTAATATCACTTTCAATCATGAAATGCTTAAAATTAGATCCATAGAAAAGGGTATTCTTTCGAATAGAAATTAAAAACAAAGCAATTTTTTTTTGGTGTATCCCAATTCTTCTGCTGATCCATTTTCTTTGCCAAAACTTTTTAGGTTTCTCGATTTCAACTAATACCTCATTCTCGATTTCTGAAGCTATGACCTCGACTAGCCCATTATTCTATCGTTGTTCGTCTTCCATTTTGTTCCACACTTTGCACATGCACAAAGTGCAAACGATTGCTTAACATTTAACACTTATCATCGTAAAAACTTGTTAACTTATCGTATGATACTTCACACCTGCACTTGCTACTTCAGTGTAAACAACCCTTAACTGTCATACCTGTCGTACCTGATTTTTAATGACCAATTTGATGTCACCCTGTATAGTTCATAGAAAAACAATAACTATTAAGATTGGCACAGTGTGATTGGTGTGGTACTGAACCCTCGGTGCGCAAGTCTAGCACTTGAATGTTTTTTTCCTCTTATTTTTGTTATTTCCTCCTACTCACAGATATTTAATGTTGCAGTTCAGCCCAATCATGGCGGTGAAGAAACACGAGCTGGTGCACGACAACCGCAACCAGCTTGACCTGAAGTCACTTGCACAGTACATAAAGTTGATGAACGAGCAGCCTAACTACTTGCCACCTCCAAATGAGCTCGTCAAGAATTGCCAGGATATTGTAAAATGTCTTTGTAAGTTCTGTTAATTTAATTGGCACATGAGGTGTTGCTATTTATGACTTGAAAACGTGTATAAATTTGGTTGGGTAAGGGATAATCCAGGTCAGGATTGCCAGGGCAATTGCGAAAAACTATCAATATTTCTTAAAAATACATGGTTCGCACTTGCCTCGTTGACGCACTTGGTGAAAGGCCTTCTTTGTATCTAAATCTGGATATTTCTTAAGAATTAAATATTTTACTACAGTGACCTTTATTTAGGACACACCTTTAAAATCACCATACGTTTTTGAAATTATTGAAATTATTGATAATTTGAAGATAAATTCTAGCTCTTTACTAGACGGAATCATGGCTAAATTGATTATTGTTGGTGAACTCACTAAATGTGTTCATTCCGACACCGTTAACGATATCAATTTTAGCGGATAGTACGCGGGTAGATTTGTTTTTAAATTCTTAAATAATAAATTTTCAAATAATGTAAATTTAAACTTTGCAGTTTGGCTATATGCCGCATCTACCATAGTCGCATGGTAGGTACTGGTTGCCCTAGTGTCTTATCTCTCCAAGCTGCGAGTATTGAATGAAATTGTTTATTCCGGAAAACTCCATAGAAAGCACAAAAAAACAATAATGGCACCATTTAAACTTAACTAATAAACTAAACTAGAGTAAATAAACCACCACTAAACCTGCACGCGCATATTCCTTGCCGCAGCACAGGTGTAGTGTGACCACAATTCCATTGTGTAGACGCTAGTGCAGAAACTTATGAACAGTTCCCTTGTGACACCTTCGCTGTACTCGGCGAACCTTCTGGCTAGCAGATTCGCACTCCGACTTATTGGGATTGTATTTCATGTTATGCTGGCTAGCGTATGTTTCGCATTCGGCCAGTAATTTTCGCATAGCTGCCGCCGATGGAGCAAGCAGGACCATATCATCCGCGTACGACAAGTGGTTTGCCAATGTACCATTAATGGAGCAGCCTATCCCGGTCTCCGTTAGGCCCTGTGACAGGCCATCCATGTACCCATTAAACAATGCTGGTGACATGCTACCTCCCTGCCTTACGCCACTTATTGAAGATGCAATGCAAAGCGACTAAGCCAAATAACAAGTTAAATCGTAGAGACTTGGTATATGTACAACGATAAGAAGAGATAACCCCAAAGGTTTACAACGATATTTTATAATCTACTAGCGACAAGCCCTCGCGTTGATTCGGTTTATGTGAGTTTTCTGTGACACCCGTATCTACCCGTACATAAACCAGAATGTATTATACATAAAAACCTGCCTCTCGAATCACTCTCTATTGCTGAAAACTGCATTAAAATAAGTTGAGTAGTTTGATCTAATCTAACAGACAGCGGGAGCGACTTCATATTAGATATACTATGTAAATATTTAATTACTGTAATATTTTAGACGCATATTAACTTATTTCGCTCTATCAAATTAATATAATTGGTTTTTGATTGAAATGATTAGTTAGTGGTGGGACTCCCACCGTGGGAGCCATAAATAACAAAGAGTATTATTACAAGCCTTCTCTGTACAAAATAATTATAGTTATAGTTGTCATTATTCTTTCACTCTTAAACTTAACATTATTATTATCATACACCGGATTGACGGGGCAAAAATGTACCAGTGCTAGTGATGCATATCGACTAAGTTAATCAACAACTTTATTCGTGACATATGGATCTTACATTTCTTACAAAAGTAAGTCGTACCTTTATATCTGAATGATCAGCTTCCCATGAAGATATTTTTTTTTTTTTTTTTCTGTTTCTTTATCCGCAATCAGTCGCCAGACTATAAGCGAATTGGTGGAATTATAATTGGCATGCGGTAGGAGCGGCCAGTGCCGCGCCTTCCCATTCAGAGGAGGTGGTCCCGCTTCAGTCTTTTGACCACCTTAGACGTATCAAGTAGCTCAGCAACGAGCGGGTTCGGATGGGTAGATAGCCGATCTCTATGTACTTTTTTTAAACGACTAATCTCTTCAGATATAGTAGGCAAGTTGAGATATTTATGAATTTCCTCATTTCTGGTGTACAGTCAGCGTCAAAAGAAACTGATCACTTAAATACCTTGTCGCTTTACTGTCATATAAGCAATGTCAAACAAGATTGTCTAATGTGTTAATGCGATAAAGTACAAAAGTAGCTTGAAGTGACCAGTTACTTTTGACGCTGACTGTACCACGGCGCATTGGTTACTATCCGAAGAATGGCATTTTGCACTCGTTGCAGGCAAAGTATGTTAGTCTTGCTCGCTACACCCCACAATTGGATCCCGTATGTCCAGATGGGCTTAAGGACCGAGTTATATATAAGCAGCTTGTTGTCTACTGATAGCACGGAGTTTCGCCCCATGAGCCAGGATAGGTTGCGGAATCTGTGGTTAATTTCATCTCTCTTCTTTTTTATGTGGTCCTTCCATGTGAGCCGCCTGTCGAGATGGAAGCCAAGATACTTGACACAGTCAGTATGGGTTAAGGGCTCGCTACCAAGTGTTACTGAAGGGCAGTTAAGTTTTCTTAGAGTAAAAGTGGTATGGGTTGACTTGGTTGCGCTAGCACGAATACGCCATTTTGAGAGCCAGTTATTTGTCCTATCTAGCAAATGTTGGAGTCTTTTGCTAGCCATTGAAGGAGATTCATCTACAGATAGATAAGCAATGTCGTCAGCATAGGTCGCCGTAGTTACTTCTTTTGATGTGGGTAGATCTGAAGTGAAAATGTTATACAGGACTGGACCTAGGACTGAGCCCTGAGGTACTCCAGCCTCAATATCATGTAGAGTGGATCTGGCATCCCGCTGCTTGACTTGAAAAGTTCTGCCCGTTAAGTATGAGTCCATTAGAGGAAATATACAGTGAGGAAGCCTCTCTTTGATCTTTGTTAACAGACCTTTATGCCATACTCGATCAAATGCCTGTTGAACGTCCAAGAAAGCAGCTGAGCAGTACTGTTTACGTTCATAACACTGTCTTACTGTGTGGTAGACCCTGTGAACTTGTTCAACCGTTGAGTGGGATTTTCGGAATCCAAACTGATGTGGAGGAACAACATCGCAGTCCTCCATTAGGGGCTTCAGGCGACTGAGGAATATTCTTTCCCATAGTTTTGACATAACTGGCGTTAAGCTTATTGGCCTGTAAGATGTGGGTTCTTGTGGAGGTTTTCCATGTTTGTGGATCATAATTATTTGTGAGATCTTCCAAATAGACGGATAGTGGCATGTTCTAAAAATACCATTGAAGAGACAGGTAAGAAACGTTATGCATTTCTTTGGAATTTCTTTCAGTATATCGCTGGTAATCAGGTCGAACCCTGGTGCCTTATTAGATTTCAACATCCTTATTTCTCTGGCAACCTCTCTCGGAGATGTCGGTTTGATCGGTAGGGACATTTGGAAGTCTTGGGTCAAAGTGTTCTCTAGATCTGAGTCGTCGGTTACGCCATCATTTGGTGTAAAGACGGCGGCCAGATGATCTGCAAACACTTCTGCTTTCTCAGAGTCTGTGGCAGCCCAACCACTTTGGGACCTTATTGGTGGGAATGATTCTTGAGGTTTGTTTAGGTTTTTCGTCGCTTTTATCATTTCGCGTCATTTCTAGTTTATTCTGTAGAGTCGAGTTGACTGAATCTTTTATTATCGCCTTTAACTCTTTGGCTGCCCGGTTGTAAATAGTTTTGTCTAGGGGACATCGAGAATTTTGCCAATTCCGCCTTAGTCGACGTTTATCAAGAATTTTTTGTTTGATATCTAATGGGTTCGAGCGTGGCTTAGGTGTGATTTTTTGAAATGAAGAGGTCATCCAAGCAGCTACTTGAATGAGGTTAGTAATGTATTGGCAGGCTTTATCGATCTCCTTTTGATTTTTCAATGAAATTGATAAAGTAATATTGTCATCAATAAATGCCCGAAAGCTGTCCCAGTCTGTTTTGTGGTTAGTCAAAGACTCCCCTTTTTCACGAATGATCACAACTGTGCTTAAGGTCAGGATCACCGGGGTGTGATCAGAAGATCCATCTAGACTGCTCTCAATGCTTGTGTAAAGGCGATCCACACCCCTAGTAACGAAGAAGTCCAGAAGGTCGGGTAATTTATTAGGGTCACTTGGCCAATATGTTGGTTCGCCACTCGACATGGGTTGCAACCCATTCACGTCGATGCACCGTTTTAGTTCACGCCCCCTGGTAGTTGCGCAACGGGAACCCCAGTATGTGTGCTTAGCGTTCCAGTCTCCGCCACTAATGAATCTGCAGCCTAGAGTCCGAAAGTATTCTCTAAACATGCCCTCGGTGATCTTGTGTCTTGGTGGGCAGTACACAGAGGAGAGGACCATTGTACCGGCGCGATCTTCTATCCTAACAGAGGTCGACTGCAGGTGGGACGTAGAGTAGGGTTCGATATGTGAGTGTTTTATGCTTGATCTTATTACCAGAGCCGTGCCAGCGTGGGCACGGCCGTCAGGATGGGAAGTGAAGTAAATGTTATAGCCTTCCATGCGGAAGGAGCTCGATAAAGTGGCATGCGCTTCGGATATTAAGATGGCATCTATTTTATTTGCAATCAATATATTTCGTAGTTCGTCGATGTTGGGGGCTAATCCATTTATGTTCCAGGTCGCAATGCGCAGTGATGCCATTTATGAAGCAAGCTTGGAAATGACTGTTGTCAGCAGTCCCATCAGACTGCTTATTTGTTGAATGAGGATGTCAATCTTCTGACTTTGTTTGAGCAGTAGCTGTTCTATTGTTAGATTTTGTTGAGTTATGTTTGAGTAGTTTTCCGCCTCTGGTGGGTGTGGCAGTTTGGAGGAGCTTGCAGTAGCATGCGAGTATGTACGTCTTGTCTGGTGCTCGCTGCGTTGTGTAACAGCGTTGTCTTTAAGTTGGTAGTCTTTTCGCGGTATATCCGCTATGGTCCTGGCAATGTTAGGAAAGATCTGAGGGTCATTAGTGTCTGGAGGCCTTTGAGTGATCTTTTCGGCGTTGGTGTCTGTAGTTTTGATCGACTTTTTTGAATAGTTGGTATCTCTTCTGGCCTTAATTTCTTTGTACACCTGGCAGCCCTTATAGTTTGCTGGGTGATCACAGGAACATAGGGCACACCTAGCAGGAGTGTTTCTATCCTTCTTTGAGCAATCTTTGGTTTGGTGGCCTTCACCACATTTAACGCACCTGTATGGTCTCAGACAATTGTTTTTGCTATGGCCATATTGCTGGCATCGCTGACACTGGACAATCATTTTGGATTTCTTTGCATCTTCAATTTTTACTCGTTGGTGAAAGATGAAGTCTATCTTTTTAACATCCCTGTTTGCAATCTGTGATTCTAAATTTACGAAGAATGTGGATGTAGGCTTTTTCTCTGGGCCGTATCGGGAGTTGATAATTTCTCCCCTGACTCTGTTGCCCGTCCTCTCTATGGCCTCGACTATAGCTGCATGAGGGGTTGTGTGGTGCAGGTTTCTGATGACTATTCGATAGCACTTGTCATCTTTGTTTGTGAATGTATGGGCGATAAGACCATTTTGTCTAATGACGTCTATAATTTTTTTATAGTTCTCAGCAGTATCCACAAGAATCCGGAGCAGGTTCTTATTAACGATCCTGTATGTAAAATTTTTCGCGTTGACTGAGAAAACCAGAAGTTTGGTCAGCTCATTTACATCCTCTATGCCGTAGAGCACGATCGGTGGTGGTTTACTTGGTAGTTTAGGCTTTGCGACAGCGGGCTCCTCTGCTTGATCCATTGGGAGAGCACCATATCGGTTCTGAGTTACAATTGTTGCGTCACCAGCTGGTGGTGGCGAGTCAGAGATTTTCCGTTTTTTATTATTCGTCCCCGGCACACGCTGCCATGGGGGCGGTAGAGGTGCTTTCCCAGTGGGGACGATAGTTGATGTTGAGGGTTGAGCATCATCAGTACGTGTCACATGACCATCTCGTTCAATTTCAGTTGAAGGCATGCCTTGGAAGGAGTTGCTCCTAGGTCTTGCTTCAAAAAGGGCTTTATGAAAGACTTGTTGGCTGTAGACTTTGCGGCCAGCATTGTTTTGTTGTGCCTGGTCACCCTCACTCATTATGGGGAATTTGTTGTTATGCTACTGGCAACACTATTTGTAGAAAAATTGATGTGGGTAGGTAGGGTGATACATATTGTATTGTAAATAGAGAGGGTAGGTGGATGATTAGCAAATATGCCAAGTGTCACTCGCGTCTATATTTTCACTGTTTTTAACACTTTCCAAACAGTCTAGTTGCGAGAAAACGCTAATCCACAGGAGTTAAAAGGTAATGTTCACTGTTATACTGTTTATTTCACTTTAGGATAGTTTTAGATAATAAATATCAAAAATCTACGAGAGCACAATGCACACTCTTGACAGTTGACAGTTGATTTCCATGAAGATAAACGATATTTTTTCTTTCGAGGCATTTTTAAATGACTTAAAATACAAAGAGGTTCTCAATTCGTCGGAATGCTAAAGAATATTGTTGTACTGAATGAATTTGTTATTCAATGTAATTTCAATGGTTGTGAAAAGTGACCCGAGTCCAGAGTCAATGTCAGATACCGGTTGTTTATTGTTGCGAAAAGTATAAATAAAAGAGGTTTGCACATGATTAAAAGGTATTCAAACTTGGCCATTACTTATGATAATGATGATTAAAAATTGTTTTTTATCCGTAGATATACGTAGTCGTAGTACTACTACATTTTTGCCCCCGTCAATCCAGTTATGATTATTATCCCCAAATTAGTGGCGTGAGGTGTGCTCTTGTACAGTGCTCCAAATGCCTCGATCGCCACGGCTAACGTAAGGAAATGGTAGTCCTGTACCTACATGTATTGTTACATACGTGTGCAGCTCGCACGTCGGGCAGTGACGAGCAGCTGTGGCAGCTGCTACAGTCCATCGAGGAGTTCCTTCACCGAGTAGTTAACTCCGTGCACAGTGGACTCCGCCACGAGATCATCACTGCAGTTCTTGACAAGTTCTACTCTTTTATCTTCGATCCACGTGAGTACTAGACTATCGAGCAAAATGCGATAATGCTAAACGCAGTGATCAAATCGCTGACTGTAGTGGCATTTTCACGAAACTATGCAAGTAGCTTACATACATTAAATTTTAAGAAGTTAGCATATGTGGTTATCGTGGGAGCAAAAACGATTTGATAGTGCTGAAAGATTATAACAAATAGGCAATAACAGAAGTGACACTCGTATCGAGAAACGTTTATATATCTTACCTCCGTACTTGACTTGATTGGGGGCCCATTTCTCAAAGCTTCATAATATGTATTAGTGTTTTGTCTGGTATACTGCCGTTTGGGAAAAATATTTTTCGCCAAATTTCACTTCCCAAAAAACTTTTCGCAGTAGTTTCATTTCCCAAACGAATCTTAGCACATTTACGTTTCGCATTTTTTTTATTTAGTCAAATTATCATTTGGCATCATTTTACTCTGTCAATTTTTATTAAGATTAACTTTTATTAAGCAAATGATTTCCTTTGGCAAATATTATAATCCAAAAAATTGTTTGTTCAAATTATTACTTCGCACAAAAGTGTACCTCATTAATCATTGACAAGTTAAAAAAAATAAAGTAGGTTAGGTTAGAACTGTGACCTCCACAGAAACGAACTGCTACCAGAAAAGTAGGTTAGGTTAGGTTAGAACTGCGACCCCCACAGAAACGAACTGCTACCAGAACAGTACCAAAAGTAGGTTAAGTTAGCTTTGAATTGATAGGGTAAATTATTTTACCTGTAAATTATTTGTCCAAGGTACATATGTAATATAATATCAACAACAAGCTACTTAATGCGTAAAGGGAATGCCATATACAAACGAATGAATAGTGAATATCGGCGTGTCAGACACGCAGTAAGAAAACTACCCACGTAAGGAAAAATAATCATACCCTACATTTTATTCAATGAACAACAAGATATACTTAATAAATCGTATGCCAACAATATTTTGGAAAAAGTATGTTATGCGAAACAATACATTTGACTACATGAAATTTGTTAAAATGAAACATGACCAAGTAATTATTTATTAAACAATAATTTGCCAAACTAAAATTCGCTAACTGATAATTTGCTATAAGTTATTTCGCCTTATCATTTTTTGGGAAATGAAAATTTAAGTAAAATAATTTGGGAAGTGTAACTTTGGGAAAAGATTTTTGACCAAACATTAGTGAACCGTTTTGTCTCGTAAATAAACTATTATATCTTTTATGCTTTTGTCGTAAATAAAATAAATTATTAGACATACTTTTTCAGAACCGAGCCCTTGTAGTACATATTTAAAACGATTAGCTTCCCAATCCTAACGTCAATTTCTTCAGTCACTTTTCCAGCTACTTTAGACATTTGTCATTCTTGTTCGATTTGATATATACAAAAAACATACAAAAATATATCTTAATTAAACTGGAGTTTAAATGAAATACTTAACAACTTTATATTTAAAAAGTTTAAACTAACTAGTTTTGGAGAATAATACTGGATTTGGTATAACATTTTTTTTATAAATTCAAGTTGACACGTGGACTTACAGGTAAACGTTTACTCAGTGTGAGACAAGTTTGATTGACCTTTACTAGCGAAAACTTCGTGCTAGATATGAAGAACGTCTTAGAGGCTTGGAATGTACAGGCAGAATATTCCTTTTATACTTACTAAACAGACATTCTGTGATATGTGTTCTTTAATTGATTTGTTTTTGATCCCGCGATAACGATGTTTGGAAATTAGAACCAAAAGATTAATTTTTATTTATCAGTAAATAGGTCAATTTAAAATAAATTAATTACTGAGAACACTTGAATACAGTCGTTTAATATACATTCATTATACAACAGATATTAGAAAATAATAATTAGAATAACTAAGATTACCTAAACATTACATAAAGTCGGGGTCAATAGAAATGATAAAAGATGTAAACAAAACCAAATACTACTTTTGGACATCGCGTGAGGTATATTTAATGTACACCCTTGATTGTTACTTTTACATTCTGTTGAAGATTAAATACCTGTTAACTATATGTTTTTTTTAATCAACACTTGTTTGCAGAAATATTGAGGTTATGTGTCAAACAGTACTGATTTGGGGGAACCTTCTTTTGCCATAGTATCGTTTGTCCTAAAGTCATTTGCCATAACACTTTTGTCATAACGGATGTTAGCCGTAATGTTCAGTACCCATAATGCTTAATTCCCATAATGTATCGATTGTCCTAAAACATTTAAGTCATTATAATAATTGTGGTTCCCTAATCTTTAATGTCCTAATTTTTGATAGTATTAATTTATCTGACACCTTATAACTTAAGTCACAAATTTGCAAGTCATAAAGGTTAACAACACTAATTTTATTAGTAAGATTGCGGTTTGTTTTAATATCGATTGTCTTAAACAGAACCGAATCTCCAACCCCGATTCCACATGGTCTTATATATGCCATACCCCTAGAGTGTATATAAAAAGCCGGAGGCGCAGAGGGAGGGCAGCCCCCGCCAGCTGTAACCAAACCCAGACATCGTGTGAGCCGAAGCCGCGGTGGCGAGCACAAGTGTCTGCGATTGGGTACGCAAGGGCGGAGGTGATGCACTTCCCGTGGTGCCGGAGCAGTCGCGTATTGTAAGGTTTTATTATTATTACTTCAATTTATGAACATAACCCGAACAAAAATGCATTGGAAAGGAAATGGTTCTTCCACTTTCTCCTTTTATGGGGAGTCTCCTCTCCCCTCTCATGGCGCAGAATGCTAAACCAAACTATAAAGAGCTTATTAAGACTAACGAAAACATTATGTCACGTTATCATTAGGACAAATGATAATTAGGAGCAAGAACGTTATGGCAAGTTAAATTAGGATTACAAACGTTATGATAAAAATAAAAAAGGCCAAGTTAATCATTAGGACAAACGATTACTAGGGACAAAAACATTATGTCAAGAGAAAATAGGTCGGAAATGGCAAACAGTCATTAAAGCAAGTGAAATTAGGGTTACAAACGTTATGGGAATACATAGGGAGCCTAAAATATACAAGATTAAATACTCCAGTAACGTTGTCGATTGGAAGTACTGAGTAGTTTGCGACATTCCGATAGTTCTGTTTTTAGCAGACTTGTTTAGGATGTTGGCCCAAAAGCGGCCTGTACACGTAAAGTTCGGACCGCGCGGGAAACGCCACGCGCCGCCGTTCCAATCTTCGATCCGAACCGTACGTGTAAATGCAACTGAAATAGTAATTGATTAAGAACGAAGATTGGAACGGCGCGTGGCGTTTCCCGCGGTCCGAACTTTACGTGTAAATAATAATAAAAAAAAAGAATAATCCAAGTTTGTGACCGAACGAAAAATAAAAAAACCCCGAAAATTTTCGGCTTTTTCAGGTTTTGGCGTTTATAATTTATAACCAGAGATCGGAAAAAATTGCGGCATTGCTCGCAATAATGTGGACAAGACTCTAAAATTAATCAAAATGTTAATCAATTAATTATTTGTCGAAATAATAATTTAATTTCCGGGGATAATAGTTTATACGTGCTTATAATTACTAGCAAAATGTTATCTAAAGTGGTTATCGTTTTCGTTAATATTTTTATATAATAAATAAGTTACGATTTTAAACTTACACAATTATTTACACTAGCCCCCTTACTTATAAAAGTGGAATAAGCTTGGAATAGTTTATGCCATGCCTTGTCCTTCTCTGTAATTGTGACATTTGCATCTGACAGAAAGTGACAAAGCATGGCATAAACTATTCCAAGCTTATTTCACGTTTATAAGTAAGGGGGTAGAAGTAATACCCAACCACTACTACATGGTAAATATCCTGCTATGATTATTATTTCTGTCGAAGAAGATTTCTAGTTCTATAGATATAAAACCTCTGTAGATTTACTTTTTATTAATATATATATTTTGACATCGATATTTGCCAAATGACAGTCTTAATTATCGTACCTAAATTACGTACGTACCGTTCCTAAACGGCAGCAGCATTAAATAATGGCATTTTCTTTACTGATGGGTTCTGAATATCGCCAGTTTAAAAACGAATTAATGGCGAAAATAGAAATTAATATAATACGACGTGAAAATGGTATATAAAAAATGATATTTATAGTGATATAAATTAAAACAAGTATGCAGATACTAAATTGAATATATTATCATTTTTTGAAGGGCATAAAGAAATTTGTGCTTGACGTTTCTCTTGAAACAAATCGATTCATAAAAAATTGATCAGTATTGGCTGTATTGATTTATATTTGTATACCTATTATATAAAAAGTCAATTTTTGTTATAGAAATTCAAGCCTCAACAGATACCACATGTATTTGGCTTTTGGCTATTAATATTAACCTTGATCGAAAAATACATATGAATATATGTAAAACACATAATAGTAAGAAATTAATTAAATTATTACTTATTTGATTAATTTTGGAGTCTTGTCCACATTATTGCGAGCAATGTCGCAAATTTGTCCGATCTCTGTTTATAACCCATAACTAGTTTTTAATACTACCTTCTCATTATTTTTTTAAAAGACTGAATTTGATACAATACCCAGCACCGAGTGATAACAATTTTGTTACTTGTTCACTTTTATTGTGTTTTGTTTTCTTTTTGTTTGGTTTATGTAAATGTTAATGTAGTGTTAGTGGAGTGTGCTATGTGTTTGTAATCTTCCGTGGTTTCACTGGATGGTTCCAACGTTAGATCAGCGCTGGTTTTAACGCCAGCATAACGCTGTCGTTTTCGTGATGTGAAGCATTTCGTGACAACAGGTATTTTTGTCTATGTCAGTATTTGTGTTGAGTTTTATTTGTCTGTTTGTCACGAATTAATGTTATTTCTTTTCTTTCTTTCTTTCAATTGTTTCTGAGATAAATCTTTTCAAATTTCCTCATTTTTACGAACGTCGCATTTTTTTTGAACAACCTTTACGAGCTGCAGTTCCAGCTATTCGCCATGGCTGCGACCAAAACCAGCCTCAATCTGGCCAGGTTTACTCCTACACGAGACAGAAAAATCAGAACTACCCGATGTGACGCAAACTCATGATATCTAAAGTTACTGGAGTAAAATATATTCCACAAGTATGTAAAGTGTAAATATATATATGGGCAGTAAACCCGATCATAAAAATCAATAGACACATACATTGTCATCTTATTGACCCTATTGGCATTTATGAGTTGCAAACGGAAGTCTACTGTGACTGTGCAGCAGAGAACACACCTGTCTTCGTATCTTCTCATAATATCTATATTATGAAAAGTATTTATAAAAGCTAGTATGTTTTAGTTTACATCCTCCTACTGAAACGAGTAATTCAATTCAGTCACTTTGTTGAACTTCTGTCTGTATGAAGTGCAAAACTGTTACTAATAGTCAATGACAAGTTATAGTATTTTTCATATGTTATTGTGCCTGTAACAGATGTCATTAGTAATGCTGCTAATTTAAAGCGCATACTTTTTTTCGATTATACGTAGGTCACTTAAATAGTTTTGAGATGCTCAAAATTTAAAAATGGAACGCACTTGTGTTATATGTTTTTATAAAGCAAATTTATTTGAAAACAGAATACCGTAAGCCATTAGCTGAATTTATAAAAAAGAACGATGTTCTATTCATTTTACTACAGCGCTTCCCGCGTTTTATCGTTGAAACGATGGAGCTTAACCGCGATCATTTGCGTGCTATGATGTATTACGATTTTAAATATGGTTTAAACGAACAATTAAGTTTAGAACGTTTACAGTCAGCATAAGGAGAGTCTGTTTCATCACGGGCAATGAGTTTTAGGTGGTTTAGTGAATTTAAAAGGGGTAAAACGAACCTTGAAGATGACCAAAGAAGTGAACGCCCGCAAACAGCAGTAACTGCAGAAAATGTGTGGACTACTGAAATGTAGGTACGAGAAGACCCACGAATCACATACACAGACATCGAGAAGATCCTAGGCAATACTTCGGGGAGCGTTCACACCATTCTGCATCAACATCTTGGAGTAAGGAAGCTTTGTTGTCGTTTGATCCCGCGTTCACTCTCCGAAACTGAAAAACAGGCTCGTGTGGATTGGTGACGTGAAATGCGTCGGTTTCAGAAATCCTTACTGGTGACGAAACTTGGATCTATCAGTATGACCCCGAAAGTAAGAAGCAATCGTCGGTATGGGTCTACTCAAAAGGACAGTAACGTTGGCAAAAAAATGGTGGCTACTTTTTAGTCTCGGAGCGGACATTTATCGACGTCAATGCTGGAAAATTGTAGATCGCTTAACTCTAAATGGTATACTACAGTAGCATTGCTAAAAGTTTTTCAAGCTATGCAGGAGCGGAGACCAAAGGCCGGGCTTCGAGGAATTATGCTGCATCACGATAACGCCTCTTCACATACGTCTCTCAGAACAAAGGCGTTTATTGAGGAATCTGGTGTTGAAATCCTAGCTCACCCACCCTACAGCTCTGACTTGCTCCTTGTGATTTATATTTGTTCCCAACAGTAAAAGAAAAAATAAAAGGCAAGTTTTTTTCGAGTGCCGAAGAAGCTGTTGCTGCCTACGAAGTAGCAATTTCCGACCTGTCAGATCAAGATTGGGAAAAGTGTTTCCAAAGTTGGTTTAGACGAATGGAAGGTATAGAGAATGATAGAGAGTATTTTGAAAAAATAAATACATAAAAAATGATGTGTTGCGTACTTTTTCTTTATCTCAAAAACTTATTTAGTTATCCACGTATATAGAGTTTATAAAGGAAATTTAATGGATTCGTATTCTGTTATTAATATGTTTACTTAATTTTATTCTATTTATCTACAAAATAAGGTAACAAATCGTCTAACATCACGCTAATACTATTGCCATCGTATGGTAAAGTCTAGATTTATTCGAAGAACGAGGCTATAGTCAAACAAAGTTTATCGGTCTGTTTCGCATATAGGAAGTAAAAGTAGTGTAGATATTTATTTTGTTTATCTACTCGTGTACTATAAACCGCTAATATTGATATCGTGAATAGTATCAGAATACCGCCTATAGCGTAACCGAAGCTTAAAAACAATTATATAATGGGCTTTGCCATGGTAACAACGGTTCTATAATAATTATTCTAATATTGTTATTACCATTGTTACGGTCATTCCGGATGTCAGTCTTGGCGCTTAGTAAACATTTGACATCCTATTTTATTATAATAAACGGTTAGGAATGAACCGTTACAAAGAAAATCAATTTTGAGACTACTTATGTACACTGTATGCGTTTAAACGTACATTTTTATGAAGTTACTTAAAAAAGATGATTAATATCCATCGATTTGTTATTAATCTACCATGGTTACGATCAATATTCAATATGGATATCAACAAAATGGCGAATGGCATTCTAAATTTTATGATAAATGGTCAGAACTGTTTTAGTAACTATTAAAATTAGCATACTTGTAAATATTTAGCAATAAAATTCACAAACTATAAACGCCAATGAACGCCTGTAACGAAAATGACCTAATTTGCTGACAAGTAATTTGTAAGAAGAAAAATCGAAGAAGTTTCGCCATCTCCGTCCGTCCGGCCGTCCGTCCGGCCGTCCGTCCGTCCGCAGCCTAGCTCAGGGACTCTTAGTACTAGAAAGCTGTAATTTGGCATGAATATGCATATTCGTCACGTCAACAAAGCGGTAAAACAATTTTTTCTTTTTAAATGTTTGTCCCCTACACGTAACGCGGGGAAGTTTTTATTTCCTCGTCTACCCCATAGTGCGGGGTGTCGTTGTCGGGTTTGCGATAGCAATTTTGCTGATGAAGGGCTCAGTTTATGAAATATTAAGCTTTAAAGCGTTAATTTTTGTTAGAGTCAAGTTTCCCCGACAGCAGCACGAATATTAAACTGTCATGATTGGTTCCTGAGATACAGGCGACTAAAGTGTTCATACCTACTTAAATCGCCTAAGATAGAACCAAATAACTTTAAAGCTTGTCCCAGAAAAAAATGTCGCTCATTATTAGATGGGGTTGTGTATCAGGATGAAATCTAAAGAGGTTTGAAAACTATGTTTCCCGTTAGAATGCTCTATAATGTATAAAGGAGAAATAAAAAAAAAGTTGTCAGTACTAGATGTTCAACGATGTCGTCGGTGCAAGAAAAGTTACACGATCTCCGCGAAGAAAGTGGCATCGGAGCTGAAAACGTTACAAGAACCGTTCAAAGGGTTTTAAAACGGTTCAGGGAGACAGGTGGTATACGGCGATGGCCTGGAAGTGGACGTAAACCAGGGTTTGTAAACCAGAATATCGAGAAGAAGATTATAACAGCTTTACAGAAAAAACTACCCTCTCTGTACGAGACTTGGCCAAGAAGTTTAAAACCTCGAAATCTACAGTGCAACGAGTGAAGAAAAATTGTTTTATAACAACGTTTAAACAAACTAAAGTGCCCAACAGAAATGCAAAACAGTCAAAAGAGTCTAAAACGAGATCTAGAAAACTTTATTCAAAAATGACTAAGAAAAAATATTGTACAGTTATGGATGACGAAACTTACTGCAAACTTGAATTCAAATGACTTCCAGGACACCACTATTATTCTGGGACCGACAGAAAAGTAGTAAGTGAAGAGTATAAGGTTATCAAAATGGATAAATTTGCAAATAAAGTTCTCGTGTGGCAGGCGATATGTTCATGTGGCAAACGCAGTACACCATATTTTGCTAATGGAACCATAAATGGTGATATATACCCGAATGAGTGCCTCAAAAAACGATTGTTGCCATTCATTAAGAGGCATACTTCACCTGCCCTGTTTTAGCCTGATTTGGCCACGCGTCACTACACGAAGGAAGCAATAGAGTGATACAAAGCAAATAATGACGATTTTGTTGAAAAAACTCGCAATCCTCCCAACTGCCCGGAGTTACGACCCATTGAAAAATATTGTGCTCGTGTGAAACAGAAGCTTTTAAAACATAAAAGTAATGCCACTTCAGTTCAAGACTTCAAGCAGAAGTGGAATGAAGCTTCCAAACTGATCACCGATGACGATGTACAAACTTTGATGGCAGGGGTCAAGGGAAAATTAAGAAGTTTCTGGATGAACTAATCCTAAACTGGTCTTTATGCGTAAATAATAATATTTTAAGGAATATCAAATAAAACGGTATCAGAAAATTTGGTGAATTTTAATATTTAATAAGGATTTTTTTTAAGTTTATAAGCGACATTTTTTACTGGGACAAGCTTTAAATAGAGAATTCGTACATACTTGTTGTTTTATTAGAGGCTTCGGAAACCTACACTGAGCATGATCAAACATGCATTATACGTAATTTTAGTGGGTATTAAAATATTTTAACCGGTTTATTATACAAATTAAGATGTGAAGTGTTCACTAAACGTCAAGAATGATATCCGGAATGATAAAAAAATATAAAAGATAAAAGATGTTTATTCAGTAAGTAGGCCGCACGGGCACTTTTACACGTCAAAAATCTACCAATACCAATGACCGTAACAATGCTATATTAATTATGATAAAATTGTTTCACGCTTCGGTTACGCTATAGGTGGTATTCTGATACCATTAACGATATTAATATTAGCGGTTTATAGTACGCGAATAGAAAAGTATGTAATCGACGTTCGACCTACTTTACCGTTAATCATTAATGCCGTAGGCTCATTTAAATCATTGTTTACTATAGCTGACGTAAGGGACTGCAACGAGCAAACACCGACTATCCAGTGCCGCCTTGGTTATAATAAATAAATAAACATCTCACGCCAATTGACCTGTTTTGTCCCAAACTAAACTCAAAGCTTGTACTATGGGTTCTAGACTATGATATAAATAAAATAAAAGATAAAAGATAAAAGATGTTTATTCAGTAAGTAGGCCGCACGGGCACTTTTACACGTCATAAATCTACCAGCGCTTCGCAAGAGACCACTGCTGAGAAGAAACGTCGCAAGAAACTCAACAGTCAGTCGTTTTTTTAAATATTGCTAATGATATTATACAATAATAAACTTAACCTAGCATGATATAAAACAATGAATCTCACATAAAACCAAAAATTAATATATTCATGCGTAGTTTAGCAGGAAAATGTGACAAAACTCAGAACACGCTTCGAGTTCATTTGTTTTCCTATTACATTTTTACACAGTTTGTTGACGATTTGGAAGAGATAGCTTGTGTAAAATTATTTAGTTAAATATAGATTTTTGTCATGTCTTCGCAACGCAACGCAATAATTACCTTACACGAATCTGGAAAACAACAGTGTGAGATAGTTAGATCGCTAAATGTCAGTCGTCAACTAGTGTCCAAGACTATTAAGCGATATAATGAGCTCGGGCATATCGCAGACCGCCCAGGAAGAGGAAGAAAGAGGACTGTTAGGACTCCCAGGCTCCGAAATATTATCAAGAAACGGCTTGATCGCAATCCACGGACCAAAGAATGGCTAGGGAGCTGGGTGTAAGTCGTTCGACGGTGCAACGTATTGTCGCTAATGACCTCAAATTGAAAGCATACAAACTGCGTAAAGCACAACTTCTTGAAGATAAAGATAAAAAAGTTCGCCTCGACAGATGCCGTTTGATTAAGCAGCGTGCCGCTACTGAAAAGTGGGAAAATATCCTTTTTTCAGATGAAAAACTTTTTTGCGTTGAACAGGCCCATAATCACCAAAATGACAGAATGTATTGTTCTAGTCGTCCTGGACCGGCCGCAGTTGTTCCTCACCATCAAAAGCTGGAATCAGTTATAGTTTGGGGTGGTATTTGCTCCACAGGTAAAACTCCCCTTATATTCATCGAAAAAGGTGTCAAAATTAATCAAGAAATATACAGAAGAGATATCCTTGAAGCCGTAGTTCTTCCTTGGAGCCAAAAACATTTTGGCACCCAACCGTGGATATTCCAGCAGGACTCGGCTCCATCTCACAGGGCCCATAGTGTGCAGCAGTGGTGTAGAGACAATTTTCCCGGATTCATTAGCTCAAAAGAATGGCCATCCTACTCGCCTGACCTTAATCTTATGGATTATAGTTTGTGGTCAATCTTAGAGACAAGGGCCTATGCCACTAAACACAAAAGTGTAGACGCTCTGAAAGCAACACTTACCAAAGAGTGGGCAAAAATAACCTCTGAGGAGCTGCAGCATATCGTTGACAATTTTAACAAACGTTTGCATCTGTGTATCAAAGCCAAAGGTGGATATTTTGGAGATAAATTTTCTTAAAAATCTTTGTCAACGTATTTTTGGGCCACCCTGTAATAAAAAATAATAGAAATTATACAAGTTATACTTACCTGTGACGGTGCAAGACAACCTGCATAAAAGTTTCGATACATTCTCCTATAGAAACCGTGTCCCCTAAACAATATACAATACATATTTTTTATGACAAAGTTATTATTACGTTATTTAGTTGTTTAGTTTAGGCCAAGCATTTTTATCTGATAGATAGTCCTCGACCCTATAGTAAGCTTTAGACATCAACGACTTTTTCTAGTAGGTTTTAAGAACTGGAAATGGTAATAGGTCCGCGTCCGTAGACCTTTTTGTCGGGTCATAAATATCAGGCTGAAACTTTCTAGATCGCTTCATTTCAGTGAGTCGGACAAACTTTATATTTGACAAAAATCTCGGTAGTGGGGACTAATTTTGCTAGAGGCCTTGAAACATGTCGATAAGTCCGGGTGCCAAAAATTTACTAATACCAAGCCGATTCTTATTGAAATTTAAAGATTAATTTATGAGAAAGTCAAAAAGTAGATTGTCCGACAAAATTAATGCGGACTATGCGCCAGTCGGACATACTGAAAATGTTGGAAATTCCAACTCAAAAAAGTGATTAATATCAGGCTAATTTTTTTTTTATGGGTTAATTAAAATTAATATAATACAACCGTAAAGTTGTCCGACAAAATTTATGGGGATATGCGCCAGTCCGACACTCTAAAAATGTCGAAAATACAAGCACAAAAAAGTGATTGATACTTGTCGGACAAACATAAGTAATTGTAGATTAGATCATTTATAACCGAAATATACTGATGTCCGACAAAAATAATGGGTCATATCGCTAGTCCGACAAGAATAATGTAGGTATCTGTCGCACTATTTAATATACAAGAGGTTTTAACCTCTCTACCACAATTAGAAGTTTGTGAATAAATGTAGCTGTACTTGGCTCATGTTTAATGTATTAACTTTTTTTTTAGCTACCCTTTTTGTTTTTAATTAGATAATCTCAGAAAAATAATATAAATTTTTGTTGCTTTGATGAATAAAATATTAGTTTTATTATCACACATTTAGAAGTTTTTCATAAGACTTGACTCAAAAAACTTGACAAAAATAAATTACTTCTCACAAATTTTAATTGATAATTTTGAAAACTATTAAGTATCAAAGTAGTATATATATAACAAATGGTTAAAGAAGGCTACGCCTTCTACCGCGCGTGGTTTCCACGCGCTCAATTTTTTGCTAATACGTTATCTGATGGAGTCAAGCGATAAAAAAAATCTTGTTTTCCTCTAAATCATACATTAGACGTGTCAAAATACGAGCTTACAGATTTTTGTCAGGAGGTTTCGTATAAAATTAAAAAAATAGAAGCTAAACAGGTAATTCTGCTTGTTTATATTTATGACGATGATACTCTCGAGCATTCTTAAACTTGTGACAATTTTCCAAAATATTTTTGGAGAACTTTTTAACAGTTTTTTTCACTTCTTTGAAATTGTCTTTTTCACTTATTTTTAATTCACACAAGAAACACTGCATGATGAACAATTTCTTCTTTACAAGGGCAGCACTTCAACAGCTGAACGAAAAAAGTTTTTTTTTATTTAAATAAAGAAAATTCGGTGTGGGTTGACAAAAAGGATGGCGTGGCTGCGTGCATGTGAATAGGTTATGGACGCCACGCGGCCCGTGTTTGTGTTTGTAACTCTGGGTAGTTGGGTGCGCTCTCTGCCCCATCATCTTTCTCACTCACTCTCATGCAGCCAAACACAGAACAGAAACACACAGACAGCGTTCAGGCAGAGAGGGGAGATATATATAGGTATACTTAAATGCTGTATACAGAACGAATAATTTTAATAGATATTTTATCGATTTTTATTAGTATTCCCCACATTTCTTGTCGGACAATCGTAGAATCACGTTTGAAACATTATTTTATTACTGAAAAAATAAAAATTAGGTTGATATCAATCACTTTTTTGTGCTGGTATTTTCGTCATTTTTAGAGTGTCGGACTGGCGCATATCCCCATAAATTTTGTCGGACAACGTTACGGTTGTATTATATTAATTTTAATTTATCCATTAAAAAAAAATTAGCCTGATATTAATCACTTTTTTGAGTTGGAATTTCCAACTTTCTCAGTATGTCCGACTGGCGCATAGTCCCCATTAATTTTGTCGGACAATCTACTTTTTGACTTTCTCTTAAATTAATCTTTAAATTTCAATAAGAATCGGCTTGGTATTAGTAAATTTTTGGCACCCGGACTTATCGACATGTTTCAAGCCCTCTAGCAAAATTAGTCCCCACTACCGAGATTTTTGTCAAATATAAAGTTTGTCCGACTCACTGAAATGAAGCGATCTAGAAAGTTTCAGCCTGATATTTATGACCCGACAAAAAGGTCTACGGACGCAGACCTATAACTGTAAAACAACGTCAGGTAATTTATTATAGAAACGGATGCATGACCTACAAATGATTTATAAACCTTACGGACACGAATTTTTTAATAGCTATTTTATTTTTATTTCTCGTATTCAAATTATGTATATCACAATTCTTAGCAAAAGAGTCTTGATTTTTAATGACAAATAATATTCTCATAAATAAATTGTGACGCTACAGTCAAAATATTAATTTCCTTAAATAGCAATCTTAAGGAATCACGGGAGTTTAGATTATATACGAATGTATAGAATAGTATAGAACGAATGGCTCTTTTTTGCAACACGAATATAGTCTGTATGTCAGCAGTTTTTCCCCAAACCAGATTACCGTACGACATAACACTATGAAAATAACTATAATAAACTAAGCGAGCTGTCTCAACATTAGTAAGTTGCCTGATTTTCCTAACATCATAAGCTGCCGAACTTAATTTACCTGCTAGTACTGCTATATGGGGACTCCATTGCAAGTTTTTATCAATAAGTATCCCTAAGAAAAGCACCTTATCTACCATTTCCAATCTTTCATCATTAAGAAATATACTAGCTTCTACCGGTCTAACATTAGGCAAAGCGAACCTATCATATTTAGTTTTCCTAGCATTGAGTAGCAAATTGTTACTAGTAAACCAATTAAGTACTTTACCTAGTTCGGCCGTCACTTTTTACCATAGCATAAAACTTAGTAATTGGTGTTGTTTGCCAACTAAATCCAGCTGTTGTTTGTAGAATCGGACGCGTGCCCGGCGACGTCCATCGTGCTTGTGGTGCTAGACGGGTCGAACGCTGAAGAGACTCTGTCGGCCGCGCGCTGGCTAGTGCAGCAAGCCGACAACGGGCCGGCGGGTGCGGGCCTACGCGCCTCGCTCTCCTGCCTCTACCGGTGGATGTACGAGTGGCACGGCACGCCCACTCTTGGAGATTGGGTGATAGCGTATATCAAAGCACTCGAGGTGATTAACTAGATGGCATTTAAGTAACTTGTTTAGTCCGTATGCCTTATCGGTTAAAACATTGTAATACAATTAATACAACATTATCGATCGACCGGTTGAGGTGAAATTCGGCTCACCTTTGTACTTCTGATGAATATGCAATACTGTGGTATTTAAGAGCTGATCTGATTACAGAATCTGAAGGTGGACACAAATGAGCTTGTATTGTCTCAAAATATGGTTTTTGACAAAACCTTGTTAACGGTTGTACAACCTTACCAAAGTATCATAAAGGCTGATAATGCTGTGCATGTCTGCAAGCATCGGCGGTTGTGCTTAGGGTTCCTCTATTTCACTAAGTTCAACTGGAAGTTCAATCAGTTCGACCTATTTATTATTTTGTTTACTTATTACTTTTAGATTTGTTAATTTTTGCTCTACATTCCATGCTGACTGTCCCATGCTTTCCTTTCACAGGAAAATGAACACTTTGACCTTTTAGTGGAAGTGTCTACTGACAATCTTTGTAGATTGTTCCTTGCCATGGACAACCCGGTCGCTTTGCGACAGTCAGTTGCCGACGTTATATTTCACGTCATGGCTTCCCTGCGAGAGTCGGCCGAAGCGCTTGACAGGGTAACTAAATATGCATTACTCCATCATTTATTCATAATTTAAATCGTGGTATTGCTGGGAATGATATTATTTTATTTTTACGTCACAACAGATTTCTCCTCACGTGGGCCGAGTACTAGTAAACTTAGCCGCTGATAGCGGTCAATGGAGCCGTCAAATTTTACAGGACGTTGTGGACATCCTCACGGCGATGATTGACGGTCGTCTTGACGCTCTAAAAGGTGAAGCTCAGGAAACCTTCAAAGGGAAACACGCAGACCTCGTGAGTAACTCGATTATGTTTCTATATTGTAGGTGTAGTTTCAAGCAAAAGGGTACGTTTTGTCTGTATTGAGTAAATTTATACCAGCGTATAATACAAAAGATGGTCTTATAAATGTAAATAAAACCAGACCTTTCTCAATTAAGAAGTACTAATTTTTTCATGATTTTACGAAGTTTCGAATTCAACATGTATGTACAGTGGGTATAAAAACCATTCCGTAACTTTACCCTAGAATAGAATAGGGTAGAGTTACGGAAATTATAGTTTTTATGCTCCACGTATGTACATTATTGAATAAAAGAGGTGGCATTTGTATCAGTTTTACATATTATTGAGAATTTTGTACAAATAGCACGTAGGGTACAGGCACCCAAAACAAAAGTTTAATATTGCTCATGATTATGCTCAAAAGTTCTGGATTCTCCGCTGGATTAGTTTTAATTGTATCGTATATACACACCATTTTCAGTTGGTGTAGGCATATTTTCCATGTAACTATTAGATATCTGTCCGAAATCGCGCGTGAGGTCATATTCCCTCAAGTGGTTATTATAATCCGTGGGCTAAACTTATTCACAAATTACTTTTTATTGCAATGACTAACGAAAAAAAATAGGGAAGAATTTTATATATTATTATTAACTTCTGAAGAAACAGGTTTAGGACATCAGATTCTCTGTTATCGAATTTCTATTGCTTAAAAATGACCAAGTGTATTCGATACCAAGGTAAAACTTAGCTTGACTAAGCGGCCTATGATTAAAGCGATCTAACGACCACCTCCATCGGGGGGTTGAATAATAAGTGGGAACTGACTATTACGTACGCCTTTACACCGACCGACTATCGATTGTCATTATTCATTTTAACTAGCACGACTCGCTGCATAGTACTGCAGCGAGCCCTTTAGGAACGAAAACAAAACTACGCTGATGCCGAAAGCTGACGGGTGTTTTTCAATATCCGAGCGTTCTGTTGTTTCCTACAACAGCAATTTCTGCCTAAATTGCTACTAGGCATCCGTCACTTGCCGACCCTTCTGTTAAACTTCCTTAATAATTAGGTATGTGCAACATTCGCTGGCCTGATCAGACCTGCCAGTTATGGTTAGCGTTCGTGAGCAACGCACGCCGCCAGCAGCCGCACTAGTCGCTGGTTGGGGCATTTTACTTTTGTAACATTAAAACATTTTAATGTTTTTGTGCTCAGAAGTATTTGTGTTAATAACTGTTTTCATGTGTATTAAATTAGTAAAGTCAGTGACGGATATGTCTGCTTACATGACTTTAGTGTGTTCCTATAAAAAGCGGATACATCGAAAATAAAAAAACCATAATATCGATCGCTCGTACGTTTTAACTTTATCACAACATTAACTTGTCTAATCGTAAAGTTCGTTCTTAAAATCAGACTAGTCGGGACTCCCATTTGTAGAGGTAAATAGATTAGGGGGTTTTTGACTTCTAAATAAATATTTACAGTTGGACTTTAATTGCGTTTATTAAAATGATATATTCGGTGCTGTAATTATAGGTTAAAAGTTAAAATATATAGTGATGCGATTGCGTTATTTTTCTAATAGAAAACTTAAAAAAAATGGTAAAATAAAATTTACAATAACATTGCTTTGTTGCTTCACGTACTTAGGCTCTTATTTAACACAAGGAATGCTCTGGGGTTAAGAAACCGTTTATTTCATCTCAATAGACCTCATATGAGGCGAGATATTTCACTTTGTTTCCGATAAAAAACCTTTAAATAAACATTAATACCAATAAAAAAATAGAAAGTCGTTGAAATTGCATCTAGTTTCATCCCTATTCTTATGTGCACTTTATCCAGGGACACTGTATTATATACCTCACTGACTCCTTCCTTATACTTCATATATACCACGCGACAGTTCCAAAATTACTTGTAGCAAAACGGACTTAAGAACCTACATGTGGCCCTAAAAGTCCCCCTGTTTAGGGCTGTTTGTTCGAATATTAGTCGGCAGCTGTCTGCAGTGAAAAATAAAACCCGTCGGAGCCGTGGCGTGGGTGCAAGAGCGTAGCAGCGTAGCGTCATAGTACCTACATTTATGTTAGTGTAATCATTTACTTATCTGCGATGCCAACGTCATTAAATATAATGCTAGATTAATGTTCCTGCTTTCTTTGCTATAGCAATATAATAAAGTACGACGACAAGCGAAGCGGGAGGAGTGTTAGGTATCTTGTGATCACAACAACCCCGACTGACTGACAAAAAAAGTAGGACAATACCCATGCCTATTCAATCTGGGTTCTTGGTTCAATCAACTTTTTTACCCACACTTTTATTTTACCGGATTTCAATAAACATGTTGGTTTTAAATATAATATCTGTGCTTATTTTAGTTTTTGCTTATGGAGTCAATTTACCAGATTATCAATCTCATCTATCTTTGTCAAGTACCTACTTATCCATATTTAAAGGGTCTAGCAGGCTAAGGAAGGAGAAGTGGCCCCTATAACGAATATCGGATTTTTATAATGTCATTTGTTGGCTATCTCATAATATAGAAACTTTCAGCCCCCTATCTTGAACCGTCACCGAGATACTGTCAAAAACGTCATTTTATGGACACATTTTTCAAACAAAATCAAACCAAACCATAGTTACAAAGGATGGGTAGGAGTATAACTCTGTTTTTTTTAAATATTTAATTCCATGAAAAAATAATGATTAAAATGTCAGAGAAATTTTTGACAGCACTTTTCAACAAGTATTTGTAAAGGTACAGCTACGGAAAAAATCACATAAACTATTATATTCTGCTATTGCTGTATTAGCTAGTACCATGCGAAAAATCAATTCAAGATAATTGGTGCAACATACTTAAAAAAAAATGTCAAAGAAAGCGTTAAATGAGTCTTTAATTCTCAAGGAGATTTTTCGATCCAATGAGGTTTAATTTCGTTGCCTAGCAACAGAATGTTTATTTTGAACTTCACGCATGGCTGTCAATAAAGGTCAAACTGCTGCATCTAAGATAACATGTGCGTGTAACTCAGTTTTCATAGAAACTAACTACGAAATCCATGAAATGATAGATTTACTATGTTTATAATTATTTAATACAGAAACTTAATGGTCAATTGTTTCTAGTACCTATTAAGTATCACCGTTTATGGAGTATAAAATAACTCATTAGAGCAAACATCGCAATACAAGTCACAGAGATTATGACAATCATAATATTCGTCGTCCCAGGTATAGGAACTACTCTGATGTATGGTAGTGAATGTTGGGTGTGGCAGGACAAAAATGAAAGTCTTATAAATGCTGTTGAAATGCGCTCTTTGAGTAGAATGTGTGGTTAGAAACTGATTAATAGAGTAAGGAATGAAAAAGTCAGAGAGAATTGTGGACGTACTTTTTCGAATCAAATCGGAGAAATACTGGAAAAGGGCCGAATCTTAGGTACCCGAAACCGACGTTCGTGCATGATTCGATGTATGAATGTGGAAGAAGCGAAAGAGATTCGGCAGGATCGTAGCAGGTGGAAAGAAGTGGTATCTGCCGACCTCTCGAGGAAACAGGCGTGATTTAACGTATGTATGTAAGTTAATAGAAGTTATTTTGTACGTTTTTGAAGGCAGTTCTTTGTTTGTAACATTTGACAATTATTGATATTAGTAGAAATGTAAATGAAAATCTATGTCAATAATAATTGCGACAGTTTTGTGTTTTTTTACGATTCTTTTTTGGTTACAATCATTAAATTGAATTTTCAGATCCATATAAATTGTGAGGTGTTTGTAATTGACTGGTCCGGGTGATTTGCAGATGTCGTGCTTGGAGCGGCACATGGCGTCGCGCGACTGCCGCTTCCTGCAGCGGCCGCCGTGGCGCGCGCGCGACGTCTGCCTGACCGCCGTCAACGCACACGCGCCCATGCGCAAGGTTGGCCTGCTCAACCTCGGCAACACCTGCTACATGAACAGCGTCATGCAAGCCCTACTCGTCACTAGGCCGTAAGTTACGTTCCCAACAATTTTCCATATTCCATTCCATCCCCGAAATTGCGAAATTATATTTACTTATGATTGTATTCTATTATTAATTTGATACACAAACTTTCATGCGCAACTGCAAACAAAATCGTCTTGTTTTGTACTAAAACTGATTACATATTTTAAGTTGCTTCTGCTATTTTTGACGTTTTAAATATTTTAAGGCCGATCCACGATCAGATAAATACTTTACAATAGGCTATGCGTTATGTTAGATATTATCTGTAAGTCGCCATGGCTTTATTTTCTTGTATTTTTTTTGTTATGTTGGTTTTATTGTTTTTTATACAAAGATTTTCACATTGCGTTATTTTATGATCGCAGATTTAGTTATTCGTCTCTCTTCATGTACTTTAAGTTATTTGAAGCTCACGTTTATTTTAATCGCTGAAATAACCTGTAGATTATGTTATTAGTCTTATTTTTTTCCATTCCAAAAATCTAAGGACTGTTCAATTTACTAAGCGGACATCAAAAATAGGTTCATTTACGGATTTTTTATAACAAATATATCTTTACTAGCGACCCGCCCGCGGCTTCGCCCGCGTGGAATGTATTATACATATAAACCTTCCTTAAGAATCACTCTATCTATTAAAAAAAAACGCATCAAAATCTGTTGCGTAGTTTTAAAGATTTAAGCATACATAGGGACAGACAGCGCAAGCGACTTTGTTTTATACTATGTAGTGATTACGGTGAATATTTATTTACGATATTAAAATAAAGTAATATATAACACAAGAAAAAAAGAATTAATTACAACGGTAAAAATTTCGGACTTTAGCCCGGATTCGTCGCATAAGTGTTTGCACATCGCTTTTGGATACTTTTCTACAAGCAGCAAACCACATGCGTTTAAATTCTGCCAATGTACTAGCTTCTCGGCCATCCTTCCTCAAGTATCTTTTTACAATGGCCCAGTATCGCTCGATGGGGCGGAGCTCCGGGCAGTTTTTGAATTTAATAGCCCCACAGTCTCACCAGCATAGTAAGCACTCGCTAGATCAGGCCAAAACAAAGGGGGAATACTGTGCTTTCTATATATAGGAAGTAACCGTTTTGTGATGCATTCCTTTCTATAAATTACGCCACCAATAGTTCCAGTTGCAAAATAAGACGTACTTTTGAGGCCACAGGAACAAATTGCCTGCCATACAAGGACTTTCTTCCCGCATTTGTCAATTTTTATGTTTTTTTCGGAATCGGGTACAATTTCTCCTACAGCCGCATTATAATACTGGGGCCCCGGTAACGTACTTGTGTCAAATTTCACGTACGTTTCGTCGTCCATGAGAATGCATCGAGATTTATTTTGCAGCAAAATATCGTATAAATTGCGGCTTCTTTTTTTGGACCGTATTTGTTGCTCGGCACTTCTCTTCGGCATTTTTTGCTTCTTACATGTCCGTATATTATTTCTTTTCTTGATATTTTGTACAGTGCCTACGCTAATACCTGCTTTTTTAGCAATTTCACGAACGGACATGTACTTTGTTGATTTTAACAGCCGCACGACTTTTTCTTCGACATTTGGGTTTGCCGGGCCACTTCTCCGCCGCGATTTTGGTAAATCGTCGAGCGTATGGTGCTCTCCAAATTTTTTTATGATTTGAAACACGGCTGACTTGGAAAATTTAAACTCATTCGCAATTTTCCGCAGTGAAAATTGGCCTGTGCACCATTTTTGCAAGATTAATTTGCGTTCTTTAATATCAATTCGCTCCATCGTGAAAAATATTTAGACAATAAAAAAAAAAAAATGCAACTTGATAGACTTGTCTATGTTTATTTTATAACCAGCCACTGCCTATCAGTATTTTCTTAGTTGAAGGATTAATATTGAATTAAGTATGTCCGCTTAGTAAATTGAACAGTCCTTAATTTGATACGAGTTGACGGAGCTCCGCTTGGCAGAGTTCCTTTTTCTGGGTTATTTGGTCCTACGGGCCTCATATAAAAACGAACCAAACCTAACCGTAACGTAACATAGGTAAATAAAACGATGTAATTAATTACTATTGTTAATATGTTTGATGGGAAAGAAAGGACGCGGACAAAATAGGAATAGTAAAAATCGGTATCATAAATAATGCTATATAAAAAATCGCTACATGAAGAAAAGCGACAAAGAAAATTAACGATTATGAAAGAACGCGATGTGAAAATTTGCTACCATGAAATTATGCGTTTGTGAGAATAATTTAACAAACTCCTCCAGCTTTTATACAGTAAAATCAAAGTGTTGACGGTTAATAAGTTACTGCCTTCCCTTTGTTAACGTAATAACGGTTAAATCCTACTAATATTTTCAATGCGAAAGTTTTATATGTCTGTTTGTTTACGCATTCACGCTGCAAAGTCTGGACGGATTTAATTTTGAAATGGAGATAGCTTATTACCCGTGATTAACACATTAATACTTACGGCTACTTTTTATCCCGGAGAATTGAAAAGTTCCCGGGAGAATGACGGTAATCGAAATCTACGCGGACGAAGTCGCGGGCAAAAGTTAGTACTCAATATATTTAAAAAGTCACACCCATCTGGAAGGCTAGCGAATGGAGGATTTGACTTTTAACTAGTATTTAACGCTAGTAATGCAATTCATCATCCATCACTAATACCATATCAGTCATATAGTCTTTCCGGACTAATCCTGCCATTAGCGAACTCAAATAATATGTAAGCTACTACGAATGTATAAATATACACATTAAAAATGTTTAAGGATCAAAAATATCCCTAAATTATTGTGATATTTTGCAATGCATCGCAACGCCGTACGCGTAATTATTGTAACGAAAGCGCATAATACGTCCCCGAAGATCACACCAATGACCGACCGGCTCAGTATTACTCGCATCCGCGCCAATTACCACTCGACACTCACACCTGATAAAAGTTCATATTTTATCACGGGTAGTAAATGCAATGCTTTTGAATTTACATTGATTTCTGGCGTGTTACAATTGACACTTAAAATAATTCCACCAACTATGTTTACGCTTTTCAAAATGCAATACGCGTTTACGATTTAGACTCTTAACTATTCGTTAATTACATTAGTAATAAATCATTACCAAAAGCATACGACCACGTTGCGTTGCGTTTGCGTTGTATGTTTTGACCGTTTCACCTGGCTTTCCATAGTCTCTTCCTACCCGTTCGGAGACAGGTGTGAAGGTATATATGTATAAGCAAAAGCTCTCCAGGACTACCAGTTTTTTTAATGGTTATCGGCAATGTTCGCTTTTCTATGAATCGAATGCGTGATGAATATACCGTCAATTACGAACGCAAGTGTAATAGCGATAGCCAGCCGAATAGGAAGTGCTTTAAGTACTGTGAGATGGTGGAGCGGTAGGCGCTTATGCTCAATATTTTTTATACTGCTTGCGATTGCATAATAATGATCTCGTATTTAAATATCCAGTAGCACCATCCGCGAATATCATTAGATTGAGTTTATGGTGAAACTGTCTGTCCGGCCGTTACACTACAACGCTAAACCATGCACACACGCATAGGTTACGTTGGTGGCATTAGCCGCCATCTTGTGTTGAAGGTGCCAAAATCAGTTCATTCAGTTCAAGTTTGAACCAGTTACGGTTATCGGAAAGTGCCAATATTTGGAATACATAATGAAAACACCAGATAACAATGAAATATTATGGTGTCTTAAAGCTGATTTCATAGTAGAGTGGAGTACAGTCAGCAACAAAAAATTGTATCTTTTTGTTCCCATATCCCATACAGCCGAGGCGACTGCTCTTGTAACACGCTGCGTGTGTTTTTTTCTTTTAATGGGTAAATTGAAGTAGTGAAAAGTTATTGTTTAAATTTCAATTAAAAACATTAGGAATCGGTATCGGGGTGCAGTACCCCAAACGGCGGTTTCCTAATTTAATAGCTAAAGTATATATTTACTATTCTTTTTCATTTGTATTAAGGTGATACATACATTGTACATACTGTTCTTAGGAGATCCCGCTTTATGGTTCAGCAGGTATAACCATAGCTGATTTCACCAGTACCTTATGTTACATATGCGCTTATTACCAGTTACCTTGGAAATTATAATATCTGTTAAGATTTTTCCAAGATATTAAGATAACTTTTGACTATCCTAGATTCAGCACTCACACCATACTGAAGATGAACGCGGTGCCGTATTGGTCCAAAATGGGAATGCTTTTCGCTAAAATGATGCACTCGATCAGCACAAAGCTGAACCCCGACGAGTTCTTCTCGGTCGTGAAGCCGCCTTTCTTCACCAAGGACAACCAGCACGATAGCTCCGAATTTCTGGGGTAAGTGTCTATATCAATCCTTAGTAAAGCACTTAAGATTCGTTTGTTGTTCGTTAGGTTTTAGCTAACTGTTGTAACGTTTTAAAAATATTTTTTAGGTTGTGTATGAATATCTATGAAATGTCATGTACTTGCTTTATAGATATAGTAAATGAAAATAACAATGTAGACAAAATACATTTTTTGCGAAAACGGACCTATTGTCAACGAACTGGATTGTTTTGCAGTTTGACAACACACGTTAATAAGCCATGTTATACATTTCCCGACGTGACACGAATATTGACATGTGGAAAAGGTTTAGCCCGGCCTATTTACGCATTATGTCAAACAGCTTAACATTCAAATTCCTCGATGGTACATAGACTTGTATCCCTTTTAATGTAAACGTTGTAGATATGTGTTGAGGTTAATAACGTTAATTATAGGTACCTTTTCGAGCTACTGCAGTCACACGAGCACGGGTCTGACCGTAATTTCGACTACACGCGGCCGCCGATCGTGGGCCGCCGCCCGGTAGTCAATGGCGGCCCGCATTCACCACAACACTCCAGGTAACTCATTCAGGTTATAGCAGTAGTATTAGGGAGGACTATAATAGCACTATCAGCATTACATATGTATTACCAATTAACCCGTGGACTTTCACATAAGTGGTCCTATTGGTGCATGTTGCTCTAAGCACGTAAGGTTCCGAACCTAACAGTGAGGGCGTCGTATAAAAAGTCGTATTTTTTGCAAAGATATTTAATATTATATGTAATAGAGTGGGCATTGGAGACATTGTCATAGAAAAACTTTGATCATAAGCATCAGGAATGCCATCTCGCGTTTAGTAGCGAAATACGTATGACAATAATAGGAACACTCATTTCAGCTACTGGACGGTAGGTGGCGCTAATTGAAGTCACAGAGAATTCGATATTGAGGTATCAATACTATCGATAAGGTTATAAGGTTTTATTTGAAAATTTTGACTTCGTAAGCGTAGAACTAGTTTTCCGTTCGATAATTCGTTCGTTCACTAAAAAAGTGTATAATTTGAAAGTATCTCTGTCTTATTTGGGGATCAAGTTATCTTCATACTAAATTTTATTAAAATAGGTCTCTCGCTCTACAACCTCACGCTCGTTTCAAAAAACCACACTCGTATTTGTGGTCATTATCAGAGCCCGGATTTTTCATGGCAAAACAAAACACTATCGTAATCTGGCTAGTGATAGAAATATCATTTTATCGATATCGATAATTGTGTAATAGAATAAAAAACGTGACCAAATAAAATAACATACCTATACAACATAATAAAACAAACGAATTTGTATGAAGTTATATAGAAACATTGAATTCCTTCGTCGTAATCCACGTTAGTACACACAGCAGCACATGGCGGTTTATTCGTGTAATGGTGATAGGAAAAGATAATCATTACTTTTTCAACATTCTCTGGGAGCATACAGTTTCGTTTATCACTATAAAGTCATTTATGTATGCTAAATGTACGTTCAACTTCACTTGACGTCAAGGGAGCAAATTTATAAAATTCATTGTAATTGGTATAATTTTCAGTTTGAGTACAATTTTCAGATTTATCTCGTTAACTTTCATAATCAGGATTTCGTTCGAGCACAGCTTAAAATTTACGAATCACTGGTAACACTTTACTCCAATTTAGGTAACAACGAACAGTGTCCAAAATAAGGAAGGATTCTGCAATGGACAAAGTCGTACATTGCAGTTGTTCTATCGAAGAGGCTATTACTTCGTAGTTATCTCTAATGAAATTTAACTCCTGTCGTAATTTGCTCTTTTGAAAACATTTTTTTGCAGTTCTTATAGCAGCCGATTCGTTAGCAAGTGTGGAAACGACGTCGCGTACTTTCTCATAGTATTGAGCATAATATACAGCAGCATTTTTATTTATCCATGTTCCCCATCTGGTGATTATCGGCTCGGGAGATAGCGGAATGGACGGATATTTTGCCTTAAAAAGGCGAACACGCTCTGGAGATTTGAGGAATATCTTTTTGACATTCGATATCAACACATCCACACTATCTGTGGAAAGTAAAAGTACATTGTATACGTTATCGTTAAACGAATCTTGATACAAAAAAATTAGTTGGCTTATTATTAAATTAGCAACTGCTTCCCCATTGGTCAATGGGGTCGGTCAAATATTCGGGCGGTCAAATATTTAATACCTTCGACCCCAAAAGATAAAATGATTGCGAATATTTTTTTTTTGCAAATATCGAATTACCACATGTGACACACATTTACCTATAAAATCTGGCGTTTCGTCCACAGATATCCACAAATAATTGGTTTTATTTACCTCTCTTATACCCTGTATAGTTTTTTTTTTATACAAGATTTAAATATATTTTCCGCAGTGTCGATTCATCCGGTAGGGGCACTTTTGTGCAGTCACAACATAAATATTTGTTGAAAAAATTACGCAAGTTATCGTTGTTAACTGTTATCCATGGTATGTTGCATGAAATAAGAAAAATAAGAAAATCGAAATAAAATTGATGTTTCGAATTTGGTTGTCCAGAATGTATATTGTGGCGGTTGCTTTTCAGATGAGTGTCAATATTGCATTTCTTTAGTTTCAGATGTATATCGCACACAGAGCAGTATATAGTAAAAGGTCACTTCATTATAGACTAATTCAGGATGATTAACTATCCACGTTTTGATTCGATCTTGCACATTACTCATTCTTACTTTAATTCAAAACTGTAATGTTAAACTATCAAACACGTCGATTTCAAGGCGATTTCGGTAATACATAATATATAACTAGAAGCCATTTATATTTTATCACTGTCATACGTAATAAAATGACATCTAATGTCTCATGGAGTAGTGAGTATCTATTATTAACCAAAGTGTTTATTATTTTCAATGAGGTGTTATATCTATACCACCTCATTGAAAATAATAATCACTGTTCAATCTTGTACCTTCCTCTTTGTTGCCTGAGTATGGCAAAGCTGAAAGAAAAGTTTATTTTATTATTGAATAAATAGCTTGTATAAATAATACTCGATATCGATAAAATGATGTTTCTATCACTAGGCAGTAGGCAGATTACGATAGTGTTTTGTTTTGCCATGAAAAATCCGGGCTCTGCTCATTATGCATCAGTTGCATTAACTACTATTACTTGAGTGCATCCGCCTAAGCGACATGGTGTCCCCTTAAACAGGGTAGGCGTACCAATTTAAATATCTGAGTACTGGCTTACTAAGTACCTCAAAGACGATGACGATATGGGGATGGCTATAGTCCGCAGGTTCACTCGTATATTATATTAGAATTAAGATGAAAGCATTTAATTTGTCGATGGCAAACTTCATTTTAATATAAACTTTTTGTTGTATTAATTTAAAACTGTTTTGTATAGATATTTAATGCACTGGTACTATTGACGCACCCGTGTCAACATGTTGAGGGCCGCTTCATTGATGTGAGACGCCACTTCACACGCTTCGCTTCAAAATTAATTCTCGTCGTAATCGCTTTCCAGTGACTCATTTGTGCAATTTTGATTTCATTAATTTTTTCCAATTTATTTTTAATATCACGGTTCGAGCGAAATGATAACTTAATATTATATTTCTTCCCGGCCTAAACAGTGACGTAACATTGTAAAAAAAATATCTGTGGGAATAAAAATTCGACATTTAGACTCTACAGTCTATTTTTTCTTACTTGAGCTAAGACGTAAACAAACTGCTTTCCCATTATAAAAGTTAGGGTAACAAATAAAAGAAATCAACATAAATGGGTTTCACGTGGTATCAAACTACCTAAGATTAATAAAATAAAATTGCGTTTTAAATATTATTCGTCTGGTAGTGCGGCTGCTAGGGCAAAATACCTAAAATATAGTAAATTGCTTAAGAAATGCATAATCTCAGCCCAAAAAATTCACAATTCAAGGTACATGACGCAAAGCAAAAATAAATGTAAAGAATCATGGGCAGGGATCGGAAATTCGGATCGATATTTACCTATACTTTCGCGCCGGCTTTGTTGTTCAGTTGTATAGAGGTGGACTCAATCATATACCTAATTCATAATAAAATTTGCGGGATTTCAAAATAAATAAATTACACAGGCATTAATTCATAAATATTTATTTATATTAACTGTTTGAAGTTAATTTCCATGTATATGTTTAACCAAATTTTATTTAATTTACCTGTAACTTATTCCCCTAACGAATTTATAGGAGCAAAACAGAATGTTTTATCCTACATGTAAAGTAATTATTATATTAACGTTTTGTAGAATCCCAGAACTTAAATTATAAAAATAAAATTTAAGAAGCCGACGCCATGTTTGCCTATCTTTTTCCGGGATTTTGCCAACTTTAGGTAAATATCGATCCGAATTTCCGATCCTTGATCATGGGACTTGATAAAAAGCGATCCTAGCACTTCCGTGGAAAAAATATTTGAAAATAATATTAATCAAATAAAACAAGATGACATCACTGTTACAGATCCAAAAGCCATCACGAATAAATTCAACCAGTACTTTATCGAACTGACCAACAAAGAAATCAGCAATTTAAATAAATATCCTTACCCAATAAAGTCTTTGGACTCCTGTATATTCCTAAATCCAGCTAGTGAGACAGAAATATTTAAAATTATTATGTCACTACAAAATACGAGCTCTGTGGGTTTTGACCAAATCCCAACGAAAATACTAAAATACTCTGCTCCATCTATCACTCGTATTTTGACGTACTTAGTGAATCTGTCACTCTCTCAAGGAATATTTCCAGAAAAACTGAAGGTATCCATTATAAAGCCGATCCATAAGAAAGGTGATAAATTAAATATGGACAACCACAGGCCAATTGCCTTATTCTCTGTAGTATCCAAAGTTCTGGAAAAAGTAATGCACGCTCGAATGGTTCAGTTTATAGATAGGTACGGCATTTTAAAAAGAGAGCAAAAAGGTTTTCAGAAAGGAAAGTCCACGACACTAGCTATGTTCAACCTCGTTACTCAATTAACTGAAAAGGTGGATAAAAGAATACCATGTACCGCAGTATTCTTTGACATGAGTAAGGCATTTGATTTTGTTACTCACAAACTACTTCTTTCAAAATGCGAAAGGTACGGAATACGGGGTAAAGCAAATGACTGGCTGGAAAGTTACCTTTCGGATAGGACCCAACGGGTAGTGATTTCAACGGTATATGAGCGGGATGCTTAAAAAGCAAGATGACTGTCGAGTAGGATGTCTAAAAAGCAAAATGCCTATCGAGCAGGACGACTAAAAAGCACGATACCTATCGAGCAGGACGTCTAAAAGGCAAGATGCCTATCGAGCAGAACGTCTAAAAAGCAAGATGTCTAGCAAGCAGGATGCCTAACAAGCAACTTATAACTAGGTCGAAAAAGGTAGGTAGGTTTAGGTTATGTTAGTTTTGCAGCAGGCCCGGAGGGCCAAAGAACCCAGAAATAGGAGCTCTGCGATGCAATTCTGCCAATAAGAAATAACGATTTAAAAAGAAATATCTAATAAATCATTATACTTTTCAGGCATCGTTATTTTCAGGCAACTCGCTTGGTAGTCATTATACTTCTTAGGCATCATGCTAGTCAGTCATCTTGCTTTGTAAGCAACTCGCTTTGTAGGCATAATACTTAGGCATCTTGCTTTGTTAGGCATCTTGCTTTGTAGGCAACTCACTCAAAAAAGATTTCAACCTTGTCCGAAAATCTCGAACAACGTCTAATAAAGTCTGATAGTAAAAATAATAAAGTAGGAGTGCCCCAGGGTAGCATATTAGGGCCCTTACTGTTTTTAATTTACATAAACGACCTGCCAGATGCCACTGAGCACTCCTGTACCCTGTTTGCCGATGACATCTCCATAGTTATACCAAGAAAGGACAATAATAATATTCCCGATTATAATAATGACATAAACAATACTATCTTTAGCATAATTCAATGGCTAAGGAATAATAATTTAAAAGTAAATATAAACAAAATGACATTCATGCAATTTCGTAACAAAAGGGGCAAAAAACAAGATTTGATTATAAAATATGACAACACTGTTATATCCGAAGCTAAAGGTTATTCTTTTCTTGGACTACAAGTAGACGAACATTTTTCATGGAAACCGCATGTCAATAGTGTATGCAGCAGAATAAACCGGTTTTCATATGCTCTTTGGCGTCTGTGTAAAATATCGAACAAAAAAACCGCAATCCAGGCATATCACGGTTATGTGTGCTCTATACTTAGATATGGCATCCTGATATGGGGAAATTCGATACAGATTAATAGAGCTTTTATTGCACAAAAACAATGTATCCGGGGAATCTGTGATGTCCCTCGGTACACGTCCTGTAAGCCATTATTCACAAAACTGAAATTATTAACATTACCTTGCATATACATTCTGGAAACATGTATTTTTGTCAAGTCTCATCCAGATCTATTTAAGAAAACCAGTGATACATGTGCCATTACTACTCGATACCCGGATAAGCTAACCCTACCTGCAATTAAAACTAAACTATTTAAAAGTAGCTGTTATCCAATGGCCATTAAGTTATATAATAAATTGCCGAAGCGATTTATAAACCTCCCACTCAAGGAGTTTAAGAAAACGCTGACAAACTGGTTGCTGGAAAAATGTTTTTACTCAGTGAAGGAATACTTAGAGCTAAGAACTTCCTATTCTGCCCATAAGTAAAATGTGAATGATGATGTACTTTATTCTTTTGCTAATGTTATTTGAATGACATGTTAAATATAAGTGTTCAAGTTTTGCATGCTGTCACCGATGGCTAAATATGTTGACCTATGTATAATAATTTAAGATCTGTACCAACCATATTTATCGCAAATAAAGAATTTTGAATTTTGAATTTTGAAACATCGCTCGATCACATCACATATCACGACATTCCGAAAGAATCACTCAATATATGGTACCACAATAACTAAAAGACATTACTTTAAACACAAACGAATTCATTTCTACTAAATATTGCTTTAAATTATCCTTACAAGTAAAATATTTTAATAAAATAATAATTTCCACGAAACTCTCTCTCACAGATTATCAAAACTGAATGTCAGTTTGGCATTTCATTTGTAGGGATGGGAAGAAGTGAATGAATTAATGATTAAGTGACAGTTTAACTGTTTGGAGGTTTTAATATACAATAAGCGAAAGAAATTTGTCAAGATCGTAGCAAGTGGAAAGAAGTGGTCTCTGCCTACCCCTCTGGGAAGCAGGCGTGATTTAATGTATGTATGTAATATACAATATTCCAAACATAAATGAATATAATTATCTTTTTAAACGAAATAGTTAGTGAGAGTTATTATTATGTGTATAGGTAGTCTATATGATATGACATGATGATGTATCTACGGATGACTGAATAAAATATTTACAATAAAGCGTGTTGTGTTATTGAGTACATAATATCGTTATAAGTAGGTATCCACATGCAATTGTAGTCTGTCAAATTCACTACATCAATTATATCGAAGAACCCAACCCATATACGTGTTTCACTCATTTAATTCATTCACTAAATAAATTTACACATTCACTCCATTATTCCCATCCCTATAAAATGTCAAACTTTAAAGATACGCCATATTTGTTTACTACTTAGCTCAAGTAAGAAAAAATAGACTGTACTTTCAAATAACCCTGTATACAGGGTGTCCCAGAAACCGACGTGAACCCGCCTTGGGCTGATAAAGCAGCAGCTATATTAATTTCACGTTTTATTTAATAATTTGTCTAGTGGTATCTTACAAAGTTTTTAAAGCTATGTGCCCGATTTTTAAATATTTTTTTAAGCAATCACGTTAAGTTGGTTTCTCAATACTAGGTGTACGTACAGTCACGGATTTTAATTGTTATGCCATTGTGAAGTTATTTAAATTTGCAGTATTATGGCATCCACGAGCATTTACGAGATTACACGATTAATCACGAATACATGACACCGCGGGAACTACATAATAAGATGACGGATAAATAGATTGATTAGTTCGAATCACAAGGAGGTTATAGGTTAAACGTGATTAAAATATTGACAACTGGCATTTTAGAAATATTGCAGGATCGTTGTCATAATGACATACAGATCAAGTTAAGACGTCATTATTATAAATAAGCAAATTTTAAGGAAAATAAGATGCCACCAGCAATTTCTACGGAAACTCGTCACATGATTGTGACTTTGCACCAAGAAGGGCTAAGTTTGCGAGCAATAGCAAGACAGTTGTTAATATCGGTGGGTTGGTTACTTCATTCCTGTCTTTGCACCATTACTCCCCAAATGTTTTTTAGATCTAATTGTTTGCTTTTTCTTGTTGCGGTTTAACATATAAAAAGGTGGTCGTTAACAGCCCGACGCAAAAAATCTGACAAAACCGTGCAAACGCTTTGCTGGATTTCTTTCATGCTGCTTCTTCTCAACAATCTGCGGAATATACACTAAACCTGTATTTTATAATTTATTGATCGATTAAAACATTATGTAATGTATTTTATGTTTTTATTTTATTAAATTTTACGCTACTTGTGAGGCAGTCAAGGACTTTAATTGTTATGCCACTATGGAACCCTATCGCATAACGTTAATCATTAATTTTGGCGTAATTTCTTTCATGTGGTTTGACGCTGTCATTATGACAGGGTTCTACGGTGGCGTAACAATTAATTCTACGGTGGCGTAACAATTAAAGTCCTTGACTGTAATGCTTCAATCAGCCATAGTTAAGCAGAAGGAGACTAAAAGAACTAGAATATTTAATAATTTATAAATTTAATATCTAGTATAAATATTTTTTAAAGTTTGACTATTTATTGCCACGATCAGTCTTTCGACTTACACGCTGACTAATCAATTATTTTCAAGATGGCGGGGTTTGACGTGTTATTTATATTCAGATATTCGCAACAGTTATCACATTGTCATGAATGCCAATTTTTTTATTCTATATCACCAATAGTAGCTGTTGTTTAAATGTAAACCATAGCAACTAGACATGCAATTTGACTTTGGGTGAATTCACTCTGTGGTCTGATTGGTAGACTTGGGTCTCAGGTTAGCCAATCGTTAATGTTGCATGTCATTTTGTTCTTCTATTATACGAAGACGTGCGAATTTCCTTATCTCGATATACGAGTAAAACCGACTGAACCCGATTTGTATTACACGGCTAAAATACGAACAGTGGCAAGTGGCATATCAATTAACGTCCGTGACCGTACCGTGTTAATTTTTATTGTATTGTAAAACCGGTAAAACATACAAGCGTCAAATTTGGTATGATCTGTTACGGAATAGAAAGTTTAAAAGAAATAATAATTAAGCAAATATCAATTAAATTAATCGGAGAGGCTGTTTTGCAATATAGCAAAATTGTAGCACCAGAAATAACGTTGGTGGATAAACTTAGCATTCCAATTCTTTTACTTTGTTGTTCGAATTATCAGCCCGTGAGAACTAACATGGTTCTCGCAGACTGATAACATCTTACTTAGGCCCTCGATGGAGGGACTCCGGAGCACCGTATCATCAGATTCATCAGCATAGCTGAGACTGTTAACACAGATATCACCTATGTGACAGGGAAATTTGGTGCCCCTGAGTTCCTCCAACTAATCGTTCACGTTAAGGTTAAATAGGTCCGGAGAAGTAAGACCTCCTTGGCGTACACCCCATTCTCATGCGTAATCATAACATAACTACTGTCACCATCTCCCGCAACTCAAGTACCGATGGGGCAAGTAGTTATAACTTGATCATCGGCATATAAGAGGCATTTGATTAGCAACTCCTGCACACGCAAACCCTTATCATACTCTTTCAAATCCCACATACAACTGTCCATGAATAGATTGAACAGCCATGGTGAGGCAACACAGCCCTGTCTAACACCTTTAGAGATATTAAACCAGGCCGAGTATGCCCCATTGATCCTGACACAGGCTCTGGAGCCCTCATAAAGGGACCTCAAAGCCTGCACCAGGTTGCTGCTCACTCCATACATAGACAGCACCGTCCACAACTCCTTTCTATCTACCTCATCATAGGCCTTTTCCAGGTCCACAAAAGCACAGAAAACCTTTTGGTTGACAGCTAAGAACTTTTCTGTGATGGACCGTAGTGAAAAGACCTGATCCGTACATCCCATTCCCTTTCGAAATCCCACTTGTACATCCCAGATTTTGTCATTCAATACCCTTTCAATTAAAATCTTCGCATATACTTTGCCGACAACACTAAGGAGGCTGATACCGCGGTAGTTTTTGCAGTCTTGCTGTGACCCCTTTCCTTTATACAGAGGGACGATAACGGCCTTGACCCAATCTTCCGGGACTCGGCCGCTACTCCAACATGCATTGAAAAGACCGTACAACAGACTACCCACCAGGCCATCTCCTCTCCTCAGAATTTCTATCGACACTATCACAACCTGCTGACTTTCCCGCTTTCATACTTTATAAAGCTTTCATGATTTCACTCATACTAATCACACTTTCATCTTCGCTACTTGCATCTTTACTCATGCTTTCTGGCTCAAGACAAATATCCTCGCATTCATACAAGCTTTCAAAATAAGTTTTCCATCTATCAAGCATTTTTTCTTCCTCACATATTAAGTTTCCAGACTCATCCCTCACCGCGCTCAAATTAGTTTTCTCTGATTTCCCCCGAGCCGATTTAATCAAGCTCCAAAAGAGTTTAATATTCGATCGGAAGTTGTCAGAGAAACTCCTATCATACTTTTCAATCAGTAAATCTTTCTTTCTAGCCACAACTTCTTTCACTCTTTTCTTTGATCTATTATTATACTCTTTTTTCTTCCTGTCGCTTAGATCTTGTCCTGGCTCTACAGCTACAAAATCCAACCAACACTTTTTCTTCTCTTTCACTACATCATCTTCCTCTCTATCCCACCATTCCGGACGTTCATCGTTGTTTTTTTTCTTATTACTACACCGCATTAGACATGTGTAAGTAATGCGATTGATGCATCATGTGATATTACCTGACCGCGTACTGTAGCATTACACATTACTCGACGAAATGAAACAGTACACATCACTCTAACATGACTCGACGCCCGCGCCCTTTCGAACCTACGATTCGAACGCGAGTGGTAGAGAGAGCGAGCACAATTGAGATATGAGATGGCCGGCCGCTGCGTAATTTAAAACTTCGAATTGCAACCGTATTTTAATTTCAATAAGGTCTACATTTATTCGAAATAATACAAATATCTCGTCGCACGGCATGGTATCACACATTACACGTGATGTTCGTTTAAAACTTCGATTTACAACCGTACTTCTATTGTTATCAAATCCTCCAGAAGCAGCCGGCAGCGTGCATTGAGAAATCTTCTAACCACATATTTATATAATATTCGTATCGTAACATGACTTGCTTGCTATCTCACTTAGTGATTTTACCTATAGCTCTATTATAAGTATTTCACCCGAACATTCCAACCGTCTCGTTCTCACTCATCGCACCGCGCACGGCATGGTATCACACATCACACGTGATGTTCGGAGTGATGGTTAAATGTCATATTACTTGATATGAAATGTAATGGCATTACATTTCAAAGCACTGTTTTGCGCATGTCTACACCGCATACTTCAGTGGCCGATTTGACCATGCCATTCTTCATAATCTCCCATACATTATTTACATTATTTACATTATTCTCAACTTCACTGTCATTCATCTTATACAATCTAGATCTGTCGGTTCATCTACTACGCTATCGATGGTATTCTGATGTCGATATCGATATCATTAATGGTATCAGTATACCACCTATTGCGTAACCGTGGCTTGAAAACAATTCTATAATGAGCGTTATCATAGTAATAATAGTTCTATAATAATTATTATAGCATTGTTATTACCATGGTTACGGTCATTCCGGATATCAGTCTTGACGTTTAGTGAACATTTAACATCCTAATAAGTATAATAAACCATTAAAAATATCTTAACACCTATTAAAATTACGTATATTAATAACAAAATTAATTTTGAGACTAATTATATGTTTATAATAACATTTTAATTTAGTTTCTAAAAATAGATGATTAATATCCATCAATTTGTTATTTATCTACCATGGTTACGTTCAATATGAATATCTACAAAATGGTGTTTCGTTTGGCATTCCAACTTTTATGATAAATGGTCAGAACTGTTTTAGTAGTAATTATTATAATTTGAATGAAATTTGTACATACATACATACATAAACTCACGCCTTCATTCCCAGAGTGGAGTAGGCAGAGCTAAAGAATTACCAACAACAGAAATTTTAAATTTGTAAACATTTAATAATAATATTCAGAAACTATTAACGCTAATCGGAATAATGAAAATGACTTTGCTGACAAGTAAGTAAATTGTTTGCAGAAAAATCGAGGAAAGTATACAGGAAAAGTTAACGATTGTTTATTTTTGTCATTCTCATTTTAAGCTTATAGAAAAAGTTATGTATGCAATTATTCATAATTAGCTCTTAACACTTTCGTTGCCAAGAGCTCTGTTTTTCGTACAAAATGGACTCGCCTAGCGGGTTGGTGGCAGTTAAAGTGTGGTACTTGTGCCTGTAATGAGAGCGCTCGTACGCTCGCGCTCTAACCTCAGCACTCGTACCTTAAGAAGCTTCATTGTGTACAATCGCCCACACAGCTGAGTGACCAATGAAGATAAACAGAGAGACTGTCTCTGTCGTGCACATGAGATTCCTATGTAAAATCTATATTTATCTCTTTCTAAATTTTCTCACTTCTGTCTTTAATGGGCAGTTAAGTGTGTGGCTGTTTGTACCAGTTATACAGGGTGTTTCCTGTAACAGGAACAATAAATTAAAATATAGGTATTTTAACTTATTACTAAACGTGTCCAAGTGGTTTCAGTTTCATTCAAGTTAGAATTTATTTTATGTTATTCTCTAACAAAGTTAATTGCACCAGCAATGTATCAGACACCTCACGGAAACCATTAATTAACGATCGCGTGTAGTCGGAATACTTCGTTGAACGAGACACGTATGCTAATGAATGACAATAAAATGACGTTTGAGTTCTTCAAAGATTAGTAGGTACCTAATTACACGTAATACTTGATAATGATAAGAATGAAATAATTAAATACTTATCCTTAAGTTAAATAAGGGACGTTTATGAAAACGTCTAGAAAGCAACTTTTAAAAACAAACAACGTTAAATTACTAACAACACGATAAGAATCAACATTTTTATTAGTCTAAAGAATGATCACAATTATTTAAATGACACTGGGTAATCCTGGCCTGGGTAGCATGGCTTACTTTTATGGAGAAGTGTAAATTACACGATTGTATGTTCTTTCGGTTGTTCTTGTATCAAGAGTTCTCGTAAAAAACTCCAAACATCACAATCCAACACAAGTAGGGCGTTCTTTTAAAGCGTTATAAAATGCTCTGTTCTGACGATATTAGAGGATGCAGTCACATTTTGGTCATGTGTTGTGCAGGCTACTGCTGTTATCCCGCATGCTTTGTAAGTGCACATTGTTTACAATGACTCGGCTGGTATAGGTATCAGCTAGGGCTGATGGATGGTAAATTATCGTTTACGGTTTTAACCTCGGTTTACTTTCTTCTGGCTTCAGCGTAAGTAATATCATCTCACAGTAACGTAAACGCAATTCCCGGCCATAGTAATTGGTTATTTCAACTAATATTGTGATTTTCAACAAGACTTTTGACTTAACAACTTGACATTGACAATGTACAGACACCAGGACTCTTACGAGGATGGAATCACTACTTCGGCTGAACTCCGTTGACCAATAAAGCGGGCGTTGCTAGAGTTACGTTAAAACAAGAAAGGGTAACCAATGACCGACCGCGTTTTCTTAGGATGATGATGTTGCTATAGTTAAAAAAACGATAACCAGATACTAACCGCGATTATTCGGGATGCTTTGGTATGACGTTGCTATGATAAACAAACTGAATGGCGGTTGTCTAATATGTAATTCTCGTAGACGAAGGCATTTTCATTATGTCAGCTCGTTATCACAAATTGCAATTTTGACGCAACAAAAAATCGTATTTAACTGACATACCATCGGGTAAGATCGGTCATATAGCGGTCTTTCTTGACTACTTACGAAAACTACCGAGCGTATTACACGACCAAATAGCGACCATTGCCAAGTGGCTCAACATTCCCGTGTGGTGACTCTACGGGTCACCTCACCTTGCGACTGTTCGAATTTTAGCCGTGTAATGCCAATCGGGTTTAGTCGGTTATACTCGTGTATCCAAGGAAAGGAAAGTCACACGTCTTCGTATACCTGACTTACATGCAGTATTAACGATTGCCTAACCTGAGAGCCAGGTCTACCAACTTCACCCAAACTCAACCAATTACAGGTCTAGAAACCGTAACCTAGCGACCATTGTTATAAGCACAAAGATGGCACAAAGTTACGGAGAAATTATGGTCGGCCATTTCTCAACATCGGAAAAACGAAAAACCCACGATCTTAATCGAACACTGATAGTTGCTATGGCGACGATTAAACAACAGCTACACAAAGCCCAATCAGCTAATCATACTGAACACATCGTTATTGGTCGTTAAGTAAGCTTTGTTGAAACGTAAGAATTGTCATTGTTGGGACAGACGTTGTCATTGCCAATGTTATAATAACAATGGTCGCTAATAAGAGTAATAAGCCAATACTGTTAATTTACAAAAATCCCAACGACATTTTTCCTACGTCCATTTGATTTAAGTTAAAATGTCCAAAGTGGAAAATTTCAAACGACAGCTGACCTTCGTTTTACGGGTCTAACGTATGAAACTAATTGATTTTAAGAATGCCTAGATCGCACAATTACCAACTTGCGAAATTTGCCACATCGCTTGTAGTCTACTTAAAGCAACTAAGGAAGTTATAAGGAAGTTAATACCTGAGTCACAAAATAACTTCCTTGGTTGACAATACATCCTATAAATAATAATTCGGAGTTCGCTTGAGAGCTTCAAAGATTACGTATTTACAACTACTAACTTGATAAGGATAAATGATTTATAAACACTTTGATTTTATGCACGTTTAATAACAACTTAAAGAAAACAATACTACAAAAAAAAACTTAAATGATTTGCTTCTTCCCAGAATCCAAGGACTGCCTTAATTTAACATGTTCTCGATATGCTGACCATTTGCTCGTTTGCATGCTTCGTACCCGTAATAATGTATTTCGATGTACTGCATTTAGATCGCGTTGCCGTATGTTTTCAAATGCCCGTATAATTCGATTTTTCAACATTTCCACATTATCAACATCAGCGGAATACACATCATCTTTGATGGCACCCCATAAAAAGAAATCCAAACATGTTAAATCCGGAGACCTCGGGGGCCATCGCTTAGGAGCGTAACGTCCGATATACGGATCTCCAAATATTTCGGATAACTTTTGGCGTACTGCCACAACGGAATGAGCAGGGGCTCCATCGAGTTGGAACCATGTTACGTTTCTTACGTTCTCGGGCAGATTATTGTAATACTCCAACAAAGTTCCATTTATTAATTCTAAAAAACGTGCTGTGTTCAAAGTACCATCGATAAATACCGGACCAATTATCGTACTTCCGTGGACAGCTGCCCACACGTTAACCGAAAAGCGGTATTGGTGGGCTGTTTGTCTCATTAAACGGGGGTTGCTGGTACTCCAATAGTGGGTATTTTTGGGATTCCATAGTCCATTGTTAGTGAACGTCGACTCGTCTGTCCAGATGACATTTCGTGCAAATGTAATATCGCGTGTATTTCCATGGCTCTGCGATAAAAACCACTCGCAATAAGCTACCCGCATTGTGTAGTCTCGCTGCAACATAGCCTGTACTTTCAAACATTTGTAGGGCTGTTGCTTGTTATTTTTCAGTACTTTGTGAACAATACTATTATGAACACCAAATACGAGACCCGCTCTCCTTGTGCTAGTAGTTGGACGTTCTCGGAAGTGCTGCAGAATCCGGCGTTCCAGTGCTAATCTGACATTAACTGCCGCACCAGGCCCGGCTGCTGGCTGCACTCTACCGGCTACGGGCTGGTTGTCCCGCACGCGTTGCACTGCGTTTACGATCACACGGCCGCTCGATGGTTGCCTCCGGTTAGGATACCGTTCAGCGTATAAACTAAGTGCTCAAACAGCATTGCCTCTCGCTTCCCCGTATAGTAAAATCATATCACATAATTCTCGGGCATCGTAATAAATCCGTGCCATTTTTTATCGGTAGCTGTAAACTGACAACTTAGCTGTCAATGTTAAAACTTTTCGTTTTTAAATTATCATAAAACCGGAGTTGAATAAAAAGTTCAGACTGAAGATTTTTAACATACATTCAAAAAGAAATAACCAAAATCAGTGCCATTTCGTATCTTTTACGAATGAAAGTAGTTCCTAGTGCATCTAGATAAAAACTAATTTCGATCGTTTTAATAAAATCCCCGGTACCAAGACACCAAACGACCGATGAGCGACCATATCGCGATGATAATATCCATTGACTGTGAAGTTTATTTTGAATGGCTATTTTTTCCAAATTTTAGGACTTTGGAACATTAAGATATTTTGATTATGACTGCTAATAATGTAAGGAATCATCATTTCAATTTATTGCTCCTGTTACAGGAAACACCCGGTATAAATAACTATTACTCGTATCTTTGGTTTAGACGTTACCAGCTCTTAGGAAAGTAGCGCCTTAAGGACGCGATGCCCGTTGCACACTCCTACTTCACGTATAATGTCTGTCTGGCCCATTCGGCAAGAGTCCAAAGCAGGCATGACAAAGCTTTAATAATACCTATTTAACCCATAACTCTAATTATCCTTTTTCAGTGATGGAGAACATTCAGAACCGGGCGCAAACCGTCGGTCAGTGTCACCGCGGCCAGGAAGTAGCGCTGCCGGTCAGTTGCATTCGTTTTAAATTATCGCTTTTTGCTCAATGGGTCAATCAACTTTTTGTTGTTGTTGTTGTTCTGTCCCGTAAGCCAGGAGACAACAGGGACAGAGATTGTCACAATATAAGGCTGAAAGGTTAACTCTGACTATTTAAACTAATTTGATAAGTAGAATGTAACACCCGTTTTTTTTTATAAGCTTTTTCATATAGTGATACTACCGCTGGTGGGCTTACGCGTGGTAGTGTGAATAGTTAGAATAACCCCTCCTTGGTTTCAGGCTCCAGTTCGGGACCGTTGAAACGTTCCGGAGACCACGACATGCATCTGCCTTTGAAGAAACGCATGCGTATGACAGAATCTGCGTTCCTCCGACGCGACTCTTTCATCGACAGCATGTTTGGGGGCGTGCTTCTGACTCGCGTGGAGTGCACAGAGTGTCACTCCTCCTCCCTTTCTCGGGATGTGTTCCGTGATCTCCAACTGGCTTTCCCTGAAAAGCTCGAAGGAACTCAGCACAGCGTACAGAGTCTTCTCGAGTACTATTGCTCCAAGGAGCGATTGTCTGGAGACAACAGATATGAATGCCGCGATTGTGGCGGCTTGCGGGATGCCGAAAGAAGCGTTTTGATAGAAACAACGCCAAAATTTCTCATTTTAGTCCTTAAAAATTTCAAGTAAGTAACCTGCTGCAATAGTGAAGTTGGTTTAGTGGTTGTTGCTGCGATTTTTTTTAGTGTAGATTCTTAGTGAAACTGGCAGTTTATCAGTAGTATGTATAACCTTATAAAGCAGGGAAGCTGATATTAATTATAATAATATTAATGCAAATTAAATACAATATTTCAGAACTTTTTTACATGTTTCGAAGCACTTTTTTTGCCCATATACCGATTGCTTCTTCCTTTTTTACCCGAATGTGGTGAAGCCCAAAAGGTTTATGGGATTGACTGTATGTGTACATGTCCGTTCCTTCGTCCGCTCGTAACTACTCAACGGTTCAACCGATTTTCATAAATGATTCGTCATTAGTACACATCGGTATCAACATTCCACTTTAACGGCACCTGGTAAGGTAGCCAAAAAAGAAATACATTCGAATATTTAATGAATATTAATAATGTTTATTTTCTGTGTTATTTTTAAATTTAATTATGCTGCAACTAACTGTGCCTTTATTTATACGGTACTTATACATAAAGAGGCTTATATTCAAGATAAAGTCATAGAACCTTAATGCTCATTTTGCATTTGAAAAATAATATATACCTAATAGGTAACAAACATTAATTGAATTTGTCTGTATCACAATATTTTACAGTTCGATTAAAAAAATATATCGAGGCATATCACTTGATGACCAGTATTTTACAAAAAAATATAAAAGTCTTTAATATAGGCGCCTTCTCCTTGTTAGTCTCGGTATCGGGACTTATTGAACGATCTAGTATTTTCACCGAAATGCTTTCATCAAAAACTACAAGATTAAAAACCTCGTTGTCCCATAAGTTCTGTCATTGAAATTTATTAAAATTAAACATGAAGTAACAAAAACATTATTTTTAAACTGTACATTAATCAAAACTTCAATTACGATAGTTTAAAAAAACAGATAATTATGTTACATTATTGCGATAGGTTGCTGTTGAAGCCTTAAGTATTTCTGCAAGGGGCTGGTTAGCTAGGTTAAAAACACGCTCAACCATGATACTCATATCATAACTGGGATACTGTTTTTGTAAAAGTGGTCGCGTATAGTCCAAATTTGCATGGCATATTTAACAGAATTACAGTGCGTGAGCTCTTAGAAAATCCTTCGGGTTTCGGGAGAAATCTGAAGGATTCGTGTGGTAGAACATGTCATTTTGACAATTGTCTTTTTGCCTTATAGGCTATTCGCGTTAAGAAAATTGTGACTCATCGGCTTAGCCACGCCCTTTGACCAATTAGATCACAGTAAATTAGAAAGCCACCAATGAATACACCTTTACTTTGCAGTTGCACTGATGAGTCACTATTTTCTTAACGCGAATAGACTATAGTAGCAATCCATCACGCGAGATAGAAGGAAAGAGTTCGTCGATTTACATGAGAACCGAGCGTGTAACATTTTGCGTAGGCACTTTGACGTCACGCGAGTCTTTTAGTGATGTGCACAAAATAAACAAAATCGTTTCTAATCTGTGGTGTCATCGATCGCAAAGGAAGAGCGTCAGCGAGCGAACAGAGTTCGACGGGAGAGGAAAACTGAAACAAAATTGCAAACTATACTTAATTGTTATCCTCCTTTTGGCAATAATTTTTCTTTTTTTCTACTACTTCATCTCACGGAAGGACCGGGTACACCACTATATCTTACTTTTGACAGAAAAATGAGAAATCAACCTTGAACGCTTCTCGACAGTTCGGATTGGTTTATTTTCGTTGCTGGTTTTCAATGCATGCCAAGTAGTGATGGGCCGTGGTAATATTCCCGTTACCAGTAAGTTTCCGTTTGGGAATATTCCCAGTAAGTTTCTAATGTTACCAGTAATATTCCCAAAAGGTGGGAATATACTATACTGGTGATTTATATGAGATTTAATGATTATATAGTTAGTTAAATAAGCAACATGCATAGATATATTCCTTTCTCTTTTACACATATCACCTTTTTTCTCTTTCACACAAACTTCTTATCTGAAATGGCACAAAGACAAAGGACTTAGTTTTGCCCTTGACTCGACTCAGTGCACGTGCTTTTTGTGATGATAGTGAAAAATGTGATAATGATTACTAAGCTTAAAAAAATCGTTTTTCATGAAAAGAGGAAAAACATTTATTCACGCCAAAATTACACAATCTAAAAATATAACAAAATTAAAAAAATACAGTAAAACAAATTCTTAAAACTAAACTTAAAACCTAGTGTTACCTCCCCAAGCCCTAATTACAGCCACCATGCGATCCTTCATTGACCTCACCAACGTCACGATTCGTTCTTGAGGAATGTCACTCCACTCCTTGACGACGGCGTCCCGAAGCTGTTCAAGGGTAGCAGGGGCAGTATCACGAGACTGCACCCGGCGTTTCAGATCATCCCAAAGGTGTTCTATGGGGTTCAGGTCAGGACTTCTCGCTGGCCACTGCATCACGGGGATCCCAACCTGATCCAGGTAGTCCCGAACAATCAACGCCGTATGAGAGCGGCCGTTGTCATGCATGAATGTGAATTCAGGCCCGACAAAACCAGCATACGGGACCACGTGGTACTCCAGGATCTCTGTGATGTACCGATGAGCAGTCAGGGACCCCTGGCCACGTCCACCTCCAGTGCGGGAGACGCACACAAGGTCGGTTTTGCCCTGGATTGAAATTCCGCCCCAGAACATGCAGGATCCTCCTCCGTAGCTGACGGTTTCTTCAAAGCAGGCTTGTGAGTACCGTTCTCCCTGCCTCCTGTACACTCTTCTACGCCTATCGTTGCAGAAAAGGCATACCCTCGTCTCGTCGGAGAAGAGGACAGACTGAAGTCTGACTCGCCTATGCTCTGCTGTCAATTTGGGGCCCGTAGCAGCCCTACGAGGCAGGATTTTCTTCTCTCGCAGCCTTCTTCTTACTGTGGAGACGCTCACCGACGTCCTCCGAGCTGTTCGGAGCTGCTGTTGCACCTCAACAGCGTTAGAGAATCGGTTACGCAAACACGTTGACACAATATAGCGGTCGTCTCTGTCGGAAGTGAAACGTCGTCTCCCAGATCCACGCTTCCTGATGTAGCTTCCAGTCTCCTGGAACCGCTGGGATACTCGTTTCACCCGGAAACGGCTTATGTTGAGTTGTCGAGCAACATCAACCTGCCGTAGTCCTGATAACAGTAGTGCTACCACTACCACTTGAGCTGCTTCTTCTGCCGTGATATCCATTTTTCAGAATTTTCTCTTACTGGAGCTGTTCAGGTGTGACTTCTGTGATGTCTGGATAGCAAATTACCCATAATTCATTTTTACCCACCCTTTTATTCGTGTTCAGGGTGGCACAAGTAGTGAGTCCTCTAATGAGTTTTCCATCACTTTTTTTTAAAGACCCTAACGTGTCGTGATCATTGTTTTTACGAAAAAGAACGATTCGCGTTTTTAAAGTTGATTAACTGTGCTTTCAAATGATACTAATATTGGTAGGGTACAATAAATAAGTTAAGAGCTTTATTCGCTTGAAATCAAAAATTTTAAAAGGTGCGATTTTTTTGACGCCGTGTGTATTTGTATAATTAAACTGATTTTCCGACTTTTTCTTTCATTTCGATCGAAACTAAGATGTTTTTACCGTGATTTAAAGTGTACTTGGCCATAATTACACGGTGGGAATATTCCCAGTAACATTGGAAAAATACCTGGTAATTTTGGGAATATTCCCGGTAACATTGGGAATTTACTTTCTGGGGGGGAGCTCCGTATTTTTTTTTATTCTAAATTGTTCCAATGTTCACCAAATAAGCATAAAACACAAAAAAAATATTACTTTATAATTCAGTTTTTCTATATTTCCCTAAATTTCCAATACTTGGAAATATTACTGGTAACATTACTGGGAATATTCCCGCCATGGGAATATTCCCGGTAACGACCCATCACTAATGCCAAGTCTGCCGCATCAAATTAAATCCGTAATGGAAAAGTAGCATTAGACACAGACTCGCCCGTTACTGTTTATATGAAACTAGCGGCCCGCAAGCGGCTTCGCCCCGCTGCAAATTACTGACTTTTCCGGTGGATTTTTCAATTATTTTCTTTCATAAAAACCTTGTCCTGATATTTACAAACACAACAAAAAAGAAATCAGCCAAATCGGTTCCGCCGTTCTCGAGTTTTGCGCTTAGCAACACATTTAGCGATTCATTTTTATTATATAGATTAATACTATGCAACAAATAGTACATTGTGCATCAAGGGCGGTAAGAAGAGGATTGCTAACGAGAGACTATTAGAAGCCCGACGCCGAAGGCGGAGGGCTTTTAATGACTCGAGTTTGCAATCTCCTTACTGCCCATGATACACACAATGATTTTCATCACATTAGCGAGGAAATAAAAAACAAATACAAAAAAAACCTTTAATAAACAAAATACGCTTCGGAAACAACAATCAAACAAAATTAAACGAACTCGATTCGCTAAGCTAAAAGAGTTTGACAACTTTTTTTTAGTCTTCCACAGATAATGCTTAGAATTGCTTTTTTTTTAAACTTGACAAATACAGGCCATTCTGCCAGATTGTACGAATTTTCAAAATGAAATTTAATAAAATAATTGCGAATGTCTCTGAAATAATGGTAAAATAGAAATATAATGCAGACAAATGTGCCGTATAAGTTTAATTAAACAGTAAAATTGGTTTGTAGCCAAGTTTTGAATATAGGAAATAAACCTTGGCTGATTTTACACCTCCTTGGTCTGAAATGATGTACAAGTGGATTCTATATTTTAAAACTAAACTCATAACTCCCTAGGGAGTTATGAAAATCTATAACTCCCGCGGGAGCTAAGTCGGCTATAACTGCCCTAAACGCCTGCGTGTTATAAAACCCTTTCCGAGCAAGTGTGATGAAAATAAATTGTTTTATAAATGCAGTACGCGGCACGCGAGGTACATATACACTCTTTCCTTCTATCTCGATATAGTTCTGTGGTGCACTCCTTTTTTTATTATTGATTATATGGGGCCGTTAAAACCACATCTTACTTTTTTATTATTTTTTTATTTTTAAGAAATTGATTTCCTTGGGGAGTCAACTTAAAAGGGATATTTATGTAAATAGCCAATCAAGGGATTGTTTATAATAATTATAAATATTTTTTTAAAGAAGTTTATAATGCTTATACATTTTTTTTAAAGAAGAATAAAAAAAAAATTTAATTCTAGAATAGTGTTGATTGTAAATATTTTAATAAGGTTGAAGATCGAGTAATAGAAGCCCCTTTGCTTCTTTAACTCGAAAAGTACATTAAACAAATATGAATGTAGTTTCTAAATATCCACAGGTGGGTACAAATACGATTAAAATAAGTCCACCATTCGGCCATCCTCGGTTATTGTCGGTATCACTCACATAGAGTAGATCAAATTACAGATATGACCTTTAAATATACTACTCCTTATATTAATAAACAGAATACAACAGAAGGATATGAGCAACAAAACCTCCTAATAGCTCTAAAGCAGAGGACCCCAAACTTTTTCGTCTCATTGACCACTTGGCATTTGTTTCGGTTTTTGGTGGACCCCCCCTGTTTAACTTATATTTACGTTATTAATTACGTAAAAACTAAGGAAACAATCTTGGAGATTTTTTGCACGAAAAACTTAGGTCTAGCTGGCTAAAAATTTACACAGGCTGCTCTGAAAATGTAGCTCGGAATATTATTTTTTACAACGTAAAAAAATTCACACGGGGAAAAAATTGCAACATAATTTATATAGATAATATTTGTTTATTCAACACTAAACTCAACACAAATACGAAAACCAATTCAAGACAAAATATCAATATCTAATAAAATTGAATGGAATTCTCAAATAAGGTGGTCCTAAAACTCATAGTCGAATGGGACCAATGGGGCACCAAAAGATTCCTTATAAAACTTATAATACATAGTCAATGTAAAACTTATAATACACGGTCAGACAATATTAATACAATAATGTTAGATTAAAGTAAAGTCATTAAGTATCTGAAAATTTGAAAAATTTAATCTGTTTATTTCTTACACAAAAAAACAAATACATTATTAATTTATCTTAACTTATAATCTTAAATTAATCAAAGATTTTATCAGTTAAGAATATATATGAGTTCTACGTTTTATTATAAATACTTTTTTTTTAAATATTAACATTATATCATTCATGGTCTTTCTATTTTTTATTATTAAGTAAATATCGCTTTAGTATGTTCTTTACCTGTTTACATGTTGCATTTACAAGTTTACTTACTAGATGACATGGTAACCCATATAAGATGCCGGGCAATGTACGCGTCCACACTCTTTTACCGTACTCGTTGTTACTTCTGGGTATTAAAAATGTTGTAATGTGTGATAGTTCCCGTAGATTGTCCGGTCTTTGTTTTATATTTAAAAGAGTTAACTTGTTACTATACTCTGTAAAGATTGCTAGGTCAACTTTATCGAATATAGACATTACCCTGCAGTGGTTAAATAGGTTATCATAGTAATTTCTATATTTGTATTTAATCTTAAGAGGAACAATTCTTTTAAGTAATCTTAATTGTAAGTTATATATATATTTTAAGTATGATTTGAAGGTTCTTCCATAACTGGACAATCCATAACTAATTACAGAATCAGCCAACGACATGTACAATAGTCTTTAGTGTTTTATAAGGAACTTTGTGCTTGAGGATACACAGTTTTGCCAAGATTGATCTTAGTTTCTTACACACACGGCCTATTTGTGGACCCCAGTTAAATTTATGGTCTATTGACAGTCCGAGGTAGGTGTGTTCCGTTACGAGATCTAAATGAGTACAGTTGCACGCAGTGCTCTGCGTGTGCATGCAGGAGTGCTCGTGGGCCACGATCCTCGGCGTGATGGTTGTTTTTAAGTATGGTGATCGTATGTGCATCAATTTAGTTTTACTGAAATTAATAGAAAGTCCTAAGTCGTGAGCCCACTTACATAACCGATCGAAATCCATTTGCATCATGCTTTGCGCTGTCTCAATGTCTCTATGCGCCGTGATCAGGCATGTGTCATCAGCAAATTGGTATACAGAGCCATGTTGAAATATTTTACCCATATCGTTTACGTATAATAGGTACTCCGTCGGCCCTAAAATCGACCCTTGAGCCGTTCCTTGTAAGGTTGGAATCATGTCACTAAGCTCACCCGCTATGCTGACCGCGTTGTACCTATTAGTATGATAGTTTTTAATGAGTTCAAGGACAGGACCCTGTATACCATTTTGCTGAAGTTTTTGATAGAGTGTAGTATAATTCAAGGTATCGAAAGCTTTGCTAAAATCAATAATTACAGCTAGTACATTGAGTCTTTTATCTAAAAGTTCATTGATTTCATCTGTAAATGATGGTAACAGTTGAAAATCTAAATATGCTTGTTACGTAACGGACAATATTTCTTGAAATATTGTCGTTATTATTTTGAAATCGAAAGTGTCCCTACTTTCGGGTAGTAGTTAAATAAAGTAGCAATGAAAGTGATGACGTGGATACGTCCTTTTTGGAAGAGAAGACCATGACCTTTACAAACTCATATGGTTTTATCGCGACAGAGCTTAGTAGTCGTCTGAATAAATTGCAATTTTGTTATAATAATAACATTAATAACATCTAAAATCGTTGTTTGTCAACAGGTTCGAACCGAAACTACAAGTTCAAACAAAATTAATGCTTTCGGTTCATCATAATCTGACGGTGAATCTGCCGACGGTGCGTTCGCAGGCGGACCACTCGGCGTACATTCTGTACGCGGCGGTGATCCACGCGGGCACCACGCTCGACTCGGGGCACTACTACACGCTGGCGAAGGACAACGGGCAGTGGCACATGTACAACGACGACGTGGTCTCCGCGGCCGAGGAGAGCCAGCTGAGCGCGCTGACGCGCTCCAGCACACCGTACATCCTGTTCTACCGGCGCACTGACGTGGACGAGGGCACGGCGCCCGCGCTCGAGGATCTGCCGCCCAAGGTGCAGGAGGGCGTGCTGGCGCACAACAAGCACTACGTGGACACCGTGCGGCAGGTGCGCCTTGCCCGCCCATGACGGCTGAGGTCCGACAAGAGCCTCGACTTCTCCGTGCTCGACTACGTCGACATTAACGACGAGACGCCGTAAAGAGGGCGCACGGAGAGGCGGGGGCCTCGCGGAACTCGCAACGAACCATTCGAAAGTGACATAACTAAAAAGAACCTCGTATATTGCTACATTTGTGTGTTGAGTCTAAAGACTCCTCTATTGATATATCTTAACCATATAATGAAATTATAGTGGCCTGTACAGTGTTTGTAGCTATAATAACAGGGCTTGTCTAGGTTAATATTAATAATTATAAAACTAATTAATTAACTGTACATTTTATGAATAGCGATAGCATTCTAATGAGTAGTTGTATTTGTATAAATATATATATATATATACATATATGTATGTATATATATTTATATATGTATACACATATATATATATATATATATATATATATATGTATCTAATTTCAGCTAAGTACAGTACTATCACTTTCTTCCACCCATTGGCTTACTATCACAACACTCGCTTCTGATGGTATACTTGTCACTTACGTTTTAAAGAAACACGGAGAAAGCCAAAACCTACTAAGGAAATGATAGTACTTTATGTACATCTTATGTAAATATTGCAAAAGTTATTTTGTTATTGGGGAACGGGAAGATGTAACGCTAATCGCGCATTCGTTTGTATATAGTGTATATAGTAGATGTTTAGAAAAGTTTCCGCCTAGGGCGTTGTTACATTTTAGCGACATCTGAATTCCATTGCGGTGAACGCAACGTTATCCAATCTATTTTTGTTTATGTTATCTCCACGCCGGAATAAAATAATAGCAAACAACGATAAGCTATTATCAACTTAACTTTCAATAATATGCCTGGGCAAAGTTTCTTAAACTACTCAATAGAATTAATCATAACCCAAAAATAACAAAAAATCGTTTGCCACCCCTAGGCTACGTAGTTCGGTGCGCAGCCTCCGGGCGGGGTCCACGCTTTATATTTGGTGTAAAGTGGGTGAGTGGGTCTTTACGCAGAAAAAATCTCCGATGTCAACTTTGTGCCACAGCTTTATTGAAACACTTTAATGAGACTTTCGTGTTCAATGCCCGACGTCAGGAGAGGGGTTTTATCATAAGTTTAACGCGTCTATCTATCCGCGGCACCGTAGCTCGCACTCGCGCTAAAGGAGCTCGTTCGATCAGGATGATGCTCAGCTAGGCTTGTTGAAAACCGCTTGGGCAGCGGGCCCGCAGCGAGTTTTGGACTTTCCCCGGTGGATTCCTCATTATTTTCTATTATACAAATGATAATAACGAACACCTAAACAAAATAATTATCCAATTCGGTGCATTCATGCGGAAGTGATGCGCGTACATACTTTTCGGCGATTCATTTTATGAATGTAGATAGAAATAGCTTAAAGCCCCGATATAATGGCCATCCTCCATCCGACTATTTATTCGCAGGCTATCGATCCGCAGACAACGCTTCGTCGAGTAACGATTTGCAGAGTGATTTTTTTGCTGATGCATAATTTACAATGTCGTCTGCAATCTAACGTTTCACGTAGAGATAGTAAACCAATTTGAATATTAGGCCACTATGGAACTATGTCAAAGTGTAGCAATGATTCAAATCGTGAGAGACTTCAAATATAATTAAAACGTCACTTTTATATAGTTCCACAGTGGTACTTTTCCATAGTTCCACACATATTTTTTTTTTACCGATATTGTTTATTTTTCTCTACTCCGGGACTTAAATACGGCCATTTAAGAGTATCCACCCTTAACTTGACAGTATTCAATGTTGATCACGATAAACCTACCACGATGTTCACTTTTTTATTTTTGCCGAAGTAAGGGTTAAATAGTTGATGGCAGTGTAGTGGTTCCTAACAATGATGCCAAATGATCACTCGAATTATTGTTTTACAAACCAACAGTTGTTCTTTTAGCTGTGGCAATTACACAACGAAAAATCGTCTCAGTTATCGTTATTCTGCCTATTGACTTAACGAGAATAGATGAAAAATGAGATATTACTGAACGTTACTCTTCCTAAGTTAACATCTACGAAACGTTGCCTGCGAAACGAAAATTGGCGAAAGGAAACGGGTAAGGACCAAAAAGTTGGCCCACAGTTAAGCGGAGTTAACCATACAAACAACAAAGTCGAATAAAGTTCCCTTGTGCGACGGAAATTATCCCTACATTTGTATGGCTAACTTTCGTGTCACAACGGAAAAGTTTAATAGAAAATGTTATTGAGTGAGTTAGCGTGGTCAACTTTTTGGTCCTTACCCAGACTCGGCGAATCGAGAGGACACCGTAACACATTTATAAAGCTATGTATTTGAAGGTTAAAAATGGAGCTCTCGTACTCATAACATACTTGTAACAGTACGTCATTTGGTGCTCAAAAAGGGAGTAATCTGTCTTCTCCCGGAAAACCTTCCAGGCTTTCTTAAAACAACCTAATGCTACACAATACGTTTTATTTCAAACTAGCTGTACCCAGCATGCGTTGCAATCCATGTGAAGTAAACAGTAGACCTGGAGACTCTGGGTCAGGAACCCCGCGGTGCGTTCTGAAAACACCCTTCCAAAATTTCATCACAATCTGATCATTGGTTTTTATTTATATAGATTGATAGATTTCTCCCCTGTGTAACTACCATCTTTTATGTATGTATCTAAATTTTAAAATTAACTTTTTTCTCCTTTGATCTACTCCTCATCCCTCTCAGTTGGGATACACCTGAAATCGCTTTATCATGTTAATAAGAAACGATAGGCTTTTATTAGAATCTCATTCAAAGCATTTCATGATTAAAAGTGTTATTGTTATTTTAAATAATCTATTAAGTAAAAGTAAACTCGCCTACTTATAACAACAAAATGGCGAAACTTTTTGGAGAGACATTTTTTTATTATCTGTGATCTGTTTCAACAATGTCATGATAGACAAATTTAAACATAACGTAAACAAAAAACGCAAACATTATATTAATAATGTAGAGTATTTTTAGCATTCGACCATTGATTATTTAGACTTTAACTAACACTAATCCTAGAGTGTATTGGCTGAACACATCACATTAAATGTAAGATGTATAAGAGATCCCATACTTCCAATCATACGTTTCGGCAATAAATGTTCATGTCGTGGTGTTGAACGTCTTGAAAAACCTCACCAGACTAATTATCATTTATAATATTTGTGTGATTAGCGCGAATATTATAAATAATAAGTCATGGATGTTTTCTATGTATTTAAGTATATATTTCTCTATGTAATTATTTATATTGTTGTTTAGTACCCATAGGACAAGCCTACAGCTTAGTTTGGGACTAGGTCAATTGGTGTGTGTGACATTGCCCTCTGATATTTATTTATTATTATTTATCATAATCACAGAAACGATATGGGCGATTGTGCACTACAAGGAATTTTACTGTCCGGCAGTCCGATTTTTAACGGTCCGATATGGCACGCCATTAAATGTATATAGTACCTTGTGCACTATACGTAATTTTACCCTCCGACATTTTACTTTTCCCCATTCCGTACAGTATTTTTCCGGTCCGAGATGACAGCTATGAAAAACGTGTTTATGCTTGTGCACTGCGTCCGGAATTAGTATTATTCATGACAGCCGGGCGGGGGCGGGCTAAGGGGGGTGTGTGTCACACGCACAGAACTATATCGAGATAGAAGGAAAGAGTGTATGTGTATGTACCTCGCGTGCCGAAAAGTGGTTCTGAGAACAACTCATTGTTTCTAGTGTAATGGCGTGTAGTTCCAAAGAGAGGCAACCCCAAACTGCGTCGCTTTTGGGTCACTTCTCTTTTAGTAAAAATACGGACAAGTGCACAAGCCAATCATCCGTTTTTTTCATGCTACTATGCCGCACCTGCGAGTAAAAAGACGGACAAGTGCACAAGCTAATCATCCGTTTATTTCATGCCATATCGGACCATGAAAACTCGGAGTGCCGGACAGTAAAATTCATGGTAGTGCACAATCGCCCTATCTCCAATATATTAATTTAATCATAAGAATTACTTAACTAGCTTCTGCCCGCGACTGCGACCGCGTAGATTACGATTATCGTTATTTCCACGGGAACTTAAATTTACCAAGATGGCAAGTAGCGTATGTGTTAAACCAGGGTATAAGCTATCTCCATTTAAAATTTCATCCAAGTTCGTCTAGTTGTTGCAGCGTGAAGGTGTAATAAACTAGCACACACACACACACAAATATTTGCCGATTTTCGGACCCCCCTCCCCTTCTGGTGTGATATTATGTGTCACCGTACCTTCTCCGCACCGTGTACCTTCTCCGCATCCAATCTCACGAGATTTTTCAAATCGTGTTTCAAGGGTTAAAACGTTGGATTTATACTAAAAAAAAATATCGCTTATTATTTATATTCGACTAGTTAAGACCGTTGAAGCTTGCTTAGGAAGTAGGCTAGAATCACAGTGATAATTGAACAATAAAATACTTAAATCGTAACTACTGAGATTAATAAGAGCGCGGACTGAATTGAAATAAATATATTTCAATTCAGTCCGCGGAGACTCGTGCACATTGTTAAGAGTGACTATTAGAACCAACATGTCCATGTGATTTTCAATAAAACCATTTGGTCCTTCAACCTCGCTCTGATTTAGCTCCTGCAATTTCTTCACAATTTTGCTCTTCAAAAAAAGTTACGTGATATTCGCTGAGACCCCCCTGTCACTAAAGTAAGGTTAGATAAAATTCGGCTAGATCCAAAACGCCTCGCGGGGCTAACCAGGGCGAAAAATCGATTTGTCAAGTTGTCATCTTCGGGAAAAATGGTTTTCAACCCGAGCGACGCTTGGTCTTCCGATTCTGTTTATATTATAAAACCACGAAAAGCGTAGCGCAATGGGATCGCTTATAAAGGTCAAATGAAAATCATTTCTTAATTTCAATATAATTAATTTATAGTAAGTAACATTTTTGTTAAATCTAATTGCCGAGATTGATTCGAGATGCCTACTCGTTGAAATTTTCATACATTATTAAAAACAGATGTATCCCAAATGAGCCGACGATAACGCATTAATATTTATGTTCGATGATACAAAAAATGCCTAAGCGTAACAGTGCCGGGAAAAAATTCAATGTAATTTAATAATCATCCATGAAATTATACCTCATTACCACGGAATTCTTGAATCTGACTATGACAAAAAAAAATCTGTTCAAAGAATTATGTTTATTTCACAGTACTAAAAACTATTTCTGGGGGGTTGTCTTGTTCATCAAATGATAACCGAAAACTGGTTTGCGATCTCGCGATCCACTTATCGTACGTACGCGCTCACTCACCTCGTTTTCAACAAAGGTGGTCTCAGAATCAACTCCAAAGTTACACACTAGGTACGGTTTTTTCCCCTTAACTAACAAGTTGTATTTTGCTAAAGTCGAGTTTGTTTGTTGTATGGACATACAGTAAATTCTTCTATTGATATAGTTGCAACAATATGATATTTGTTTGCTATTTGGTACACTGTTCTGGCGTAGTGATTACGTGATTGTTTCCAAATAAAGAAGTAAGTAATGTGAATATTTGAGATAAAATATAAATCGGGATAGGACTTTGTAATAGATTTATTTTATGAAGTTACACATAATTAAGCTAAAGTCTTGTAGCTTTAAGTAACATCTTAAAAAGTATGTTATTTTATTCATTCATAATACATAATATATATATATATATTTAAAGCTATCTATTGCGCTAAAATTTTAGCTTAGAACGAGTTGCTGATGGCGTTGCTCTTACCTGGTTACCATACACACACACCTTTTGCATTAAAAATAATGATAAATTTGTAAATTCTGTCATGAGTCATGAGCGCCGCTTGATGATAAATACAGATAAAACAAAATTAAAGCTAGTCAGCATAGCGAACTCTAGAACAAGTGAGATTTGTGCATGCAGTAGAATCAGAATATTAACTATAGTAGTCGGCTGTGCGCCGCGGGCACGCTCTCCGCCCTCCGCGGCGCGTCAGTGTCTAGGACAGTTGCATGCCGGAGCGCGGAGGCGATACACAGCCGAGTACTATTCATACTTACGTTTTAATATACGGCTTTATTTATTTACATGATGCAGAAATAATAACGGACACCTTATAATTTGTACTTTTGCATAGTCGATTTACATTATGTAACATATTTCACTAATATGCTATGGATGTCTAACGTATATCGTATATCTTTCAAAGAAAGACTAAAAGTTATGCCATGACTTTAAATTCTGCCTGGATTGTCGTATATACCTACTCTGGGGTTGGAATATTGTTTGACTAAAAACTTCGCTCACTTAAACTACACCGGGTTTAAAGCTAGTAAAATAGGTTTTTAGCAATCAACACGCATACATTAGGTACATTACATTTACAACGTATAAATTAACGGATACTGATTCCTAACTAAAAATGTATCTCGTTTATGTATTTTACCATATTCATTACATGACTTCAGCATAGTTGCTTAGTATTAGTCTGTTACGCCTTTAAGTACAACTAAATAAATAATTTAGGGTTATGAGGTCTGGGGCACAATCCGCCACGTCCAAGTACAAGTTTCTTATTAACATACCCGAAAGTAACGATTTTTAATTGGATTCGGGTTGTGCAGATAGAGGACCAATGAATGGTTACGATTCAAGGTCGCTCTTGGCGCTGACAGGCTACGGTAACTGGGACAGAGCACGAGCCTCCACGCGGCGAAGTGCTGAAGGCGGTCACGGGTGCAACGCTGACACTCCTGGCGCCCGTGTATTACTGTTTTGACACTTGTCGACGTACTCGGAGACATATAAGAGACAATTAGCTCGTTCCTCTTTCTAACTTGTGTATGGTAAATCATCATTGAGAAACGACTTAGGGCATGTTGTTTGATCAGTAGTTAAATAAACTGACTAGTTAAAAATCTTAACTAATGGTTTAATCTGAAGGAAATGTGTCAAACTTTCGATTCTTTTTTAGAATTTTAACAATTAGTTGAGTTAACTACTGATCAAACAACAGGGCCTTAGTCGTCATTAACGTATTATAAACTCATCTTGACCGAGATGCCCTTCGCTGAAACATTTTAGGCGCAGCTTGAGACTGGTATAACAGTCGAGATCTGTTCATTAATACGGGCCTCAATGGGCCGCTAGGTGCCGCGGCGTATTTGCCAAATACCGCATGGTCAATTGAAAGTTCCAAATGATGACTCTTACATAAGACGCAATAGATTGTTTGATATTAATTAAATGTTCTTTTACGAGGTTGTGAGAGCACATTTTAAATGTCTTTGAAATACATAAATGCATAATAATTCTAAAATATATTTGTTTGATGGCAACATTAAGTGGATAGTGCGCCCAAACTGTTTTCTTGTTAACAAAATGTCCCCGACCCCGACTAGTCAACCATATAGTTATCGGACTTTTTAATTGTTCATTTATGTTTCAGGGTTTGCATTTAGTTTATCCGAATTTTGAAGTTAACGTAGGATGTAGTATATAAGTGAAAGCAAGACTTATTGCTTCATATTGCATTAAAGTTATCTTTATATTATACGTGTTATAAATAACTCTTTCTATTAACCCGTCACGAATGGGAAAATGTATTTTTGTGTAAATAAAACACTTTATTCTTCAAAGCCCTGTGACTCTGAGAATGGAAGTGAAGTGCGAAATCGTAAATATTATTTAGGCTAGGCTCTATTTACATCCATAAAGTACTAAGCTTAAGCATGCGTTGTTCACTCGGCGTTGATGCGTATGAGTGGCTAAGAAACTCGTATACTCAACGCCGTATATAGATTCCAAAAAAGTTACCAAAGACGGCCAAACGTCACATTCACAAGTGTCATTGTCATTGATGACGTTCCAGATGTAACCAACCCATGCACATTTATAAAAAATAGGTAGTCATATAATATTTTGTTGTTATTTAAGTGTCAAGATTATCCCAAGTTTTTGAGGTTTTCTATATACCAGCTCAAATACTTAATTGCGTACCCAAGTACTAACTTTTGCTAGCGAGTTCGGTCGCGTTAATTAGGTTACACACAATAAATGTCGTGAAATACCAGACATGTAAACGCAAAAGCCACGAACAAAACACAATAACAAAAACTTAACAGAAAAAAATAACAGCAAACAAAAACTCAACAACGAAAATTACCACTAATATAGAGACCATTCAATCAATCCAAAAGTCAGATGCCGAATGAAGTGTGCAGATGTCATGTCATGGTGATCCTGTGGCCACCATAAAGTTTGCCATACGTGATTTGTTATCAATATTTTTATGTGCATACCAAAAATATTTATGAATAGTATACAGGGTGTCCCAAAAATAGCACGTCACAGTGACACTGGAGATTCCCCAGCCTCAGACGAACCAAACCAGCCTAACATGACCTCAGTAAAAGTTGCACCGTTTTCGAGTTATACCAATTTAAAGATTTTTCCAAATTTTCACCTCTTGACATTGTAAGTGCTCGCATTTACTGGGATAGCTTTAGAATTTAGTTTTTTTTATTTGTGCGCGTTTATGAATAGTTGATTAAGATGATAGAAGCATTATTATGTCAATAACTAATGTAAAAGTTGGAAAAATACTGCAATGAACTTGACTTAAATTATCATCAACATAGTAATTTAAACTTTGAACACCTGCCATAACTTTTTTTACTACAAACGAAATGAGCAAATAACTTTAAAAACATGCGTATTATATGCCAATTCTAAAATGGTACGACACATGATATCTTAATGCATAAAAGTAGGAATTCGTATGACATTTGCCAATATGGATCCTCGGAAATCAATGCTAATCTTCTAAAAAATTATCTTGTACTCTACGATATCTCATTTGTTTGTGCTCCTTTGAAGAATATGATTGATTTTTGGTTGACCTTGGTTTAAAGATAATAAAAATCAGGTTTAATTTTCATTAGTTTTTACAGTACATGTTCGAATGGTTTCCCTCCGACTCTAAGGCACAAATGGCATCTTCGAATAAAATTTCGGTTTAATTTTCGTAAACTGGTTTCCGATATATCTCGGGCTGCATTGAAGACACGTCGCCGTAGTTCCTCTTCGTTAATTATTGGTTTTGAATAAATATTGTCTTTCAAACATCACCAAAAAAAAACATTTTACAAAGCGAAATCAACTTCCGTTAAGAGTGCCGAGTAGTCGTTTCAGTTCCACAAACAAAATCAGAGTGACACATGATATCTTAATGCAAAAAAGTAGGAATTCGTATCACATTTCCCAATAAGGATCCCGGCAACCAAACTAACAAATGAAACGCGATTAGCCGCTTTGCAAGTTTATCATGTAAAGAATTGTAGGATAGTTTATTAATTTATTGCAGTTGTAGCCCTGTGACCCAAACTACTCATAGTTCGTTACCTTGCGTTTCGTGACTCTGATTTTGTTTGTGGAACTGAAACGACTACTCGGCACTCTTAACGGAAGTTGATTTCGCTTTGTAAAATGTTCTTTTTTTGGTGATGTTTGAAAGACAATATTTATTCAAAACCAATAATTAACGAAGAGGAACTACGGCGACGTGTCTTCAATGCAGCCCGAGATATATCGGAAACCAGTTTACGAAAATTAAACCGAAATTTTATTCGAAGATGCCATTTGTGCCTTAGAGTCGGAGGGAAACAATTCGAACATGTACTGTAAAAACTAATGAAAATTAAACCCGATTTTTATTATCTTTAAACCAAGGTCAACCAAAAATCAATCATATTCTTCAAAGGAGCACAAACAAATGAGATATCGTAGAGTACAAGATAATTTTTTAGAAGATTAGCATTGATTTCCGAGGATCCATATTGGCAAATGTTATACGAATTCCTACTTTTATGCATTAAGATATCATGTGTCATACCATTTTAGAATTGGCATATAATACGCATGTTTTTAAAGTTATTTGCTCATTTCGTTTGTAGTAAAAAAAAGTTATGGCAGGTGTTCAAAGTTTAAATTACTATGTTGATGATAATTTAAGTCAAGTTCATTGCAGTATTTTTCCAACTTTTACATTAGTTATTGACATAATAATGCTTATATCATCTTAATCAACTATTCATAAACGCGCACAAATAAAAAAAACTAAATTCTAAAGCTATCCCAGTAAATGCGAGCACTTACAATGTCAAAAGAGGTGAAAATTTGGAAAAATCTTTAAATTGGTATAACTCGAAAACGGTGCAACTTTTACTGAGGTCATGTTAGGCTGGTTTGGTTCGTCTGAGGCTGGGGAATCTCCAGTGTCACTGTGACGTGCTATTTCTGGGACACCCTGTATACGCAAATTATAAGTTTAAAATAGTATCCAAAGGTTGTTAATCCCTTAAGTATTACCACTGTAATATATGAACTTTTCTTCTACAAAACAGTTTCAACTAAATATATGTAGGTGAAATTAATATTTACATTAAATTATTTATTTGTGCGGTTGTATTTAATTTTAACATTACAATTATATATAAATAAATTACATATGTACATTATTTAGAAAAGTTAAAACTTTACCAATGCAAAACTTTTTCATTTTAGTGGCAACACATGAGTAGTTTTTTTGGAATCTAAATACGGCGTTGAGTTTAGCAATTATTGCTTAATACTGTTATCAATTACGACGTATTTGTAGATTGATTCTAAAATATCTGTGAATACGGTATCGGGACTTGTAGATTAAATCAGCTACTTTTTATGAAGTGGCATAACTATAACTAGTATGGTGAATTATACCTTTGAAGTACTTACATATTACGTAATCAGTGTGGTAGTTATTTCGTTCACGACAATGTAAAATAGTAGTTTATGTAACCGATACAGTTCAGTTTTCAGACCACACGAGTGTTTTAAGGCTTAATCATGTACAGTTGCATACATTACTTTATCTACACGCATATTATAAGTACTCTACGATGGGTTCAGAAGCCGAAAGGCAAATGACCTGCATTGCTCCCAGCGCTACCTGTAACATATCTATAGGTGCTAAGTATAAACTAAAATAAGGAATAAATCAAATCGGAGAAATAACATATTTTTTCAGTATCACTGCTCATGTTTTACATCATAGACAAAATAGTAAAGTGTCAATCATCATGTCATCAAATGTATGATATTGTACAGTCAGCAGCAGAAGTAGGAGGACAGTCGAAGAGCTTAATATTATCTACACACGGTTCTATTGTCAAGAGAATAAGTGCGTGTATTGATTATATTGATCTCTTCGACTGTCCTCCTACTTCTGCTGCTGACTGTACAATATCATACATTTGATGACATGATAATTGGCATTTACTATTTTGTGTATGATTTAAAAAATACCATTCATATTCGTGACAGCACAGCACAGGTTTGTTTTGCCGCCATTTTTGTCGTCATTTCATTTCATTTGTTGGTTGTGCCGCTTTATAATTTATCTTTCGAAGTAAATCATGACTGTACTAAAAAATATACCGAGTGGACCTTTCAATCAATACTAGAATTGGGCCTATTTAAATTGGGTTGGTTTTGGAAGAGGTTCCATACTTAACACTCATCACTTTATGTTTGTTAACGTAATTACTAATAACAAGCTTACGGTACAACTGTCATTGCTGTTACCTACTACCACAGTAATGCGGGTCATTCCCAACGGGTTTTGAACGCATAATAGAGGACTTATGATATGTGTGTAGTGTATATAAAAGTTTAAGAACACAGAAATAAGTCCTGTCTTGATATTTTCGTGGTAATAGTAAGAAATAAATAATCTGATCTACCTACTGTCCGGTTCGTATAGTTTGAGCGCGGTTTCGTATAACAAACTGCAGCGGTGTGTGAAGTATTACTTGAACTCGTTGTGGCATGTGATGAAGCCATAATTCAATTTAACAATAGCTATAGATACAAGTAATATTTGAAAATAGGTATCCACATTTATTAAGATTCTTGATCGTTTGCCCGTTTGTCGTGAAGGATATCATATAGTAGTATCGGCCACGACGAATCGAGTTCTGTTTGATGTTGTTCGGAGCATAGTAAATGGATCATCCGTATGGTGGGATCAAGGGGTCTACTCCCAAATTTGAAGCTATACTGAAGAGTAAGTAGAGTAGACCACCCGGATTGACAAATTTCGTGTTTCGGGCTAGTTAGTTTAGCAGACTTGTGGGCACGCTTGCACCGGAGCATAGTGAATAGTTACGGAAATGCTGTAATAAATGCCGATTGTATAAATGTTTAAAGTTAAGTTAGAGCTACTACACGTCCTAATGGTCTCAATAAAATTAGAGGTATATTTATGAACTATTTGAGGTGTTGTTCGCGCAGTAATCAATCATATGTATAGAATTTTGACAATGCAGTGATTAAAGATTAGACCTTTTGCAAAAGGAAGAAATAAATGTTCATAATCGCTGTGTCCTAAGTTGCGAATGTCTAGTTTGGAGCCATTCTCAGACGGGAACCTCCAAAGAGAGCGCGGACTTTCAAGACTAATGTATAATAATAATCGCTACACGCTATAAAGTTATCGTGCTGAACGTCTATGCTATGGTTAAACACATTTAATTAAATCGTACTACAATTCATAATGTTATGCGACCGCTATCGACACCGAAAAATTATTTTAAAATGAATCGCACATCGACCTAGTTTCTTCATATCTGATATTGATATATTAATGTAACCGTATGTGTTTATAAGTTCGTTTGTTTTTAGCTGTCGGTGACAACTAAATTTAATTCGTTTATTGTTTTTAGGTTTAGTGGAAGATCATTTTTTATTACTTATTAAGTATATGTTAACTATGTAACATGGTATAATTTATAAATTATATATTATTTTATAGTCCAACTTTAAAAAGTAGCATATCCAACCCCACCCTTTGGCCATTTAAGTCGCAAAAGTTAATCTTGATTGCGTTAGTTGCACTTCTTTTTTTAGATTTGCATGGTCTGTGAAATGCCACTTTTTAGAATTGCTCTGAAGTATATGAAATTGACAGTGTCATTATATTTGTGAGAATATATGTTGTTTGTTCCAACAAACAGTGTCGTTATATTTGTGAGAATATATGTTCATTGTTGGAACAAACAACATAAATATATTCCATCAACATTCATTGTGGAACCACAAGTTAACTTTTGTATTATGTTTAACGCGCATAAGACTTTTACACGGACTTTGTATGTCTTACATTTACATTTACTTATACAATTGTTTGGCGTTTATTCTGAATGTAAATAAAGTTGTAGCATTTAAGTATTTTAAAATAGTTAACAAGTAGGTATATTTATTTGAAACTTGAGGTGTGACAGATTGTCACTATTAAATATAACATTCATCGTATGTAGTAGGAAACAGATTGTGAAATCAAATTTGATTTAAAAAATAAATGTTTAAAATGTGTAGATATCGTTTCAGTGAAGTTGGGTACCCATTTAATATTAGCGATCGTCACTCGAATAGTCAGCCTGTGATGGGTCGAGGGAATATTCCCGGGAAGGGGACATTTTCCTGGGAATATGCCCTGGGATTTAAGTAAATATTCATTTAATCTTCTTATCGGCATCAGTAATCTAATGATATAACCCTGAAAGGATATTCCCCCAGATCACAGAAACAAGGGAGATAATAATATGTCATGATTGCAAATTCGTACAAGATCCGGTGTCGCAACTTTTAAACATGCAAAATTCAAATTCAAAATATTTATTCAGTAAATTGCCCACATGAGGGCTCTTTTACAAGTCCGTAATATGGAGTGAATCTACTAGCGCTTCGGACAAGACCATCATTGCGGAGAAGAAGCGCCGCAAGAAACTCCAGCAGAAGGTAATATTTTCAATTATTAAATGCATACTTAAAAGTAAGTTACATTACAAGGTAGGTAATAAAGTAATAAATAATTATTTTTAAAAATAATACAAGTAATATCATCATACGTCGGACTCCAGCGGGCATTTTAGTGGCATGTCAGAATGATAGGTAAGGTTCGCATATCAATCAATTCACTTTCGAGTATTTGTACTTAGTATTTGGTACCTATACCAGAAAGGTTTAGGTACTTTACTAAATGTAAACAAACCAAACCACGTGACTCTGTTAAACAGCCAATCACAACTATTTTGTCGAGCTTCGACGTGTCAGTGCTCTGCTGCTATTGGCTGACGAACTAAATCACGTGGCTTTTTTGTTTACATTTAGTTAAGTACCTAAACCTTTCTGGTATAGTATTTATAATGTGAATTTCCAAATATCATAGCAACTAACTGCGTTATTTATAAACTTACTTGGACTACACATAGGGTCAGGTCGGGTAAATATAAGACACGGGTAAAAATAAGACTAAGTTATTACACTCAAAAACTTACTCTACTTCATTCCTATTCCATTTAAAAGGAAGCATTGTGTGTTAATGCTTCTTTTTAAATGGAATAGGAATGAAGTAGAGTAAGTTTTTGAGTGTTAAAAACTTAGTCTTATTTTTACCCGTGTCTTATATTTACCCGACCTGACCCTAAGTCAAAATGGCGAAAAAGTTCGTTTGGCTTTATCCGTCACTCAGACAATTGCAGCTGTGAGAAAGGATCAAAACACAAATGAGTTAACTGGGCATGTCAATTTCTATGAACACGGCTCTGAGACTGGCCGTTAGTTGTTTTAAAAAAAAAAAAAAAAATAAGATTGAATAGTCTGTGTTATATTACAAATACTAGGTACATTATAATACTCGTAAGTTAAGATTTTTTTGTAAACCTTACCTTGCCCTCAAACTGCCCCCTATAGTCCGACGTTTGAATATCATTCATTAAAAATGCAAGGTCAATAAACTAAAATTAAAAGTGATGAATGGAGAACAACATGACGAGGCCTCTACGTCAGGAACGATAATTAAAATAACTAACTGAAAAACAGGTCCTTCCAAGCGTGAACAGACCGGATCCCACAGACAGCACCCGTTCACGAGTATGACGCGTATCTCAGTCATCGCCACCCTCAACCATGTGTTCGGGAAGGTGGTGACCCGATCAACGACACCGCCGTAAGCAAAGACCTTTGAGTGAGCATGACATGCTCATGCTGCCGGACAAAATATATCAATAAAAATGGAACTGTCCGGCATTTCTAGTCTTGTGCACAAGAACCAATAAAAATTACAAATTAAAAAGAACATACATACCTGCATACATAAACTCACGCCTTCGTTCCTAGAGTGGGGTAGGGAGAGCTACAGAATAACCTACAACTCTAAAAACTTGTTAATCATTCTGTAACCACATTTTGCACAAATGGGCTAAGATGTTTACCAGTGTATTAGTGACAGGTTGCAAGCCCATCGCCTAACAGTACTACAAGCCTTTATTCCCTCAGTCGCCTTTTACGATGGAGTGGCACTATTCCAACCCGGGTCAATAGCTCACACTATTTAAAAAAGTCTTTACTTATCATCTAGGAAGTCATTTATAGTATAATATGCCTTACCCAGCAAGCAGCACTTAATGCGAGACTTAAATGTATTGAACTGCATGTTGATAATACCAGTAGGTAGGTATCTTATTGTAGAAGCCCCACGAATGGTGTGCTTACTTTACGAAGACGCTGACCTGGGACTACGAATTTATCTTTATTTCGCGTGTTGAGCTTGTGAACGTCACGGTTATGCCTGAAGTCATATATGTGTTTGCGAACATACATGATATTTTTAAAGATATACTGCGACGCGACACTTGCATGTGTGTGCGTCTTACGCTTACGCTCTATTAACTACTACAAAAAAAAGCTTTATTTTGAGTTTTTAATTTTGAAAAATGCTGAAAGATCGTGTTTTAGGGTTCCGTAGTCAAACTAGGTACCTTATAGTTTTTCCATGTCCGTCCGTCTGTCCATCCGCAGTCTAGCTCAGAGACTCTAAGTACTAGATAAAATTTAGTAATATACATATTAGTCACGCCAATAAAGTGGTAAAATAAAACCTTGAAAAAAATTTTTTTTACACTATTTACTACCTCTCCTACACGTTACTTGGGGATGTATTATTTTTTCTCGCCTACACCCCATAGTGTGCGGTGTCGTTGGATAGGTCTTTCAAAAATATTGCGAGTTTGTCGTAAACAGTCTTTCATAAACAATGTTTCGATTAAGGTATCCATTTATAAAATATTAAGCTTAAAAGCGTTAATTTTTGTTAGAGTCAAGTGTCCCCCCTATAGCCAAAACTAAAAATACTACTAATCTGAAAAATATCTTAAATTATTAACAATGTTTAATGCAAAAAAATATTTCCACCTTTGTGAGCTACTTTGCAGCATTTCCGGCGTAAAAACTGATGTCGGCATTTTATTTCATTCTAATTTAATCTTTCGTATTAAACTTTGCATATTTATTCGGCGAATATTATTCGAGTAGACGCTTCAGATTTGCCAAAACATTTTCGACTGGGCGAAGTTCTGGTGCTTTAGGTGGATTTGCTAATTTGGAGACTTACGATATTTTAAGCACTTCCATTTTGCTTAACTTTTTTTTGAGGCCAAATCTGTTCAAAACATTAGCTCTGTATTCCGATTTTATAAAATAACGTATCCACAAGTGAAAGTCGCTCTAAGTATGTGTCTAACCCAGAGTCACGGCGCAGACGTGATAATTTAGTTTAATCCTGGAAAATTGAATAATTCCCAAAGAAATAGTCTGAGTCCACCACATCACATCACACTTAAGACTGGTGGAAAATAAAGCATCTATACATCTAAATCCTAACTATTACCCCAGAGTTGCAAGGCCTACATCTGATTTTTCCTTTTTGTCATGAGATTCTGGTAGACCATAAGTAACTTAACTTTTAAGTTAAAACATCGGTCCTTTTTTGAATCTCCCCAAATATTTGTTGATGACATAAAAAAAACAATCGGGTTTAAAAAACATTTATTTTACTTATTATTAAACATATGTGGCAAACTTCTCAACCCAGCTATAGTAGGTACTTATAAATAATAATAATTAAAGCCCAATCAATTTTCCACCCAAGTTGTTTAGTTTATCTGTAGCCATCCTCGCAATTTTCCTGAATATTGACCCAGGAACCTGTAAATTAAGAATAATAAGGATAGCTAAGTAATTAAAAACACCAATTTCCAAAAACACCAATATTGGACTCCCACACCGAGGGCTTCGTATTCAAATTTGCTGCAATAAACGTACTTTTTACGCAATAATTGTCTAATTTGACGATTTTCTATTTTTTTTAATACTGCTTGCTAGGAAATCTTTCAGTTATTTTGCAATTATTGGGTACCTATATGTTAAATCCCCGACGCATACGCAATACAATGGTATTCAATATTTTTTATTAACAATTAAGTTTACAATCACCGGCGCAGAAACAAAGTGCACTAAGCTGCAATTAGAGAGAAAAGAGGAAAAGGAAAAAACGATGCATGTGATGCCGGCGAATTGGAAAGATTGTCTCCAAGTCAATGAAAATAAGACCGAATTATTTTCTTTCTAACAAGAAAGGTTTGTTCTCGTAACAACGAGAACTAGTTCTTCTAGTAACAGCAGATAAAGAATTCTATGCGACCCGCGGAAGTGAAGTTCTTTGTTCTACCGAATCTTCTTATTTGTGTTTTATGGCCCTATACTGCCACGAGGAGGCGGACACTCGATTTTTTTTTACTTTTGGCAGATTCAGTGCAGAAAGGGTTTAGAAGAGCGATCATATTCATCGTGGACGCCGATGTATTGGTACTGGCTGCCGATGTTTTCAGTTAATTAAATCTCTCCTACTTATGGCTTGCTCTCGATGTCGGTTTAAGCTTCCGACACACGAATCGGTGGCGACCATAACTTTGTATAAATAGGTACCTATCTGCCAATATTTCGGCTTGGGATACATGAAAATCTTTCCCTTATGAAAACGGTGCATTTGATGATGACGATTTTAATTTAAAAATATCAAAAATAATTTGTTTTCTTTTGTTAAAAATTTGTTCGAATGTATGAAATTTGAAATTATACATAACTATTAATAGCAATAATTAATATATAAATTACTAGTGTGTTTTATGCGAAAATGACATCACACATGCTCTAGTAGCAGTTACTGAACAGCAAAAAATAATGATCCTAGAAAAGCCTCTTTCGACTCCCTTCACCCCCACCCCCCAGCGCCCCAGAATCGCATCTAACTTCCCTCCACACCTGAAAATGAGCGTTTTAGGACATTATATTCATGGTGAATGTGGCTAGGAATCATTATTCCAGTTATCACTTCTACTATACATTTACTTTGGTCGATGCTGAGCACTGCTCAGTGAGCAGGTTCATCTTGTGTCACTCACCTCGAGCACCGAGCTGACGAGGTTGGAGACTCCCTCCGCCCCGCTTACCAGGGCTCGTCCAGCGCCGTAGAATTTGTCTCCCGTGTTACCATACTTTTCGTCTTCACTTATAGTATCCACTATAGGCTTAGGCTGAAAAAAAAGCACGTAATTTTCATCTACCGTGAAACCGTCCAATTTTGCCCTTGATGGATTTTTTGCCCGCTGAGTCAAAAATAAGCTAACATTTGAATTAAAAAAAAATACAGTATTTTAGTAATTGTATTAGTAGAAAATATGTTATACTTATTGCAAAACTACGAATTGTTTTTGGTTCCAACTTCATTCAGTTGACTGTCACAGCTTGTCAAAGTGGAAGCGTGTTTGTTGCGGGCGAAATGTGTCTACAGTGTTTTTAAAATATTGGAAAATGACGAAGACAATGGTGAGTGTTTGTTTTTGTATAATATAAACAAAAGTTATCAGAACATTTACTCATTGCTTTTTATGCAGTGAGTAGCTTAAATTGTGAATTAAGATGGCGGGCAATTTAAACCGCAAGTGTAGCATCTCGTATCTGCCAATTTAGCCCGCTCTTAAATATGTACTAGGGTTGTCACTTTTTCATTTCTCACTTGCTTTAATTTGAGTTAAATTATATATATTTGGGTCTGATATTTTTATAGCTGCAAAAGAAGATAGTACTTATTTATGTTTTTTTATTTATTTCTAAGGACCAATTGTATAAGTAAAATAAGGCTGATTTTTGTTACCAATGACTAGATAAAAGTTTTGTAATTGAACTTATAAGTAGGTACCTACTGCATTAATAAAATTGTACCACTAAAATGGTTTATTAATTTTCAAACATTATCAAACAGGTTTTGACAACCCTAACACTTACGAGTTAGTTGTATGAAAACAGTTGTTGCGGGTAAATTTGCCCACCTCTTTCTAGACGAATTTATTATTATTTGCTTATTTGTTTTAATGTTTTTGGGCCCATTTTACCCAAAACTCTTTGTGGTCCTTATACATGAATGCTCTAAGAGCTATAGTTTGGTAAATAATGGGCTTGGGCAAATATGGACGAAAGTGAAGGTAATTTGGCCCGCCATGAAAATATCAAATTGCTTGAAATTCTTAAAAAATAAGGACTATTTCTTTATTGTAACACAATGCTATGATTAGTTAGACTATATTTACACATAAAAAAGTATATGAAACCTTACATTTTTTTAGAAAAACTAAGAATATTTAAAAAAAGCGGGCAAAATTGGACGGTTTCACGGTACCTATATTATCATGTAAGAAACACACGGTAGTTATTTGGGTTTCGTACCAAAATGGTAAAAAAGGAATCCTTATGGTAAGACTTCTGTCTGTACGTGACAGCGGTTTTTACACTGTAACTATACCTAAGCTACCAACTGGATTCCGGTAACCTTCGGGGAAGGAAGATGGCCGAGTGAAAAATCTCCGGATTTTACTTTTGATTTCTCTTTACTGACTGGACATTGGCGAAATTACTGCGGCACCGCGGTAGACCGCCATTAATATAAAAGAAGTAGAAGCTACCAGCTTGAAACTTGTAATACTGATATTGCTTGTCCGCATCTGTTTTTAACCGACTTCAAAATAGGAGGAGGTTTCTGAATTCGACCGTAACTATATTATATTTTTTTAGAAAAAAAATGAATTTATCTTTGGTGAGACTTCGGTGTCTGTCTGTCTGTCCGTATGTCACAGAAGTTATTCGCTGAAATTTTCACATAAATAATAGGGTTTATCCACCCCAGTGAGTGACGTTCAATCAACGAGGTACACCGGTTGTACGTTGAGCTGTAGCTGTGGCTGTAGGTACCCAGTCGGTGAACCCTAGTTCCCACAAAACCAACCTAGGGCAGACTAGGTCAATTGGTAATTGATTAATTACTTGCAAGAGCCCTGCGACGATGCCGTGTAAATTCTCCTTGATGCTGAGTTTCTTGCTGCCCAGGCCCTCGGTCTCCAACACCACGCCGTCCAGCGAGGTCACCGGCGGAGAGAAGTATCCACCAGGCCAGTGTGCGGTTTCCTCCTGTCGAACCAGAACACTAGCTTTTTCCCACGAATCACAACCGATTTTTCCGGAATTAATTGAAATTGAAATTTGCTATACAAACAGGATACTTGGCCTCGGGCTCTATTCTAATCGGTGAAACCATACTGCCCTTGACATGACGTATTATCGTGTTGTTAACTATACGTAGGAAGGGTAATTACGGCCGGCCGTGATAAAAACAATGCCAAGCATGTCACAGGCAATGTGGTTTTGCCGAGTAAAATAGAACCCCTGCAGGTTCGCCAAACTTTACCTAATAGATGTTATCTACGAGTACGAGTATGTAAGTATGTTTTTAAGTATTTATTTCTCTTTATAAGTATATCATTGCACCTAGAGTAGGTAGGTAGATACAAGGCTAAAACTTAGTTTAAATCTAGTCCAACGTGCGTGGGATTGTCCCCTGACATTTATTTATTATGCAATATTCAGTCGTCTCTGCGTGATGTGATGATCGATGAATCCCATCCCAAACATCTAAACAACGATCGTCACAAACTTTGACTTTATACTCGTCACGATTGTAGGAAGTTAATATGCTTACATGTGCGTAGTTCTGGGAGAGTTTATGGCCCAACACGGTTGTAGCAGCGTGTAGCTTATGTGTGATGAGGTTCGTTACAATCGCGTGGTCGCTCCTCGCTGCCCCCTCTCGCTTCCCCGGGTCCACGTGCTGGCTCGGCTGGTCGCTGGAGCCGGGCGCGGGCTGGTCGTACACCGGGAGGTCCACGCGAACAGGCTCGTCCAGTGGAGCCGACCAACAGCCCCCGACAAACACCAGGACAACACCGGCAATGCATATCAACTCCATTCTAGAACAGAAACGAACTGATCAACGTATTAATGCCGCATTGATGGTTTCATAATGTGCCACAAAATACTTAATTATTAAAAATAATTAGTGAATTTCTGGTAGTGGCATTTGGAATTACATGCCATAAATGCGTAATGAAGGTAGCCTAAAATCAGAGGTCTAAATATTAAAGTTTCTTGATCAAGTATATTTTTATCTATCTATCTATCTACATATACATACATACAGTACTCCCAGCTTCTTAATAGCGCTCGGCTCGCTATCGCTATCACACTTGCACTCGCCACTGACAGTAGGTATATTTGTCACTCGTGTTTCATAGAAAAACGAAGATTGCCGATCGCTGTTAAGAAACTGGTTGTACAGTCAAGTGCAAAAATATATGTACGTTTCCAACGCGACAAAAATATCTGTACAGTTGAGGGAGCTCAAAATGTCTGTACAATAATTCGGTCAGAAATATGTGAGCATTTAAATTCAAAAAGATCTAGACATTTACATGGTCATAAATAAATGTACAACATCAGTCAAATATATGTAGGCAAATAGAAGGCCATAAATATCTATACACGAAACTATCACATACATCATTAAATTGGGGGGGGAAGAGGGGACAACGCTAATATTGATATCGTTAACGGTATCAGAACGGTACCTATAGCTTAACCGTAGCGTGAAATCAATTATATAAGAAGCGTTGCCATGGTAATAACAGCTCCATAATAATTATTCTAGCATTGTTATTACCACGGTTACGCGCATGAACAATGTCAGTGACGGTTTTTGGTGATCAACTAATACCTCAATCTTGATCCCGTGTAACCAACTGCACTGTAGAATTAAAATAATGTATAGAGGCCCTGATGATGATGATACACGAAAAGGTACTCAAAGAAACTGCGCGGGATCCTTTAGACACAATGTTGTTGCGATTTGCGATTTCCACGCGGACGAATTCGCAGGCACAGCTATTATATTACTATATAATAAAATGAATAAAGTGAATACCTCAATATATATTATTCTTACTTATTATTATCTCATAGATAGACTTGTTAACGTTTTAGTTAAAAGTATCTGTTAAACGCTACTTGAACTGAACCTGTTGGCAAGATAGACAGGAACTGGATAGGAATAATTCGTCATGTCCTTCTGTCTGTCTGTCCGTGTGACAGTTATCTTTCTCAGAGAGTAATAGAACAAGAAATATATTTGCGACCGTTGGTTTGCTCTGGTTAAACCATAATAAAATGTTATTAAGTAATATCAACAATGCATAGATGAGACGACTCAGGCTCGCCAATTGATAAAATGCTCAGAGTCAACTAGTAATATCTTGGAGGAAGATTTACACAAATTATGCGTGTCAAAGACAATTTTGTGGTCATGTATACTGAAAAGTCTGATTAATTAACTTAACGTTTTTTTCCAATTTCACCCACTACTTAAAAAGAAATCACTATTTTTCAAGCTTATACTCGTATCACATTAATAATTACTAACACTTTTTTGGGTACGTAATAGTTCGCAAAAAATATAAATAATCGCAAGCGTACGCGCAGACAGTACTCACATGGCGGGCGACTCCGGCGGTGGCGGCTGCGGTGCGCTGGGAGCGAGGGCCGACGGCGACTGCAGACGGCGTGCTCACGCGCGCGCACTTTCACACCTTACGTCACAGCCTTGTGCCGAATGCTGGGGCTACCGTCACCATACCTACACCATACACGCGGAGGGTTTTGTCCCGTGCGTGCGCCATGTTTTGCCTGCCGATTATAAGGGTCTGTATGTCTAAAGAAGGTTTTCCTTGGGTGCGATGCGACAGTCAATACTTAACACTAGCTTCAGGTTCAAGTCGGATTAGCGCAATTATCATTTTTGCGTAACCGCAAAACAAGTTCCGCTATCGACCCATCCTATTATAGAATGTTCAAATGTAGTAATTTGCTAAATGACTAAGATCGAGTGTTTAAGTCCGCGTTCCTAGTTAGCTTAATCTATCTATACATATAATGAAGTTTTAGAAGGAAAAAAATCTGTACATTTGAGATATGAATTTAAAAATACTATAGGGGGCCTCAGAATGAGCAGCAGAACACGTTTCTACAATTTTTAAAGTTGGTGTCTGTTTGTCTCTTTGTCTGTTTGTCTGTTTAATTTTGTTTGTCCTCGCATCAATTGAAAACCACTGAACCAATGTTAAAGCGGTTTTCACTAAAAGGTTTCAATAAAGGTTGTTCAGTGTAGGGTTCCGAAGTCGTTAGGTACTACAAACAAATTAGACCTCGTGACAAACTTAAATTTGCCGTTGGAAAACTGTTATCCCCATACATCAACATTAGTCGCGGTCAGATTACCAACACCGCAAATAAGTTTTCGGTAGGTATAAACATTTTAACCGTTTGTTACTCAAGAAGCGCTGAAGTCTCCTTATTAGTGATAGTTTTCCTATTAAAGACAGCAAGCAAAGATGTTGAGACAGCTCGCCTAGTTTATTATAGTTATTTCCATTAGTGTCATGCATGTCGTACGGTATTCTGGTTTGGGGTAAGGCAGCTGACATACAAACTATATTTGTGTTACAAAAAAGGGTCATTCGTTCTATTTACAACTTAAATTCCCGTGACTCGCTGAGAGAACTTTTTAAGGAAATTAATATCTTAACTGTAGCGTCTCAATTTATTTATAAGAATATTATTTATGTTGTTAAAAATTTAGATTCTTTCACAAAAAAATCTGATGTACATAATTTCAATACTAGAAATAAAAATAAAATCGCTATTCGTAAATTCCACGTCCGTAAAGTATATAAATCATTTGTTGGTCAATGCATTAATTTCTATAATAAATTACCTGACATAGCTTTAAAGCTACCCTTTCCAGCACTTAAAAATTACTTGAAAAAGTCGTTAATGTCTAAAGCGTATTATAGGATCGAGGACTATCTAATAGACAAAAATGCTTGGCCTAAACCCGAAACTTAATATTTTTTTATTATTTTTTAAAAATTCAGTAGCTTTATCTTGTCTAGGGGACACCGTTGATGTAGGAAAACATATTAATCTTATGTGGTCGTCTTGCACCGTCTTATATACTTACACCTAGGTAAGTGTTCTCTTTTTCTTCTCCCTCTATCTCTCTCGCAAGATTTTGGTGTGTTTTCCTGCTGAAACTACGCAGCTTATTTAATATATTTTTTAATTTAATATTTATAGATTTATATAATGCTAGACTAAGTATACCATTGTAAAATTAAATATATTTAAAAAATGACTGACTGCCGAGTTTCTTGCGGCGTTTCTTCTCAGCAGTGGTCTCCGCTTGTGAAGCGCTGGTAGATTCTTGACGTGTAAAAGTGCCCGTGTGGCCTACTTACTGAATAAATGTCTTGTATCTTTTTTATCTTATCTTATTTTAAATTCATTTTATGTGCTTTCATTTAAGATATTTTAAAAAAAAATTGCTTTTGTAGTTTTGGCTGTGACACTGGGGGTGACACTTAATACTTCATAAACGGATACCTTAATCAAAAAATTATTTTCACAAACCCGCAATATTTTTGAAAGACGTATCCAATGACACCCCAAAGAATGGGGTAAACGAGAAAAAAAATACATTACGTTACGTGTAGAGGTACACAAAAACTAATAATTTCGCGTGACTAATATGCGTTCGTGCCAAATTAAAGTTTCTAGTACTAAGAGTCTCTAAGCTAGGCTGCGGACGGATATGGCGAAACTATAAGGCTTCCTAGTTTGACTAAGGAATCCTAAAAACTAAGTTATGATTATAAATATCTAATTATAGGTATTTCTTTAAAACGGGCCCTCAATTAATTTACGTGATGCTTGTAATCTAACATCAACGTTTTACTCTCCGTTTATTACGTAGAAGCTTAAATAAAGGATTTTTAATTCAATGTTATAAAGAGGCAAAATAAATTATTCCATTTTGTGGTTGTAAAAAATGTGGCGCCATGAATCATGGTCACATTTGTTGTCATCAATGTCATCGTCACGGCCCGTGATGATGACATTGATGACAACGAAGAAAGGGAGAATCATATCTTGAATTTTATGAATTAACATCATTGGACCAACCAATTTAATACTTACCTAATGTTTTTTTGTGAAACAATACTATACCATATGCGTTATTTATTATGCTTAAAGTAATTATGCCATATAGAATGATCCAAAAAAACATTGTAGCAAACAAAGGGGACCCCAATTTTGATCATTACTCTTTGGGATCCGCAGCATTATAGATGAGAGAAACCTTACAATTTCGTCATCTATGACGTAATTTTGTCACAAATACCTATTTTTTTGGGTGTTAGTTGTTTATCAATCAGATTTTGAAATAAGTAAATAATTTCGTTATTAGAAATGAAAAAAACAGGATAGCCTAACCCTAATAACGTCTTCATTTTTTAATTCATGTTTTTATTCAGGTTGACAGAGATCCATAAATTGTTTTTAGAAAATAGATTTTATTTTATTTTCCACCATTTGCAACACTTACATATTCAAAGCGTATTGTAGCTACGGCTGTTAGGTAATGTATGTCACAGATTATAAGGGTTGATATAATGTTTGCCGCGCTCGGTCCTTTATCATGTACCTAAGCCATTTTTTTTGTAATTCTCGTAAAATCTGTGCACCCTCCAAATTATTATCACTGCACTGGAAACAGCTGTTTTTTTCCCACCTCCCTGTGAGTTAAGGATGGTTACCATACACTAAAGACATTAGCGGCCTTTACACGGTACAGTTTGGACTGCGCATCGGGGACTGCGTGCGTTCCGAACCGCGTCCGGAACGCAGTCCCGTCGAACTATGCACTGTGGTTCAGCGTGTATGGAGAGAGTGTCATAAGTCGATTTGTCCAAAACTTCCAACATTATTGGGAAGAAATGCATATATTGTTGTTAATTATGAATTTATTTGATAAAATAAAGGACTTACAATTAATTTTATGTGTATATATTATTGAATAATAATAAAAAAAAAACAATTAAAAACGTTTCAAAATTCACTATATTTCAATACTGTATAATTAACACTTATAAATAGTAAGTAACATGTTTTCACTTAAAAATATAATAAACAATACCTTAATACTATTTAATTTAAAAAAAAACAACTTATATTGAACGCAAACATATTTACTAAGTTTTTTCGTTATGTGCAATTCATGCAGTAGAATGAACCGCACGTAAAGAGTTGTTATCTTAAAAATACTATAATTAAACTATCTAACACTCATTAGTGAAACTTTAATGAGCTTAGCAATAATGTAATAAACTAATGACAGATTTAGATGAAACACTTTTTTTTCCTAGGAAGCTTTCTAAGACCCGTAACTAGTGGGTCAGAATTTAATAAAAGTCGATTTTAAACATCGGTATTCGTCGCAACACGTGACATTTTTCTAGTATTGTTGAGCCGAAACGCTTTTTTATTTTTATTTGTAGCTTCGGCAGCTTCTTCTGATAGTTCTCCTATGGATACCATCATGTGATCGAACTGATCGATTACTTCAGACCCATGAATCAGAACTTTGTGAATGGACGCTGGCAAATTGTACCACGGATATTCCTCAACAAGCTGTCGAGCCGTGTCTAAAGCAAACGATTTAAATCTCTCAGAATTAATTTTGTAACCGGAATTGAGACAGTTAAGAATTGTACCACAACTATCAATAAGCTCTTGCTTAATTCCTGTAATTTCAGCAGAAATGGCAGAGTTAGCAAAAAACCTACGTGCTGTATTCCCATCATTCGAGTTGCCGCTTCCTCCGCTACGCGGCTTGTCCACTATCAGACCTAATTTATTTTTTTAATTCTTTTTAAAATAATCTTCTTCGTTCTTAGATAACTGTTTTGTCTCTTTTGCAAATTGGAAGCGAATAGGGCGACAGTACCTAGTTGATGATGGGCGAGGATTCTTCCATAATATTGTTTCTTCTCCTGTTGTTGCAACTATGACGAATAAACTTCCATCTTCTAAATTGGGTCATCGGAAAAGCACTGGTTATACTCACTGTGTCCGGTACTACCGTCAAAACCCCACTTACCAACTAACATAACATCACCTATGGTCTCGGGATCGATACTTGATAACAGTATATTTTGAGAATCCAGTATTCTTTTAACCGTGTGGTTCAACAAATTTTGTAACTCTACTTCGGCACTTTTTTCAGTAATAGTTAATTTTTCAGGGTAACACTGTTTCTTGGCTTTTAAAACCTTATGATACGAAGGCAAAACTGGATATTGTTTACTATTAATGAACTCTTTAATTAAAAGGTATTGGTGTTTTGTTAATTTTGCTTCTGTGATTAGCGATAGGATCTCACTTGGATTCACTTCACATTTATGACTATCATTTGGCCCACAACCCGAGGTTGACGAAGTATTTATCAAAGCATTGACGGCCGAGTTATCAATTTTTGAGAGGTCCACTAATCTCCTTCGCTGAGTTCGTTTACTGCAAGACTCAAAATCTTTCTTCGGTCGACCGAGATTTGATGTCATTTCTTGACCAGTAAACTAATTTTCTCTCGCAGATACCGACTCATTCTTTGCTATATCTATAGTTTCAAGGACATTTAACCATTTTTCATGTTTTCTGACTAGTTCATATTTATTACTTTCTGCTTTTTTCCAGTAATCTGCGATCCTTTGGATTACTTATGCCATTAACGCGTTTACTTAGAACTTCGATTTCAACGTTTTCAGCTTCCGGGACCATTTCCAAAACTCGATATTTTTCCACCTGTGATCCTTTAGGAAGATGCCATAGTTCAAATATGTGCATTCTTGTAAACTGAACTTGCAAAAAAGAACCTGTTAGAAAGAAAACAAAATACATTAGAAATTGACAAATATCGTAGCATCTTCTACGAACAGCGTAGAGGACGAATTAATAAAACATCTAGCAAAATCTAGCAGAAGATGACTATTGGCACAATAACTAGACTTTTATATGCTTTTTAAACAATCAAAATTATTAATGGTACAGCATGGCGTCATTGATAAAACTCAATGGTAATACACAAACAATTTAAATATTTTTATAAAATTAGGTGTCTCGTAGCTCTCAAATAAATATAAAATGTATAGTAAAAATAGCTAGTAAAAATATTATTATTAAAACACATACCTTTGTCATTAATTTCTATGATGATTCAATAGAGTTTATCACAACAAGTTTTTAGAAATCCGTCAACAAACAACTTTCACTTTAATGATCTATTGATAAGACTAATTACGCGGTTTAAGTGTCTTCACTTCGGAGGTCTGAAAAACAATGATCCCGACTGATTACTTCAAAACTATTTATAGTTTTAAGTAGGCTGGTAATGAATGTGTTATCAGAGAAGTACAAATCATAGCTCGGCTATTGTTGATTATTTGGACTTATGACCTATGAGCGGGACCATAGTGCTATGGTCCAAAAGCATGATCTAGCTGGACAAATTTCTATTATACTCTTAATGAGTTCCAAGGGACTTGTTTATTTATGATTTGCCTAAATTAAGCAAATTATTATTATAATGGCCTTCTTTCTCTCTATTATTAACGTGAAAATTAATCTCCAGTGTATCTTGACCTTTGTGTAAGAAGAACTACTACGGCAGAAGAGGTCAGTTATAATTGGTTTTGGCTGTAGGTAATATGTAACGGCAAATCTTAAATCTTCACCATTCAGCCAGTCAATACCCGCCGACGTTGTCTCAAAACGGTTTGTCGTTCTTCCGCAAGCCAGCCACTTTTTATCCAGATGTTGACAAATTCGGGAAATGTTAATTTTGATATTTCGTATGGACTCCTCCGTAACTTCATTGGAGTGAAATTTCGTCGAAATTAATTCAAACAAACGAAGTTTTTTTTCGTTTTTTGGGTATTTAACCCAATTATGATAAAAAAACGTAAAATTACGTTTTCTGAAAGAAAAACTTAGCTTTAGCTTAACTATAAATATGACGCGGTTCCGCAGCCGTCCGCAGTCTCAAATTTACATAAGCCAATACTATATGAATGAGATTATGACATAAAAAAAATACAGCTATGGGACATGAAATTACAGGTAGTTTCTGGTCTAATAAAGTTGAAATATACACTAAAAATGTCATATAGATTGTGTTCATCAGTATTTTTCTCCATACCATTAACTTCACGATCCATTATTAAAAAAATTAGGAACTTATCTTAAAACTAGTTAGAAATACATACAACTGAATACGGAAAGTGACTCACTTTAATAAGCACGACAACGCTCGTAATGGCACTTCAATGATAATATTGCATTATTGGAGGGTACTTACATAAAATTATCAACGGAATTGTGACCTCGGGAGTATATCCTATCGTTTTAACTAGTACAGTCAACAGCATAAATAGGTGATCATTTATGTAACTTGTCGCTTTCAATCGTTTCACTATTTTGTATAGCATTTCAAACATAACGTTAAAGTGACAAGGTACATAAATGATCACTTATTTATGCTGTTGACTGTACTTTTGTAGAAATGCGGTGATCGTTTTTGTCCAGCTAGATCGGACTTTTGGGCCATAGTGCGTCGGTCCGTCCGCCGGTTTCGACCGCGCATCAAACTGTCAAGACTTTATTACGATCAAATGTGACCACGGTTTGAACCGCAGTTAAATCTGTGAATTCTGCCGGCCCGCGGTCCGAACTGTCCGTGTAAACGATATTCCAGAGTTCGGAGCGCGGTTTAGACTGGCGCGTGGAATGTGATCACAACACAAAGTTTTTCCTTCAAACGTAACAAAAATAGATCCCCGTTTAGTCGTTGCGTTAGCTGGATTTGTAGTTAATTTTAACTGAAAATGTGGGTAAAACAGTATAGACGTGGTCATTTACCTTTGTTAAGCGAATTACGAGAGAATTATCCAGAAGATATCAAGAATTACCTACGCATGGATAGTGACCATTTTTATTCTTTATTATAAATGGTATGTATGGATGGTCACGGAACAAAAGAATAAATTCCGTAATTGCTTCCGCGCTCCAAACCGCCATGCTCGTTTACCTACACGTCGACGCTAGATGCGCGCCCCGAACTCTAGCAAAGCGATATGCGCTCGCGCCGCTGTGCTGCAAGTAGGGTTTGCAGTCCGCATTGCAAACCCTAGCTGCAAGGATAGAACTGACAACCGCCCCGCGCGCCGCGTTGCATTTACACGTACGGTTCGGAACGAACATTGGAACGGCGCGTGGCGTTTCCCGCGCGTAAAGTTCGGACCGCGGCCGCGGTCCGAACTTTACGTGTAAAGACCGCTATTATCTTGCTCCTTGAATAAATAGTTTCAAAATTCAGAATTCTAATAATGAGGCCTTGTGCGGTGCATATTTACTATATCTGTTCCAAAGGGTCTAGCAGGCTAAGCTAACAAGGTTGGCCCCCACGAGGGATTTGGTTATACTTTTAGGTGGAGTAGTGGCAGGACCTAAGAACCTGTACTCTTAAATCCAAGGAAAGAAAGGATATTGTCAAGCTATCAGTAGAAAGGATTGTAGAAATTTCTTGCGCAGAACTAGAAAGTTATATAATAATATGTATTTACAGACCACCATTGGCTGATTTTTGCACATTTGAATCAACTATGGAACATGTGTTAAAATTAGCTTGTAATAGCCAGAAGCATATTATAGTTTGTGGAGATTTTAATATTAACTTACTCGAAATGTCAAATAATACCACTAGGTTACTAAGTTTATTTAAATCTTTTAATTTAGGTAATCTGTTCTTTGAACACACTCGGATAGGTGTTAGTAGTGCAACCTGCTTAGATAATATTTTTTGTAATTGCGAATGTTTGGATAAAGAAATATTTAATTGTTTTAATTCTGACCATAGTGGTCAGAAGGCATCTTTCGTCAATGATCTTTATCAAAAACCTCAGACAATAACATATCGACCTATAACTAATAATCGTTTGGAATCATTCAAAAATAAAGTTCAGAGTAATCTATCAGTGTTACCTTTCATACAAAATGAGTGTAATAGTATTTATAATGACTTGTTTGGCGTAATTCTGCATCAATTTAATAACCATTTTAAAATGAAAACTTTAACTAGGTCGAAAACCAAGTTTAGCGAATGGGCTACTGGAGGTATTCATAAAAGTAGAAATAGGCTTTACAACCTATATAGAGAGAGGGAGGACAATAAGAACGCTGACTTCCTAAATTATGTTAAGAGTTATTCAAAGACCTTTAAGCAAGTTTGTTTAACTGCCAAGGCAAATTTTCTTAGTCTTAAACTTAAATCGTCTGACAATAAGGTAAAAACTGTATGGAATATTATAAATAGAGAAACGGGTAAATCCAAAACTCGCGATAATCAGGTCACCCTAAACTCAGGTGACAAACAAATCACGTCAAATAAAGACGTCGCCTTAGCATTCGAAGATTATTTTTCCAACATAGCCATTAATACTACGAAATGTCTCAAATCATCCGCGGTTCAAGCTCAATCATTACTTTGCACTAATGTCAGTAAATGTAATATAAACTTTGAATTCAGCCCTATAAATTCAGTTTCAATAGTCAAAGTATTTAAAACGCTTAGTTTAAAGAAGACTGAGGATTTGTGGGGCACATCAGTTAGTGTATTTTTTCATATCATAGGTGTAATTGCACCCCATCTAGCATTAATTTACAATAATTGCATTTCAGAAGGGATCTTTCCAGATCTTATGAAATATAGTAAAGTCATACCTCTTTTTAAATCGGGTGAGATGAGTGATATAACGAACTTCCGTCCCATTTCCATACTACCAGTTATAAGTAAAGTCTTTGAGAAACTAATTCTGAATGATATGTTAGGTCACTTTAATAGAAATAAACTACTTAACAATAACCAGTTTGGCTTTACCAGAGGTCGATCAACAATTGATGCGGCATCTGTTCTCATTAAATATATATATAACAGTTGGGAGCAATCTTGCGATGCAGTAGGAATATTTTGTGACCTTTCTAAAGCTTTTGATTGCGTGGTTCATACGACCCTTATTTTAAAATTAGAACATTATGGATTGTCTAATAAAGCTATAAGTCTTATGTCTTCTTATCTCAGTGATAGAACTCAAACAGTTGTTGTAAACAAAACACAATCTGATGGAGCTACAGTGAAAATAGGAGTGCCTCAAGGCTCTATTTTAGGTCCTTTTCTATTTTTGGTTTACATAAATGACTTGCCACCATCAGTAGATAAACTTTGTGATATTGTACTTTATGCTGATGATACTTCACTAATTTTCAAGGTAGACAGAAAATCCATAGACTACAGTAGCATAAACTCCACACTAGTTAAAGTACTTAATTGGTTTACTAGCAACAATTTGCTACTAAATGCTAAGAAAACTAAATGTGTTAGATTCGCTTTGCCTAATGTTAAACCGTTAGATTCTAGTATTTTTCTAAATGACGAGTGTTTGAAAATCGTAGATAAGGCAGTTTTCCTAGGCATAACAATAGATAAAAATTTGCAATGGAGTCCCCATATAGCTGTACTGGCAGGTAAACTAAGTTCGGCAGCATACGCAGTTAGATAAATTAGACAACTAACCAATGTTGAGACAGCTCGCTTAGTTTATTATAGTTATTTCCATAGTGTTATGTCGTACGGTATTCTGGTTTGGGGTAAGGCAGCTGACATACACAAACTATATTTGTGTTACAAAAAAGGGCCATTCGTTCTATTTACAACTTAAATTCCCGTGACTCCTTAAGAGATCTTTTTAAGGAAATTAATATCTTAACTGTAGCGTCACAATTTATTTATGAGAATATTATTTATGTTATAAAAAATTTTGATTCTTTCACAAAAAAATCTGATATACATAATTTAAATACTAGAAATAAAAATAAAATAGCTATTCGAAAATTACGCGTCCGTAAAGTACATAAATCATTTGTTGGTCAATGCATTCATTTCTATAATAAATTACCTGAGGTAGTATTAAAGTTACCCTTTCCAGCACTTAAAAATTACTTGAAAAAGTCGTTAATGTCCAATGATCGGATATCCCGGTGCAACACGGGGTGAATGACCTCAAACATTATGCTAATATGGATATGCCCCGGGGTTCCGAGACTTATGTTGTTAAATATTATTCTGATTTTATTAATTTTGAAATTAAAAAATATATATAATATATTAAAATTGAATAAATTTCGATACAATTTAAACGTGTAAATTAAATATTATGACAAAAGTAATTTAGGTACCTATGTAAAAAAATAAAAAAGTTAGTTTTTATTATACTCTGTTTAAAATTGATCTAACAAATAGTCTTTGGGTATGAATATAAATAAAATATATAATACGGTACGCATTATCAGTTCACCACACTACACACAGATATTATATTTTATTAGTTTGTATGAAATTGAAATAGCATACAATTATTTTCTCAATATTTTATATGTTTAATCGATTTCTTTACACGTCTAAAATCCTATCCTAATGCCTATTTATAAATATCCCAACAATCGCATTTTATTTTCGAACCAGATCCCGGGATTTTAGTCATATCCATTTAAGATTTCTACTCTATATCCCGCAGTGTTGCACCGTGAAATCCGATCACTGTTAATGTCTAAAGCGTATTATAGGATCGAGGACTATATAATAGACAAAAATGCTTGGCCTAAACCCGAAACTTAATCAATAATATATATACTTACTTTTTTTTTTTCTAATTCAAAAGCTTTATCTTGTCTGGGGGACACCATTGATGTAGGAAAACATATCAATCTTATGTGGTCATCTTGCACCGTCTTATATACACATACGTAGGAGTTATTTTTTTCCTTTTCTCTCTTTCTATCTTAAGATTTTGGTGTGTTTTCCTGCGGAAACTACGCAGGATATTTGAAATATTTTTTTAATTTGCTATTTATAGATTTATATAATGCTAGACTAAGTAGTACCATTGTAATATTAAATATATTTAATAAAAATGACTGACTGCTGAGTTTCTTGCGGCGCATCTTCTCAGCAGTGGTCTCCTCTTGTGAAGCGCTGGTAGATTCTTGACGTGTAAAAGTGCCCGTGCGGCCTACTTACTGAATAAATGTATTTATCTTATCTTATCTTTATCTGTATGCTTAATATGGCTTTTTTTATATATAGCTATATAAAAATGGCTTTTTTTTTCATCTAAGTTTAAGGACATGAAGGTCCGTAAAAATATGCATTAATAACCCCATTCTATCCTCCTCAATTCTGAATTTATTTGGTTTCACTCGCATGCTTGGTTTGGCTAAAATATAAGTTTAAAAATTACCTTGTTTTTCTTACATTTTCGTAAATAAATCAGAAACAAAAGAAGATCGAAGGCTGATATTAAACATACAGTGTTCTTAGGTCCTGCCACTACTCCACCTAAAAGTATAACTAAATCCCTCGTGGGGGCCAACCTTGTTAGATTAGCCTGCTAGACCCTTTCAGCCTGATTACTTTAGCCATTAATGAGAAAAAGGGTCTTGACAGACCGAAGGACAGACGGACAACAAAGTCATTTTATATGGGTTCCGTTTTTCCGTACTTGGTATGGAACCCTAAAAACTATTCTTAAGTATTAAACATTAAAAAGCTAGCCACGAATCTCTTTTGATTTGAAGTTAGGTAGATTACTCTCAGCCGCCCCTCGTAGTTGATGTTTTATTTAAACTAACGAAATTAGACGTAGGTGTTACGAGGATATTTCAGTCCGCACGCAATGCGAAGTCCTTCAAGCGCTTCCATAATAATTATGCAATTCCGGTGTTACAACCGATTTTAATGAAGTACTTAATGTTCTTAAGCAAAATCTACTAATAAGATCCGTTAATTTGGAAGTATTGTAACCGGCGGCAACAATGGACAGAATAAGCAATAGGTCAAGCGTGTTCCCAAGCCGGCTAGGGAGTTCATGGTCCTAGGTATTTATTAGACAATTGAATCGAGTGGCAAACGGGAAGGTAGTTACGATAAATCTGATGAGTTGGTGGCATTAAGATTAATTTTCTTAAATTTTAAGTCTATCCTTGCACAACACCTTAAGTTCCTTGTACTTTGCACATCTTTATTTCTTGGTGAATGCTGACAAGCATATAGCTTTCTTAGTTCCAATCGTTGCACACTTGGACGACAACCACCACTATCCAATTCGTCGATGAAAAAATAGAAAATTCTCGTTGATAAATGAATGAATGCCCTAACTTCTTCCCGTCGCGTACTAAGTGCCTGCAGAGTACACCGAATTTTAGCTTTAAATGCTTCTTCCTTTTACTTCACTAAAATCTAGTAGTGTACCTACTTTATACAGCACCTATTCAAAAATAGTGACATTGTTTCCTTATCAATCAATTAACAGGATTTTATTACTAGGTATATATATTTAATTTGTAAAGATCGTAGCAAGTGGAAATAAGTGGTCTCTGTCTATCCCTCTGGGAAACAGGCGTGATTTAATGTATGTATGTATGTATTACTAAATGTCAGCGTGGTGTAATGAAGACAATGTCAAGATTTTAGTCAACGATCTGACACAAAAGGAAACTATCTCGAAAAGCAACGTGTGAACAAATTTTATGTAAATATTTTAGCCACCGTATCGTATCTTAGGATTTTTTTTTTTTTTTCCTTTAAGTTCACTATATGTGCTCATTTAGATATTTTTCAGAATTTGATTAAGTAGGGTTGTTAGTAATTCTATAGCTCTTCTTAGCCCACTCTGGGAATGAAAGCGTGAGTGTATCTATGTATGGTTCAGTACTTTAAGTATCTAGTTTTGGCTGTAGGGGCAAAGTGTAGCGAAAAACGACGAGTCGAAAATTGGGCAAGAGCATGTCGGGCAAAATCAAAAGCAAAATTAGCGCTTTAAAGCTTAATATGGCATAATCGAAAAATGCTTTTACAAACCCGCAATATTTTTGAAACACCTATCCAACGACAAACAACACGATGGGGTAGATGAAAAAAAATAACATCTCCACGTTATGAGTAGGGGAGGTAGACCAAAAAACAAAAACTACATTTTATTTTACCACTTTGTTGGCGTGACTAATATGTATATTATACATAGGTATGTAAAAATCATTATTAGGTTTCTTTCATCATTTTCACTTTGAATGATCATTTAGGAATAGTCGACTTTTTTAAAGCTTGCTTTTTATTACACTTGTATATATATATATAAACCTGGTCACAGTTTAACCTTTTAGTGAAAACCGCATTAACATTGGTTCAGTGGTTTCCCATTGATGCGAGGCATTCTGAGGTAGGTACCTTACGTAGATAGTATTTTTAATTTCATATCCCAGATGTACAATTTTTTTTCCTTCTACAACTTTATTATAATATGTATAGATAGATTACTCCTTCAACACTTTAGCTCTGTCATTATTGTGAATCGAAAATCTATAAAACCTTATTACGTAGAAGAACTCATTATTCAAATTTAGAAAATATAGTGACTTTGACAAATGATCGAAATGGATAGTAAAATGTAAAAGGAAACCAATTTTGGTAAACTGTAAATAATAATGAGTTTTTTAAGCAGTGGCTTAATAAAGAATGGTCGTATATCATTTTGGACTACCCCCTGCTGCCGAGACGTTCTCAAGGCGGCCAGCGCTGTAGCTGCAGATGAACAAGCTTATAGGACTTCGAATAGAACGGCCTACTTAGAAATACCAAAAACCAAGCCATGCAAAAAATGCGCGCCATCTGTTCTCACATTATTTACACAAGTTCGTTTTCATGATGAAGGTGAACGCGGACCTTTCCATCGTGATATAGAGTTTCCAAATTTCGATGCCTACAGGAAAAACGAATACAAAGATACTACATCTACTAAATGGGGACAAGGCGACGATAAACCTGGGTCTATTTATGCTCTGGGTTTCCTCACTCTACTTGCAACGGTATACGGGTTTAAATCTCATGGGCTCCACTACATTTTCTTCATGGCAGCCGCTGCCGACGTGCTCGCTATGTCAACGGTAGAAGTGGATCTAGGGAACGTGGGTCCAGGCCAGTGTACTGTGGTCAAATGGCGGGGACGCCCTCTGATGATTAAGAATAGGACTCCAGCAGAGAGGGACGCGGAAGATAATACTCCAATGGCGGTCTTAAGAGACCCGCAAACTGTAGAGCAACGCACTCAAAACCCGGAATGGCTTGTCGTGATCGGCATCTGCACGCACCTGGGCTGCGTACCGTTCCCAAATTTGGGAGACTTCCTGGGCGGCTTCTACTGCCCCTGCCACGGGAGCCACTTCGACAACTTGGGCAGGGCTCGCAAAGGGCCGGCTCCGACTAATATGGTGATTCCACCATATAAATTTCTTACAGATACTACACTTTTTATTGGTTGAGAACATTAAATCTCGTTAAATGTAAATCTAGGTACTTTTTGTAACTGGTCTACATTGTATTTTTAATTATTAAACACTACTTTGTTTGTATTACTCTACTTCTTTGATGTCGCAGCGCTGAGGTTGCGCCCCATGTAATAGCGCTCTTTGAAAAGGTTTGACGGTTTGATAAAAGTTTCCAAGTTAGGTTATCTATTATTACCTACTTACAAGCACAGAATAGGTAATAGTACTGACGTAGAGCAGCTATAAGAAGTCAACATTGAACAAGGGCAAGAGCATGTCTCCATGCTCAGTGTAGAGTTCCGAAGCCGTTACTTCACAAAAACCATCTCAAAAGACAACATGTATGAACATGTCTCTATTTGAAGTAACAGCCCGTTCACACAGAGTCTCCGTATTTACGGTACCCGTTTTAACGGATACAACAAAAAATGATGCTTTGTTCACACATAGGCACCGTATAGCGTTCAACGTATCCGTCATTAACTGAGAGCCCGTTCACATATTCTCCGTACCGCACCCCACACACAGTTTATATCCAGTAAAAACGTACGGATACATGACGGATACGTATTCCGTTCATCCAGTATTCGATAACAAAACGGAATGTCATAATTTAGCGGACCGACATTTTTTACTGTATACTGAATACTGTGTCATATGTGAAGTCGCTCATACAACTCCATACGCCATCAATGAAAAAACGTATACGATAAAACGGGTACCGTAAATACGGAGACTCTGTGTGAACGGGCTGTTACATATTTGTATACAGTGTGTATTACCGGCGTTAGGGCTTTCCTTGATCAAGAGTAACAATGGGCAACTCCTTAATGTAGGTATCTATTTGTTTATTTTAATTAAAACAAGAGCAAATAGTACACACTTTTCTAACAAAAAATTAATAGCAAGCAATGTTCACTGTGCATTTATTTTCTCTTGCTTTGGTTACGAATGGAGAAAGAGTGTGAAGGAGCCCTTCAATTCTTCGGTCAAGCTTGAGCGTGCGTTACGTTTCACTGCGCCTGCGCTTTGACATATGGACTATGGATCGGATCATTCAATACTTTTCGGTATGTTTTTTTTTTGTTTGAGGTTTCGTGAAGTGTCCTTAGTACTTATTACCAAAAGGTTTAGATTTGTTTTGATTTCCGAATTTTCATAACAGTGAACGAGCGTTACCGGCCAAACTGATAAATTCAAGCAGTAGGTATTTATAAAGATTTATAACTCTATGTTTTGCCGCTGCACCAATGTAGGCCTTGTACCAAGTAATAACGATACTGATTACGATACTTACACATAGCTCCAATACGTTGATGGTAGTTAAAATCTACGAAGTTAAATTGCGGCATTACGTAAGTTAACTTCAACTTAATTATAGGTACAGTCAGCATCATAAATATAGTGGCAGTCAATAGTTCCAAATATACCGCACCATTCAAAATATCCATAAATACGTACTCATTCCAAGTGATCAAATTGTTCAGGCCATCCACTGTATACAAATATACCGGAGCATCCACAACGCCATATACTTGGTAACATTCAACCCGCCGTTAGTACAGCAACGTCCAGAACGCCGAAGGTTTCTAAGCATCCAAAGTAGCCAAAAAGACGGGACACATAAGAAAATTGAACCTTATTTACCAGTCAGTACGGTTGAATATTCAGTCAAATCATTTTAATAGGTTAGCCAGTAAGCAATTTGACAAACCACGAAAATAAAACAACGACTAAAAATATAAAATAAAAATGCAATTAGCACCTAATACGGGGATTAGAACCCAGAACACATGACTCGATAGCGTTACTACTAAACCACTGGTCCATCGTAACTAACGGCTAACTGGGCGAAATATTGAAACGTATTGATGCGTTTAAGTTGGCAGCTTCAATATTGCAAAACCTTTTAAAACCACGCAGTCCACGCAATAATGTGTCAAATTAAAACGTGAGACAGATATATGCCATGACAGTATGGTACTGTTTTCGTGGTTTGTCAAATTGCTTACTGGCTAACCTATTAAAATGGTTTTTCTGAATATTCAACCGCACTGACTGGTAAATAAGGTTCAATTTTCTTATGTGTCCCGTATTTTTGGCTACTTTGGATGCTTAGAAACCTTCGGCGTTCTGGACGTTGCTGTACTAACGGCTGGTTGAATGTTACCGAGTATATGGCGTTGTGGATGCTCCGGTATATTTGTATACAGTGGATGGCCTGAACAATTTGATCACTTGGAGTGAGTACGTATTTATGGATATTTTGGATGGTGCGGAATATTTGGAACTATTGACTGCCACTATATTTATGATGCTGACTGTACCTGCAAATAATTACTTATGCAACATATTATCGTTAGTTAAAGCAGAAGCCCTCATGCCAGTAACAGCCCGTTCACACAGAGTCTCCGTATTTACGGTACCCGTTTTAACGGATACAACAAAAAATGATGCTTTGTTCACACATAGGCACCGTATAGCGTTCAACGTATCCGTCATTAACTGAGAGCCCGTTCACATATTCTCCGTACCGCACCCCACACACAGTTTATATCCAGTAAAAACGTACGAATACATGACGGATACGTATTCCGTTCATCCAGTATTCGATATCAAAACGGAATGTCATAATTAACAGCCCGTTCACACAGAGTCTCCGTATTTATGAGCGACTTCACATATGACACAGTATTCAGTATACAGTAAAAAATGTCGGTCCGCTAAATTATGACATTCCGTTTTGTTATCTAAAACTGGATGAACGGAATACGTATCCGTCATGTATCCGTACGTTTTTACTGGATATAAAATGTGTGTGGGGTGCGGTACGGAGTATATGTGAACGGGCTCTCAGTTAATGACGGATACGTTGAACGCTATACGGTGCCTATGTGTGAACAAAGCATCATTTTTTGTTGTATCCGTTAAAACGGGTACCGTAAATACGGAGACTCTGTGTGAACGGGCTGTTACACACTGTATAAACACTATAGTCACCCGTATTTCCTTTAATATTCGTGATTTATTTGCTTTCATAAGATTGTTTTCTGATTTTTAATTGTAGTTTTGGCTGTAGGTGAGGGGAGGGGGGGGGGGGCGAGGGACACCTGGGCGTTTTCAGAAAAAGTTGTTGGTTGACAAAAGTCGTATGTCGTGATTATTCGAATTTAAAGAAGACATATTTTATTAACTGCAGAAATACAGTAGAATTATGCAAATCAATCTTTTTTAAATTTAAAATAAAGCCAAAATAAGAAAAAAATAGGTCCTATTTTGACGTGTCCCACACCCTCCACGCCACATTCGGAGTTAGATAAAAAATACTAAATAAGACTGTTTAAAAGTCAGCAGTTGTGTCCTGGACAGTTATGAACCGATCTTTAATTTTAAACCGTAAAACAAGTGAGTTTACATAGAAATTTCTTTGAAAAATACAGGTTTTAATCTGTCCCGCGAAATAGCGCATGGGGAATTTCCCGCATACGCGACCGCATTTTTAATATGTTCCTGGCAATAAAACACCACAATACATGAAAATTCTGAATTATGGCAGCATTTTTAGTCTATGGTGGTCTCCATTTGGTTTCAAATGACAGCAGTTTGTCCGTGAAATGTGTTTAGAGTGGTCGCGTGGAGTTTGCACCATAAATAGGTTTCTTCATACGCCTCCAATTTTAACAAGGTAATATCTTACCTTTGAGGCGGACTCGATCTTTACCACACGGCTTTACCGCAGCACTAGACGCGGCAGCCATGCTTACGATGCTTAGCAACCGACTCGTGCGCCTAGCGACGAGCGCGCGCGCCGCCCATCACGAACAGTTCCAGCGAGACGACCACAGCGCTTGGTCGCGTCACTCTCTCCGCCGTTCCCCGCGTTCGTTTTCCTACCGACTTTCGTCGCGAGTGTTTGTTAGACTTTCTTAGTAATACATTATAATAAATAACTGTTCGTTACTAACTATGTATAAGTGAATTAAAATACTTTATATATTGTGTACAAGTGGGTATCATTTATCCTGCCATCAAAACCCACACCTTGTTAAAATTGGATCCCGTGTTTTTGATTTTTTATAATGTTATATTTAATAATTAATGCTGATTCGGAATCAAAGGTTTAAAGAAAGTTCAATAGTTTATTTGTAATTTTATGTGAATGTTTGTATGGCATGGATACGTCACCTCCATACCGCCACGGTCGCGTTAAATTAAAATAACTAAAAAGTGGCGTAATAGAATTCTAAAGCTCGTTTCATAAAGAGATTTAAAAATTATTTTAATAAAATTCCAATTATTTTATTTTACCTACACAAATGATTTTTTACAATGTATCTATGTTTGTCTGTGGGTTTGTTTAGGTCAATTCTTGCAATTCAGTTTTGAAGCAGTCTTTTCCGCTACTGGAATGGGCTGAAATTAGGAATACGTATGTAAACCCGATGACGATTCAACATTATGGTTTCATTGAGCTGGTATAAAGATAAAGCCGGAAGGTGCCCACGGGAACTCTATTATGTATAGTAATGTATACCTATCCTTTCCTAAATTTGAATTGTTATTGGCGTCGTTGCTTTATATTCTATAAAAACTTTAAATTTGATCTGAGGTTAAGGCATGAGGGATATTTATTTATTTATTTATTTATTTTATTAAGGTTCACCAACAATTGTTTACATTAATACAACATTATAATTACGCAAGTTATGGCTAGTTCGGTAAATGCAACAATTACTTAAAGGTAAACACCGCATGCTCTATTTATAACAGAAGTAGAATCTAAATACTAAACACTAAACTAAAGATATTGAAGATTGATATTTAAAATAAAGCAGCTTGACACCAAATTTAAAATGTGTTATTATTAAACTTCTTAAATCTTATGTTAGGATTAGTTCCTAATTAATTGATTCTAAAATAAAAGTAAAAAAAAAACAAAAACCCGCCTTCAAAAACGCAAAAAAATACATTATTTTAACCGAATTGAGAACCTCCTTTTCTTAGTCGGTTAAAAATGATGATGATGTGTTAACGATCTCATGAGATTACTTGTTAAAATTAATTAATTAATTGTTTTAGTATAAAAACATTGCAAATATGAACGTAGCCTTATAGTTCCTAAACGCCATTTCAAGTTTCACTATACATCACTGTCCCGTTATTAATGTGATCGAATTTCTTAAATATTTAATATTACATCAAAGATATTAAGAAGCTATTATTGTTAAACACATTCTATTTAACTAATAATTTGTTAAAAAATATTTTTTTGAATAATATTACGCATTCGTCGCTCCAAAGACAATAATATTTAGTACAAAGTACTGAAAGGTGGCGTTAAGGAAAGGTTTTGTCATAAAACTTCATTGTATTGTCATAAAACTTCATTGTATTGTAATAATATGAATAATTTTTTATTTTTTTTTAATGCTTTTTAGTTCAAGTTTTATCAATAAAGCTTTTAAACATTTTAAACCTTTCTAGTTTTTCTTTAAAACCCGTTCTAAAATGAGTGCGTAATAGAACTTCTTAGGAGCAGAAATGAAATCAAAATGGATTTTTTTACTGAAATAGTAATTATTTTATTAAACATTCAGTATTTTCTTGCTGCTCATTAAATATTTCATCGATTTTACTACATTTTAAAGTAAACTAAAATATTTTTTAAGTGGAATTCCTCTAACGTCACCAACAACTTTTTCTGAAAATGCCCACCTGACTCTAACAAAAATTAGCACTTACTTAATATTTCACGAACAGAACCCATAATCGAAAAATTGTTATCACCATCCGCGAAATGTTTGAAAGACCTATCCAACGACACCCACACTATGGGGTAGACAAATATAAAAATCTTCTTCGTCAAGTTCACGTCGTCACGCGCAGGGGAGCTACAAAAAAAAATTTTTCTAGGTTTTATTTGCCTCTTTGTCGGCGTGACTAATATGAATAATCAATCAAGATTACAGCTTTCTACAACTAAAAATCTCTGAGATAAGCTGCAGACTAAAGGACGGCCGGACGGACCGGACATCGCGAAACTATAAGGGTGAATTGCAAACATATTAAACATAGTTAATAGCTCAATTAAAAATTTCTTAATAATCCTTAACTTTTTCCTATGTGTATCAAAGATTAGTCATAATAATCATATGGATAATTTTCGTAACACAAAGAAAAAACAATGGAAGAAAGTGTTAACGTTATCTCAATTAACTCCTTTCGGGTTCCTTATTTGACTACAGCACCCTCAAAATGGTGTCTGCTTCTGAAGGTGCAGTATTTAGCTTGCTTGGCCAGACTTGTATGTCGGGAGATAAGTACACCCCTTGTCATGTTACGTGGTCTTCCGATCATTCGGAGACGAGGTCCAGACGTTAAAAGAAATCATGAGTGTGAGATGGATAGGAGAGAAAGGGACAGAAATAGAAAATCAGGATTAGAGTTATTTATTTAGCTCTAGCCTTCTTCACACACTGTGGTGTTCATATATAAATACGACACAGACCGTCGTGTGTCATGGCATGGATGGTTAATTTGAAATTATATTTTATTATTTATCAGAAAGTAAAATTTCTGATCGTTTATTGCCTACCCCACTCTGGGAATGAAGGCGTGAGTTTATGTATGTATGTATGTATTGGCCATCGTGAGGCGAGGCGGGCGAATTTTCATTCAATTTTTTAAACAATATTTGAACGGAGATAGGTTTGGAGAAGCTGAAGAGCTGCTCCGGATATCGAGTTTGAATGGCGTAGTGACAAGGTTACTCGTTTCGCGGAAAAAAGGCACAGGCAAGTAGATAACGATATGGGTCAATTTCCCAAGCAATATTTTAAGCTGGCGGCGCTGAAAACCGGGGTGTATAGTTAAAAATTAAACTGTTATTTTTTTCTGAATACTTCACACAGTTGCCTATTTTGGGCAATAAGTAGAATTAGAATATTAATGGAAATAATAATTAAAAAAAAAAATTAAGACCTCATTTCTCATCACAGTGGGCTGTCCGCAACCCAGTTTTGAATGCAAAACGTGGAATAAATCAAAAACTATTAATGATTATGAAAAACATTTACCATTTTTAAAATACTAGATAGTTAGTGTACAAAAAGAAGCCCTGACTTTTTTTTTAACTATTACACATACCGTCCGGTACGAGGAAATACGTTTGTCCGGAGAAACGTTATCATTACCACCGTCAAATATTCTGTGCCTTATATCTGCTAAGCTTCAATATGTACGCCCCCCACCTCCCGCGCACTCGTAGAGTTAGTCACGCGCAAGAGTTTGGTGCTAGCGGTTGTGTTGTGCGCGTTTCTGGCGATAAAATATAAAGGAAAGTTCTTGCTTCAGGTGGGGTGGGGACAAAAAAATCCTCATTCCGACGGTTGATTTATTTTTTGTACTTTTTGTGTGTTTAGTTTGAGATTTATGTATAATACGTACGTCATATTTCTTAATTCTGGAGTAACGTTAGTTTAAAGAAACCAGACTCCGTTGTTTTTTTTTAAATATTTATGTACAGGTTTTATCATTCCGTGGTTCTCATTCCGATGTTTCCGGTGTATGAAATACCCACAGAAATGATAAGCAACACCGGCATGATACAAAAGTAGCTTCACTTAGTTATCCAAATAATTATCAAATTTAATTATTTAATTTTATGAAGTCAAAGCAAATGAATAAATATTATAAGCGTTTAAACGTAAATAATTAAGCGTTTAACGATAACCAAATGTCAGTTATTTTGTACTACTAAGCATATAATATGCATATAGCGTCACGCCTTCATCCCAGAGTGGGGTAGGCAGAGCTATTACCAATAACTCTAACAACTTATTATATAATATTATATTATAATGAAGAACGTTCTCACCGATGAAACAAAAAGATTTGTTACAGATTTATTTTTCAATTTACTTAATTATAATTATAAAGGGCAATGCCAAGTGTTAAAATTGGACGTGATATTCAGTTTAAAAATCTCTAAAAGGTTTTAATTTAAATTAGTTTTAGGATGTTTTTGATTTTTTTATGGGCTCCTTGATCTCTACACATTAAGACTGAAAAATGTGCAAGTACACATATGCGACTGCATTTTAACTGTTACAGTATTTACTTAAAATTTATTTAATTTAAATTATTAGGTTTTTTTTAAGATCTGGGATATGTAAATTCACATCTAATCTTGCAAGACTATGTTATCATAATTTCATTATGTTACATTTTTGACTGAGTTTTTTAGGTATTTCATATTATATTTTTGAGGCCGTCCTTATGACGCACTAATTATTAAGCATTAAGTGATCTAAAGTCAGTGATAAATGATATAATTGCCACTGGGATATTTGTAATATTAGAATTATTGAGTTATATTTTGCTTGGTCAGCGAACTGTTCCTATTAGATTTACATAGAAGATTGTTATTTTTTTTAAATTTATAACTAGTTTATTATCATAAATAAATAACAATATTTAGAATATTTTTGAAAACCATATTAAAGAAATAAGTAATAAATCAGTCCGGTACATTACAAAAAAAATGTAAAGTATTTTTTTTAAATTAAACTATATGTTTATTTTATATGCGAATTGTTTCAAAACATTAATATAAATGTCATTTTTACTCAAACAAAGACTTATTATTATGATAATTATTAATAACATTAATCTAATTTTTACTCAAATAAAGACTTCTAATTATGTTCGTTAATTATAACATTAATGTAATTTTTCTCAAATAAACAGTGATAATTTTGATAATTATTGACTTTTTTCATTTATTTTCATTCCAGTGGATAAGATTTCATTTACGTGGGTCGTTTCTATCATTCCAGTGGGTATTTATCACTTCGGTGGATACTTTTTATCATTTCGGTGTGTATTTATCATTCCATAGTTTTATCAAATATTCTATCTCGTATATCTCATAAACTATTTACGATTTTGAGTGACCCTTAACACCACGTCTACAATATATAACAATGCATAGTTTAAAATGAAAAACGTTCAAAAATACACAAAACTTAAAAATTGCACCGAAATGAGACATAAATCAGAAATGTTGAAATTGACCCATATCAAGAATTTAAGGCAGACGCTAGAATTGAAGATGATGGATTTACAAAATACAACCGTTAGAAGCCGTAAGAAAAAGAAGATTAATTTATATCAACCGGTGAAGAAGAGAGCGACAATATGGTTGAGGTTTGTATTACCTGCAAAGAGGAGCTACCTAAGCAGATCGCTCTTGCTAAACTTCTCAGGGTAGAAAACATTGACGGGATACTTAGAATACGGCATAGAGGCCCCTTCAAAGTTTTAATTTTGCTAAGCCGGAAGGAACAGGCGCGAAAACACTTGGATTGCAAAAAGCTATCTGATATGGGTTGCAGTGGGCTTAGCATGCAAGAACATTAGAATACGTCAACCGCTAGTTAGTGTCAAATAAGTATATTCCATATTCTAACGTAGGTATTAGGTGTAACCGTTTAAGGTTTTAAATAAAAATATGTTTTTTGTGTGAGTCCTTTTATTACTAAGCTTCTTAGTGTGACGTAAATGTCATATTTTCTTGCATTTCTCGGTTTTAAAATAGAATAATAATAGAATAATAATAGAATAATAATACCAGCCTATAAAATGAACTTTGCTCCAGCTATATTTATAACTTATGGCCTGGCCACGACATGGCGCGACCTGCGGCGCCTCGCGCGAGTTTTCTCGAGCGGCCAGCGGCGCCGGGCGCGGCGCGGCTAGCGGCGGAAACAAAGGCACTGGCGCGAGGAACGCGGCCACCACTTACAGCAGCGCCGGCGCGAGCGCTCTTAGCGGCGGGACGCATCGGGCGGTGAATGGTCGAATATTTTTTTTATAACATTCGCTCGTAATGATGGACACCGAAGCGTTTATTACAGAAATTTTAAATAGGCCTGCAATTTGGATGGCTCGTAATTTTTTTGCGGGATGCTATTCGTACAACACTCTAAATAAAATTCACCTAACACCTAACGTTGATTGAAAATGATTCCGGTTCCAGCCTTATTCCCTCTCCTCTCACCCTATCGTTCCTAAGCTCAAGTTACCCTTTCGTTTTGGTTCTCCCAAACCGTACTGGCGCCATAAGACCCAGCCTAGTTTAATAAAAGACTTCCCTCAGAGCTCCGGTTCAGAAATGTGCTTCGCTTCCAATATAATAAATAATATGCTGTCCCCTTTGAGGCCTTAATCCATTTTCCTAATTTATATTTTACCACTGGTATACACAAAAAATCTGTTCAAGCGAATTCGTTATTTAATAGATATGTAGAATCTTGTTTCCCTGACCACATATACTTTTTATGGGATGCCTCCAAATTGACAGATTCGGGATGTGTTAGGGGCTGCTTTTGATTGCCCAATCAAGGCTCAATATTATGCTCAAATTCCAATTCCCGCCTGAATCATCTGTTTTCTCCGGGGAATGCTTGGGCCTCTTAAAGTCAGCAGCATAAATTGCATAAAAGTGTAATATTTACAGACTGCTTTAGTGTTTAACAATCTATCTATCTCATTAAACCCATTCAAAAACTGTGCGCGTTTTCCCAATTAAAGCAGTCTATTTTTTCCTGTCATTCGGCTCATATTGATTTTTCGTTTGTTTGGATCCCCAGCCACTGCGGGATTGCGGGAAATGAGGCTGCCGACATAGCTGCTACAGATGCCGGGGATGATTCCTTTTTCAAATATGATATAATATAAATATAATTATATTCGCCTGATATTGTAAGCATTCCGAAGCGTTCCCTGGAGAAGAAATGGTCAATACGCTGGTCCTCTTCTAAAAAATGTTTATTCCTCTGTTCAACCTGTTATTCCATCTCGTCCCTGGTGTTTTAAGAATCGCTCCCTTTCAAAAATACACACTAGTGTCATCACCAGACTTCGTCTAGGTCGCGTGTGTTCTCCAAGTCAATAATTTAAATTTAAAATAAAATAGATTCCTTGGTACGACTGTGGGCAGGATTATGGATTAATAATAAATCTCCTCCCCGTTATTCTCTCTTAACCAAATTAAAAATGCCTTTCCCTATTAATATGTATTTTTATGCATTACTTTTTTATTTTATTTTTTTATTTTTTATGTGGTTGCCGGGTAAGAATAGTGCCACTCCATGTCTTCCCGTGGATGTCGTAAGAGGCGACTAAGGGAATAAAGGCTTGCAGTACTGTTAGGCGATGGGCTTGCCACCTGTCACTAATACACTGGGAAACATCTTAGCCTACTTGTGCAAAATGTGGTTACAGAATTGTCAAGAAGTTTTAAGACTTGTTGGTAATTCTTTAGCTCTGCCTACCCCACTCTGGGAATGAAGGCGTGAGTTTATGTATGTATGTATGTTTATGCATTACCTACTAACAAACTGTGTGCCAGTGGACGCATTCTTTTATATCCTTACCCGTGTTAAGCTCGACACTTGAGACAGCTACAGAATCCATAATTCAAAGAAGTGAAGTGAAGTATTAAAGTATTAACAGACGTTAGAATATGGTGCGTTCCGCACCGTGACCTTGGTCTGCTCCGAACAATATTCGATGGTATGTTCAGCGGTCTGCCGCACATTATTATTATTATTGACGGTGCGCTCGGTTCGATGATTCTCCCACAGGATATGGTGCGGTCCGCACCAAGTTCGCTCGTGTGGACGGGCCACCGCACCGTTCAGAGCGTTAGTCGCGGATCTACCACCGAGCGAAACACACGTCACAATGTCGTCTGATCGAGAACCCGTAAATATTGCAGATTTTTTTTTAATAGTAAAAGTGTTAGATTTCTACAAAGGTTTTCCGTGTTTGTGGGACTCAAGTAACAAAGATGCCCGCAGTCAAGCGTTAGAAATAATTTTACAAAAATGGAAAACGGGTTAACCGCAGGCCACCATAGAGGAAGTAAAAAAAAAAATTGAACATCTTAGAGCTGCGTATAGACGTGAACGAAAAAAGGTAGGTAAATCACAAGTAAATATCACTCTTTAAAATAAGTATTTTATTTGTAATTAATATTGTTTTTCTAAATTAAATGGACTAATCCACTTCCTTACATATTTGTAATTCCGAAAACAATAGGATTTTTATTATACTCCAGTTACTAAGGTACTTATGGCACCTACTAATACAAATGTAAATACAATTTTGACATGACTTTTTGATGAAATAACATTGGCAAATGTGCATGCATTGGCTATGGTGCTATTATAGCATATGAACAGCAGTAGGTATTACCTATTTATACACTTTTACCGAGAGATGAAAGAGCCAAGACTAAGTTTAGTCTTTTAAGGCCTACTAAAAAGACTAGACTATTTTTTAAAGTCTTAGACTATATTAGTTTTTTTATTATTTAATGACACATTCTACGTGAAAGACTTTAGTCGTTTTAGTATTTAACTTTTTTCAGAAGAGCTGTAGTTGTTTAAGTTGTTTAGTCTTTTAATACAACAGCAATTTTAATACAATTTTATTATTATTAAAAAAAAACAAAAAAAAAAACAACTAAGTCATATTAATAAAAAAACTCGAACTGTTAGCCTCTATTTTAGAGTCTAGTCTAATAAGATGGAGGCTAGTTCTTTTTATTAGGCCTTAAAAGACTAAGTCTCTTTCATCTCTACTTTTACCCTGAATTACAACAACAATGCAATGGACTATAGATACCTACTTGCTTTTTTAATCATAAATATTACAGTGTATAATTATTTGTAGGTGGAATCCAGCAAATCAACTGGAGCTGGGTCGGGAGACGTGCACACGCCGTCCTTGTGGTACTATCCATACTTGACATTTCTTCATGAGAAGACTATGCCGGTATCCCAGGGAATCGATAATATACAAGGAACTCCAGATTCAGATAGCGAGGTGCGTAGTTAAATATTTAGTACATTAATCATTCTTTCTTGAAAATCAACACGGCCTTGATTGTTAAAATATTCTGTGAATATCTGTCTCACCGCATTACCTTCTGCAGTACGCTGTCTATCTGTTCTATTGAGATTTACTGAGATGTTATTATTCCGCCAATCTCCTGGACGGAAAGTATTGTTTGTAGTATCTTCCCGATCGACACAATTCCCTGTGACGTAGTTTGCAGCCTTTTTTCTTAGAAAGTTGTGCAGCAAACATGAAGCCATTACTATTATTGGTACTTTTTTAACATTAATTGTGATGGGTTTTTTGAATACCCTAAAGCGTTCAGCTAATATACCGAATGTGTTTTCTACAATTCTCCTAGCTCTGGAAAGTCTATAGTTGTATATTCTTTTGTCATGTGTCAAGTTTGTCTGTGGGTAGGGCTTTAGGAGATTTTCATTCATGGCAAATGCACTGTCTGCAACTAAACAATATGGAGCAAGTACATCAGATGACGGTAACACTGATGGTCGTTGTAAATTCAGTTGATCAGACAACATTTTATTATGAAATGATGTGTGATTAAATACTCCACCATCAGAAATACTTCCATTTGTACCTGCATTTACGTAAATAAATTCGTAATTGGCATTAACAATGCCAAGCAAAACTATGCTAAAAGTTCCCTTGTAATTGTAATACGTTGAACCGGAATTAGGTGGCTTTTCGATAAGAACATGCTTCCCGTCCATTGCACCTAAACAATGATTGAACTGCCATTTTTGTTCAAAGTTTTTTGCTATTTGTAGCCATTCACTTTCTGTTTCAGGAACCTGTAACAAAAAAGGTAAAGAGTTCAACCAAGCGGCAAAATGTTCTGTACAAGAAACAAGAAGAATTGATTCAGTCTGCGGCAGAATTAATCAAAGAGAGAAACTCGCAGGACACCTCAGCCGATGCCTTTGGACGCTCAGTGAGCTCTCAGTTGAAAGAGTTACCGAAAATGCAAAGATGCATAGCCGAAAAAATGATTGGAGAACTACTGTTCCATGCTAAATTAGAAGAACTTACTTTAGATTCTTCAATAAACCTAAAAAAAAACATACATACTGCCACACAATCCTCCTACTACACCCACCCTTTATAGAATCCATCATAATATCCGCAACGTGCATTCCCGTCCTCACCATCTCCTCAATATTTACAACAACCATCTCCGTCTCCTCAATATTCACAAACATCACAGTCACCTAAATATTCACACACATCATCGTCATCTGAACATTCGCAATCATCGCCGTCTCCTCAACATTCAATAAACTTAAATAAAAACTTACATACTGGCACACAATCCTCATACCACACTCACCCATATAGAAACCATTAATATCAGCAACATTCATTACCGTCCTCACCATCTCCTCATATACAACAACCATCTCCGTCTCCTCAATATTGTCATATTTATTTTAGCGGCTAGCGCCAAATGTCATGTTAAAAGGGTATCGGTCGCACATATAGGCGACAAATGTGATGTTATTTCTCAAAACTGAGTCAATCTCTATAAAAGTACCAATAGCCAGAACCCAAAAATAAAATATGCAAATTAGCACAAATAAAGAAAAGAAAACTATCGGGCGCCAGGGTCCTGCGCTAGGCAAAAAAAGTAAACGGATAGCAAATATAAGAAACGGTAGAGTACTGGAATCTTTTAATCTTAAGGCGGGCGTGGTTATAGTCAAGAGTTAAATAATTAACACAGAATTGTTTATGGACTATTTATTTACCTTCTTTTGCCCCCGCGGCGACTTGAACAGCTACTACCGCGGGGATATGGCGTTTCCACGTTAAGTGATTTCGCCAGTGTCAAGTATATATAAGTATATATCAATATAGCAATAAAACAATCCAAACTTCTCTAGGAAGATTGGGGGCAACGTTGTACGGTGATTTGTAAGTCAGAGGTCAAGATAGTTTTAACCTCTGCACCACTGCGAGTCCACTTGAAACGAGAAGAAAGATGCCAGATATACGAAATAAGTCCAAGTCTTCAATCACTGTGCGACACAAAGGCATAAAAAGTACAAATCACTATCAGAAAAGAACTTTGAACACCTAATTACCCAAAAATTAAAGTCTAAAACAAATTACACGTCCGCCATCTTTTAACGTTGCAAATGGCCCCATTTATTTACCTTCTAATTATGTTCAGGCGGTTACACAGAAGTTGATAACCTAAATTCCTAGGTGGTATCCTAGCTAGAGCTTAGGTCTATAGATTACAAAGCAATCAGATCTTAATGTATAAGTTAGAATTTAAGTTTAAATTTAAATCTTGGTCGTTCACCTGGTCAGATGTTTATAGAAAAGGAAAAGATAACTTACATTATAAGAGCGATATAAATACTTTTCACCTCAGCAGCTCAAACAAGCAGGTTTTGCTGCTTAAAAACAGTGAGCAAAATTCAATTTTGCTGCGAGCGAGAGGCAAAGTAGCTTTTTAATTATTTTTTTTAAATGCCGTGAGCAGTGCTGGGGCTACTCACAACATTCGAAAAAATTGAACTTCACTTTGTTCTGTCACTTTCACTTCGATAGGAAAAAAGCGAGAGATAGAAACAACTTGATTCGAAGTTCGATTTTCAAATTCCACACATAGGCCCAAAAAGAAACGCACGATCGGATGCACGCATAACCGTAAAATTGCAAATAAAACTATCTGTTAAAGTTTGAAATGTGTTTATTATAACTATTTTATACAGTAGGTACAATCATTTTTTTTATTTAATGTTTTGAACACAAAATTAATGAAAAATAAGAAGTTTATCATGTATCTACATAATTTTGTTATCGTTTTAACAATCTTTAATTTCGTGACATAAACCGCGGGGGCAGTTTCAGAACGCATTTCAAAAATAGCGGGATTATTGTAGTCAATAGCCATAGACAAGGCCTAGTTAGGTTTTTTTTAAAGCCACAGACTACATAAAGCTGTATAAAGTTGTGTTTGCACTACGGCATTATCAAGTTGAGTGACAGGTTTTATCTGTTTCATGTTTATTTTTTCCACTTTTTATTTTATTAGTATTTTGCAAAAATGCTTGTGATTGATGCATATGCGATCGTGTCGTTATTTAGTCGTGTATTCATTTACGTCTCGTATCTTTGAATACCTCCCTACGCTCAGGATTCTAACCTAGAATCACTCGCTACGCTCGTGATTCAATAATAGAATCCTTCGCTTACTCGGGATTCAAAATCATCACTCGCAGCAAAAACCAACTTTGCTCTCTTGTTGAACAAATAACTATTAAACTCCACCAACTGCACCAGAATCTCGAGGTTGAACGGGGCCGTTTCACGCCAACCACGTCCAGGTTGCAGAACTCCTGCTTCGCAGATCCAGCTCCATTGGTGTAGGACAACGTAGGGGGGGAATTAAATAAGTTTGAGACCGGAAGGGTCCTGACAAAGAAGTTACCAAAACTAAGTAATGAGAGGAGTAGAAAAGTAGACCGAGGTCTCAGTAAAAAGAAATGAAAATGCTCGTGCATTCAAGCGTTTTCTTAAAGTAAATAAGATAGCACAAAGGCAGAAGGTTCGCTAAATAGCGAGGATATATGGCTTTAAAAGCACAGAAAAAGAGTCCATATATAATGGTTAGACTAAATAGCCTAAAGAGAGTAGGTTATAACCACATGGTGGGTTAGAAGCTAAGTAAAAGAAGAAAGGAAAATGCTCATGGGCGTGAAATCATACATCTCTACGTTCAAGCGTTTCCTTAAAATTAAATAGGCTTGCACTAAGGCGTTATGTCCTTATTCCCTAATTGGTGATATGGTTAAATACCGATAGAGAAGTTAAGTTCTGGCATGGAATGCACAAAAAAGAAAGTCCATATAAAATGGTAATTAAGTGGGCATTGAATGCAAAAGAATGTATAGTTAAAGGGGGAGTTAAATAGCCATTAAATGGTCATTAAATGAATGGCTTAAATGGCCATTAAATGGGGTAGTTAAATGAGTACTTAAATAGATAGTTAAATGGGTGCGATAGCGCTGAAAACAAAACAAAAGAAGAAGTCAAAAACCGTGCTTAGAAAGCGACAGGTTGTCCCATTAGACAACATGGCGGTGTGAGAGCATCTCACCAAAAAGTATGAAAATACGTACCACCCATTTAATAAAATAAGATCCATCGCCGGTTACCCGCTGGTGCTTCAATCCCAAGGCTCACAGTAGCATCCCAACTGAAATAGAACAGATCGTAAAGCAACGAGGTCCATGGTACAGACGTTGGATAAAACCTCCATCGAAAAATAGAATACTTACCGATGGATCCTCCGAATATCGTTAAATAACGACGCGGGGAGACATCCCCGGCTTACGGCAGTAAGCGTAATCAAAAATAGTCTCGGCTCGTCAAGATGGACCTTGATGGGTTCTCACGGCCACCCGTCGGACGCAGCCCCTTCCGAGAAAAAGAAAACCGACGCCACTCGTCTGACAGCCTCACTCAAGGGTTGCCAACCTATGTGGCGAAAACTGTTCGAGCCTGTCAAAATCACGGCGCCAAAGTCGCGAACAGACCGTCTGAGTATGCAAAACTAATAGAAGAAAACATCGCTTGCAACACCAACCTAAAACGTCAAAGTCACTAAAGGTCGATTAAAGATCAATAAACAAACAAAACAAATTATGTCGCGCGAGTTTAAATAGTCGCGTGACAATATATACAACAACCATCTCTGTCTCCTCAATATTCACAAACATCACAGTTACCTAAATATTCACAACCATCACCGTCCCCTCAACTTTCTCAGCCATTATCATCACCACGACATTATTTGCAAGAATCATCTTCATCAACACGTCAACAATCGACACCCTCTCTACCTAACACTTGCAGATTCGATAACACTTTATTCAGCAGACACACATTTGAATCAAGTTTTATTACCAGCTGACAATGACACTCTACTAGAGTTGGACCCAAGTGGGGAAACACAGTTTAATGAGCCAGACACTAGTGGAAGTGGTACCTACTAATACGGAAGTTTTTAGGGGTACAGGAAAACAACTACCAGAATTCATGATAAAAAAAATAAAAAAAATAGTGTAAGTAGTAGTGTAGGTACATACATATTTTTATTTTAAATAAAAAATGGTATGGAATTAGTCTTATTATTTATAAATACGTACCTTCATATAATTTTTAAGCACTTTACATATTGCTTGACAGGTCTCTGGTATTATCTCAGACAACAGTTGCGATAATATACTTGTACCGAATTTGAGTTCTCTGAATTCTCTCCCTGACGCGAGATATTTTAAGGTTGCCAGCAATCTCTCTTCAGCTGTCACAGCTTTTCTCATAACTGTATCGGTTTTAGTTATATATGGTTTCACAAGTTCAAGCAATTCAGTAAATGAATCAGAACTCATTCGAAGATATATACGAAAATCGTCATCATCAAGGTCTTTCACAAGTCGCATATGACTGTATCATCTCGGTTTTTTAAATAGAATTTTGCCCATTCTTTTCTTTTTTTCCTCTGCTTTTCGATAGGTGTAATAGCTACGACGGTTGCCACAACTAACGCGATTTTAGTTTGTTTGGATAAAGTCGGAGGCATGTCGACGTGATCACTGTACTGTAGCACGAAAAGCACTGGACCGTGTTTGTACGGGTGCGGTGGTGTGGCGTGTAGAGCGCACCGCACCGGTCCGTCGGTTCGACGCACCATATTCGAACGTCTGTTAATACTTTTACACTACCTACTCTTTGGTACTACCTTACCTATCATTAGAACCTCTATGGATTACAAATATTACAATCTGTGGTCGTGTCGCCGGGCACTGTCTGTGAATGTGTTAAAGTTAATGAAAGTTTGTCATACCAACCAACCAACTTAACTTGAGTTACTTGATCCTTGATCCTTAGCTTGGCCTATCCTGTGTGGGATTCTGAACCAAAACAAACAACCATTATCTTACAGCTACCTAATAATACCTATATATTTTATATCGTCATTAGGTAGTTTTATCTACCTTCAAGGAAATTCGTATCCTATTAAATGGGCCAATACAGATGTAGATCGCTAAAATGTGGACATTTTAATATAATTAAAATATTATTTTAGCTCATACCTAATCTTAAAAAAACCAGACTGAGAGTTAAACGTCAATAGGAAATCCGGGCAGTGCAAACGATGGGCAAACTTAATAATTCTTTTTTTTGGGGGATTATATTTGCTTCGGCGACGTGGAGCATTTCATTGTATTTGTATTGGATGCTGAATATGAGTGGTAAGTGATGTTAAGCAGATACTTTAATTTAGCAGAAATATTATGCTTGGCATAAATTCTGGTTTTTATATTTTGTTATTATATTTTCCCTTTTTTAGGACGGGCAGAGGTCAGCCTAGACCTCCCTTTATATTATCTTCATATTACTAAAGTAAAAATTTATTAAGTGTAAAAGTTTTATTTTTGAAAATGTAATACCGAGTAAAACGGGGTGAATAGAATTCAAGGGGTGAATAGAGTCACAACCTAAAAAAAGTCATAACTTGTTACAAATAAGAACAAGTATTAAATGGACAATAACGTTACGTTTATTGGAAATAATTTCAGTCTTATAATTAGTAACATATGTTTCATTTTAGGTTGTGACTATTCACCCCTTGAATTCTATTCACCCCGTTTTACGGTAGTAATTTTACATAATTCATACAAGTTACAATCGGTCAGTGTTCTTAGAGAGAACACAGTAAGATATGTGAAGCCTCAATACATCCTGGTCATTTACATTTATTTTGCTGGTGCTCGTCTCAGTCACAGGTTCCCGTCACAATCCATTTAAGTTAACAACAGTTGTCTGTATTTATTTTTGGTTATGTGTAGTATGATTTTTTAGGGGAAGCTGTTTTAATAAATGGAGAAAAAAGGATTCATTACCGTTTGGTAAATACAGATGAGAAGAATCGAATAAAAAACAATGACAAATCTATTGCAGCTCTGCAAGGCAAGGACTTGTTGTATGACTCTCCTGGAATAAACCACAAGTTTTCAGGCAACATATGGAAGTATAACAAAAGTCACTCTGATTATTTTCAAAGAGAGATGCTACAAGAAAAGTATGCAAAACAAATGGGTCTAAAGATGCCAGCCCAAGCTGATAAAAGCCTGGGTAAGTATGTAGGCAAACTCTTTTATGATTTCAGTTATTGTAGGGGCGATGTGCCAATTCTTCCTCCTCAGTTTGTGGAGTCATTGGTACAGTAGCAGCAGTTACTATGGACCATTTCATGATCATAACTTAATGTCTGTGGTCTTTTACAGCTAATCAATTTGGATTAATAAGAAACGCAGAAGATGTCAGAACTCGAGATAAAGGCTACAACATGTATGCATTCAATACTCTAATTTCTCAACGAATTGGAAACCATAGAGGTGTACCAGATACAAGGAACAAATTGTAATATTTGACTTCATTTAAAAACATCAAATACAGATATTTTTATGATAATCCTATCTGTAAATTGAAAATGTCCTTAAATATTTACAGATGTCGCACTCACACATATCCTGAAAAACTACCAAAGGCATCCATAATTATCTGTTTTTACAATGAACACTTTCAAACACTGATGCGTTCTGTTCATTCAATTTTAGACAGGACAGACCAGAAGCATCTTAAAGAGATCATCCTGGTTGATGATTATAGTGACATTGATGGTCTTCATGATAGAATTCAAAAAGCAGTTTATGATCTCAATAACAGGATGCGTAAAGAGGAGGACATGCTTGAAACTAACAACATTGATGTGGAGAATGTTGTAGATTACATCATAGATGATGCTAATAATGCTGAAAAGAAAACGACAGATAAAAACTTATCTAAATTCGGATTGAATATAAGGCTTTTAAAGACAAATAAAAGAGAAGGGATTGTTCGTGCGAGATTGTTTGGGGCAGATAACAGTGTCGGGGAGGTAAGTCTTTTATTTTGCTATAACTTATTTATAGTAAATGAGATTTCATTAAAATCCAGTTGTATATTACAATAGTTTAAAAATCTTCAAAAATATTATATAAAAACACATATTGGCACGATTAAAGATATGGATTATAAAATTGAAGTAGTACCAAGTAGTAGCAGTAGTATGTAGTTTAGTACCTGCTTTTTTTAAAATTATTACTTATTGATGAGTAGAAGAACAACTTGTAACATCAGTCGAGGATCTTCAATGCTGATCAATACAGGACAGATCTATAATTTTCACGGTTTAGTTTCAAGGAGACAGTTGCAATGGGACACATTCGCAAAGAGTCACATACCCAAATTGACACATCAAATAATGTACTATTGGTTACATAAGTAGTCCGATGGAGATTGTTGATAAGATGTATATACGGTGTACCCTTGTTTTGTCGACAACCTTTTCATCAAATATTATTTCATCGATAACGATTCATCGAAACTTTAGTACTAGTAATATTGTTTGGCGTTATCTTATTTCAACTACTATTTATTTAAAATTATCTTGCTACATGGAAATACTAATCAACGAATACTACTTAATCGCTGATTTGTTTCAAATTATCTTAATTGGTACAACTACAAAACATTGCAATTCATTTCTTTTATGTATTACTTTAATACAATTTTATGTGTCCATTGCACATTTATAATTTTTTTTAGAATTTTGCATCTATAGCATAATTATTTTGTTGCAAGGCCAAACTTTTGAACTCTTCTGAAAAATAAATTAATAATATTATTGCATAACTAGTTATATCAAGAAATAGAACTACGAAGCTTTCAAAGTATGTTAGGTTAGGACTGCGACCCCCAAGAAAACGAACTGTTGACAGAAGTGGGTTAGGTTAGGTTAGAACTGCGACCCCCAAGAAAACGAACTGTTGACAGAAGTGGGTTAGGTTAGGTTAGAACTGCGACCCCCAAGAAAACAAACTGTTGACAGAAGTGGGTTAGGTTAGGTTAGAACTGCGACCCCCAAGAAAACGAACTGTTGACAGAAGTGGGTTAGGTTAGGTTAGAACTGTGACCCCCAAGAAAACGAACTGTTGACAGAAGTGGGTTAGGTTAGGTTAGAACTGCGACTCCCAAGAAAACGAACTGTTGACAGAAGTGGGTTAGGTTAGGTTAGAACTGCGACCCCCAAGAAAATTAACTGTTGACAGAAAAGCATGATACATTACTATTATTAAATTATAATATTATAATAAATTAGGATAGCAAAATATTACCAATTGAAATAATTTTGTGCGGAATAAATATTATTACAAGTAAAAAAAAAACAAATTAAAAAAACCCAAAATGATTAGTCATGACATGAATTTTATTGAGATAAGTAAACTACTAAATAGAATACCTCGGTTCAAAGTACCTAGTATCGAGTCCTCGACGCAATGACTTGTCGATGAAATGAAAATACTTGAAACATTGTCTTTGAAATAATATTCGATTAAAAGTCTGTCGGCAATTCAATGGTAAACCTGTATATAGTCTATGCTAAGTAGCCTTTTCATTGATAACTGGTTGCATACATCTATTGCAATCATTATGTTACTAATTATTGTCAATGTCTAGAAATATGCTGGTATTGTGATAGATAAGATCTTACATATAAATGACAATAACCTTAGTTATTAATAATAAAACAGAATATTTTTCTGTTCTGAACAAGGGAAAATGATGTTCTATGACGGGTATGCATAAACTTGTTGATAATTCTGTAACCACATTAACATTATGCGAAATAAAATTATAAAGTGTTAGATTGAACTGCGATCTCATGCCAGATTCGAGATTAAAAATGTAATAAATGTACAATCCGTGAGCTCTTAGAAAACCTTAGGTTTCGGGGGCAATCGGAAGAATTCGTGTAGTAGAAAATGACAATTGTCTTTTAGCAATCCATCACGCGAAGATCTGCACTCGTGATTTCATTGATTTGACACTACTTACTACATACATACATAAACTCACGCCTTCATTCCCAGAGTGGGGTAGGCAGAGCTAAAGAATTACCAACAAGTCACTACTTACTTTTTTATTTAATTTGTTATTTTCGGAAATTGATTTCCATGGGGAATCAACTTTAACAGAGTATTTCTGTAAATAGCCAGTCTGGCTGGGAAATGTTTATAATGTACCTAGTCGGTTACTAAGTTCTGTTACTGAGATTAATTACATTAAAAAAAAAAAAACTGTTTTGCATAAACCTGTATATTAATCAAAACTTTGATTTATATAGAATAATAATAAAAATAATGTATTCTAAACTATTGCAATTATTTGATGTACGAGCTTGAAGTATTCCCATTTCGAACGATAAAATCATAGTTAAAATCACGCACGACGATGATACTGATAACGGCCCCAACTTTTGTAAGAGTTCCTGTAAAGAGTTCAAATTTGCGTGACATATTGAACAGACTTCTAGCTTTAAATTCTGATACGAATGTATTAAAAGCAACTAAAGATCCGCTTGGACACCGGTCAATCTTGATGACTCATTAAATCGACTTTAAGATTTCACATGATTTTGCAGAAATATGAAAACACACCAAATCTCTTGCTTCATAAGTTGGAATTAAGTCATGTTGAGAAATATAATTTTGGTTTAGGATTTTTTATAATATTATACAAAAAATGTTCTTTGGTAAACAAAGACTAACTTTTAAGCGATTTCAAAAAATGAAATTTACAGAAAAGTCATGCGTAATTTCATCGATGCCGGCTGTGAATGTTAAAAGATCGTATCGGGAATTGCGGAAACTAAGAAAAATGATTAATTGTTTTTCAAAATGTATATTTATTAAGCTTTTAATTTTTATACATATTGAAATTAAAAAATAAACATAAGTTAGTTTTATTTGCATCAACCTTAGTAACAGAACTTAGTAACCAACTAGGTATATAAATATTTTTTAAAAGAAGCTGAAATTTTCAAGAAGAGTTGATTGTAAATATTTTTATAAGATTCAAGACCGAGTTATAGCCCCAACGGAGATTTCTCATGTTTTCAATTTAAATTAACGATGGAAGAATTCGAAAATGCTGATTTTGATTTATTAGTATTAAAAGATAAATAAGCGAAATATTATTGTTATAGCCCCAACGGAGATTTCGAAAAGTAAACATTAAAAAATGAGTAGGTATATGAATTTAGTTTCTAAGAATCCACAGGTAGGTATAACAGCTCTATACACTTCCAAGCAAAAGTGGTGTGCGAAGGCGGGGTGTTCGCAATTTAAATTAACGATGGAAGAATTCGATAATGCTGATTTCGTTTTATTAGACTTAAAAGATAAATAAGCGCAATATTATTATATTACAGTAAGGTTTATTTTGTGCTGATGACCATTCTTTACATAACATTTTAAGGTAACTTCGAAAAGTTTTGCAAGTTGATAACAGAACAGTAGGTACCTGAAGTACGCTTCTAAAATCCGAAGGTACCTAAGGACGGACTGTATAAGAGTAATTGTCCTTTCTTTCACATAAGGATTATTTACCGAATGCTTAGTCCAAACCTCAGTGTTTAGTTCAAACCAAGGTCTTAGATTCGATTATTGTGTCTTTTATATTTATAGGTTTTTTATATTAATGAAAATGAATGTAAGGATTATTAAATTATGCTATGTGTTGTATAATTATTTAATTAATTCATTCATTTTTATGTGTCCATTATGCGTATTAATTTTATGCGGATTAACCATTATGCGTACCTACTGTAGCGTTACCGCTACAAAATCGCTTCAAATTCGCGCGTTTATTTTGTTTATTTTTTAGGTGTCGAACTCCTTTGTGTGTTTGAGTTGCAGGCCTGCGTTGTTAATGGTTTCGATTATTATTTTAAAATTTTGAATGTGTTGTCAGATTGTTCGGCATGGTTGTAAGATGTTTCTTTTTGACATTGGTGCTTCAGTCTCATAACCGAAGGGATATATTTTTTGTTCTCGACTTCGTACATTTGCAATTTCAAGTACAATTGCAGTTTTAACAGTGACCTAGTTCGCATAGTTGGGTGCACGGTCACTCTATCTGCTGAGCGAAAGGAAGGAACCTTTTTTGCACCAAATAATACCGGCTTGAACCGGGTAAGTTGATATTTATTGAGATCTTTCCCCGCTAGGCCCCGTTCTGATTGTCTTGTCGTTCGTTACTCATTAGATCCTTTTATTCTAGTCCACCTACCACCTGAAGAAGTTGTCCACTAAACGCGAACTGCGGACGATTATTGTGCAATCACACGCGTATAGCGAGACACATATACTTTCACGCGTTGTGTACAACGCACGCGTGTGACTCCGGAGACTTCGGCTACGAGACCTTTTTTTTTCAAGATAAGCGTAGTTTAAGAAACCGTTTTCTATATTTTTTATATTTGCGTACATGTTAAATTTATTTTTGATTTAAAGCATCTAAGATTCCCATCTCCGAACTTCAATGTAAAAGATATGCGCATATTTTTTTTAGGGCCCCTTTGATTATTATCGCTATCGTGCATTGTTTCTCCAAATTCTAAAAGAGTCCGCGCGCTCCATGAACGTTTGTTCTTTTTCGGCCAATATTCGGATACATAACTTTAATCATTCTTGGAATACCTTTTTTATCTCTAAATTTTTGTGTTAATCCTTAATTTTTCGTCTTTATTAACCTCTAAATTTTTTGTTATTATATTATCGTCACCTGACTTAAACGATTTACTATTTATTTTTTATACCAATCTTTGTCGCAATTGTCTATTATTCGACACCTTTAATTAATCTTAATAAACTATCTTTAGGTTTTAATTCATTTTTTTATTTGTGTTAAATTTCTACGTTTATCCTAGGTTCAGTCCTAGGATCAGTTTGCTCTCCCTTTTTTCTTTATGGAGCGTAACAAATGGCGCCCGAAGTAAGTTTTTTCATTGTTTTTCTCGTTATATTTAATTGATTCCTTTTCTTTTTTGTGTCCTTTTTGGTGAGATTGGTCTAGAAGACCAATAGTAATTTACCCATTCTACTAATTCTTCACGTTGTGTTCTAGGTTTGCGTCCCCGTTGAACTTCCTGTTGTGTTGAGGTGTTTGTTTCACCACGCTCGCTTACTTCGTCGGGTCGTTCCCGCTTCGACGGTGATTATTTTAATGTGGTGAATTGTAATTGTTACATAACTTTGAATTCTTTGAATAATCGTTTTTTTTAGAGATTACTCTATCTAATTCTCGTATCAAAGCTTTACTAGATAGTGGTGCACAAGTATCCCTTGTCGATCTTTCATTATTAAATAAGTTGGAAATTTATTTTAACTTCCATTTGCGACCTACTGTTATTTCAGCTGATAGTTCACCTATCGAGACACTTAGCAGTGCTTAGTGATGTGATGACCTCGCCGATCTTTACTTTCTTTGGCTTCGTGTCACGTATCTCAACCTGGAGCTGACATGAATTTTCCACTGAATTTAATTATTTACATAATGTTAATAATTATAATTTTTTACAAAAAATACCTGTAGATCGTCCGAAACTTAATGTCTTTTATTGCCACCAAAAAATTTGCCACTTGAGTTTTAATTTCTTGTCATGCTTTTTGTAAGTAGGACCCGTCAAGGTGAGTGCTTTTTTATTTTTTTTGCATGTAACCTTTTCGCTCCTATGTACTACCTCGTGTTATTAGAGTTCCCGGTGGTTTTGCATGGCTGTGGGGTATTTTTATTTTCGTCTCCAGCATGTTATTTCACCGTGACCTAGGTAACATTCCGTAATCAGGTGTTTGGACACCAAATGCTTCTCGTCTGCGTGTGCGGCGTCTTTTTAAGCTTTGAATATATCCAGACCGTGGGCCCATGATGGAACTCAGTCGGGATGAGCTCGCCACCATACACGTTATATAAGTTTTTCGTCTCTTGGGTGTTTAATGTTTTAAATATGTTCAGACTATGTGCCCAAGTTGGTACACAGTCGGGACGAACTCGCCTTTTAGACGGAAATCTTCTGCGGGATTTGGGGAATGGTGTACCATATACTTCCCTTTGGTCGTTGCGGTGGTAATACTTAGATCTTGTTTGTTTAGGCGCTACGGTGATTTTGGTAAATTTATTTTTTTGGCTTAAGTTCATTTAACATGTCACGTCAAGGATATTTAAAAAAGTTAGGCATTTACTTTTAATCTGTATTGCGTTTTCTGTCCGGTTATATTGTTTCGTATTTTTGGTACACAATCTTTCCTAAATTCTAAAGGACCCATATGTGTCAACGTTTCCTTTTTCGATTCATCTTCTGGTCTTAATTTTTTGTATATCATAGATTTATTCCCAGCAGGCCATACGTTGATCAGGTCTCGGTAGACATTTCTAATTTTTTTGGTCGCACTGTACTGTGTACCTTTCGTTAGAATATGGTTTTGGCGCTCAATCTCTTATCATTATCACATAACACTAGTCATTTGTTTTTTATTACATATTACGCTCGCCGCGTAGTTATGTCTATTATAGCGTGTTGGGTAGGTCTTGATTTTTGTTTCGAGACTCTGTTGAATTTTTCAGGTTGGCTTGAGATTTTGTTGGGCTATCTTACTGGATCAACGGATAGGTAGTTTGCGCAAATTGCTTGACCAGTGATTTTAGTATTGTAGTGGTTTGTTGGTCAGCGAACTTAGTGCACGAGGTGTACCTTTGTTTAAGTGTTAGTGCCTGAAAATTTCAAATAGAGTATCCCAATTGTTCTTCGTGTTTTCTTTAACTTTGTGCACTCTTGTGTGCCTAAGTTCATCTTTTTGCTGCATCGATGATGTTTTTTTTTTTTTTTTTTGAGTTTCATGTAATTGTTAGATTTTAATGTTAGGAATTAGAATATAAACTTCCACCATGAGTATTGGCTATGGTTTACGTGGATAACCGGTCACGGTTACTGCTGTGATGGTGTACAGCTTATCCGTATTAGGTTGCTTAGGTTAGTTAATTTTGTTCATAGGTTAATTTAGTCTAGTCTCAAGATGTTTTGGGTTGGCGATACCTTGTGAACTTGACCTTGATGCTACAGGGTGTTAATTGTTGTCTTAGTGTTTAGTTATGAACTTGTGATTAATTATAGTTTTGTTACTTATGGTAATGGTTAGGGTTGCCTCTTGTAAAATATTTAGGGTTGTTACTTTTAATTAATTCAGGGGAAGTCAATTTTTTTTTTTTTAAACTTTAGTTGGAAGATAATTGTAGCGTTACCGCTACAAAATCGCTTCAAATTCGCGCGTTTATTTTGTTTATTTTTTAGGTGTCGAACTCCTTTGTGTGTTTGAGTTGCTGGCCTGCGTTGTTAATGGTTTCGATTATTATTTTAAAATTTTGAATGTGTTGTCAGATTGTTCGGCATGGTTGTAAGATGTTTCTTTTTGACATTGGTGCTTCAGTCTCATAACCGAAGGGATATATTTTTTGTTCTCGACTTCGTACATTTGCAATTTCAAGTACAATTGCAGTTTTAACAGTGACCTAGTTCGCATAGTTGGGTGCACGGTCACTCTATCTGCTGAGCGAAAGGAAGGAACCTTTTTTGCACCAAATAATACCGGCTTGAACCGGGTAAGTTGATATTTATTGAGATCTTTCCCCGCTAGGCCCCGTTCTGATTGTCTTGTCGTTCGTTACTCATTAGATCCTTTTATTCTAGTCCACCTACCACCTGAAGAAGTTGTCCACTAAACGCGAACTGCGGACGATTATTGTGCAATCACACGCGTATAGCGAGACACATATACTTTCACGCGTTGTGTACAACGCACGCGTGTGACTCCGGAGACTTCGGCTACGAGACCTTTTTTTTTCAAGATAAGCGTAGTTTAAGAAACCGTTTTCTATATTTTTTATATTTGCGTACATGTTAAATTTATTTTTGATTTAAAGCATCTAAGATTCCCATCTCCGAACTTCAATGTAAAAGATATGCGCATATTTTTTTTAGGGCCCCTTTGATTATTATCGCTATCGTGCATTGTTTCTCCAAATTCTAAAAGAGTCCGCGCGCTCCATGAACGTTTGTTCTTTTTCGGCCAATATTCGGATACATAACTTTAATCATTCTTGGAATACCTTTTTTATCTCTAAATTTTTGTGTTAATCCTTAATTTTTCGTCTTTATTAACCTCTAAATTTTTTGTTATTATATTATCGTCACCTGACTTAAACGATTTACTATTTATTTTTTATACCAATCTTTGTCGCAATTGTCTATTATTCGACACCTTTAATTAATCTTAATAAACTATCTTTAGGTTTTAATTCATTTTTTTATTTGTGTTAAATTTCTACGTTTATCCTAGGTTCAGTCCTAGGATCAGTTTGCTCTCCCTTTTTTCTTTATGGAGCGTAACACTACCTATTAATGTAATGCGATTTTGAAATAGGAAAAGTTAGTATATGCGTTTTAATAAAGACCCAAAAAAACTTGAATAAAATTCGAACAGTAGAAAATCCATGAACGTATAAGTATAGGGGTGAAACCGATAAGTCATGCATACAAAAAATATAAAATTCAATAGAACACAAAATAAATATCAATATTTACAATTTTTAAACGCAAAAATAAATTGAAAAATTTGTGTTAAAAAGGTGTTGGTGTTCCTGGATTCTCACATTGAGGTTAACGTGGAGTGGTTGCCGCCGCTGCTCGCCAGATTGGCGGAGGGCGTGGACGGCGTGAGCGTGCGTTTCTCGCCGAGAGCCGTCACGCCTATCATCGACGTCATCAACGCTGACACCTTCGAGTATTGTTCCAGCCCATTAGTCAGAGGAGGCTTCAACTGGGGACTTCACTTCACGTGGGCCAACTTGCCAGAGGGAACTTTAAAGAGTAAGTTATTAAGTGACAATTTAAGGACAACCATAATAAATTATATATTGTAGTATTCCAATGGGGGTTCTTACTGCTTTCTCGCTAGCTCGTATTTCCATTATATGTTGTGATTTATCTACCGCACATCTAGAGAGGTCACCGTTCACCGGCTGGACGATTGTGAGGGATTTTCATGATTGATTTCAATTAAAAAGTAAAATGGGGCGAGGGCATGTCGAGTCATGCTCAATGTAGGGTTCCGTCACAGGGTTGGCTGTGGACACACACACACACACCCGCACATTATCCTGCATAATTCTGGAACCCTTCGTGCGCGACTCCAACTCGCAATTGACCGGTTTGTTTTTTTTTGGTTACAAAAGTATTTTCATAATGCAAGCAAATATTTTCTGTTTTACCATATTTGGCATTAGTAGGTACGTAGTACTTTATAATTTATAAAATTGCAAATATGGACCATTTAAAAAAAGTAATCGAGCATAATGGCCCACCTGTCACAAATGCGCTGTTAAACATCTTAGCCTAATTGTGCAAATTGTGGTTACAGAGTTATCAATAAGTTTCTGGAGTTGTTGGTAATTCTGTAGCTCTGCCTACCCCACTCTGGGAATGAAGGCGTGAAGGTATGTATGTATGTATGTAATCGAGCATATTTGGACAATGGAAGCAGTGCGTGCCGCGTGCGAAGGATTCGAGACACGCTTGAAGCTGGTGAAAAAGGTTAAAATGGAGACATCCCGAAACATTTATTGTAAATATTGTATAGATAGGTATATCCAAACCTTTAAAATACTTAACTTTTTATTACTTTTAGTATGACTGCATTATTTTAATAGATGTTTGAAACAGTATTCGGACTTATTGGTCACGGTGTATATCGCTATAACGCAACCAAAATTTTGGTCAGCTTTTGCACATTTCGCTGGCCCGGTATAAGGGCTATTTTACATTTTGCACATGCATTATGATGCATTTTTGTTACATTTTTTTTTATACGACTTGTGATTCAAAGTGCCTTTAGCTATATGTTTTGCTGAATCCTGGATCACAGCACAGCAGCAGCATCATCTCATTGTTAAAAAAACCGATATTACATGGTTCTATGTTGTGGTTATAACTGTTATAAGACAAATAAATAATAAACAAGGTACCATGTTTATGCGGCTATAATAATAGTATTGATTTTTTATCTTTTTTTTTGGAAGCACACACGATTTTCAGCCCCCGAATATAATTACCTTTAACTGACGTGGTATACGTCTCACAGACGTTATGATTATTATTTTGAACTTTATGTCGCCATTGCCTAAGGTTTACTTCGAGAGTGCTCTGAAACGTAAGTAAAAAGTTTTAAAAGTTGTTGGTAATTCTTTAGCTCTGCCTACCCCACTTTGGGAATGAAGGCGTGAGTTTATGTATGTATGTATGTATGCTCTGAAACCTGGTCGTCGATTAAAGGGTAAGGCAACTTACTATGCGCAAGTAGACCGACATATTTGGTATCAAGGAGTTGCCCTCTACCTGTAAGCGTAGAATAATCCATTTCGGAGATCGTCACCAGATGCGTTGTTACCTCCTTGTCTGTCGTTTTTGGAATTTTTGTGTTTGTCGTTGTTTGAGTTAAGATTCCTGTTCCCTGTGATCCCTAAAATTAACATTGAAACCCGTTGAGTCGTACGTTAATCAAATCACCTATACGAGACAAACTTCCAGACAGACAGAAAGACAAAATAGCATATATATATATACATATAGGTAATTTATTGTTTGGTATGGTGTAAATAGTAGTTTAGGTTTACCATTGTTTTGTCGAAACTGATTTTATAGAAATATCATTTCGCAGAATTTTCATTTCGTCGACAATCTTGGTGATAGATTGATAGTCACAAGTCTAATCCAACCTAACCTACTTAATTAATATTTAAGATACTCGTAACCTAAAAACAAAACGGCTTCAGTTAAAAATATCTTGCGATGAAATTAAATTCGGTGAAATTATATTTAACGAGTGTCAGTAAAACGGGGGGGAAGGGGACACTAGTAGTTTTTACTTTTTCGGTATTTGTTTTGAAGTCCCAAACAGACTTCACTTTTATTTATTGGTATAGATAGATGGTATAATTAATTAATTACTTATCGATAATAAAAGTAAAAATTAGAGTGTCATATGGGATGGAACATTTCGTTTTATCGACTTTTCCAGTTTTTGATATTGTGTTTTTCTTTGTTATTTGAAAATATTAATAGATTTTATATTTAAAATCGAAATGACATTTTTTATTCGCATTTCGTAATTCTTTCATGTTTGCAAAGTGTCCTGCCTATTTCAGTATGCAGTCCTCAAGTGAGTGATACCTGCCATGACACGCTTCATAGCTTTTTGTGCAACTTTTCTTGTGCACGCTTTAAAGTGAGCAAACGTGAGTACGATCATATTATTATGTACAAATCAGTTTTTCTATTTTCCAGCAAGTGAAGATTACATCCGACCCATCAAGTCCCCGACGATGGCAGGGGGACTGTTTGCGATATACAGATCGTATTTCAACTACATTGGCAAATACGACTCCGGCATGAACGTGTGGGGTGGTGAAAATCTAGAGATGTCCTTCAGGGTATGTATACATTTAATACCTTTAAACAAGCAATTCTTGTCAGAGAGGTGGTAGGCATGTCCATGTAATGTATGTATGAACATGTACTGACATTTAAGCAAGCTGTTATATCGAAATCTCAAAACGCGGACAAAGTCGTTCGTGGGTAAAAGCTAGTAAATAATATTATAATAAATAAATTGAGACGCTACAGTTAAGATATTAATTTCTTTAGAAAGTTCTGTTGAGGAGTAGCGAAAATTTAAGTTATAAATAAAAGATGAGATAAATAATATAAAAGATGTTTATTCAGTAAGTAGGCGCTTTTTTTTTAAATATTGCTTATGATATTGTACAATTATAAACTTAACCTAGCATTATATAAAACATTCACATAAAATAAAAATAAAATATATTCGTGCGTAGTTGAGCAGGAAAATGTGTCAAAACTCAGAATTTTCACAAGAACTAATAAGTAGTAGTAATATATTTTTTTTATAAAATATTCAAATTATACTTACCTATGTCGAATAGAACGAATGCCCCTTTTTTGTAACACATAACATAATACACTTAAGTGATAAACGGTCTCAATATTAGCACCTCAGTAGAATGTGAATAAGTTGATGACAATCAAAGGTATTTTTGAATGCTTAGTACTCCTTGAAAAGCGCTACAAAATTGCCTAAAAAAATATTTAATTGATATTAATAGTTTTTTTTAGTTTTTTTTTTTACCAAAAACAGTAAAAAGTCACGGATTATATTTTTCCAATAATCTTAGTTCTATTTTATGGCAACCCCAAATAAGGAAGCTATTTATACAATGTGTAATCTTTAAGTGTAGCTAGGCGTTTATTCCGTAAATATAAAAGCTATCAAAAAACTTAAAACTATATTGTCGATGATACTGCAAATCCGCATAACTAACAAATTTATGATAGAGCAAAATAAATCTTACTATTTCATTAAAAAGGTGCATTTTGCTCCTTATTTAAAATGTTACTTACGCGGTTTTGCAGTTTCACCGACGATATCAAAAGTACGTTGCCCAATGAGTAAAATCACATTAAAAACTTTTTTAAATAAAAGTAGTATAATATTAAAAATATTCATTTTAACCGCTCTCATACCCATATAGTGCGACGTTCCTTGAGGCTGTAATTTTCCTACCGTAAGAGATAAAACTGTTTAAGATTCATAATTTGCACGAATAAATAATAAATAAAACAAATGATAATGGTGATATGACTAGGCCTTTTAAACTAAAGTCTCTAAAGTAACTCCACGAACGGCGTACTAAATGTATGGGAGGGTTTGAAGTTAGTATTTTTGGGATATTTCTGGTTTTATTAAAAAAAGTTATTGATCTGATTTTACTCATTGGGTACTTTCGATAAAGGTAACTACAATTATTTGAAACAATCGAATGGCTAAACTTAACAATTAAAGGCTGTATAGGGAATACCAATCTCTTTAAAATTAGTAGGTTTTTTTTAACCAGCCATGTTTATGGTTGCAGTTATTGGCGACATAGTTCGGTGCAAAAGTGAATCAAGGCAAATTTTCAATCTAACAAAGTAAACTGAAGATCGTAGCTATCATTGCCTCTTTCACGTCCCTTCTTCTTGAACACTCCGTCCTCACTGACTCCATCAATGCTCCCGGCAGCAACACTCGCACACAAAATAACAAATAAAACTATCATATCACCCAGTTCCCAGCAGTAAACACTCCAATCGGGATTGCCGTATCCTATCACTACTCAGAATCATTACATTTATCCTCTCCACTTGTCCTGCCACATCTTCCTTTATTTTCGTTTATCTATCTTTTTATAATGTGTTTCGGTCCAGCTTTTTCTAATTAAGTCCATTCAACACTTTAATTTATATCTCACCACTAAGTCCGAATTCAGATTAAATTCAATTGAATATTATATTTTTAATTCGCTAAATAATCACTCAGACTGGTCGGCGCGCTGCGCCGCTAGCGACGCGCGACGGCAGCTCCGGCAGGGGCGCGATGTGATGTTGGGCGCGAAAGGATACACCCGACGTCTGTGATAGCCTGATAGGTCTTTATTAATATTGCCTGATGTTACATGTGATGCTAGTATGTATAAATGGGTATGAGAGATGCACTAGAGTGTGACTGCAACTCACATACATACACAAACTCACACCTTCGTTCCCAGAGTAGGGAAGGCAGAGCTACAGAATTACCTACAACTCTAAAAACTCACACTACACATAATATACGAGTATCATAACTCATACTTTGGCCCGAGTAGGGCAAAGATGCGCACGACGAGCGACAAGGAACCCTGTGGGTAGGCTTTCATGCTTGTTAGACTTGCGTTCTATTCTGTACCTACTCTACATAATTTGTGTTAATGAAGTTGTGTAACGGAAAGGTGGGAGCTTATTAGCCAAATTGGCCTTAGATCTGGATGTGCGGCGGGGCGCTGGAGATGGTCCCGTGCAGCCGGGTGGGCCACGTGTTCCGGAAGCGCCGCCCCTACGGTCTCGGCGAGAAGCAGGACTACATGCTACACAACTCCATGCGTATGGCGTACGTCTGGATGGACGACTATGTGGTGCGTGCCTTTAATACCTCTCTTTTACATTATTATTACTTATTAGTAATATTCGGTTCATAGCAACCTATGTGTCAGATTTAACCGAACTATTTACCAGGGCTTATATTTAACACGGTATAAATAATATAGTTTTTGACCTGTTATCATGTCGTCCATGTTTTGATAGCTCTTATTTACTTGAAAGTGATGGCGGCCGAGTTAAAAACAATACCATAACAGGTCAAATATTATTTGGATTTTACCGCCTAGAATAGAGGCCCAGGTTGTTGTTCAATCTTATTCATTGCTTCTGAATACATTTTGAATTATGTTAAACTTGTTACCGTTTGTTCAATGATTGAGAGATATTTACTTATCGTTATACCTTGTGGTTAAAAGTTAGTAAAAATGCGATCAAGTTCAACTGAGATTTAATCCTTTAGGGCCACTTGCAGCAAAAATTTAAATCGAGATTAATGCTAAAGTTCAGTTTAGCTATGTCAAAATGTATGGAACTGTCAGTCATAAATATAGATTTAAGCTTAATCTCGATTTAAATTTTTGCTGCAAGTGGCCCTTAAAGTCTAATTTTTATTCCGTAGACTAAAATGACAGCTACAAATGTCAAACGAAAAAATAATGTGACCAGCTTTTAAGAAACGGTGCTGTTCTTTGTTTTGGTTCGTGGTGTAATTATTAATATACAAATCTAATAAAAATTACTATGTAAGTTAAAAAACATTTTTAGGTTCTTATCGAAAGTGAATCTATGTATATATAATATATAAACAATTAAACATTAACCCCTATTTCTCCTGGTCACGCTATAACTTGAGAATGGCTAAACCGATTTGGCTGATTTCTTTTTGTCGTGTTCGTCATTGTTAGGACAAGGTTTGTATGAAAGAAAATAATTGAAATATCCACCGGGCATGTCAGAAATTTGCAGCGGGGCGAAGCCGCTAACGGGCCGCTAGTAACAAATGAAATCTACATTGTACATACATACATACATCTACACCGTGGGTTAAGGACTCTAGTCCTGGACATGATGGTATTCCCTATTATTTCGTTGTCAATTCTAGTGATGGCTTTCTTCACTATTACTTAGATCTCAAAGTTCCATTTTTATTTCTGATACCATTCCCCATTCTTGGAAGGACCAGTTAGTAATCCCAATCCTTAAGCCCAATAAAGATCCTTCTGATTCTTGTTCTTATCGTCCGATTGCTTTGTCTTCTGTTTAGCTTAAGCCAATGGAACATTCAGTGAAGAATAGGATTGAATGGTTTGTTGAAAATAACAATTTATTGTCTTGCTCGCAATTTAATGTCTAGCCTTGTTTTGAGAGTGCTGTCTGAGCGTTGCATTACTTTTCGGGGCAATGAAAGATCGATCGCTCCATCAAGATCCATCTGGAAAGGATTGCCGCAAGGGTCAGTCCTTAGCCCATTGCTCTTTAATATTTATACTGTGGATCTGCAGTCCGCCAGGGGCCAATGTAATATCCTTCAGTATGCGAACGATATCTTAGTGTATGCGATAGACTCTTCGATTAATAAAACTACAGAGCATGTCTCGCGGTCACTAGAAAGCCTGGACAACTGGTTGCAGCGCCATGCGCCAATTGTCGCCCTTGAAAAGTAATGTTGTTGTCTTCTCTAGGAAACGTATTCTTCCCGAAATTTGCGTCCTTTTGAACGGTCAGGAAGTCCCGGTAAAACCAAATTTCAAATTAGGCTTGGTACTGGACTCTTAACTTTCCGGACTGGCTCATTGTGAGTACGTCGGGGTAAAGTGTGAGCGTGCTGGAGCCGGTTAACAAAACTGGATTGCGTAGTCTTGACTTAATTCAGTCTAAAGCCCTACGTATAATCTCTGGAGCGATGAAGTCAAGCCCCATCAATACTCTTCAAATGGTATGCTTAAAGTCCTCCGCCGCCAGTTTCTAGCAGATCGCTATATGTTTCGTTCTTTTCAATATTCTTTCCACCCCATCTTTCCCAAAATTCGGTCATTGGATGATCTTCACCGTAATTACCCTTTCTGGGCCAACAAATCTCCCCCTGTCTAGTTATTAACGGGTTGGCTTAAAGTAATGAGAATTACAAAAACTGTTTTTATTTTTATTTTTTCACTTGTTAGGGTTATATAGCTTTTTATTACATAAAAACGAACTAAAACCAATATGATAATCAATCATTCCTATACAGCAAAAAGTCCCGCATCTTAAATTTTTCGTAGCTTTCTTCTTACCGTTTTCATCATACGTTGGACAACATCTATTATTACATTTTTTTGTTAATTAATTGTTTTTGTACCTTGCGCTTCAACTGAGTCTGTAATTTTGCTTCCCGCCCATCACTGTAAACTAGTCTACTGAGAATTACCAAATAATCCTCTATTGGACGAGCTATAGGGACGTTCGGATGGTTTGAATCCTTCGGTACGAAGTGAACGTCACGCTCTTTTAGTCATTTCTGGCTGCTCCCTGCATAGTGATACTTTCTCCGCAACTTCCTGCACTTCTTTGGAATATCTTCAAGCTGTTTGTTGGAATATTTGGGTATTTTTTGACACTTTAACTGTTCAACATTGTATTTCTCTAAAATATTCCTTATTCGCCCACGAAAAACATCATATTTTACAGCTAACTTATCTGGGACTGACCCACTTTGTTTTGTACAAACGTTCCCACCTACTTGCGGTCTCGATCATTAAGAATGGGAGGTTTTCCCGTTTTTGGTGAATCTTTAGTCCTAATACCAAGTTCCCACCGCTGGATCAAACATTAAATTGTAGAAGGAGGTACATTTTCAAATTTGTGATGAGAGGCCACTTTAGATTTTTCACGCCGTCCAAGTAGGCGATAGACATTTTCACGTCATAACTTCCTCGCGGATATTTTTTATTAAACCAGTTAATCTTTTTTTGCCTTATTTACAAAATTTACATATTTTCTATTAATTATATCTGTCAAAATCCTTTTTGTATTTTTTTATTGCCTGCTATTGTTAATTGAATACATTTTCATTACTTTAAGCCTACCCGTTAGTTTTCGTAAGTTTAAGGTTATTAAATGGAATATTGTAAGGGTCTTTTGGGTGAGGACTGGAATGGGTGGCATTCTTTATACTCTGACGCTTCATAAATTTCTCCAGTCGGTTGTATGGGAGTGGGTACCTTCCACTCCGAGTATCTCCACATATCTTCCACTCTGTAACCACTGGAGAATGCCTGGGTATTCTTAAATGCTTGCAGTATATCCTAATAGCCAGACTCGATTGCGCAATCGTTTTCTCGGACTCACGCAGGCCCTTAGAATGTCTGCTTTCTAACCCTTTTACAGCCAAATTGCAAAGTCCCCTGGTCTTCTTGATAAAAGAGGCGTTGCTATGAAAGGGGGTATGAAGTAGTCCTGGCTTGGATCCCCAGCCACTCTGGTATACTAGGTAACGAGAAAGCTGGCGACAAAATCCCATTTCAAAATTATGTGTATGATCTTTTGCCTCTTCCAACAACTTATCTGAGAGAAAAATCGTGCGCAAGGTGGTGTTCTTCCATTCGGAGGAAAGGTGCTTATCTTGCCACGATCCAGCCTAACATCCCTGTTAAACCCCGGTTCTCAATTTTTTTATTGAGGAAGCGCCTCTTTTTTAATCCCCATGAGGCTAGGTCATTGCCACTCCCCTATCCATCTTGCTAGACTGAGGATTCGGGACTCCTCTCTTTGCGACTGTGGTTTAGACGAGGGTAGCCTGCATCATCTCTTTTTGAGTTGCCCTCGATTGAACCACTCTTGCTTGTATTCTGGTTTAGTTTTCCAGGAGGTCCCAACACCGACGCATATACCAGCCCTTCTGTTGCCTAACCCGGCAGTATTTAGATTTATTGCAAAGTTTTTAGTTATAAAATAAATTAAAAATGTGATTTCAAATTTGTAAATCGGTTTTGTTGTGATTTTTTAGTTTTTTGGCGTTTCTGAGTATTTAAAAACGACAAAAAGGAGGAGGTTCTCAATTGGTTTTTTTATTTCATGTTTGTTATAGTAGGATCTATTTAAAATGTCGGAATCCACTTAAGAGCTTATCTTCCAATGAATGGCTTTGTTATCTATTGTGAAGCCCGACCTAGAGAATAAGGTTCAATTTGTAATGGCAAGTCATTCGAAATAGTACTGTTTGAAATTGAAAGCTAAACAAAATACCTGGCTGCCGCTTTCAATTTCAAACAGTACTATTTCGAATGACTTGCCATTACAAATTGAACCTTATTCTCTAGGCGGTAAAGTTGCTATTCATGTGAAATCTTTTGTTATTTATGCGTTTCATTTTGCACTGCTAATTTGCGGTCGGGGGGCTTCACAATAGATAACAAAGCCATTCATTGGAAGATAAGCTCTTAAGTGGATTCCGACATTTTAAATAGATCCTACTATACCTCAAAACTTTTGAGTATCTTTTGATGATAATTTTATTTATTTAAAAGCTGGTGCTTCCCGTTTGGTCCCATTTTTATCAAAATGAAGATCTGATGATGGAGTCCACGAGGAATCGACGGAAATCTTCAAAATGTATAGGCACACCTTTAGCGATTTTGATATTTTTCATTGTAACTTGCGTATTTGCTCTTGGAAAGCACTATTTGGTGAAGTGGAACTGATGATGAAGACCACAGATGGCCACCGGAACTCCTAAACGGTATATATTTCAAGGGTGGCGACAAGATATTTCGATTAAGATAGTTGAGCGACTATGACGAAGCATATTTACGTTTAGATATATGACTATGAATTTCCCACGGCGTTGCTTGCGGCGAGGTTGAAATGTTCTATAGTTTCTTATTAATTGAAAAGTGGGACTAGATATCAGCATAATTATAATCACTAATATAAAATAAAGTATTAAAAAAAAACGCCGTTAAAAGCAAAAAAGAGCTTCTTTTAATAAATTAAGTCTGCTTTTGGTTAAAATATTGTTGGACGCCGAATTCAGTTGGACTGACTATACCCTAACATTTTATTAAAAGACGGTAGTTTTTGCTTTTTGAAGGCGCTTTTTTGTTTTTTTTTAACGTTTACGTTACGTTAAACGTCTGTTACACTCAGAGCTGGCTGAAAATCAGCGCTGCAACACCTCAGCATTATGCTAAGGTAGTGTCCGATTCACCGTTTATTGCTGTTGTACCTACGAATGAAATGGCTCCAACTTGTTCTTATTTTATGTGCAAGTGTGTGACAGGACAGAAACCTATGTTTAATTTATAAAGTCAACGATTTTCTTGACGTCTCATTCTAGAAGTCAATGCCATCTGGTGATATGTTACTAAAACAATTAGGTAGGCTGCCAGCGTCCTAGCAGTGGTGGCTCAGATACGGCATCTACTGGTGTAACTACGGGACTAAAATTGCCTACCGAATTGCCTACATTAGGACGGCACGCTTTTGCTCTATGAGATTGGGTATCTGTACTTGTATTCTTTGATCTGTGATATATTTAAGGACTCAAATTAAGAAACCGTAAGTCTAGTCAGGTGAGTCACGAAAATGTATCATTAATTCTGCCCGCATAAGTCAATAAGAAGACGATGAAGCAGATTCAATCCTCACTCATAAGTAATATGGTCGCACTTGCTACAGGAGTTTTGTCTGAGATACCACCATTTGTTTTATAACGGTATAGTTAATTTTCGTGACTCGTCTTACTGAAGTTACCGTTTCTTAATTTTAGTCCTTAACTACGTATACTTTTTGAAAACCGCCCATACGTCGATTTTGACATTTTATTCAACTCCGATTTAATTTTAAATACTTTTTGAACTTTATATAGTTTTGGGTCGAAGATTTCGCCGAAGAACAGATTTCCCCAAAAATCTTCAATTGGTCGTAGTTGGGGAATGAACCCGCCTGGTTTTGATTCTTTCGGTACGTACGAGATTTCTGGCTCATCCATTTTCCGTCGTCCAACAACCGACGTCTTTCTTATCGATTCGCCATGATAAATTCAGCAAAAAATATAAAAAAAACAAAAAATCCGACTGCAATAAAAAATCAACTAAAAAGCAAAAAATAAGGTCTGTAATCTATAGAAAGTTGTAAGAGCACTTGTACTTTTTAATAATCATATCTATGCTAACCGGGGACACAAAAAAATTGATGTTACTGTCTCAACATCTAAATGTTGTTCAGCATCAGTATCAGATTTGACGTGACGCGTGACATTATATTTTTTCGGGTGAAAAGTAATACTGCATTTAAGGCAAAATAACTTTGACTCACGTAGTTGTATGTCAGAATATTCACAGCTTAATCGATGAGTTAATATAATATACACGTGCCCACGTGGGTCTTTCTTGGGCGGCATGATAATTTTGGACTGTAACAATCGTAACGGAATACTAGTGATTTAATTATAATTATTTGTGCAAATTTTGGTTACTGAATTGTCAAGAACTTTTTAAAGTTGTAATTCTGTAGCTCTGCTTAGCCCACTCTTGGATTACAGGCGTGAAGGTACGTACGAGTATGTATGTAATTATAATGAATGGCACTGACAGTAAATTGTCATTTTGATTGAAATGACATCCGCATACTTTTATTATCTTAAGAGGCTCGATATCAGGTATGACCTTTTTAAAGAATTTTCAATGAGCACATGTATATTGACATCTTTTTATCGATATCAAATGCTTAACCTCAGACCCACCATACAGCGAAATTTGCCAGTGGAAAATAAACTTATTACGATTGCAATAGAGTCTATTTTCTAATTTAATTGCCAGTCATAAAAACAACAGAAATTCTACTTTATCTTCTTTACAATTTATATTTTATTACAATGGCCGTATTATGTACATTTTTTTGTAGGCGTTAAAACGTGCCCCGAGTTAGCACAGGTATTTCAATAATACAATTTATAAAAACATTGTATATAACACATTTAAACTTGAATTTTGGAAAAGGTGTTCCAGGCGGGGACAAGCTAGTCCAAATGTTGTTTTTTCTTCACGAAATAGGTTTTGTAGTTCATTTATTGCCTTTCTCCGCATGCAATATATTTTTATAATATTAAGTAAGTACATTGCTCTTACAACTTCCTATTGTTATTTTTTTATTGCAGTCGGGTTTTTAGTTTTTTTAATGATTTAGTTTATTTCACTCTTTAGATTTTATTATTAAAGTAGTGGTTTCATTAATTATTACAATTGACGAATTACAAGCGGAATTCTCTTTCTAGAAAAAGGGGTTTAAAGAAAGAAAGAAAATCATTTATTCGTGACATGCATCTATTACTTAATATTTACGTAAATATATTAAGTTTTTAGAGTTGTTGGTAATTCTGTTGCTCTGCCTACCCCACTCTGGGAATGAAGGCGTGAAGGTATGTATGTATGTGTATGTATGTATTTACGTATTTTTTGGTAATCCTGTCAAAATGTTATCATCGAAGTGTTATAATGTATATACACCTGCGGCCTACTTACTGAATAAATGTCTTTATCTTTATCTTTATATTTCCAATGGGGTATTTTATAGCTTTCATTTGAGACCCATATTGTTATAATAATAAAATCCCTCCAATTTGTATTCGCGGATGCAATATTGAAATATTATATACCTATGTCACTCCGACAATTAAGATCAATCGAATGACACCTCGCATGTTAAAATCCGTCAAGCTGTTTAGGCTACAGATCGTGCCCAGAAATAGACATACATACATACACTCGAAAAACATAACCCTCCGTCTGAAGCAGTCAGGTAAAAAACATAACCCTCCTTCTGACGCAGTCGGGTAAAAACACACGATCATAAAAATTATGAAAATCACAGACAGATGCATTCAGAAACTAATTCACAAAAATTTAAATTTCCGATTGTTTCATTTTTAAATTATGCCTAAAGAGTTTATCCAGAGGGGCTATTGTCTAACGCACTCGCAATCGCAATCGTTTTCATTTCCACAACCGAAGGCTTGTCGGCGTACACAATGAAAACAATTGCTCCGCTTTGAAGCCTATTGCGATTGCGAGTGCGTTAGACAATAACCCCTCAGATTTCATTCCGCTTACGTTATTCTATAAAAAGACATGTAGTTGATTTTATTTCTAATTAAATTATATAAAAAAGCATTTGGCTTCACTGGTTAAACTGGTTTGGCTAGACAGGACGGTGACAAACTGACAGAAATACAGATAGACATCCCAGGCTAGAAATAGAGAACTGGACACCAAAAAACGGTCGTTCGGGTTCGAAACCGTGACTAGCACGAACTAATAAAGAAATATTTTTTTGCAGAAAAAAGTGATTCATCAGAACCCGGCGTCGGCGCACGTTGATATTGGTGATATTTCGGAGCGAAAAGCCTTAAGAGAACGTTTGGATTGCAAATCGTTCAAGTGGTACCTCGACAATGTGTACCCTGAGTTGGAGCTCGAAGTCAACTCGGTAGCAAAAAGGAGGATGGCTGTGCTGAATGATCCCGAGAAGAATAAATTCCAGCCGTGGCACTCCAGGTTAAACGCTTTTTTATGCGGCGGCTTTAACAGGCTGCACAGGAGCATGCCCACGGAAGTACGGACTTTGGTCCCGAGATGATTTTTCTTGTGCCAAAGGCAAACTTAGCCTTGACACTTAAAAAAAAACAATTGCAACCTTCAGTTATTATATTAAAATCTAAATCCGGGTTTTATAGTTATTTTAGAATATATAATATACCTAATGTACCTAATTGAAATAACCGGTCTCTGGAGTTAAGATATCATTTCGAGCTACAGCGGTTGCCTCCGGTATGGGTGGTCCAAAGTTTATTTTGCAACAGGTTTTACTTTTTATTTTATTATCCTGTGTAAGTGTCCCACTGCAGGGCTAAAGCTTCCCCTCTTACTTTTTATCTTAAACTAAATATTCCAAACCAACTATAGATTATGTTTTTCTGGTGCACCTAATTTATTTATCTTTATTAGGTTGTTTCTGATGTGAAGGGTGACTTTCTTTGCACTTAATGCTAAATATCCATGCATGTACTATCTGCCCAATGGAAGGTAACCCTGGCCAACCATAGAACTGTGTCACAGTGGCGTTATGATTCTAGTCGTAAGAATTGGGCTGATTGATAATACATCAATAACATCAAGAGTCATCGATTATTAAAATCTTGAAAATAACATATGATTATCTTATCAGCTATCACATAGAACTTAAAACCTTTCAATGAATATCTCTTATTTAAGTGAAGGCAAAAAACTAATTTTTAGATTCAATTGTTTTTGGTTTTCTTAATAAATAAAACCAAATAAAAAAAACGCGTTGTAGAGAAAGGGCCTTGACAAAACGACGGACACACAGACAAAAAAGTCATTTTATAAGAGTACAGTTGTCAGTATTTATAAATGTATGATGAAATTGTATCAAGCAAGCTACTATACTTTGTTTTTTTTACTGATATATAGTTGGGGTCAAGAGAAATGACAAAAGATGTAAACAAAACCAAACGGACTAATTTAACATTATTACTCCATAATCACATACTTTTGGACATCGCGTGAGGTATTTTTAATGATGTAAACGCTTGATTTAGTTACTTATACATTCTGTTTAAGATTAAACAAATATTAACTATACGTTTTTTTAAATCAAAACTCGTTTGCAGAAATATTAAGGTTGCGTGTCAAACAGTACTGATTTGTTTACGTCTTTTGTCATTTCTATTGACCCCGACTTTAAAGTACTGCGCATAGAAATTCCTACGTGGTGCTCATTTGTTTCTTGCATAGAACTTGTATGGCGTAGTACTTTATAGCAACAAAAAACAAACTACAATTAAATCCTTGAACATTTTTTTCGTCGAATGATGAAATCGCAAATTTTTACTGAAATTTCATGCAATTCCCAATAGAAGTCGCTGAACGTACATGGGAGTGTTTCGGATAGGTCAAGGCATGAGGAATCTAGATTTTCGTTTCTATCGTCAACTCGAGGACCACCACACTCTGTACGATTATTTCACTTTGACTGCTATTCAATCCGTCGCACGTCATGTCATATACATGTGTGTTAATATATCAATATTAGTTCGAACCACACTGAGTTCCAAATTCAAATATACTTATGGACCACTGTCAGTCCACGGGACGCGCCACGGCTTATTTATAAAGTAAACATGATTCTGGATGCTGAGTAAACTAAAAATGTACTTACAGGAACCGCAACTATACAGACTCGTACCAACTACGCTTGAGGAACACGTCGTTGTGCGTCCAGAGTGTCAATAACATCAAAACCAAGGGCAGCGGACTGGTGCTTGCGAATTGTATTCGAACTTTAAATCAAGTAAGAATATAGCAGTAACCTCATTATTATACAATGTCGTAGGTATTGTCGAAGTGCTTTTCATATGTTAGGATCATTTGCGGTGCGTAAAAACACCAGGCACGAGATGCAACCGTTTGTTGGGCTGCGATTCGTAAGCAATAACTCTGCTTAAGTAACATTGTATTTTAAAAGAAAGGAACAACGTAAAATGATTGAGTCAAATTTCAAGAAAGTTATTAAATGAGTTGCAAACAGGATTGTGCCATATCACATCGAGTGTTCACCATAAAATGATAAGAAAATCAACAGGCAGCGGACTCATTAAAAGATTGGCGATTTGCGTAAGGCAAGAGGGATCAAATTTTGGGCATTTAATTAATTAATTTACAAAAAAATACCCACTTAATTGACTACGGCAGTTTCATGTAATGTTTTTAATTTGATTAAAATGATTAATTTTACGTTGTTCCTTTCTTTTAAAATACAATGTTACTTAAGCAGAGTTATTATTTTTTAGCTATTCTTTCGATTGGCATCATAAAAGTACGATGATTTTTTTTTGACATTTAAGTCTGTTCGATTCCCAGACGAAGCAAGTAATTTTTAGAAAATCTATGAATGCAAAATTACTAACTTTTAAAAATAACATAAAGTCTTCTTTCAGAAAAATACACTATCTACGATATTTAAGGTACTTCCCCTTCATGTCCCATAAGTTTGGGACGCCCTGTATATACAGAGGTGGCCACGTAATTGACAACAATTCATTTTGTGCTAAGGTAGTAAAATAAAATACCGTTTCTAGATTTTACACTGCTGATTACAGTAAGTTGCCGTGTGGTTGCCGGCTTAGAATTGTGCCACTCCATGTCTTCCCGTGGAAGTCGTAAGAGGCGACTAAGGGAATAAAGGCTTGTAGTACTGTTAGGCGATGGGCTTGCTACCTGTCACTAATATACACTGTTAAACATCTTAGCCTAATTGTGCAAATTGTGGTTACAGAGTTATCGACAAGTTTTTAGAGTTGTTGGTAATTCTGTAGCTCTGCCTACCCCACTCTGGGAATGAAGGCGTGAAGGTATGTGTGTGTGTGTGATTACAGTAAAAATATCTTTGGATTTTTTTATGCAGTAGTTTTTTTATATTTAGGAAAATAGTAAAAAAAGTTGGATTGTGAATGTTAGGAATACACTTATAGTGCCCGTAGTCCATTTATTACCAAAGAAATTCAAAAAAATATACAACTGTCATGTTCATTTTTTATCTGTCTGACGGATTACTTGATTCTAACGACACGCTTTCGATTCTACGCAAAATAGTTTATTTATTTTTATGGCGTCTACAAATTACGTAATTAATTAAATTACGCAAAATAACAAATTTGTGAACGAACGGCAGCGAATGATTGACAAGTTAGTGACATGACATGACGACAGTCAGTTTATTTTTATTTTATATCAGGCTAAGATCACGACATCAGTATTCCTAACTTTGTATATACGGTCTTTTTAATGACTTATTACTTTAATAAATTATTAACGACGAATTTAAGTTAAATAAAGAAAAACTGAGAAATACGGGTAGTCTAATTTTTAACCAGCTATTATAAACGCGAAAAAACAATAATGCTTTTTTTTTGAAATGTTGTCAATTAGGGACGCTTGTGTATTTCCCATACAATTTTGACAACCAATCAAAAAGTTCTTCACCAATTTTATTTCATGTTACAAATCGTTGATTAATAAATAGAGGTCGGAATTTTCGAGGCACTTTTGGGCTGTCGTAGTGACTTCTCATTTATCGACTTTCAATGTCGATGTACAAAGATTGTTTAAAAAATAGAACAATCTATTTATTCATGAAGAAACTAAAGAAGCACTCGTGAGAACTAGCAAGTATTTTGAACAAGAAATTAAAAAGGCAGAAATAGATTAGCCGGCATTTGGAACTGATTTTAGTAGATGTATATTTTTCCAAGTAACTTTTACATTTAATTTCATTCTTTCGATTTCAAATTTTCAGCTACCTAAACGTGTATCTGGAAAAGATAGCTCTTTAGCCAAAAGACGGCCTGTTGTTTACCGCTACCTATTATTTTCTTTTGAATTTGGTGTTCTGTATTGTATTTTATCGATAAATATGTACATCGGAATTCGATAAATGAGAACTTACTAGCTTTATTGAAAAGAGCCACGAAAATTCCGGGCTCTGCTAATAAACTAAGGTTTAACAGGTTTAAATGTATGTACAATTTATGTCTGTTGCAAAACGAACCTTTAATATTATAAGGATTTGAAAAAAAATACGTTTTGTGTTAATACAAATTTTAAAACTTTGTATGGATGCGTCAGCACTGAGTTCCTCGATCCCTATAAAATATAAGATCCGTTTTTAACAGTACTTCTCTGTACATCAATTTAAACCTTAGTTGATGATCTAAAGTAAATTGTAATAGTGATAAAATTGGTGGTCAAAATTGTAAAGTCGTATTTGTAGGCAATTGTATAGGAAAAATGCGAGCGTCCCTAATTAGGTGACCATCACTGTATATAAAACGAAGTCGGGTAAGTTACACCATTTATAACTCAAGAACGGCTGGACCGATTTTTATGAAAGGAATAAAGATGGGTCATATCTTGGATTATACACACTTGGACACATAGGCTACTTTTTATTGCGCTATTCCTGAACTGAATTCTACGTGCGCAGAAGCTATTAATAAATAGATAACCGCAAACGCACAAAGAGCAGCGGCGGCGTGTTTGTATATTAAAAGCGTTTTTATTATAGAACTGCACCGAGACTCGCCTCTGTTCTCTGTGCGGATATAAAATAAATCTATTCCCTGGATCAAAAAAAACCCTTCTTAATTAAAAGTACGTATTCCGAAACAAAATGGCGTATTAAATTTCTAATGGGCAACGTATTATTAAATAGTATTTTTAAATACAATATGACTCCGCTATTCCAGATATGGTTTGAGACGGCCCGTAACGAGTTAGTTTTGGGGCGCACCCTGTGTCTGGACGCGGTGGGGCACGTCTCGCCGGCGCTCAGCAAGTGCCACGAGCTCGGCGGCTCGCAGGAGTGGAAGCACAAGGGCTCCGTAAGTTCTCACACCCAACTTCACGTCGTATGATAGACAGTGCCCGGTCCCCTGCTCAATTTCCTAAAATTTGTATACTCCGACAAGTGAAACAACGGTATTATTAATTTAAATTCTTGATACTGCGCAGACCAAATCGCCGGCGAAAAGGGTTCTGGCGGTTTTTGGAACGGAAATAGTCAGTCAGATCACAGAAACAAGGGATATAAAGCTTGTCCCAGAAAAAAATGTCGCTCATTATTAGATGGGGTTGTGAATCAGGATGAAATCTAAAGAGGTTTGAAAACTATGTTTCCCGTTAGGATGCTCTATAGTGTATAAATAAAAAATTAAAAAAACGTTGTCAGTACTAGATGTTCAACGATGTCGTCGGTGCAAGAAAAGTTACACGATTTATTTTTGTACAAATATGTTTAATATAGAGGCATCTCTGCGAAGAAAGTGGCATCGGAGCTGAAAACGTCTACTAGAACCGTTCAAAGGGTTTTAAAACGATTCAGGGAGACAGTTGGTATACGGCGATGGCCTGGAAGTGGACGTAAACCAGGGTTTGTAAACCAGAATATCGAGAAGAAGATTATAACAGCTTTACAGAAAAAACCTACCCTCTCTGTACGAGACTTGGCCAAGAAGTTTAAATCTCGAAATCTACAGTGCAACGAGTGAAGAAAAATTGTTTTATAACAACCTTTTAAACAAACTAAAGTGCCCAACAGAAATGCAAAACAGTCAAAAGAGTCTAAAACGAGATGTAGATGACTTTATTCAAAAATGACTAAGAAAAAATATTGTACAGTTATGGATGACGAAACTTACTGCAAACTTGAATTCAAATGACTTCCAGGACACCACTATTATTCTGGGACCGACAGAAAAGTAGTAAGTGAAGAGTATTAGGTTATCAAAATGGATACATTTGCAAAGAAAGTTCTCGTGTGGCAGGCGATCTGTTCATGTGGCAAACACAGTACACCATATTTTGCTAATGGAACCATAAATGGTGATATATATCCGAATGAGTGCCTCAAAAAACGATTGTTGCCATTCTTTAAGAGGCATACTTCACCTGCTCTGTTCTGGCCTGATTTGGCCACGTGTCACTACACGAAGGAAGCAATAGAGTGGTACAAAGCAAATAATGACGATTTTGTTGAAAAATCTCTCAATGCTCCCAGCTGCCCGGAGTTACGACCCATTGAAAAATATTGGGCTCGTCTGAAACAGAAGCTTTTAAAACATAAAAGTAATGCAACTTCAGTTCAAGACTTCAAGCGGAAGTGGAATGAAGCTTCCAAACTGATCACTGATGACGATGTACAAACTTTGATGGCAGGGGTCAAGGGAAAATTAAGAAGTTTCTGGATGAACTAATCCTAAACTGGTCTTTATGCGTAAATAATAATATTTTAAGGAATATCAAATTAAACGGTATCAGAAAATTTAGTGAAATTTAATATTTAATAATGAATTTTTCAAGTTTATAAGCGACATTTTTTACTGGGACAAGCTTTATGTCATGATCGCAAATTCTTACAAGACAGTGTCGCCACTTTTAAACATTTGTGCATCTTACGCTTACGCTTTATTAACTACTACAAAAACAACCTCCTCATAATTGGTTACAGCTTACGAACTGAAAACGCCGTAACATACTTTTGATAGTAGCACAATATTAAGCTTTAGGTTAAGTTTTCAAGGTTGAAAAATGCTGAATGTTTTTTTTTCTATCCTAGTTCAGCTACTGAACGTAAGGTAGCGCTTACTAGTCACTTAGCGCTCATTTAGCGACGAACACAGATCACAGAAACAAGGGAGATATGTCATGAACGCCAATTCGTACAAGACCCGGTGTCGCCACTTTTAAACATGTGTGCGTCTTACGCTTACGCTTTATTAACTACTACAAAAACAACCTCCTCATAATTGGTTACAGCTTACGAACTAAAAACGCCGTAACATAGTTTTGATAGTAGCAGAAAATTAAGCTTTATACTAAGTTCTCAAGGTTGAAAAATGCTGAAAGATCGTTTTTTTTCCATCGTAGTTCAGTCACTGAACGTAAGGTAGCGCTTACTCGTCACTTAGCTGCCATCTATGCGACGAGTAATTAATTAGTTCCTCAGAGCTAGATGGCGCCAAGATAGTAGTCCCTATGTCCAGCAGGTTAAGGACTACCCACACACAGCGACATCTAGTTATACTTTTTTCAAGAGGTGTGCGTTTCTCTCCTGTCGTCCACTTAGGGATGCCACAAGGAATGTTTCAAAATATATCGATAAACAATTCAAACTTGTTTGCAACGTTAATATAGGTACTATTCAATTTACAGGCAATAAGTACTATTTTTATTATTTCAAAGATAAAGATAAAGACATTTATTCAGTAAGTAGGCCGCACGGGCACTTTTACACGTCAAGAATAACTACTAGGTTAATACAATTACATCATTTAAACTTAATATATTATTGTTAGAATAGAATAATATTTTATTAGCAAGAATACGGTTTGCGTAAAATTGATACATAAGATTTTAAAGGAGGTCATTCATATTGGGCCCTTTTCGAAAGTGCCGGCCAAAAATAAATTTTGGAATAGGTCGCTACAAATAATTATATTGAGCAACTTTTATTATGGCATGACAGCTGTTGGGTCATTCCCTGACTTTTTACAGAGTTTCGAAAGAAGGACTTTTCTATAGTATTAACATTTTATTTAAAATGGTATATGTTAAAAAAACAATGCTATTCACTGTTAGAATAGGTAGGTTATATTGATCATTTTTTATTAGGACAGGATAAGATTCAACGATTAGGATTCTTCTTAAGTAACTATAACGTCCTCCAAACCTGCTGCTGGTGGGTTAATAAAGGGCTCATGCCGTGCGAAGCCCATATACCATGCAATGGTCATTGTGTGCGAACAGCAGCCTATTGTGCGTTTCCCAATAGGGCACGTGCAGTAATAATGTGCTATAGCTTGTCGTCCACCAACTGCTGGATCAACTGTCTGTGCTATGGAAAAGTCGAACTTTCGAACCTCTATAAAAAGTCAGGCAATGATACGACAGTTTTCGTGAAATAATAAAAGTGGTTCAACATAAATAATTCTAGCGATTTATACCAAAATTTCTTTTTGGCCGGCACTGTAAAAAAAGGCCCAAAAATGTATGAAGGATGAATGTTCTCCTTTTCTGGAGCTGTTAAAGATTTTCGTTTTGATTAGTACATAAAAGTCTAAATTGTAAGCTTGGACTTTATGATGTTAATACAAATATACTAATAAAATGGGTTCGGTTGAGTGTCACGTCACAAGATCTCAGTTTGGGACAAACCAGTAGTTTACCGACTTGATTATGTAAACTTTATTTCATAAATGGTACAAATTACTTAAAACAGAAAGATAGACTTAATACTTGGGGCAATCTCTACCATCCAACCTTTAGGCTTGAATCCATTTAAGAGTGAGTCGGCGCGAGCTGTCAATCAGCGCTGTGTGCAAGCACAGCTCAATACTGAGCCAGAGCCCTTTGCCTTTGTGGTTGGTTAATTTATTTTTATCTTAATTGTATGATTCGCCTACTTATATTTGAATTGCTAGAGTCCTTCGTCGTTCGTTAATATTGTAAAGAAAATTAAATTTTGTATAACGTGAAAATTTGTTAAAATTATTTTTCTTCTGTTTTAAGCGTGTCGTGGTAGTGATAAATAACTAGAACTATTAACACATTGAATTCTATTGATAGCTGTAGAATAAGCCATTTATCGATAGTCGATAGAAATCACGTCAACACAACTTTCACAACCTTACGCTCTGAAATCCATTCAAATATAAAATATTCATTTAAAAATATAAATAATGCTTAAAAACAAAATTGACCGGTGGTAAGTTATGCCCTTTGATTTTATATTAACGTTTGTATTTCGATTTTTGCACACTTTCACGCTACGTACAGTCATTTTATCATTTAAACGGAGCTTCTATACTGACAGCGTTCAGTGAGTGACTGTGTCAACGCTTGACACGCCTCGTGCCGATATGGTCAATTTGACCATATCGAGGCGACACGAACCACGCCCCCATAACATATCTCCCTTGTTTCTGTGATCTGTGGCGACGAGTAATTTATTCATTACTAAGTAGCTAGATGGCGCCAAGACAGTAGTCCTTATGTTCAGCAGATTTAGGACCACTGACAACCACATGTAGTGATCCTTTTTTCACGAGTCCACTTAGGAATGCCACCAGGAATGTTTCAAAATATATCGATAACCATATAAAACTTGACTGCACTGTTAATATGGGTACTATTCAATTTTCAGGCAATAGGTATTATTGTTTTAACTTTACTACTAGGTTAATACAATTACATCATTTAAACTTATTACATTAATGTTTGAATAGAATAATATTATATTAGCAAGAATACGGTTTACATACAGTCGATACATACGTTTTTTAAATTGGGAATCATACCTATATTAAAACGTAACATCTGTGGTAAATTTGCGTGAACTGTTAAAGATTTTTATTTGATGTTTCTACTTGATTACTTAGTACATAAAAGTGTAAACTGTAAGCATGGATATTACGATGTTGATAAAAATACACTTATAAAATGGGTTTGGTTGAGTATAGAGAAAAAAAGATTTCTTTGTTATTATCCCAGTGAGTTGTTGTCGTTGATTAATTTATCTTATTTGTATTTTTTATCTAAAATCCAATCAATGGATTTAATCTGCGATACAGTTGAAACCGACTCTTGATTTTTGTAAGTATTTACCTACGTCATTCAGAATAGGTTCTTACTTCGTAAACTTAATATAACGTTCGTTATAATATATCGAAATTTTAATTTCATACAATGTGAAAATAAGTTTTAAGCGTGTGATAGTGATGATAAATAACTTAATCTATTAACACGTTTAATTATATTGATCGCTGTAGAACAAGCCATTTATCGAAAATAGAAATCACGTCCACATCCTTAAATATAACCTTAAATATTTATTTAAAAATAGAAATAATGCGAAATTTACCGGTGGTATGCCCTTTGACTTAAAATTAACGCTTGGACTTCGAATTTTGCACACTTTCACGCTACAAACAGTAATTTTACCATTTAAACGGAGCTCGTATATTGACAGCGATCAGCGGGTACTAAGGCAACGCTTTACGCGCGTTGCGCTGAATGTCCATTTTGATCATACCGAGGCGTCACGAACGCCCCCATAACATATCTCACATATCTCCCTTGTTTCTGTGATCTGAGTTCGTTACATTGCTTGACAGGCTGGCAGCCCAGTGTACAACGAGGCGGCTGGCATGTGTCTCGGAGTGGAACGCCCTTACAGAACGGAGCCGTTATTAATGGTCATTTGCGACAACCAGCCAACCAACCAGTGGGATTTCATCAGGTCCTAAAACGATGGTATCGCATCTCTAAAGTAAATACTGTCAATTGTTTTAGAGGGTAATGTAAACTTATTTTATGTTTTGGGTGCACATAAGTTTGCCAATTGGTAAATACTGTCAATTGTTTTAGAGGGTAATGTAAACTTATTTTATGTTTTGGGTGCACATAAGTTTGCATAAATACGTTGACGTTTTGTAATCGTTAACCATAGGAACTGTCAAATCAAATTAGATATGCTAAGAATAAAGCAGTCACTGTGGACTAAGGACACTACGTAAATTTTATTCGTAAAAAATATATGTATATAGTTAAAAATTAGGTCTCAACTCTTAAGTTTTGGATAATACCGGAAGCCGATAAGGTTATGAGTTTGGAAGACAAACTGGATGTCCTGGCCGAGACATGAGCGCACAAACCGCACACAATCAAACAACTCTTCAAAAACCATAGCCATAGGTTTTAACTGCAAATGATTTTAATCAAACTTCTCCGTTATATTTTTTTACGTGATTATTTTGAGCCGCAAGTTTAACTTGGTCTGCTACATGTGTAAATTATTTGACATTAGTAAGTCAGGTTGTATAAGTATTTTATTTTTAATATATGTGCTAGTATTCTATTGTAAGGCAGACAAAAAGATAGACCGACACGGCGCAACCAGTGGCAAATCCGCATGACAGGAAAAACCCAAGACCCATTTTTCCAAGCGTTTTCTTAATTTCATTGTAATTTCACTTATTTGTGTCTCAACTAGTAGGTATATATTGTTTGGTCCAAATCATTTAAGTCAATTTTAATAACTTGACGATAATGGAATACATTTTAATTGAGCTTGAACTAGTTATCAGTTCTTAACAGTTTCTGTTAATGTCAGAAAAAAAGTACAATCGGCAGAAAAGTCTGTCTCGAAAACCTTTCCTTTGACAAAAACTTTTTAGCATTGACTTACCGCAACAACGACTTACAGCAGATATTCATATCCGGTCCGTATGTTTAACTTTGTTTTTTTAGATTGTGCGTTTGTTTATAGCCTGACAAGTGGCATACTAGCCCTTTCGGAGTTTTAGTGGCACTAATGTCTTATGCTGGATTATTGCGAGAAGCCATCGTATGGCAACTAATCGTTGAACTGTTTCGTTTTTTTGTATAATTTTCAGCCTGATAATGCAAGAAAAACACGCCAATAAACCTGAAAGGTTTTTAACTTATTTCGCGTTAAAAATGTCATATCAAGTTGGTTCCAATCGGACTAGTTTTTGAGATATATCTAATTTTATAAACTTAACTTGTTACGAAAACTCCGGTGCAACAAGACGTTATAATTGCGACGTTGCCTCTATTACGCCAATTACGTATTGGCGGATTCTTAATCAAATTCACAAACGGTCGCAGGCAAAACTCACCCATAGGTACTTGAAAAACTTATACAAACACAGATTATAATCGTCTGCGACATGTTTTTAACATAAATGCAGTTCATTTAAAACTCTTATGAGTGTCATTGATCAAATAATATGACAAGGCAGTATGCGTCTGTCATTGTCACTGTTTACATGTCAATAAGTGGAATATATATACAGGGTGTCCCGTAAGTACCACGTCAAACTTAAAGGGGAGGTAGGTGAGTAAGCCACCTACCTAACATAGAAAAATCGCTTTTGTAAAAGTCGCACCGTTTTCGAGATATTTGAATTTTTCTGATTTTTAGAAAAATGTACACCCGCACTGAGTTTTGGATCTGTGGTATTCGGAATATATTATTTTTTAATTTTTATTTTATTGCAAAACAATCTTGAATAGTTGTGTTATCAAATGGTAAAAACCATTGAAAAGTAACTATTGTAGTTTTTTTTATTTTTTAAATTAAATTTAAAATTTGCCTCTTCCGTTTTATTTTGGTAAAACTTTAGCCCCTCCTGGTGAAAAAAAAATACATGACCACTGGTTAGCCAATTAGATTAAAAACATGCTCGTTTAATGGGCATTTAAAAATGATAAATACTTTATCATCAAAACACTAATAAATATTTTTTTTAAAGAAAAGCGTAAAATACACCGCAATTCACGTTAAGCCAGTACTGCCACCCAAGCGTACTTGCGATGCGAGCTGTATCAGAATTCCATTCTAGTTTCATTCAGCAGCAATGCAAAACTAATCGAACAAATTAAAATCTTTAAATTTCGCTTAATTTATTAAAAAAAAGTTATAAAACTTTTAATCTGCGATATTCCAAGTAGATAATTATTCGATTTGGGCTTACAACCTGCATAATGCCAAACACTTTATTTTAAAAAAAACTGTCCTATAAGTCTTCGAACTTCGTTCGAAATTTAAAAATAATTTTGTTCCTCATTTATTTGTTTATTGTCACATTTGAACCCAATCTTACTGTTTATTCGGTGTGTGGTTAAATCCAATTACTTACTTTTGTGATTTGTCGTTTATGTTTGATGTTTTTCGGACTAACTGTTTTTGCTTGTATTTCGGACTCTGATTTGCTTAACGATTTAGCCTTTGTGACAATTGTGACTGTGGATTAAATCACAAAAGTAAGTAATTAAATTTAACCACACACCAAATAAACAGTAAGATTGGGTTCAAAAAATTATTTTTAAATTTCGAACGAAGTTACCGAAATTTAAAGATTTTAATTTGAGCGATTAGTTTTGCATTGCTGCTGAATGAAACTAGAATGGAATTCTGATACAGCTCGCGTCGCAAGTACGCTTGGGTGGCAGTACTGGCTTAACGTGAATTGCGGTGTATTTTACGCTTTTCTTTAAAAAAAAAATATTATTAATGTTTTGATGATAAAGTATTTATCATTTTTAAATGCCCATTAAACGAGCATGTTTTTAATCTAATTGGCTAACCAGTGGTCATGTATTTTTTTTTCACCAGGAGGGGCTAAAGTTTTACCAAAATAAAACGGAAGAGGCAAATTTTAAATTTAATTTAAAAAATAAAAAAAACTACAATAGTTACTTTTCAATGGTTTTTACCATTTGATAACACAACTATTCAAGATTGTTTTGCAATAAAATAAAAATTAAAAAATAATAAATTCCGAATACCACAGATCCAAAACTCAGTGCGGGTATACATTTTTCAAAAAATCAGAAAAATTCAAATATCTCGAAAACGGTGCGACTTTTACCAAGGCGATTTTTCCATGTTAGGTAGATGGCTTGCTCACCTACCTCCCCCTTAAGTTTGACGTGGTACTTACGGGACACCCTGTATACAATATACGAATACTTCGTGTCTGTCAATGTCGCTATTTCAAAAATGTGTCTAGTTGTGCTTAGTAGGTAGTTATTATGTTATTATTTTCTTCATAATTTTGGGATTAAAATAAATAAAGTTGTTAAAGGTGTAGCTACAAAGAGACTCACAAACCCTGCAATATTTCTTACCGCATTGCAAGCAGGTCTAAGTATGCGTCAACGACAAAAAAAACGTAATAATATCCTGTAATGAAAAGTTTGTTTACAATTAAGTTCACTGACCCAATCATATGTTTAAGGTTGAAACAAGTAGTTTTTTGTGTGAATGTTTAACCGGCTGTAATTTGAAAACGGCTGCTTAAATTCACATAGTTTGTATGGGGGAAACAAAGTGTTAAGGCTAAACTATCTCCCATTTTTGGTATGGTCCACGGTCCTCTTCCACCCTGTATAGTTAGAATATCAATTCCTAATCATAAATATTAAATTAACCCTTCATTTAATTATGCATAATATGCATATTGGGTTAGGCTTTACATGTTCTGAGAATATTTTCTGTATTTCTGATTTGTTTTATTTTTATTTTTTGATTTTATTTGATTCTTGGTTTAGACCATTTAATATTGGGCACTACTGACAACCCTAGCACTGCACCAAAAATGCTGGAAAAAGTACGATCACTGATAATCAGACACATCTGACTTAATTTATTGTTTATACCATTATGAGACCCCAATTCATCAGTTTATTTTGCTGTTGACTGTACTAAAGTGAACATATATTCATGACCTCGACTGTACAATATCACATTTGCACCGGGTGCGAACCCAGGAAATTACTTACCCACGTTTAAGAGGATTGTGAAGCGCCCCTAATCGCCTCCGGGCGATAAAGTTTCTCAACCCCAAAATAAAGTCCGATTTCCACGATTATGTTGTAGTTATTATAAATAACTAGGGCTGTACGTTTATTTTTTTTGTTTTTTAAATTTGATTCATCTTAAGAAATATTTCCTTGGAAGGGAAACGTACAGACATAGTTTTATATAATATAGCTACACTATATTTAACAAAAACCGTAAAAATCGGACTAGGTTTAAGGGGAGAGAAACGTTATCGCATTGTGCATGGAAATTTTTAGCTTCACAACCCTTCCTCCTAACGGTCTTTGTATTTCGGGGGAAATTTTGAAACGAAATGTTGAAAACATAATGAAAGTCGCGCCCCATAAAAAATAGCATTCTTATCGGGATCATGCATTACCCGCGGTGGTCTGGTGTTCGCTGCGATTGCATTTGACAACTTCCCGTTTTTTTTTTCATTTTTTATTAAGTGCGAATCTTTAGGATAAGTGCCATGTTTAAATTTTCATGTATTTTGAAGTCTAAAAAATAATAAAAAACAATGAAACTTGTCAGGCTATATATCCGTCCAAATATCATAATAATGTTTGTAAGTATGTACCAATATCCAAAATACCATTGCTTGAGAGGCATAAATAGGTGGTTAAAAAAAAAGTGTATAATCTTTAGTCAGTTGTGTCACGAAAATTAGTCATACATTTATACAGTGTGTACCTGAATAAAGTGCACAAACGATGAGGAATGAAACCAGATGCAATTTCACAAAAAAAGTAGTTATTAAATTGGTGTCACTATTTTCTTTTATTTCTGTGAAACCTGTCGGAATGTTTATTTTTGGTAAATTCCTGATATTCCTCAAATTGCTTAAACATATTCCCATTTTACCTTATGTCATTATTGTCTTAAATTAAACAAAGAATTACGTGTCTATTGCAAACACGACATTTTTGATGACCGGTCATAGATATTGTGTCATTTACTATGTGTTGCTATGATAAACGTATTTTTTTGTGTTTGGCGTATTTTTTTATCGTAAAACACCGTTTATTTCATCTCAATAGACGTCATATGAGGCGAGATATTTCACTTTATTCCGATAGTGTTCACACAGAAATCAAAGATTATTTTTTTCAAGATTTTTTATAGAAAAACACCAATTTCATGCACCCTATAGATTTGTGCACTTTATCCAGGGACACACTGTATAGGTACTGTTCTTGTACACCAATAAGCGGTTATCAAATTTATTAAACAAAGCAGATTAAATTTTCACCCGTTAGTAGTTTGATCTAAGATACCTTCATTTGTCTTATAATTAGCAGTATACGTACGTAACGACTCTTCAAGTTTCGTGACGCAACTCTACCTTAAGTCACCAAATTAAAATGTCAGTTTGTCAAAATGTTGTGCATATAACTATAACAAATACGTCGCCAGTTTAGAACAAACTATAAGAATTAAACGTAAGTTATTTCAGGTGTTAGGCAATTTGCAAGAAATCTTACCAAAATATTAGGAAAAGGTAGGTATACAATTAGATATTTGGTTGCAATGTAATGAAACATACATACAAACACAGACACACACACCCCACACACACGCATCCACACACACATCCACACACACACACACACACACACACATCCACATACACACACACACACACACATCCACATACACACACACACACACACATCCACATACACACACACACATCCACACACACACACATCCACACACACACACACACACACACACACACACACACACACACACAAAACACGCACGCACGCACTCACGCACTCACCCCCACACACACGCACTCACGCACTCACCCCCACACACACACATACACACACACACACACACACACACACACACACACACACACACACACACACACACACACACACACACACACACTCACACTCACACACACACCCACACTCACACTCACACTCACACTCACACACACACTCACACTCACACTCACACTCACACTCACACACGCACGCACACACACTCAACAAAACAACAAATGAAGGTATTTTAATGTACAGTCTATTTTTTCTTACTTGAGCTAAATAGTAAACAAGTATGGCGTATCTTTAAAGTTTGACATTTCATAGGGATGGGAATAATGGAGTGAATCAGTAAATTTATTTAGTGAATGAATGAAATGAGTGAAATACGTATATGGGTTCTTCAATATGATTGATATAGTGAATTTGACAGACTACAATTGCATGTGGATACCTACTTATAACGATATTATGTACTCAATAACACAACACGTTTTACTATAAATATTTTATTCAGTCATCCGTAGATACATCATCATGTCATATCATATAGACTACCTACTACTAATACACACACATAATAATAACTCTCACTAACTATTTAGTTTAAAAAGATAATTATTAGGCATCGGAGTTTTTGTCGCACGGTAAGACTAATAGCAAGCTATGGAGTCGTCATTTGCCATAAATCTAAACTCTTATTCATATTCATACTCATTTATTTATTCAATTATTTCGTTTTTTTTTTATAATCGAGTACAACAACGTTGACGAGTTCAGAAACGATTATTTAATGTTAAATATACATTACAATAAAATAAAAAATAAAATTTTATACTGATTTAATTACGAAAATTTATAAACAAACAAAAGATACATTAAAACAAGGCAGAAGGGAATGTTTTGGACTAGTGGCTAATTGTATGTTAAAATAGTTCAAGTTATGAATTTATAATCTAATAGTTTTTTTTTTATATAACTTGACTAAGACAATTATACACGACCGACCGCTATAGAGGCATTTTAAGATAAATTAAATAAATGAGTATGAATATGAATAAGAGTTTAGATTTATGGCAAATGACGACTCCATAGCTTGCTATTAGTCTTACCGTGCGACAAAAACTCAGATGCCTAATAATTATATTCATTTATGTTTGGAATATTGTATATTAAAACATCCAAACAGTTAAACCGTTACTTAATCATTAATTCATTCACTTCTTCCCATCCCTACAAATGAAATACCAAACTGACATTCAGTTTTGATAATCTGTGAGAGAGAGTTTCGTGGTAATTATTATATTATTAAAATATGTTACTTGTAAGGATAATTTAAAGCAATATTTAGTAGAAAAGAATTCGTTTGTGTTTAAAGTAATGTCTTTTAGTTATTGTGGTACCATATTTTGAGTGATTCTTTCGGAATGTCACGATATGTGATCGAGTGATGTTTGTTTACGTCTTAGCTCAAGTAAGAAAAAATAGACTGTAGATACTATTTTATTATGTACTAATTAATATACTAGTAGATATTATGGACATCAAATTATATTAGTTTTTTGTATGTGGAACTAATCTAACTGCATTAACTGATACAAATATATGTTCTTCTTGAGTGACATAGTTGACATTTTGCAATATTAACCCGATTACAGCGGGAGAAATAAAGACAAAAAAGTTGAAGTAGTGATTTAAATATCCTACTTGATTAAATATCAACTACTTGAAATATCAGTAATTTTACAAAGGTAGAGTGCGCTGGCGCCACTAGAGCCTATTCTTTCTTTTATTATTGTATCGAGTTACGAAAAGTGATGCTTAGGTTTCTTAAAATTTATAAAGTCGCATGTTTTTGAATATGATATGATAAATGATAATATTTATATATGAGGTTAAAGAATTTTATTTGTATCTCAAAAGAAATTACATTTTACTTAATGAGATTTATCAGCATGCCTTAAGATTACGTTGCGTCCGTGAGCGTCGGCGCTTAATACACTACGTACTTGCAAAACTAACAAAAGTATGCAAGATTGATCAGTTAGCAAATTAAAAAATACATTATAGGGTAGAACTGAACCAGACCACGAAACACCATATTCCTGCGCTGTGCAAAGCGGCAGCGATAAGACGCCAGGGCCGGGCTCAGGTCGAAGTTAAAGGGATATTATTTAGTATATAAGTTTTAAGTTTGCGCTTAAATAAATTATTCGAATCAATGTTTTTAATATTGTCTGGTACATTATTATATATCCGTGCTCCTTCAAACCTTATATTTCTAGTTCCATAATTTTTTTGTACGAGGGAACGGTGTGAATAAGTTGTTAGCATTTCGAAGTTTTCGTCGGCCTTTTTCTATATTTGTTACAAAATTAGTTTCACAATGAATTTGTTTTTTGGTAATCTTTCTAATTAAGAGACATGTGTTAAAATGATATAGTTGATTTAGACTCATAAATTTAGTTTCTGTATATACTTTGTTTGTAGGCGTGAGGTAATCATAATTAAAAGGCACCTTGATAATTTTATTTTGTGCAACTTGAAGATCTTTTAAATTAGTTTTCGCTGCATGTCCCCATATTTCGATCAGTTGGTCTAAGTGAGATTTTGCGAGTGAGTTATAAATATTACAGCGAACCTGACGTGGTAAACATCGTCTCATGCCACGAAGCGATCCTAAAAGAGATGATAATTTAGAGCGAATTTTAGTGATGTGAGGTTTCCACGTCAGACCGCTATCCAATATTAAACCGAGATACTTTTCTTCGTATGATTGTTTTAATTTTACACTGTCAATATTTAATTCAATATGACTAATTTTCTTGTTTTTTGCCCTAAAAATTACATAAGAAGTCTTAGACGTATTTACGGTTAGTAAATTAGATTGAAACCATCCATGCACATTATCTAGATCCCTTTGAGACGGTTCTAGGATGTCATTAATGGAATGACCAAAGTAAAATAAGCAAGTGTCATCAGCATACAGAGATACATCACCGTGAAGTTTAAGTTGATTTATATCATTAACGTATATTAGAAACAATAGTGGACCAAGTATTGATCCTTGAGGAACACCGTAAGTTAAGGGCTTTGATGCACTATGTTAATTACCAATTTTTCCATTTGGAAGCGATTGCTTAAGTATGATACGAACATTTTATAGACCTTATCAGTTATACCTATGTCAACTAGCTTGTTTAATAATATAGAGTGACTAACGGTATCAAAGGCTTTTTTAAACTCTATAAATATCCCAAGGCCGATTTTTTTAGCATCGATATTGGTTTTTATTTTAGTAATTAAGTCGATTGTAGCTGAGAGCGTACTGGATTGCTTTCGGAAGCCATACTGACGTGTGAACAAGAAATCAATTTCTACAAGGTAGTCATTAAGTCGTGTATATATAACCTTTTCAAAAATCTTGGAGAGAACTGGCAGAACTGAAATTGGCCGATAGTTACTAGGGTCTGTTTTGATGCCTGTTTTATAGATGGGACTAACTTTAACGATTTTCAAATCATCAGGAAAAGTTCAATTTTCCAAGTGGTTATTAATACAACTAGTAAGACTTAAGAATGTAGTTTTTCAGACATTTGATAGCTTTTGTACTTATATTATCAATGCCGACACTGGAGTTCGAATCCAAATCATCAATGATTAGGGAAATTTCACTTTCAGTACATGGTGAAAAGGTCGATAACACGTAAGCATCATTGGAAGCTTGGTCAAGGGTGTATGTTTTATTGTTATGAAACTGAACTGGTATTTGATTTGCTAAGTGCGAGCCTATATTGGAGAAGAAATTGTTGAAAAGTTCACATACCTCGAAGCCGTCCGTTATTGGCCCAGAATCTGTTAAGAGTTTTGGAGGAGCACGGTTACACTTAATTTTATTTTGAGGTAGTTCGTTTATCAGAGCCCACATTTTCTTAGGATTATTCGCACATTTGGCAAACAAATCATAATAATACTTGTCTTTCGTTCTACTTGTAGTTTAGGTTACTTCATTTCTTATTCTTATAATGTTTTCTTGTAGGTCTTCATTTTTCGGGTTCTTCTTTACTTCTTGCCAGATGTTATTTATTTTATTAATATCATAAATAATGTTCTTGTTGATCCAGTCTTTGCATGGAGTATTTAATATTTTGGTCTTCACAATTGTATTACCTCCAATTGCAGTTTTTATCATTGCCTTAAATATCATATAATCCATTGTTTGAGAGAAATTGTATTTTTCGGCTGACTTGTACATTTTATCATAATCGAGAGCTTCATACTGAGTACGTTGTAGTGTTTTTGGTTTTTGTTTTTCGGTCCCTAGGAACATCTGTACATGATCTGAGAGTGAGGAGTCCATTATAGCTAAGTTAAATTTAATATTCGTTACATTGGTGTGAATGTGGTCAAGGATACTTTTCGTCGTAGATGTTGTACGTGTCGAGTAATTGTCATCAATTCTATTAAGAGTTATGTACCCGGTTTCTCGCAGCATGTCTTTGTATTTATCAGTATTTCCGTCTGGTGATAACAGGTTAAAATTAAAATCACCAAAGACAATTGCTCGTTGCCTTTCTATTAGTTGTTTTTCAAGATCTTCCAAGAAATTACTCAAATTTGTATCGCCTGGTTTGTATACAATGCCTATGTCTAGTGCAAGTCTGTTGATATGTATCCAAAGGTAGTTATTGCCGTTTAAATATGTTTCCTTTGTAACGTGGTTTTTTAAATCATTCCGTATAAAGATAGATACGCCGCCTCCTCTGGCATCAGTTCGGTAATTAAAATAATGGGTGTAGTTTGGTATTTGAAGAGTTATTGCCTCTTGCTCAGATTTTATCCATGTTTCGGCCAAGAGAACAAGATGAATTTTGTCGCCAATTGATTTTAAGACACACTTGAGTTCGTCGAGTTTGCCTGGTTTCACTATGCTGCGGATGTTAGTATAGAAGAAGTTTAACGAGTCTTTATTTAGTTGTAGATCCTCATAGGAGTTTATCAGTTCGTGGTGTATGGCAATATCATCAATCGGTTGAGGATGTTTATTTGCAGCTAATCGTTTTTTGCCGGCGAAGCTGTTTGTACTATAGTCGGGGTACCTTTTATATATTTGATGGTAAGATCCGTATCACCGTTATTGATTCGATCCAGTAGTTTTTGGCGCAACTCTTTAAGATAAGACTGTTGAGCTGGAGTCAGATCAGAAGATACTTTAATTTTGTCTGTATTTATTTTAGTTTTGTTTCGTAATACTAATTTAGGATATTGTGGTGAATCAAAGCATATTTTAATGGGTCTTGGGTTCCCTGCTCTTTGCTTTCCAAGTCTTATTGTAGTTATACAGTCCGGTAGATTACCGACTACGGGTCGCATAATTTCTAGGACTGTATTTTTGTCATGTGTCTGTCTCACTTCTTGTGTTTCGTGGGTGGATTCTGTGATACCGTAAATAATCAGGTTATATACAACTAGAATTAAAGTAAAAGTTTTATATAGTTGCAAATGAACGCCGTATTGGACCTCGTTATATGATATAACTAGCGACCCGCCCTCTCTGCACTTCGGTTTATGCGACTTCTTGTAACACGCGTATATAATCAACATTTCTTATATATATTAATCTTCCTCTTAAATCAGTCTATTTATTGATTTAAATACTTAACTACTAATACTGAAAAAGAACCGAATCGTACCCGAAACAGACGCATGCTTGCTCGTCGGGAACTCGATGTATGAATTGTCAGGATCGTAGCAGGTGGAAAGAAGTGGTCTCTGCCTACCTCTCTAGGAAACAGGAGTGATTGAATGTATGTATGTACAGTCACAACATGGGATTGTTGACCACTGTACGTTTTTTGGCCGTGTAATACAAATCGGGTTTAGTCGGTTATACTCGTATATCCAAACAAGGAAAGTCGCAGGAAAGTTTTTCACCTTTGTCATCGTGTTGGACAGGGAAGAAGTGCCGTTTCTGAAAACAAGATATGGTATTTGATTATTTGACAAAATCATAGTCAGAGTTGTTTTTGTAAGTTAGAATATTAATGGCAATTCCAACTGTGAAGTATTTATTTAACTTGTCTGTAGCCGCTAGCAGATTATCGGATAATCTATAATAAATACTTTTTAAAATCAAAGGTTAACTTACTAGCTTGCTTGTCATGTTGAACTTGAGCCAACTGAAAAGTCCATGCATGACAGTATCAAAGATGACAACTACCGTTCGTGGAAAAATAGATACCTTAGCTGGTCTGTCAAGAGGCGCGGTTGACACACGTGATAATTTGGTGAAATTTTAAAAAAATCGCCTTTTAAAGGCATTTTGTCTGTTTAGGTTTCATAATTTGTAGCTAGTTGTTGTAATAGTTGTATATATACTTGTAGATTATTGGTAAATGTAGATAGTTATTTTAAGCAGTAACGGTGTAGCGGGTCGCTCATTGCTTCAATATGGAAGCATTGAGCGGCCATGCTTCACAGGGGAATCCGGATAATTCCGGATTCGTGGATGAAGGTGATTCTCCACCCGTACTGCAACTAACTCAACTCAGGACTCTATATGCGATACTAGTCAAAATTCACGCAAAAGTCGTAATGAGGATATGCCATCAGATCCTAGTATTAAAAAAGTTACGTTGACGTCGGACCCACCTTCTTCCTCTATGCAGACAGTCTATACTGGTCCTGACTTAGCGGAGGAAAATAGACGTTATACACCGAATTGTCGCGCTCCGTTCATTGTCCATGTCTCCCGTGTAGAGCCGGATTTAGCCGCGGGGCTCTCTATTCGTCCAATTAAATTCGGACAATTTATTTACAAATTGGACTTTTCAAAAAACATCGTGAAGGATGGCATTAAGAGTGTTGGTCGCAATCGCATTTCTGTTGAATTTAAATCGGCGTGAACAGCGAATGCGTTTTTTGAATTCGACTTAGGAATTACACAAGTACAAGGCGATTATTCCGATTTTTAATGTGACCCGCATGGGTCTTATTCGTGGCGTTCCAACAGAGTGGTCTATGGATCAGCTGGTGGAGTCCCTTTCGTTACCGGACAACTGTGGGAAGGTTCTGAAGGCGCGTAGGTTAAACCGAAAAATATATGAAGAGGTAGGTTCGCCAAAATGGATCCCCACCCAATCTGTTATACTTTCTTTTAGAGGACAAAACTTGCCGACCCACGTAGTTACTACTGCTCAATTGTTGTAGAATCGTACCAGTTACCAACTATTCAGTGTAGATCCTGCTGCAGATACGGCCACATTGCTACGCAGTGTAGGTCTAAACCCCGATGCTACAAATGCGCTCAGGAGCATTCTGGTGCATCATGTGTTGTTGAAACCAGTAAGGCCTGTTGTGTATTTTGCTCTGGCCCTCATTGCGCCACGGACCCAAGTTGCCCGGAAAATACAAGGCAAAAAAAAAACAAATTATCCATGTCACAGGAAAATGTTTCGTATGCGGAGGCTTCTTCTCGGTTTAGTTCGGGAAGGCTGTATTCGGAGGTTGCTAGTTCCAGTCCTTCTCCTCTACAAACTGTCTCTCAAACTTCATCAGCATCGCTCGCTAGAGTAAGTCATAAAAAAACAGTATTTATGAGTCTAAAGCCGAGAGTTACTTTGTCACCCAGTTATGACATTCAAGCAAATAATGACATTATTTCTTGCCCTCTGTCTACATCTCCAATTAGTTGCGCCCTTGGTCAGGCTACCCAAGAATCTCTTTCCCCGAATGATAATCTCCTGGACCTCATATTGTCCATGTTATTGAATATCTTGTCTAAATATAATGATTGTTTACCGCCCAACGTTGCCGAAAAATTGTCACAAATTTCCATCTTATCTCACAATGGCAGTAAATCTTCTTCAGTGGAATGATAATAGTATCAGGCGGAGAAAAGCAGATCTTATTCATTTAATTAATAGATACAGTCCAGCTGTAGTGGCAGTGTCGGAGACGTGGTTAGTTCCTGGGTCTCGATTCCAAATCCAGGGATTTTCTTGTCTTCGGAATGACCGGAATGATGGTTATGGTGGTGCTGCTCTATTGATTAAACGTTGTTTTCTGTATTCTCAAATCCCTCTTCCTCCCTGTGGGGATGAAATTAATGCCTTTGCCGTTTCACTATTTGGTATTTCTTTCCTATCACTGTATATAGCCCATCACTCTTCACTAATTTCTGTTTTGCATGACTTAATTCTGTCCTTCCTTCTCCGTTAATTATTCTAGGTGATTTCAACGCTCATCACCCGTCTTGGGGCTCGTCAACGAGAGATTCTTTTGGTACTTCTTTTGCTTGACGTTTTTGATGACTTGAATATATGTCTGCTGAATAATGGTTCTCCTTCTCGTAGAGTTTCTCCGACCCAAGACCCTAGAAGTGCAGTTGATCTTTCTTGCTGTTCTTCTAATCTTGCTTCATCTTTGTCTTCGGAAAATTCTATCCCGCTCCTTTGGTAGCGATCATTTCCCTATCTAAACGTGTTATTCCTTTAAAATCTCTCAGCCCTTTACTAAAATATAAACTGCACAAAGTCGATTGGGACCGATTCCGGTCCTTATACTCAACGCCGTATATAGATTCCAAAAAAGTTCCAAAGATGGCCGAACGTCACTGTCACAAGTGTCATTGTCATTGTGACGTTCCAGATGTAACCAACTCATGCACATTTATAAAAATAGGTAGTCAAATAATATTTTGTTGTTATTTAAGTGTCAAGTTTTTGATGTTTTCTATATACCTTTATACAAAACACTACCCCCTAATACTTAATTACGTACCCAAATACTAACTTTTCCTAGCGATTTCGTTTGCGTTTATTAGGTTACACACAATATGTCGAGAAATACCAGACATGTAAATCCTTTGGGAATGACTTTAGGGATAAAAGTATTGTATACAATGTGTGTTGCATATGAATGCCGAGGTTTTGAACTATCCATGTGCCAAAATTTATCACAATCAATTGAGCCATTTTTACGAGTTTGACAAACATACAAACTATTTTTTCACACTGCGACTAAGGAGTTACGAACTATGTATTAGTAATAAAATGAAAATAATGGTGATATGAATATTTATTTTAATCTTCAATTTCTGAACAATCTAGTTCATCCACATCCATATTAATAACAAAAGGTTCGACCACATCATCAATTAATCCATCTAACTGCATCATTCTGTCTTCTATTTTAATCACATGATCAATACAGGATCTCCAACGCTCTGGTGACACCTTCTGCAGACCTTCTTCAAATAATTGTTTGACTTCTGCCATTTTAAATGATTTATTATTTGTTGCTACGTGTTTTTTCACCTGTGCCCACACCAACTCAATCGGATTTAACTCGCAGTGGTAAGGGGGGAGTCTTAGTATCGTTATATTTTGAGCAGCTGCCATTTCATCAACAACCCGTTTTTCATATTTTGGCTTTTCATTGTTTACCAACTCCAACAACTCTGTTCTTACCATACTCTCATCACACTCAATGCCCTTTCCTTGTAACCACTCAATAATTTGGCCTTTCCTCCATTTACTTGTGGGCCCAATTTCCAACTTTCTCGAGTGGTACGGAGCATTGTCCATAATAACCACGGAGTTTGGCTTCAGCTTCGGCAGAATGCTTGCTAGCCACTCCTCAAAATGTTTTGAGTTCATCTCATTATGATAATCATCACTTTTTTTTTGACTCAAATGACAACAAGCCACCCTCCACAAAGCCTTCGTCGCTGCCAATATGGCTGATAATAAGTCTTCTCCCCTTTCCTGAGGGAGCACGTAGTCCCGTTGTTAGTTCTTCTAAAAAGGCTTGCCGGGATGATAAAACCTGAGGATCTTGCCAAACCTTGCTCATTGTGTGACCTGTAATGGAAATATGATAACTTTACAGTTACATACAATCACTGATCACTATCACTAATACATATAATAAAATTAACACAACATTTACATTAGGTAGATACATAATAAAAAAATGATTTTATACATTTAAAAAGTTGTCAATGGCCTTAATACATTTTTCAAGTTAATTTCTCAAGTCTCAATTAACTAAACTCGCAATAATTTCATTTCATACAAATATAAATGATAACTGACTGTGATTAATTATTTAATAGGTATATTGATTTGGGTGAAAACTTTTGACTAGCCAAAACCGGCAGGCAAGCCTGATACAGCAGAGCAGCGGTTATCACAATATATTATAAATATGCGTCTATACAATTACCTTCATTAAGCCAGGTCTCGTCTTGGTAATACAGGGTTCTTCCTTCTCTACGGTATTGTTAATTTTCATGAGATATCTTTTTCTCCACATTATAATGTCTGCTCGGTCGATGAGGCAGCTCTGGCGTTTCCGACTGGCATATTTAAAATTTAGATGCTTGAGCACCCGCCGCAGCGTAGTTGCTGACAAATTTGGCAGACCCTCATCACCATTCACAACGTGTAAAACCTGCAAACATATGCATAATGTTACATTAGCATTGTTCACGCAAAAACATACTGAAATGAGTAATATCTGTTAATATATGTATTGTAAGATAAATTGCTCTCCTTTTCAACTGTTGGTAGCTCATTGCGATGAAAAATTTGATGAACAGTTCGTCTAATCGCAGCGTAGGTAAAATCATCAAGTTTGTCAATTACTGTCAATTTGCGGCCGGGTTTTATGGGAGGACTGAACTTTTCACTCGTTTTATTCTCTTTTAGAATATTTCTCACTGTTTTGTCACATATGCCCAATTGTTGAATACGAAAAGTAAAGTTTTTGAAGTGGCGCGATCTACTTGACCGTCTTGAGTTTCGAACTCTACGTTGTTTCCTATTGTATTTCATGACCACAAAATCCCTTGTCGAACTTAATGCAAGTGTAACACAAAGTAGCTCATCGGAATACCGACTTTGTTTAGATTAGAATTTTAACTTGTAAGTCCTTATTTTAATTAGGTATTTTGTGCTGTACTTGCTTTCACACTATAAGAGTCAATTGCTTCGTTCGAAACAAACTCAAGTTAATCGCGCTGCTTTAAAAAGAAAAAAAACAGTTTATGGAAGAGCAGTTTTTGGCGTATCGTGACGATCAACCTGACTGACTGATTCTGTTTAACAATAGGGCCAAGCAATAGAAACTCGTGTTCAGGGCCTCTGTTCTACTGTGTAAACACCATATTGTTAACGTTTTGATAGCTATTTACTTGACTGTAATGGCTGCCGCGAATAGAGGCCCAGTTTTATAATTATTTTTACGCTCACTTCGTGATATTTTGAGACGCTATCTTCACAACTCGCCTAGCGCCTTCTGTCTACTTACTATTTGCAATTCGTGCATAATTTTATTATTTAAGCCGATTTGTTGCAATATTTCGCCTAAGGGGCACGATTGTACTAATGACCAACATTTATCCTCGGGCCATGTTTTCTGGGTATGTTTATAACAGTTCATTACCATAATTTTCTCACTGACACCCATATCGTCGGTGAAACTGCAAAACCGCGTAAGTGACATTTTAAATAAGGAGCAAAATGCACCTTTTTAATAAGATCGTAAGGTTTATTTTGCTCTATCATAAATTTGTTACTTACGCGGTTTTGCAGTATCACCGACGATATGACTTCTAGGACGCTTCCTTGGTGGAGAAGGAGGAAGATTCTCGTCCCTGTGAGAGGGACCGGGTACCGGGTCCATGTTACTTGCGTAAACGCAAAACCCACGAACAAAACACAATAACAAAAACTTAACAGAAAACTTAACAGGAAACAAAAACACAACAACGAAAATCACCACGAACATAGAGAGCATTCGATCAATCCAAACGTCAGATGCCGAATGAAGAGACAATTGGAGATGTTATGGTGGTCCTGTGGCCCCATAAAGCTTGCCATACGTGATTTGTTGTCAATATTTTTATGTGCATTACAAAAATATTTATGAATAGTATAAACGCAAATTATAAGATGTATCCAAATGTTGTTAAACCCTGAAGTGTTACCACTGTAATATGAGCTTTACTTCTATAAAACAGTTTCAACTAAATATCTTTGGTGAAATTAATATTTACATTAAATTATTTATTTATGGGGTTGCATTTAATTTTAACTTTACAATTATATATAAATAAATAACATATGTACATTATTTAGAAAAGTTAAAACTTTATCGATGGAAGACTTTTTCATTTTATTGGCAACACATGAGTAGTTATTTTGGAATCTAAATACGGCGTTGAGTTTAGTTGATGAAAGGCTTCGACATGTCGACCCAGTGTTAACTGAAAAATCTTCTCCCACTTTATTCTCTATTTCTTTCTTCACTTTTATCTTCGGCAGACGATTGTTTTCCCTTGAAAAATTCTGCTTAATGTGTAGTTTCTTCTCCGCCATGGTGGGACGCTGATTGTACGGCGATGGTCCGTGAGCGTATTGCCTCAGCAGATGCGTATTCTTCAAATATGACAACGGAAAACTTTTTTCTTTTTAAAAAGGTTAACGCTCGTACGAAACGGTTACTATCAAAGAAAAAAAAAGAAGGTTGGAAAAACTTCTGCGAATCTCTTCCTCCAAGGTCTCCTAGTTTTGTTGTTTGGCAAGGTTTAAGGAGATTCCGTGGGTCTCATGCAGCACTTCCACCTCAAACGATCCGTCGCAGTGATGGGATGGCTTTTGTGACAAGCTAGCCCCTCCATTTGTTCCTTATAATATAAGGATAATATTCCGTTCCTAACGTTGACTTCTCCTGCGATCTCGAATGCGATGTACCTTGATTTTTCAATTTCGGAGTTTGAGTGCATGCTAATTGGCCTTCGGGATTCTGCCCCAGGTGAAGATGGCATTCCTTATTCTTTTATGAAAAATTTATCGTCTAAAACATTTTTTTTGAGTCTATTGAACAATTTTTTTTCTACTGGAATAATTCCAGAATCTTGGAAGAGGCAACTGGTTTTACCCTTACTAAAGCCTGGAAAGAATTGTTCTGATCCCTCTAGTTATAGATCTATAGCTCTGTCCTCAGTTCTCTGCAAGCTGCTAGAACATTTAATTAAAAATGGGCTGGAATGGTTGATGGAAAGCAAAGGTACCTTGGCTTCATCCCAATATGGTTTTCGTAAGGGTAAAGGCACTATAGATAGTCTTGGCATTTTATGTACTGACATACGTTTGGCTTTTTCGAGAAATGAGTTTTTGGTTGGTGTTTTTCTAGATATTTCTGCTGCATATGACAGTGTTCTTCTCCCTGTCCTTGTGCAGAAAATGATCCACCTGGGTATTCCGGCGAAAATGATGAATCAGTTGATTCTTTTTGCAGTATACTACAGTACGCTGATGCAATTGCTCTATATGTCCCGTCCACTTCTTGTGTCATGTTCATCTTGTGCCATTCAGTGGCTTGTTCGCGTCTAAATTCCGCTTTGGATTATTTATCTCTCTGGCGTAGAAATAAAGATAGCTGGTCAGTCTATCCCGGTTTTTGATAAAGTTAAATTTTTGAGTGTGTTTCTTGACTCAAAATTGACGGGCGTAGCTCATCTGTCTTACGTAGCTGATAAATGTGAAAAGGGTGTCAATGTTTTGCGTGCTCTCGCTGGGCTTTGGTGGGGGTCTCATCCTTACACTTTGAAACTTGTTTATAATGCTATTGTTCGTAGTCATTTCGACTACGCGTCGTTTCTACTGGAACCCTGCAATAAAAAGGCATTATCTCTACTTGACAAAATCCAAAGTAAGTGTTTACGTATTATTTGTGGGGCTATGAAATCCACTCCCATCAACGCTCTTCAAGTAGAGTGTGTGGATCCTCCCCTTTTCCTTCGAAGACAATACCTTTGCGACCGGTTTTTCTTTAAAATTTCGCAATCTTCCTCTCATCCCTTGCTTTTAAAATTACAAAGTCTTTCAGATATTGTGTTTACTTCACGGTATTGGTCTCATAAAGTAATTCCTCCCATATTAAAAAGTTTCAAAAAAGTTAAAGACTTGGCATGCCCTTTATGGCAGTTCCCTTTGAACCCTTTGTTTCTGATTGACTTTGAAGTTCTGGTGTTTAATCCACAAATTATTAATTTTGGTATCGACAAAAACTCTGGTTCTGGTGATAGGTGCTTTAATAGACAGATAGCACAGAGGTGGCAGGACTGGTTATGTTTGTTCTCCGATGCCTCGAAACTATCTGAAGATGGTTGTGTCGGTGCTGCTGTCTGGATTCCAAAGTTTAGCATAATTTTGAACTACAAATTACCCCCCTTTTCATCGGTTTTCACTGGTGAGGCTATTGCTGTTTTAGAGGCCATATTATATGTAGAATTCTCTAGAACTCTTTAAATAATTAAATAATTTACTCTGATTCCCTCAGCTGCTTGCAAGCTATCTCTTCAAATTTGTTTAGACAGTCATCAACATCCCCTGTTTTTTATAAAATCAAGGAAGCTCTTTATGCGTGTTTTAATAAAAATATAAATGTAGTTTTGGCATGGATCCCAAGCCATTCCGGTATTGCTGGTAACGAAATGGCTGACTCGTGTGCGAAGGGGGCTACTCACTCTCAGTCTGGTACTCTCCTACATTACAAAAAATATTCTTTTGACTTAGTTTCCATGGCTAAGCCCTCGCTAGCAAAGTCTTGGAATGACATCTGGTCCTCTTCCAGTATTCAGAAAGGTCGTCATTATGCGTCTATCCAACCAAATATTCCAATTAAGCTTGGTTTTTCCGTTACCGTCATGCTGATAGATTTGTGACCACCACCCTTTGTCGCCTTCGCTTTGGTCATGCTTGTACCCCAGTCCACTTAGCTAAGATCAGGATTAAGGATAGCTCTCTCTGTGAGTGCGGTTTGGACGAAGGCTCTCCTGATCATATTTTCTTTTCGTGCCCTAAGTTATCATGCTCACTTTACGACTTAATCCCTTTGGAATTTCCTCGTCCTGTAAATATGAATAACTTTTTAACTCTTGTAAATAGTCCTCTCATTAAACATTTAGTTAGTTTCATTCATAAACATAGAATTAAGTTGTAAACATGTAAATATTTGTTTTGTTTTTAAGTATATGAAACCGAAACAATCTTTGTATTTTATTCCCCTTTTCAAAATTGATCTATATTTCCGTTAAAACGTGTGCCTTCCTTAAACCTGACATTGGCGAAATCATAGTGGCAACACAAATGATATATGCCACAAAACAAAAATCTCTCTCTAGATATACTTACTATATATACAGGGTCTTCCATTAAGAATCAGTGATCTTTATAATTAAATAAAACAATGATTTTAGTAATTACGTTAATAATTTTTATTTATATGAATATACATGGTTTGCCATTACTTATGGAATAATATCTCACTCAAATGACGTCCGCGGTGTTTGATTATGCTTTGTAAACGAATGATCCAATTTTGCATTACTTTTGCACACATTTCGGGCTCTATCTCTCGAATAACTCGAGTAATGTTTTCCTTAAGTGCAGTAGTTGTGCGTGGCCTGTTTGCGTAGACTAATGATTTAACATAGCCCCACAAAAAATAATCTAATGGCGTTAAATCACAAGATCTTGGTGGCCACTCGATGTCTCCAAATCTGCTGATTACACGTCCATTGAAATGCTCCTTCAATATATCCATGGTCAATCGAGCTGTATGACATGTGGCACCGTCTTGTTGGAACCACATGTTCGTAAGATTGATACCGTCCAACTGAGACCAAAAAAAATCCCGAATCATAGCACGATACCGGTCGCCATTGACTGTTACCGCATCACCCACTTCGTTTTGAAAGAAATACGGGCCAATGATACCGTTAAACGAAAATCCGCACCAGACAGTTACTTTTTCACAGTGTAAAGGACGCTGTTGGATTTCTTGAGGGTTTCCATCTGCCCAAATCCTGCAATTTTGCTTGTTAACAAAGCCATTCAGCCAAAAATGAGCCTCGTCACTAAAGATTATTTTCTTGGCAAAATCAGGATCAACTTCCAGTTGTTGTAATGCCCAGCTAGCGAATCGTCGTCGAATTGAATGATCCGTAGGTTTAAGTTCTTTGGTTAATTGAATTTTGTACGGGTATAAACCCAAGTATTTGCGTAAAATTCGCCAAGTTGAAGTTACTGAAAGTCCCAACTCTTGGGCTCGTCTTGAAATGGACTTGTCCGGCATTTCCCTCACATGCTCAGCTACCATTTTAATATTTTCCAAATTTCTAATGTTACGGTAACGCACGACAGTTGTAAGATTTTTAACAGCACCGGTGGTTTCAAATTTGCTGACAATTCGACGAATAGTGTCTTCTGAAGGGCGACGATGCCGACCATAAATTTGTCGCAACGCACGAAACGTTTTTCTAATCGAACTGTCGCTTTGATAATACAGTTTTATTATTTCTAAACGCTGGTTATCTGTATACCGCTCCATAATTAAATGGCATATATTGACGTTTATTTTTTTCACAAAATGGCGGCAAGAAAATGTAAAGTTTTTTTTTTAATTAATAGTCAAAGACACTTACTCTTACTGAAAGACCCTTTACTTATATCTCATTTTCCACGAACGATTGTTGTTCAAATCGGGTCACGTGGCTACTAGTCCTCTTGAAGATCGTAGAACGGTCACTGCCGATTGGTACGCCACTGTTTGCTGGCCGAGTATCTTTGCTGAACTCCGAAAAAGAATCCCAGTCGCCGCGTTATCCTTCACCACGACATTGCCAGCCCTCACACCGCTCGGAAAATAACTGAGTGTCTGGACGGTGAAAAAGTCGAATTACTGGACCATCCTCCATACAGCCCCGACTTAAGCCCCAATGACGTTTTCACATTCCCCAAAATTAAGGATAAGTTGCGTGGTCAGCGGTTTCAAACGCCGGAAGCAGCAGTGGAGGCTTTCAAAATGGCCATCATGTCGACCCCTATTTCAGACTTTAAGTACTTTAACGACTGGTTTAAACGCATGGAAAATTGCATAAAATATAAAAGAGAATACTTTGAAAAACAATAAAAAATACTTTTATTCTATTTAACTGCATATTTTTTCTATTCCCGAAACTTTCAACACCCCTCGACCCTCGACCCTTGACTCTCGTATTAGTCTTTACAAAAGGGTGGCTATGGTCACGTGTCAATAACGAAAAGCGGCGGGATTCGTGTAACACGTCCAAACTAGTGGCTCAACTATACCGTGTTGTGACTGTACGTATATAAATCCGTTGCGGAGTGTGAAAGATCCAAGCGTACCTACCTACAGAGGGACAGACGGCGGGAAGCGACTGTGTCTTATGCCATGTAAACAGTATGATGGTAAACTACAGTTCCTAGTCATTGTTCAGTCTCGCTAATCTCGTTTAATATTGAGCTGTTAAGAAATTCGAGATTGGTTCTATTTTAATGAAACTCATTTTTTTATTGTAATAACTTATGAAGAAATCATCCGAAATTTTATTCGTAGGTACCTACTCGTTAGTATTCATATATTATTGATACGGTGGATTTAATTTTGTGATTATACAAATGAAAAAATAAACTGTAGATTTAATAAGTGAGCAAATGAAAGTCAAGCAGTGGTTCAAATATATCGAATTACTTATACACCTTTTTAGAGTTTTACGTAGCTGGTGACGCCGGTGTCATGTCTTTCATCCGCTCGCGCGAGTAGGAGAGCTGTTCAGCTTTCCTGAGTATGTGTTTGAGGCACCGCGGAAGTTTGTGCAGTACTTCTCTAAAGATATTCAAATACAAAGAAGCTGACCTGGCTAAAGGGTATTGGGGCTAAACCGAGTTACGATTTTTAAAGTAGTTTTTAATGCCACGGTAAAATTTCAACGTCAAATACATTTCTTTGTTTTTAAAACTTTGCGCCATCATATAATAAATTGGTAAGAAGGTAATGTATTGTGAAAATAGCTTTGTGTAGTGGATAAGCTCAGCTCAAAAATCAAGACTGCAAATTTCCACGGTGCCACGGACTATAGGTTTTTGTACTGTGTATGTAGGTTATTTAACACAGGCCAGTCGCCTCTTGATGTATGTGTATGTTTTCCACGTAGTTTTAAGTAATTCGTTGTTTGTTATAAAACATTTATTTAAACTATTGTCGCGAGAGTGTGGTAGTGCACACACGCACAAACATACCGCATGACACGTGCTCGTCGGTGCCAGAACTGTATAATGATATTCTAAATGTACATACATTAGGATAAGTAAAGTTAGCTGACAATAATAATAGGGTTAATGATATTTATACAATGTGTAAATTCCATACGGGCGAAAATTATAAATACCTTTAATATGCATCTTAATTAACATAAAAACATGCTTATCCTTAACAAAAGTTGTTTTTATTTTTTTTGTACTAATTAATTATCACAAATTGCTCAATTAACTTCTGAGTACCTGGATGGCCGAGCTTTGCTCGGTTTTTTATTTTGGTAAGTTTTCTAAAAAAATAAGCCTAGCTAGATCGAATAACGCCCCCGAAACTCCCTGCGTACTAAATTTCATGGAAATGCTGAAGCCGTTTCCGAGATTCAAATTGTACAAGAATTGCTCGATTAAAGGGATTAGATTAACTTAGACGTACAGCCAATTTCACCATACGATATAAATTTAATCAATGTTAATCGACTGTTAGTAAAGTTCATTTTGACAGCTGTTAACGCTCTCATCGTATGTGAAGTGGTTAACATCGTCTGGTGAAATTTCATTTCAGGTTCAACGAGGCTTGTGCTGAAGTTTTCATCTCCATTTGTTTACGATTTACGGAGTGTCGGTCGGTTGGTTTGAATTAGAAGTAATGCAAGAATCATTTATTTATTTCTTAATAAAGTTAAAAACATAACTTACTCATAAACGAGTTAATGTAATGATATTGTCTAGGATGTTCCAACCCATCTGTGCGCGGTGTAAAGGACGGAAACCTTTACTGTCAAATCACTAGCGTACTTATGGTTCGTCTGAAGCCGACATAATTACAGCACTGTTCTTATTATGCAAATCTAAAAACTATCAACAAAACCATTAATTGTATAATCATAGTGGGTGACGGTCCCTGGTTATGACATTAAGTATACAAAATGTAAATATTTGACATTATGAAAACTATTTTCGTTGTATCCCGTAATTTTGTTATTAGTTATTGTTGTAAGATGCAAAACTTGAAAAAATAGATCATTAACAAACTTCAACCGTGTTATATTTTCTACAGTATCCCTTTTTACTAGTCTCGGTTTTCTGTATCGAGTTACTTGTCCTGTTTGCTGTATGCAAACTGTTTTGATAATAAAATAGTACAGTCAAGTGCAAAAATATGTATCGAAAGAATCCTCTCATAAATATGTTACAAAGTTCTTATTACGCTGGAATAAGGGGCCTTAGGACATATTTTTGAGATGTAGCGTTCTCTTATATTTTTACACTTGACTGTACCAAATACAAGTTCTAAGTCTACCTATCCTACCTAGTACACCTATGATCATATGGTATCAAGACTGATTATGAAATTGTTATGACTGTCATGTTAATTTCAGGGCGAGGTAGATTAATACTACATAAAACTACAAAATAATGGTACGTAGCATGTGTACAGTCAACGTCAAAAGTAAGTGATCAAAATTAACATTTCAAAACATGTTCAAGCATGACGCCCCAGATAAAACAGATTATAACAAAGTGTCAATTTTAACTGAATATTTAATTAGTCAAAAGAAAATGATCATAAAAGATGCCATAACTGTCTCTTTACAGAACATTTCAAAAAATAATAATTATTTATTTTACCTAAGTGTCAAGACTGTCAAGTGTCCAACAAGATAAAGTCAAAATTACAAAATCTCGAAATGAAAACTAGGGTAATCACGGCAGTAAAAAAGGATTTATTCTAAATGTTGCAAAAAAAAACAAAGCGAAGTAGTAGGAACTTATTTCAACCCTTGACGGAAGTGAGAGGTGTTATAGTTGTTTCGCGTGTTTGTCTTACGAGTATAACCGACATTAACCGAACGTCTGACTAGTATTCCGAAGTGGTCTTGAGAAGACATGAAGGCCCAAACATTCATATTCACTTACATGTGATACTTTGGTAGTATTACTGACTATTGCTATTTTTGAAAATCAGTTTAATTTGGAACACTCAGTAATGACTTTAACTGTTTGAATGGCATGTCACTTACTTATGACACATTACGAGCTAATTTACTTATGCTAAACTACAATAATCAGAGACATCTGTCTTAATTTATTGTATATACTATTTTGAGACCCTATTTCATCAGTTTCTTTTGCTGTTGACTGTACGTATGCAACACTTTTAAATAAATGTTATAACACCAGTGCCATGAAAAAGGGTCAATTATGTGTGATATAATAATAATAAATAAATATGGGCAGGACCTGGACGGTAACATAAGTAAGTAAATGCATGAAAGCAAGAATATGATCGCTGAGGTTCGGTAGGCGCCGTTCATTTTGAAACGGATAATAACTGAATAGAAAACATTTTTATCAAGGGAAGTGTTAATATTTTCTACGATTTAAGCCCCAATAACACTAGTTTGGATATCGATATACGGCAGATCTGAACAAAAGTGTGCATTACCTAAACACTGCAGGGCAATCGATTAATTATGTTAAGTTTATTGGAGTTCGCAATTCCTTCTTTATATGATTTGTAGAGCTATAATATAATATATGTTTGGTTAAAATATTTGCCTGTGTGACATTTACACGCTGTATTGATTCGTGTTTAAACGGATCACGACCGGCGCGTTCGGACTGCCGCCCGGTTGTTCAAGTGAATAATGGGAGCGCCCGAAACAATTAAAGTAGTGCCTTTATAAATAATGTGAGCGTGGGTTTCAGTGCTACGTATATCTTTTGCTGAACCCTTCATTAGCAGTTAATTTGGATTTTGAAAAATGGAATGGTGGTAGGGTTCTGAAAGGATCCCACTTAGTGTTCCCGAGGACTAAGGCTTTTAGCCCTAAATTTAAGCCTATTGGTTCTCTTTTAGGGCTAACCTAATAAAGCAGGGCTTTAAAAGACTTGTCATTTTAAAAAGCCTATGGGCTTATAAAAGCCTTTAGGCCTTTTTTGTGATGGAGTCTTTTTTTCCAAGTAATAGGCTTATGTAAAGGCTAAAGCTTTTTTGGAGACTTAGCCTAAGAAAGTCATTATTGCCATCATCCATCAAATAATTAAAAAATAAACAACATCAAACATGTATTTTACATTGCATTTATTTAAATAATAAAATAATGTTTATACCATTCTCCCTAAAAACAATCATATTTTTAGGGTTCCGTAACTCAAAAGGAAAAAACGGAACCCTTATAAGATCACTTTGTTGTCCGTCTGTCTGTCTGTTTGTCTGTCAGTCTGTCAAGACCCTTTATCTCCGGAACGTGTGAAGGTATCGAGTTGAAATTAAAACCATATACTCCGGTTTACAGCCCCTTGAAGCTGTAAAAAAAATCAAACTTCTACATCAACGTAAAAAAAAGATAAGGGTATGTCCCGTTGACCTAGAACTATTAAATTTGGAAAGTAATCCCGTCTTTTACTACAAATATAACAAAAAAAAATCTTGTCCTGAAAAAAAAACTATAGGTAAGTAATAATCCTTTTGGACCAAAAGCTGGGTAAGGTGGTTTTACCAACAGAATACCTAAGCTATAAAGGTCACTATCAGAATCAGAACTGCCGGTGAATGGTGGACTTGTCTGATTTTAATCATATTTTTCAAGGAACACAATATGAAGGCGGAAGTCAAGAAGAAAAAGAATTTTATGGAGGTCGTGAACAAATGTCACAAGAATTCATGAAAATGTTGACAGAATTGGACGATGAATACACAGAAAGGCTGTGGGTACAGGTGCAATCCACCATGTCCCTGTATAGAGCATTAATGGAAATTAAAAAATAATTATTATTCCGTAATTCGTATTTTTTTTGTATATCTTAATAGTTCCATAATTAATAAAAACGTTACAATTTAAGGTAATTAAAAAGTTTAATTACTAGAGTACATACATACATACATACCTTCACGCCTTCGTTCCCAGAGGGGTAAGCAGAGCTACAGAATTACCAACAACTCTAAAAACTTGTTGACAACTCTGTAACCACAATTTGCACAATCAGGCTAAGATGTTTAACAGTGTATATTAGTGACAGGTAGCAAGCCCATCGCCTAACAGTACTACAAGCCTTTATTCCCTTAGTCGCCTCTTACGACTTCCACGGGAAGACATGGAGTGGCACAATTCTAAGCCGGCAACCACACGGCAAACTTACTAGAGTTAACTTGATAATCTCGAAAAGAAGCTTAGCCTTGAGGACTAAGAGATTCATAGCCTTCATAGCCATTTCAGAGGGTTAAGCGTTACTGTTGTCAGACTAGCCTTAAAATAGCTTAGGCCTTAGCAAGACCTTTTCGACCTCCAACCGGTAGTCGTAAATAGGCCTAGCCTAAAGGACTAAAAGTCTTTATAGGCTTTTAGCCTTTCAAGCCCCTTAATTAAGAGTCTAGGCTCCAAAAAAAGGCTAAAAGCCTATAGTCTTCGGGAACACTAATCCCACTTAATACTATCTTACTATCTGCTAAACACATACCTACCCACGCGGCGCTCGAGACTCTGTTTTTATGCTATACGTTTCGGTAAATTAATTTATATTGACCATTAGGTAAATTATTATTCTTGAGGGTCGAAACATGAAAATATGCACGATGGCGGCTTTTGTTTTAAAAGCGAAGTCGCATAGAAAAGAACATGGCCAGGTTTATAGTTACCCGAATGGAGAAAGGAAACTCAGGGGAAGTGTATCTGTGATCCCACCGTGACCTTCTTGTGCTCCTTGTGTTTGCACGGAGCGCGTGTGTTATTTGTTGCGCGCTTACAGATTAATCATAAAGCTCTTTTACTCTTTAGCTGTGCAATTAAAAATAAAGTTTATTCATTAAGTAGTAAGAACGGGCACTTTAACACGTCAAAAATCTACAATTGCGCGTTTTCACACTACTGCGTTATTTTATATTTAAGTATTTAAGGTTGCGGAAATTGACATCATAAATAATTATATTTTTTGTAATTAAGAATGAAATTTTGTTTTATTTGTAGCTTGGAGCTGTTTTTGCCCTAATAAAGCACACAATGACATTATTCCTTCATTGTATCGTTCGGTCTTGCTTGCGGTATGCCGTGACGTGACTCGTAAAACATTGCAATAAACGGCCCAAACTAGAATTCCTTGGGTACTTCAGGTATCTTAGGTAAGCATGATAAAAACGCATAAAATGTAATAATATCCCATAAATATAATTAATTAAATAAAAATTAAATTAATTGTAGGTCATTTTGGGAGAACGATTATTATTTGTATGGACATACCTACTAAGTAAGTATGTCTATTTAAACTTATGCATCCGGTGCACTCAGGTTAATTTGGTTTGGGTCTTTTACTGCAATGTTTCCATCTATATTGTTCTAATTGCACTACATTACTTCTATTTACATTGATGATAACTAGATACGTGCGAACGTATTGGGATAGGTGCGAAATTTAACCGAAATTGGGTCACATGGAAGAAAATAAGGTATAACTAAATTGTTCGACGGTTTGATGAAGAGTTTTTTTTTTCAGTACAAAGTGTCAAAGTTGTGGAACGAAAAACGAGAAATTGTTTAGTGGCTTAGTTAAGTATGGGTTTATTTTGAAAGCGTTAATATTTTGGAATTATGGTGTAATTCAATACATTTTTACGTTATTGAGAATTGGATAGCAAGGTGTAGAATCACGAATAATAGCTATTGTCAGCCAAGAGAGGCAAACGTGTAGGTAGCCTTATTTGCCAGTATCATTAAAATCTTGATATATCATGAACTAATTAACAGGTTGAAAAGTTTAAATTCCTGTAATATGTTAAACATACATATTTTTTCTTACAATACGGGATGTTTTATGTTAATCTAAAAGTTGTGACTTTTTCTAGTTGTTTTTTAAACTTCAAAGTTTATATTACATATTTCGATATTTTTCGTCCTTGGGTGAAATCACCTACCACTGTGCCATGTGAAAATAATAAAGACAATAACTATACCTCACACTTTTTCCTTCCTTCCTTATAAACCTTATGTCTAGCCCTTTTAACTATAAAACTAACATAAAACATCCCGTATTGTAAGTAAAAACATGTATGTTTAACATTACGACTAATACCCGGATAAGTATAGAATACCCGGTATTCAAGAATAAATACATTTTTCTACCCGGTTGTGATCACTCTATATTATGCTCTCTTGCGAAGAGTACTTATTATGGCTCACCTAATTATGATACATAGGTACGTTTATGCAGAACTTATTCGGCGATACTCGAACCAAATTTCAACCTTTCAATAGGTACTACCTACCTAGTCTTTAATTTTTAATCAGCCTGTATACAAATTGTCGTCATCGGCATGAAAAGTTCGACTACTGGGGCCCTAGCCAAGATGCATTACGCTAACTAGCGTTTCTCCTAGTTTCGTTTTTAAACCAGTCGCAACACTGGTAGATGACGCGATACGACGAGTCACGATGTCTGCCATGTACAGATAGTTAGCGTAATGCGTCTTGGCTAGGGTCTATTCGCACTAGTCCCATTGACAGTTCCCTTATTTAAACGACTTCAGATAATGAAACTAGTGGGAATATTTTTTCCCAGTATCCCAGTTCCATTTTATTAAAAATAATTTAGTCTCACTAAAACCCGTTACTGAAAAGATTGCATTCAATAATAATATAATATAAAGTATTCGCAATGATAAAAGAAAATATTCAAAATTTTGTTTATTTTTAATAAAATGGAACTACTGGGAAAAAATCATTCCCACTAGGTATTTAGTTCCATTAACTGGAGTCCTTTAAATAATTAAACTGGTGGGAATGGACCTTGGCTAGCGCCTCTGGTCATAATGGATATTTTATTCATGCCATTCCACTGTTTAAAGTTCCAGTGAAGTGAGCAAGCGCAGCGAGCCAACATGTCTTACCAGTGCAAAACCGATCCTGTAAGGTAAGATTCAGAAGGCTAAAGCCTTAACTTTCGATGTTAGTTTTTTATACCTTGCAAACGATAGGTAGGTAAGTACTTAATTTTTACGTAAGTATAACAACTTTAGACGTTGTAATTGCCATATCTGGGCACCGTTAATCAAATAGTTTACTTCGTTAATCGTTAATCCGCTACAAAAAAAGTTAGCTTCGTTAAACGTTAAAGCATTACATTTCGGAAGAATTAACGCAAGTTAACGTTAATCGTTAATCCGTTAATATGTGTAAAAAAAACATTTTTATATCGTTGCGTTAGTGAACTTATAAAACCTGTTGATTTATGTTCTGGAAGTTAACAGGATAGGAACAAAACAAAATACAAAAGGGCATAAAGTGCATATTCCCTTTCATGAACATTAACATATTGAAGTTCTCGTCTGAAAGCGAGGCTCGTTTTGGAGTTAATAGTTATTTGTTCAACAAGAGAGCAAAGTTGGTTTTTGCTGCGAGTGATGATTTTGAATCCCGAGTAAGCGAGGGATTCAAAGATACGAGACGTAAAAAACTTTGGTCTCGTGTGAGACTTACAACTTTTCACCTCAGCAGCGAGAACAACACAGCGTGAAGCTGGTAGGGCCAACGCAGGTCTTCCGTTGTGACCATTTGGTGAATACACGACTAAATAACGACACGATCGCATATGCATCAATCACAAGCATTTTTGCAAAATACTAATAAAATAAAAAGTGGAAAAAATAAACATGAAACAGATAAAACCTGTCACTCAACTTGATAATGCCGTAGTGTAAACACAACTTTATACCGCTTTATGTAGTCTGTGGCTTTAAAAAAAACCTAACTAGGCCTTGTCTATGGCTATTGGCTACAATAATCCCGCTATTTTTGAAATGCGTTCTGAAACTGTCCCCGCGGTTTATGTCACGAAATTAAAGATTGTTAAAACGATAACAAAATTATGTAGATACATGATAAACTTCTTATTTTTCATTAATTTTGTCTTCAAAACATTAAAAAATAATGATTGTACCTACTGTATAAAATAGTTATAATAAACACATTTCAAACTTTAACAGATTTTTTTTTTTGCAATTTTACGGTTATGTGTGCATCCGAACGTGCGTTTCTTTTTAGGCCTACTATGTGTGGAATTTGAAAATCGAACTTCGAATCAAGTTGTTTCTATCTCTCGCTTTTTTCCTATCGAAGTGAAAGTGATAGAACAAAGTGAAGTTCAATTTTTTCGAATGTTGTGAGTAGCCCCAGCACTGCAGTGCTCACGGCATTTAAAAAAAATAATTAAAAAGCTACTTTGCCTCTCGCTCGCAGCAAAATTGAATTTTGCTCACTGTTTTTAAGCAGCAAAACCTGCTTGTTTGAGCTGCTGAGGTGAAAAATGTCTTTACCCGTGGAAAACAGACGTTTAAATGCAGCGCTTGAGGGTATAGCAGTATTGTATTTAATGAATAGATTTATGAATATCTGTTCCCCGAGGAATGCAGCATCTTTGAACGAGTCTTTTGATTTCATGTCCAGCCACACTTTAACGAGACTTTGCGCTTTAGTCTTTAAAGAGTTGGAGCTCTTTGGTTTTTCTATAGACTGAGTGACCGAATTGAAAAAGTCTTCCTTGTCATCATCGTTGTTTCTCACACTACACACTCGCTGCTACGCGCCGCCCGGCACTTGTCGTTTCATACTTGTCTAAACCTGTTTTTCTTGCCGCGCCGCGGTGCCGTTCGGTAAATACTTAGTAGGCATTGGATTAACGATTAACGGACTTCTGCATATTAACGGAAGTTAACGTGTCCGTTAACATTTTAAAAAGTTAACTTAAAAGTTAATCCGTTAATCAAAATGTTAACTTCGTTAATTAACGATTAACGGATTAACGAGTTAATGCCCAGCTATGGTAATTGCTATGACAAGTATGAGGGCCGATTTCTAATTTTTTTTTTACTAAAGAAATGTAAATAAGTAGATCATTGGTGTCTTAAAATAAGTTGGTCTGCCAAGGGCAAATAAACCTGAGTTCTATTGCAAAGTCGTTTTTTGTTATGATCTTTTGGCAAATATCTCATACTGAACGAAAGTAACCTGTTGGGATAAAGGCCGATGAGTAGAACTTAACTGTACTGAACTGATGGTCTTCCACGGCCGACATTGGCGGTTCCCGCTGCCAGACCAAATTCAAGAGACGGTTAACAACCCTATTTTACCTCATAAAGTTACCGAATGAGTCCAACTTATGATAGGTCAGACCAGTGTTCACCTACATTTTGGTCTGCCAGCTTGCAGCCTGGCAGATGTTTGCGTATGAACAATTTTGTCACCGATTTGTTAACTAAATTTCATCATCTTAATTAGTTCTTTTTACAATTCTTCATAGTTTTATTTAGTTAAACTATTTTCTAATACATATAAAGAAGTGAATGTTTGTTCATATTGTATATTATGCTCTGCTATGACATTAATCCGATAGCGATGTAATTTAGTGTGGAGATAGCTCGAGTCCTGAGGGAGGACATAGGATACTTTGTATCTCGAAAAATAGGAAAACCGTGTTCTTACCTAACCAAGATGTTTACGTTTTTGTGACTAAGTTATTACTAAATTATTTAGTCTTCCGATTTTGGCCAAGCATTCTTGTCTGTTAGATAGTCCTCGACCCTATGGTAAGCTTTAGACATCAATGACGATTAGAATGCGGTTGCGGCTTGGTTGGTTGGTTGGTGGTTCAGTGGTGGTGATACGTTTCGTGAAAATCGTTTGAGCCGTATCTGTAAGGGAAATGAGTAATGAAAACGAGGTCCCCATTATATCGGGGGTTTTTATCTATCTAAAGGAGCGTCCTCACTAACAGTATTCGCGTCAATATAAGAGTGGTGCGGACGTTGAGCCGAGCGTTACAAAGCTTACACACCACTCGATGTTCGTGCCGAATGCTCATTACATTACCCCCGAATGCTCTCAGTGAGGACGCTCCTTAATAGTAATATGAACATCAATGACCTTCTCGTAAATAAATTGTGACGCTACTGTGTTAAACGACGCATTTAACCCAGTTGGTAGTGACTCTACCTAAAAAGCTAGCGGTCCCGGGTTCGATTCGCGGTATGCGCAAACATTTGTGTGACGAAAGCGAGTATTTTTTCCTGAGTTTGGGATGTTTGCTGTGTTAAGTGATGTATTTCTCTAAATAAGTATGTTTATCGTTGTCTTGTACCCATTGACATCGTAATAAAAAGGTATAATATATACATCTTCAGAAGACTATATAAGTACCCTTTTTAACTAGAAACCGAGAAATAAAAAATAAAAATTTCCTTAAACAGATAGATACAAACACAAGAGAAGAGGAGAAGAAACAATTACTTACACAAAGCTTTGAAAAAAAAACGATATTAGAAACCCTGACATATGGCAAACCCCATAATGGCCATAATATACCCATGTTTCGAGCTCTTTCACCTTGCCAATTTATTTCAGGTGAATTAAAACTAGTGTTCCCAAAGACTATAGGCTTTTAGCCTTTTTTTGGAGCCTAGACTCTTAATTAAGGGGCTTGAAAGGCTAAAAGCCTATAAAGACTTTTAGTCCTTTAGGCTAGGCCTATTTACGACTACCGGTTGGAGGTCGAAAAGGTCTTGCTAAGGCCTAAGCTATTTTAAGGCTAGTCTGACAACAGTAACGCTTAACCCTCTGAAATGGCTATGAAGGCTATGAATCTCTTAGTCCTCAAGGCTAAGCTTCTTTTCGAGATTATCAAGTTAACTCTAGTAAGTTTGCCGTGTGGTTGCCGGCTTAGAATTGTGCCACTCCATGTCTTCCCGTGGAAGTCGTAAGAGGCGACTAAGGGAATAAAGGCTTGTAGTACTGTTAGGCGATGGGCTTGCTACCTGTCACTAATATACACTGTTAAACATCTTAGCCTGATTGTGCAAATTGTGGTTACAGAGTTGTCAACAAGTTTTTAGAGTTGTTGGTAATTCTGTAGCTCTGCTTACCCCTCTGGGAACGAAGGCGTGAAGGTATGTATGTATGTATGTACTCTAGTAATTAAACTTTTTAATTACCTTAAATTGTAACGTTTTTATTAATTATGGAACTATTAAGATATACAAAAAAAATACGAATTACGGAATAATAATTATTTTTTAATTTCCATTAATGCTCTATACAGGGACATGGTGGATTGCACCTGTACCCACAGCCTTTCTGTGTATTCATCGTCCAATTCTGTCAACATTTTCATGAATTCTTGTGACATTTGTTCACGTCCTCCATAAAATTCTTTTTCTTCTTGACTTCCGCCTTCATATTGTGTTCCTTGAAAAATATGATTAAAATCAGAAAAGTCCACCATTCACCGGCAGTTCTGATTCTGATAGTGACCTTTATAGCTTAGGTATTCTGTTGGTAAAACCACCTTACCCAGCTTTTGGTTCAAAAGGATTATTACTTACCTATAGTTTTTTTTTCAGGACAAGATTTTTTTTTGCTATATTTGTAGTAAAAGACGGGATTACTTTCCAAATTTAATAGTTCTAGGTCAACGGGACATACCCTTTACATTTTGATTCCCTCGAGAGTGTCGAAATACACGTTTTTTGCTGCATAAACAGCCGTATCTTTTTTTTACGTTGATGTAGGTGTTTGATTTTTTTTACAGCTTCAAGGGGCTGTAAACCGGAGTATATGGTTTTAATTTCAACTCGATACCTTCACACGTTCCCGAGATAAAGGGTCTTGACAGACTGACAGACAAACAGACAGACAGACGGACAACAAAGTGATCTTATAAGGGTTCCGTTTTTTTCTTTTGAGTTACGGAACCCTAAAAATATGATTGTTTTTAGGGGGAATGGTATAAACATTATTTTATTATTTAAATAAATGCAATGTAAAATACATGTTTGATGTTGTTTATTTTTTAATTATTTGATGGATGATGGCAATAATGACTTTCTTAGGCTAAGTCTCCAAAAAAGCTTTAGCCTTTACATAAGCCTATTACTTGGAAAAAAAGACTCCATCACAAAAAAGGCCTAAAGGCTTTTATAAGCCCATAGGCTTTTTAAAATGACAAGTCTTTTAAAGCCCTGCTTTATTAGGTTAGCCCTAAAAGAGAACCAATAGGCTTAAATTTAGGGCTAAAAGCCTATAGTCCTCGGGAACACTAATTAAAACTGTTTTATCACTCACACCGAAGCCTGCCGCTATCTCCGACGTAGTTTGCGATGGATCCGCTTCCACAATCACTTTTAATTGTTCGTTATTACTTAAGTTGGGTCTCCGGCTGTCCACGCGGCTTGTTTTGTAGGTCAAAATTTCCAGAACGAAAACGTTGGAACCAAAAAGGTACCTTGTTTTCTTTGACAGTAGTTATTTCTGTTTCTGCAGCACTGGAGCCACGGTGGAACTCGCATTCGTAAATACCCAATGATATTTTATATTAAGACACGTCATCTGCGCCGCCGCTACGCACGCGATAAAATCTTACTACCGTAAAGCAACAAATCATAAAAAATGCCGTCATGTATGTTTTTCGAGGCTGCAGAAATTATGTGGTACCGTAAATATTTTCTAGATTTTATTTACATCAAGACGGGTAGCTAAATGGCTGCCATTGCGAAGCCCCCCCCCCCCGCATTAGAACACTCCCTACTTTTCGTATATTAGTATATTACACTCAGGGGCAAAAAAACGGGTCAGAGTGCGTTTTTCATACATACGAGTCTATTTCGAAGCCTTGGTTCCTTGCCAGGGGTTGTTTTGAGTGGGGTTTAATGGCGGATACTCCGAGGTTCAATAGGGGAGGTCAAAACTTCTTAAGATACCTAGCTTATCTCACAATCAGTCTCATCATACAGTATTAGTATATAATATCAGCGTTGTCAGGGGGAGGCCTGTCCAGCAGTGGAAGTCTTTCGGCTGACATAATGATGATGATCAGCGTTAGGGCAAACAATATTCGATTAAACAACGTTAGGAAAATCGCATTAGGCCTAATCTTCTGCGTTAGGATAAACAATAATTATGACTAACGATATTAGGGAATCAAAATATAGGACAAAACACAAATCCTTGACTTGCAACCTAGTGCCGCTCAGAGATGGGCGTAATCAATTACTTTGGGAATTAATTACATGTTTACATTCCAGTAATCATGATTCCTCAGTAATCAATTACTTGAATAATCTAAATTACTGTAATACTAGTACCATGATTGCATTTGTAATCCACTCCTTTGGAATCGGTATTGTAAACCACTACTGTATTCTTGATTCTTCAGTAATCAAGTACTAAAGTAATCTGAATTACTTTACTCCAATTCCAGGCTAGATTACCTACTTAAGTCTGACCTTATTTTATTTGCTTACTTATTTTATTTACTTAGATTTGCCTAAGATTGTTGCTGTTACCACAGATAATGGAAGCAATTTTGTAAAGGCTTTTAAAGAATTCGGAGTTCACCCAAGCAGCATAGAAATAATAGACAATTGTGAGACCGTGTCATACAATGATAACGAAGACGAGCCAGTCGCTAAATATTTAAATTTACTGCTACAAATATAATTACAATGTAGTTTTGAATTAACTTTACTTTTGAAGGAATATTCTGACTATTATTAAATAATCTTTAAAGGTATCTAACTAAAATTATTTCTTGTTTACATCTAGCAAAATGAGCTCGTTAGGATTATCAGGATTGGTTATTTATACAAAATGGTTGGCGAGCGGCGAGAAGTGAGTATAATTTTGATAGTTTTGAACTTTTGACGCCCGAAGCCCAAACGTGAACTCAGCTACTTAATATATAAAAAACATCTGGAAGTAATCAAGTCAACAATTCCAGTAATTTGGAATCGACATTGATTCCAATTACTTGTAATTAGAATATTTGTATAGATGATTACTGATTCCTTAATATGTAATGGTAATTCACCGTGTCACTTGAATACATTACAAGTAATCTGACACGCAGTAGCGGATTACAAAGTAAAATCAATTAATCGTGTAATCAGGAATCGATTACGAAATGACCATCTCTGGTGCCGCTATAAAGTTTGGGTTGCTCTTTGCTTAATAACATAACAGGTGTACGTAGTAAAAGTCACATATGGCAGACTGGTGGGTTCAAAGTGGTTAAGAACTCAACTAGATTATAACGGCATCGTCGGTGTTTACCACAGTATCTATTGAGTTGTAAGCAATTTGTTATACTGCAAAGAACTGAACTGTAATATGTCATTAACGACCGCTGCTTGGTCGTTCTCTGAGGTCGGTTCAGTAAAGCTCTTTGGACTAACCACTCTATTGATTTTTCCTGGATGAGCGCAACACGTCTGGATACTTTTTTGAACGCAGGTTATCAACTGTCGTTACTGTACTTAGTGCACAGATTGGCAAGGACAACTATCATGCCGTCTTTTTCGGGGTAATCACCGGTACCCAGTTTTAGCAAAAGGTCCGAAAATTGGCTAACTAAAACATTACCTCCATGATCCTCTCTCCTGGACTCTCATATATTTTGTTAATTTAAATTTTTTGACAAAGTGCCACAATGATGACCATTTAAGAAAAATTTTGACACTAAATGATTGTTAACTAGATTCTGCCCGCGGTTTCGTCTGCGTAGATTTCTATAATCGTCATTCTCTCTGGATTAACAATTAATAAATACTTTCAAAGAAAATTATTTTCAATATGATCGGATGTACCGTTTTTGAGTTATTTCCGAAAAACTGCGCTTTTCAACAAAAGGACGTAAGTGCCATGAAGCTAGGTACTACGCTTTTTTGCTGGTGCACTTTTTTTGAAATAGTTTTTTGTAATACCTAACGGCGGCTACGGAACCGAACACTGAGCTTGGTCAGACATGCTCTTGCCCGGTTTTTATAGATTTTGACGTTTAACTTCTTATTATTATTACTAGTAGTCAATGAATCAGTAGGAACCTACTGCATAACCTAACCCTAATAACGTAATAATTTTTTAATTCATGAATTTATTTCAGGACCCAGTTCCGTAAATTGTTAGTAACTTTAAATATTATTCTATATTTATAATTATTTGACAAAATTGTTTTATTAATTATTTTATTTCTCCTTTGTATTCCACCACCCCGGGTGACAACATGGGATAGGCTTTGTACATTCTGATTTGTTAGTCTATGTCAAAAGCAGCGGTGTCAGATTAACGTTGACAGTGTTTACATATCCGGATTTTAATATTTTTTCCGCCATTTTCAAGACTTATTCAAAGCGTATTTATTATTTCTACGCCTGTTAGGTATTTAATATGTTTAATATTGGGCGGTTATTATGATCAGTTGGAAAAAAAACGGGCAGTCATTTTATTTTTCAGCTGTTTGTTAATTAGTGCGGCAGTAAAACATGAACAGTAATAAAAATAAAATTGGTAGGTTATTTAATTCTAATATGTATGTCAGTTCAAACAATATTTAGGAGTACAAAATCTATACATCAAAACATACCGATTATATTACTGTAAAAAGAAAATACATTAAACATAACTGTAGAAAGAACAACATATTTGAGAAAAAAATACTTCAGGGGGCTGAAAAGTCAATCATAGAACTTTTTTCAAAAGGCTTATGTACTTAAGATAAATAAAACAATGGTTTGATATGTTATTCAACATTTATTTTAACATTTAAAATTACATAAAAAGAAGGCTTCTGCCTTAAAAGTCTTTGATTATTTATTAAATATGTGCCTACAGAATGAATTTCATTTATAGAGTGTGGAGAAATTGACAACATCGAGGTGAAAATATGCTATCTAAGTGGATTTAAAATTAACCGAATTAAAACAATGCTTAGCAGACTAGTAAAATTGCGGTTATTGAATAGAGATGTCAATAAATTAATAAATAAAAAATGTAACTTAATTTAAAAATGAACATTCATTATAATGACAATGTAGATAATTTCTAAGTGTATGATATATATATTTATTGGCAACGAATAGATAGCATATTAAAACTAGATGTTAAATTTACAATCTGTAAAATTATATGCTCGTTAATTACGCAAGGTAGGTAATTACAGTTTATCATTTTAATAATAATAATGAGAAGGAAGGGAAACCAATAAGGACTACGTAATCATAATTTCGGTCGATATAGACAAGTTTAACATCAGTAAATATTAAAACGTTCAACACCGACTTAAATTAACGACAAGTTTATTATAATAAGTACTTAGTACAATGAAGAAGGTGCAAGAGTGAATCATCGTCTAACGATACAGTCATTGCCTGTTCCGCCAGAGGCGGAGGACGGCGAGACGGGTGTGGCGGGCTAAACTATCTGGTTTCAAAATAGGTCGGTAGTCATTCGGTAGGCGATAGGATCCCTATAAGCGGCAGCCTGTTAGGTATCGTATGATCCTATCTACAACACTTGTAACTATCTTGCCTCCACTCAAATCATCTGAACTGTACTTAGGTAGGCTAAACTCAGAGAACAACGTCCAAGTCTACACCAGTTTTCATAGTACGAGTAGTTCCAACGTTGTTAAGGCTAGTAAGATGAAAGTTCTGGAATACCTAAAAGGTTAGATGCGTTACTTACAGATAAACTGTTCTTTACCTCGATTTCGACCATTAATTCCGCAATTATATCTACCCAACCGAAATGAGTAATTAAGTATTAGGTCGGTTTTATAAAATTTAGAGTATTGTCTTTAATACGAACTTGCTAGAGCCACACTGACTGCCCACGCGCTGGTAGTAACGTTCCTGGTGGGTGGTCGATGGCCGCTAGGAGCAGTCGTCGCCAAGCCGTGAGGCTTTCGACATCGTGGGCACATTTTTTTGGTCCCATCACTTATTAAAGGAGTCGTTTTACAGGCGCCCTATTCGCGGATAAAGATCCTCTTATTGATACATACCTAATGCAATGGCGATTGGTCACTTCTTCGTCACGTATGTAATCGGGCTATTCATGTAATCTTAGAGTTAAGTTCCATGAGATGCGTAGATAAGCTACCTTATTCTTAAAGCCTGCTAAAATGACTCCTTTCAATTTACTAACACGCCAACAGTAGGACTAGATAGAATTGGTAATAAGATTTAGTTGGTAAATAACATTTAATATGAAAAATACTTTAGTTGACAGAAACATCAACAATATGATATGAAGTTATGATAAAATGAGTGTTATCCTATCACCTAAGTAAAGATTGTCGCCCGAGTAAAACCACAAAAGATGGAAGTTTTACAACTAAATCACGTTATTTTGATAGGAGATAAAGCAATTAGCGTGAAAGATACCCAGGAGCGAGGTAATGTAGGTGTAGGTACGTATAAACATTCAAAATAATAATGCAACTCCACCGGCGAGGCGGAAGTGATAGTACCCACTTCCCGGAAACCCAGGTACGCCGAACTAAATAATTAAAAAGTTACAAAATAGTTCAGTGGTGCTATGCGAGTTGAATATCGAAGCTGATAATTAATTAAGTACTTAATAATAAAATTACGGACATAATTATTTGGTAACATACATTTATACATAAGTAGGTATAGGTACCTTAACATTAAACAATAGTTGAGTAACATTGAGAATAATTGCGTTCGACATATAAAACATACTGTTTCAATAATCACGCGTTATTTACGTAAGTATGTGCAACTAGAATGTGGGTGAGCAATATTTATGTATTTTAAGCATAGCGCTGACGTCACCACGTCACTGATGCTATACGCACAAGTAACATCGAATATCTCTATTAAACTCGCTAGTGCTTTCCGTTACGTTTATAAACAAGATCTAGGTTTGTGACATAGTATCCGTAGATTTGTTACCGGCAACCTACCTGAATTTGTACTAGTACGAAAATTAACTCTAGCAAATATATTTTCTGGGGTGCCTCCCCCCATACACGTATGTACAGTGGGGGTTATAATATAATATTGGGGTAAGTATGTAAAGAACATTTTTGAATTCACGGTTACCTTTGCAAAAAATATTTAGCTTTAAAGTGGTAATTTTTGTGAGAGTCCAGTGTCCTCCATCAGAAAGCCAAACCGTTGTTCATAAAAAAATACGGTAGTAGTTTATAATATAACATAAGTAACATAACCTACGAAACTAAAATAATAAATAAGTATCAAGACTAAGTAAATTTCATTGTTCTTGATTTATAGGTGACTAAAATGTCTATTCCTCCTGAAAATCATTTATGATACCATATATACCAAAGATAACTTTCAGTAGGTAGGTAAAGTCTTTAAATATAAAATAGAAAATCTGCGGTTGTTTGTTAAGTTGTGTTCGTCTTTTAAGTAACGGATCCTGTCTGGTTTTAGAGATAATATGTGAAATATGTTCGATCCTTCAGATGTTATTTTATTAAAATATTTAAAACGTGTAGGTGTAGGTTGCTTGGCTTCAAGTCAACCTTAAGCAACGTTTTGATTTCATGATTATTTTTAGTAAGTCAACACTTGGTTGGCTAGATGTAAGTTTAATAGTTGATCTAAAACCAAAACGGCAAATAAATGTAGTTTATAAACGCACTACGGATAAAGTCGCAAGAACTGCGAATAAATCTGGTTTATGAACGCACTATGGATAAAGCTGTCACACTTTGAAGTACCATAACAGTTTTTTTCGTTGTACATAACCCACGCCTAACTAAAACAATTCCGTATCATATAAACGTTGAATAAATAACTAATTACAAATACTCTTAAATGAAATGTATTCATGCAGGGACTTACTTAACCTACATATTCCTTAGCTAACCTGTTTTCTTTTAATTTACGTGCTTACATGTAGGGATTGTTGGGAGCTAGCGGCGACGAGAGGGCCCGGCGCACGCGGCCCCGCGGCGGGTCTGCAGCGCTGCACGCGCGAGCTTACTAATACACAACGACCTCAACACTTGCATGCAGTATAATTAAATTACGTTACAATAATATTTTTTTATAATTACAACACAATATTTTCATAATCTTATGATTCTAAAAGTAATCCTAATAAACCCCTTCATTACTGTTGGGAAAATAAACACCATATGCAGCAGCACGGCTATATTTTTCGCACAGTACAGCAGCAAAAAAATGAAATAGGGCTCTGGAGTTTTTATTCTCCCCTCTCAAACGATTGTCTATTACTCTTTCCCCGATCCTTTCGTACTATGTAATAAGCTTTACTTCTACTCGTGGACAGTAGTTGTAGTCTTGTACCTACGTTACCCTTTTGTTTTACTATGGGAGCCAGAAAACTACCTCTTCATACAATAATTTATAAAAAAGGGAGTAATTAACCACATACATCAATCAATCCACTTTCAAAATCTTCCACTCTTTCGCTTTTTTCATACATTTTTCATACTTCGCACTTCCATTCTAACTTCGCGATAATTAAATCGTATACTTTACCTACGCGCAATACTGATTTATTTGTTTATAATCATGTTCTCGAAAACGGCTCTAAATTTTTTGATGAAATGTTTTTCGGGACAATAAATCAATCAAAAAGGTATGATCTTCAGGAAAAAATCAGGTCCTACAAACAACCAAAGGAGTCTTAGGTTGGTAGGTACTTACTGTTTATGAAATGTTTAAATAGCCAATGCGCTATGAATATACCATACCACCCTAAACAATATTTATACTTACAAACTTTGATTTTGCAAAATCATTTACTTAAGACTTATCTATTAAAATGTTATTTTACTACATCTACTACGCAATACTAACTTAAACACGCACTTGAATATAGACATAAATTAAACTAAATAATGATTCTGTGGGTGATCACTAATTAATGAATGATTAAATATAAACATATTTACCTAACATCGATATTAACTATCTTACCTGTGCACAACTGTGTTGTACAAATAAACACAGTAAACAATACAGTAATAGAAATTTTGACATTGCAGGAATTTAATCAACTGCAACCTTATCTACAATTTGTCCAATTGGGTTTACTTGATATTTTGCAGTCTTCCAAAGTAAAATGAATGCATTACACTATTGTAGATGAAGAGCGTTAACCACCGCCCGCGCCGGCCGCGGCCTAGGGCGCGCCGCACTCGCGCTCGGAGGGTTCCGCGTTCAAGATAATATGGATGGAAAATGCAAAAGAAAATACTCCTTTTGTTATGAACTTTACTGTCTATGCAATAAGGTCCATTTTGATTAGCCTAAATTTTAATACAGATTTTGAAGTTTTTTGTTATTTTTCCCATAAGGTTGGTAGGGGCTATTTCGACTGAGGGGTAATTAAAACTAAGGGCAATAACTTATATACTATTTGCCTTATTCAATAATGTCATCTGTACGCAGAACGGTAAACTACCTGTTTCGTGAAAAAATTATAGTTGGCGTTGCTCACGCGTAATCTGCCTTAATGACAGGTCTTTTTTACCAGCCGCCTATTTTCGCAAGTGTTAACGGACTACGTTCTTCAACTTTGTGACAAAAAAATACATTTTGATTGCTTGTTTTCACAATATTATACCGTGAGTGGTGAAAATATAAACCGTAACTTTTATTCTGCTTATTTGTTTGTTACAGATATAAGTTTTAGAAGAGATATTTGGTTAGTTTTAATAACCCCGCAAAAGTATTGAAGTCGGATATTTTCGACTGCCCTCAAGTTGCAATTACCCCGCTTTATTTTGTATGGTGTTCTAAAACACTAGTGATGTCCAATTTATCGATACTCTACTTAATAAAAACCTTAGCATATTATCTGAAAAACTTGGTTAATTTAACAACTTTTAGTAGTTTTTATAGTAATATATATCTTTTTTTACAGTATATAAATAAAAGTAGGAATAAAAAAAAACTGTGCTTTTCTGGTTATATATTAATGTTTTGTTTTGAACTCAAGAACTTGCACTTAGAAAGCAATATTTGTTGATTAGGCTATTGTTAAGGGACTGATATACCCGGCATTTTACTTGATGTACCTATGTCGTGGTTAACATGACAATTTCTTAAAAGCGTAAAGTAATGCGTTTTCATATGGTTTTAGATGGTGCGGCACTATAAACGTAAAAAAGAAAAACAATATCCATTAGACCAACTTCATAGAGCAGTTGAAGATGTTGTGGGTGTAACCTATGGTTTCACTATATACAAACGACGTTTCAAATATTTTTTAATGGGAGATTAAAGTTTTAGTAATTACTGTAAATTAAGTATTAGTTAATTATTTGTAAGTGAAAACTTAATTAGTAGTAATATTGGTGAAGACTGGTTTGATTTTACTTCTTTTATTAGCAAATAAAAACCGATTTAAATTAAATCTAGAAGAACCACATTTTTTTACAATGGATTAGTTTTATTCATTTGATTCGATTTATCGACTATGTTGGCCGACATGTGCCCCTGCACTATTATCTATGGAAAAAGTTGAAATAGCCCCTCCTAAATTTTCAAAGTGTTTTTTTACGAAACTGAGGCTTGTAGGATTGCAATAAGGTATTATTTTGAATGAACCATGCCGTAATAAAGGTCTGGCTTCCAATTTCAGTACCATCACAGCATTAGTAGGACTAAATATGTGTCATAGTTGAAATTGCCCCACCGCGGGGTAAATGCAACTATTTCTGCCTTTTTTTGAGTTTTTTTTTAATTTGAACATACAATGAGGGAATTCTGTATTATTGACACGTGGAAAATAAAGTCAAATAAAGCCTTTAGAACACCTATTTATTTTATTTATCATATCGTATTCACAGACGAAGATCCTGACCTTTGAAATTGATGTTTGTGTTTTTTTAGTCGAAATAGCCCCTACCAACCTTAATTGTAAAATATTACAACTTTATTTTATTTTTACGTAAAATATATGAATAAATCACTTTCATTCTCCAACTCCCCATTCTAGACCCCTTTTCAGATACTTAAAAAAATAATTTCATGTAGTTTTTAGTAAAACCTAATGCGGGCAAGTTATACAACTATGCCAAATGTCAAGTTGATAGCTTCTATAGTTTTTGAGGAAATCTGCTGTGGCATACAGACAGACACCATTTTAGTACGGAACCATAAAGAACATTTAAAATAAAAGGAATATTTTAATCAAATCTCACGACGTTATCGCCGCTATTATCGGGTGCACCGACGACGAGGCACGCAGGTCCTCGCCGCCCGGACCGCAGCTCAGAGGGTTGGTGAGATTAAAGACTGCAAGATATTCAGCGTTATTACTGCATTAATTATTATGTTTAAAATATAATTTAAGTAACATTCATATTCACAACTAATCATGATTTATTGCTTGCTACGAGAATAACACGTATCGGTTATTTTTAACCTTTAACCTAATCAATAAATTATCATTTAACATAATTATATGTAAAGTGTTTACTATTTAAATATGCCGAGTTGGTGAATGTCGCTTGACCGGAGTCAGTTTTCTATCTGGGAACCAGCGCCAACAGCCAATACTACTTAATACAAGCACTTTCACATAAACACTGGAGAAAAAAACCGAAGGCGACAAAATAAGACATTTAAGGTGTTTATTGTTTGAAGTCCATTTGAAGTCGATAAAAAACTTGAAACAATTTTTGAAGAAGATTTACTTTGATAGTATTATTGATAGGGCTTGACAGTTACAAGCATTAGGCAGTCAAAATGGTACGTTATAAAAGGTCTGCCTATCTACATTGAAGGCATTGTCCATTTGATGTTGGTACGGGTAGGTATTGAGTAGGTAGGTATCTATAGGTGGAAATGTTTCATTTTAAGTTATGTAGGCCTCCCCGCAACGTGTCATCGGTCTGTGTACACGTGAAAGTTCTTGCATAAGTAGCAAGCCATCACACAAAACCAAAAGGCAAATGCTAGTTGGTGGCGCTTTTAATGGCTGTGGTAGGTAATCGTTGGAATCATAATGATTTTTTCTCCTAGTTTTTGACAACTGACCCCGATTCATTTTTCTCGATACACCTCGGCCGTCGGGCCGCTAGCTCGCGTCAACAGGAGGGGACGTTTATACTTAATATTATAACCTTATTTGGTAGAGGAACAGCATGTAACCCATTTCATCGACACAACATCTTTTGATATTGTTACAAGTTTCACTCTAAAAATACAACCTTATTTTTATACAATGTTAATAAACCTACTATTTTGTTTTCTGAGACATTCGGGATATGAATTAAGTTTTTGATGGAATGTTACTGGTATTGTTTTAGTAAATATTGTAACCTGGCCTTTTTGATGTCACATGAATAAGGTCGATGAAACATAGGGGCTGTGTAGGGAACGATTGGATCTTAGATTACCGATACACACACAGAACATTGATGACATAGAACATACATAAAGATTTACTTTGAATCATTCCTTAATATTATTACAATATTATGCAGCTATAGTGCCTATAGTGCAACGCGATGACGTCGCTCCTTCTAACTCTGGCTGCTCTGATCACACGGCTCTTCCGGAACAAGGATAAGTACAAGCAGAACGTCTCCCTCGAACAATTGGCCCATCACTACGGTCGTTGTCGATCGCTTCGAGTCACTATTAAAATATCTCTCTTATTAAATTCGCTCACCTAGTATTATACAGATATTAGCCGGATGCAGTGTGACCGCAACCTTTTATGTGCCTATTGAAGAAAACAAGAAGCACAGGGGGCGAACACCGCCCTGGAGATGTTTTATATCTCCGAAGTATACAACCTTAACATTTAAAACAGGTTAAAAAAATAGGATTAGATTTGGATATACTAGGAAGGGTCTACTTGAACACACGGATATGCTAACATAGTGCTAAATTATTAATTCGACCACTCAGCCTGGCGGCGCGGGCGACCCGACCACCAGTGTGAGAGCAAGTAGACCCAGGAGGGGGTGCCGTAGAGGCGGTGGAAGTGGAAGATCGTGGGGCGCTAGGCGAAGGGCGCTGAAATAGTGAGGCCAACTTGTAAAGAGGTCGATACTCGAACCGGTTCAGCTTTCCAAATAACCGCAGCAAAGCCTGTACCAACTTCTAATTCGAGGGACCACAAATTATGTAATAAATTTTATCTAAACCGCTTTTTCCGGTGTGGGTCATTTCATTATTACCTTACCTTAACATAACGTAGTTTATAAGTAATAAAAGTAACGATATCGGTTAGGCAACTGAACCGATTAGAGAATCGACCCTAATTAGTGGGCTTCTAAATCGATATTAAATTGTAATTCGATACTAAACTAATCATTAACTGTACAAGTGCATGCATTCAATTCTTTACGAGGAGCGATTCAGAAACCCCCGTCTAGCTTGCAAACCATCGACACGCGATGTAGGACATCGAGACGCCGAGGTTCTGCAGATTAACATAGTGGCGCCCGCGGCGGGCGGCCCGGCGCACCCGCGCCCGCGCTACCCGCGAGTGCGCGGAGCGAATGCAAAGCTGCATGCCACCTAGGACATGCTCTAACCTACTTCCTATCCTACCCTAAATTAGCGTGAATTCAATACTGAACTTAATACTGTTCGATTTCAGATTTTCAGTCAGTTCAAATATCCAAAAATTCTGATATAAGCTGTTTTGTAATGGCTAAAACTTAATCAGGCAAGTTGGAGTAAATGTAGCTATGGGGATGAACCATAGAAAATCCTAGGGACCAACCAACTCCATCTAGACGCTGCGGTTTTAATTGCGCACTTACCCCAACTATAATTTGTAATAACTGGTACCTAACATGTGTAAATTGAGCAGTTGATCTGTCCATTCAGTACCACAGCGCCTTATCTAAAATTTAGGCCGAGTAGGTATTACTAAATAGAATTCGGAACTTATGATTTTCTGAACGTATAAATAATTAAAATAATAGACCGTCATTACTCGTTAGACACCAATAGAAAATATGAGCACGGCTATCGTCTGAGCACACGCACAGCGATTTATAGTAAATCGTTGTAAATTAAACAACGTTCTAACGGGGATGGTGCTAAATAAAATATTAAGGACCTATCTAAAAGTGAATCGATGAGATTCGATAAACGTTCATCTAGTTCGGATTCAGCGGTGGGTACTGTGGAGCTGCTTGGAGCCGTGGGTCATGCGGTCGAGGAAGCGATGCAGGTCGTTGAACCGCGGTCGCTGCGCGGGCTCCCGGCGCCAGCACTCGTGCATGAGGTCGTACAGCTCGCGACGGCAGCGCGGCGGCGGCGCGGCCGGCACGCGCGCGCCGCGCCCCCCACGACGCCACTCGCTCGCGTTTGCCACCACCTGCCGCACAATCGTATTGTTACAGATCTCACAGGCCTAGACGCGAATAAATCAAGGCATGAAACATGTGGTACTTATAGTCAGAAACGAATGCAGGGAGCTTGAGAAGTTCTGCGCCACTGATGAATTGTACAAACCTGATCATCGTCCATCTCTTCGAAGGGCTTAGCCGTGCAGAAAGTGAGGACCTCCCACACAGTGACACCAAACGACCACACATCGCTGGCAGGTGAGTAGATGCCCTGCACAAATGAATGACGAGTTAAAAACGCATTAATAGCGAGTTACCTAGTTACGAACGAATGTTACGGTTAAATTTTACCATGAGCAGGCTCTCCCAGGCCATCCAACGGAGAGGGAACCGTGACCCGTCGGACATGACGTGGTAATCGCCAACGAACTCCTCACAAAACATCGCGTAGTCTGACACCTTCACGTTCAGTTCCTCACTTACGGTAACGTTGCTGTAAATTAAATGAACAAGTTTCATTCAATCGCTACACTCTATTCGACACAAATACATTATCTAGAAATATTATTTTCCGAACTTACCGAGCAGATAGATCCCGGTGCACTAACTCGAACGACTCCAGATATTTCATACCGGCTGCGATTTGGCAACATATGTGAATCAAGCTCGAATAGCTGTAAAGATATAAAGTATATGTTCAACTTTGATCCAGCGTCGTGGAGCCGAAAGAATGTTTGAACAACTGAGAGATCAATAGATTCTTGGTATGGTTAAAAAAGTTAAAGATATGTCTGCTAAATATATTTTTGTTTTTCGAGGTTATCAATTATCATCATTGATCATAATTTTGGTAGATATATGTATTGTTAACGTATTGATATCCTCATTTAAGGCTTTGCTGTCAAAATGCTGATTAACTGCCTTCAGAGTTTCATCATTAGGAAATCGGTTTTCCCCTCAGGTTTTCCCATTGGTGTTTCTTTAAGAGAAGGAAAAAAAATTTTTAATCCGCAGTAACGAATGGCAGCTTTGGCAATTGGAGCACTATGAACTGAGGCATTGTCAAGGAAGAGTAAAATTAATTTTGCCGATTTTCCTCTTATTTTCTCTTAGCTGTCTTAATATACAGGGTTATTGGTAAGTCGACCTATTCCCGTTAAGAGGTGATAGGGGTGACTATTTGCGATAATTTTGACCCTCATATGCATTATGCAAAAGTGAACCATTTTGGAGTTATCGCGTTTTTTAGTTTTTTTTTAAATTAGTGAGAAATTCAACTTGAAAAATTTATTACAAAAAAAGTATCAATTTAAATCTTATTTTTTTCTGATTTATAAATACTATTAAACACAGGTTATTTCTCAATATTAAAACAATAATTATCGGTCCAAATTTAAAAAAGCGAGACGGAAAACGAAATTTTTTCAATATTTTTTGCGATCGCTTTCCACTAAAATGCCTTAAAAACAAAAAAAACGTTATGAAACTTGGCTTGCAGATTGTTTTAAAAACTTAACTGTTTTCTTAGCTCTCCAAAATGCATAACAACTAGGAACTTATTAAAAAAAAACTGAAAAAAAATGATCACAAAGGGAAATTCGTCTTCGAACTAAACTAAAGCCGGAAATGAAACTTCAAAATTGAAATAAAAAAAAATACCAAATTTAAATCAACTTTTTTATTTGCTTTTATACAAAGTGAAATTGTTGTTCTTATGCAATATTAAAAAAAATATTATCTGTACAAGTTTGAGAATGCGAGGCCGAAAACTAAAAAATACATGTTTTTTTATCAAACTCCAACATAAATTATACGAAAACAGAAAAATTTACCAATACATTTGGCGTGCAGATTACACGTTGATAAAAAAACATGTATTTTTTAGTTTTCGGCCTCGCATTCTCAAACGTGTACAGATAATTATTTTTTTAATATTGCATAAGAACCGCAATTTCATCTTGTACAAAAGCAAATAAAAAAAGTTGATTTAAATTCGGTATTTTTTTTTTTGAAGTTTCATTTCTGACTAGTTTAGTTCGAAGACGAATTTCCGCCCGCTTCCTTTGTGATCATTTTTTTTCAGTTTTTTTTAAAATAAGTTCCTAGTTGTTATGCATTTTTGGAGAGCTAAGAAAACAGTAAAGTTTTTAAAACAATCTGCAAGCCAAATTTCATAACGTTTTTTCGTTTTTAAGGCATTTTAGTGGAAAGCGATCGCAAAAAAATATTGAAAAAATTTCGTTTTCCGTCTCGCTTTTTTAAATTTGGACCGATAATTATTGTTTTAATATTGAGAAATAACCTGTGTTTAATAGTATTTATAAATCAGAAAAAAAATAAGATTTAAATTGATACTTTTTTTGTAATAAATTTTTCAAGTTGAATTTCTACCTAATTTAAAAATTAACTAAAAAACGCGATAACTCCAAAATGGTTCACTTTTGCATAATGCATATGAGGGTCAAAATTATCGGAAATAGTCACCCCTATCACCTCCTAACGGGAATAGGTCGACTTACCAATAACCCTGTATTTACATAGATCGACTCTATCTTGCTTTTTTGGCCATAGTAACGAACCCAAGTTTCATCCCCTGTGTAACGTCTTCGGGAATTATGCCACACAAATCAGAAAAAGTCGGTACAACATTCAACAAGAGATTGCAAACCGGAATAATTTTCGACTGGATCCGACCGGTGTCACGGTGTTAATATTTTTTTTTTTATTTCTCTAGTTTTTTTGGGGTACTATGGGGAATGAAGGAACCACAGTAATGAAAAGATTATTTGATTTTGAGATTATGTTTTTTTTTTAAATGAATTTTGAGGATGTCTCAGCTGTAATAAGTGTCGCATCTTTTCTGCATATTATAGCTTCTACTGCCAGTTTACAGTCAATGAGATATTTAATGGTTCTAACTTGAGTAAAGGCCGTGCCAGGATAAGCTAAGAGATTTTGCCCCCCTTGAGTTTGGGCTTGTAATTTTTATAGATTGTGTGGCTCTGCATTCGTAATTGTTTTGCCAAATTTGAGCACCCTAAATATCATAGTTTTCGTTTAAAAAAAAAAAACTATATTAAATTTTTCTTTGATATAATTTTTTTCCTGTTAACAAATTTTAATGAGCTTGGCATATAATGTACATTTAACCAAGATGATCAAATGGCCATAATTATATTTTCATTATGCAATAGAAAAAAAATTAAAAAAACCCATTCAAACTTTTCAGTTTTTTTTTTATCACTTCCATGTTAGAGACCGCTCTAATTTTTTCACTGGTAAAACTCCCACTAACGTCCTATAATATGTGTTTTTTTCAAAATTTTTGCTAAGGGAGAACATGGAGTTATCTTGACATGAAATTCTTTACATACATTTCCTAGAACCGCTATAATTTAAATCGGAATGATTGCAACCTCTTTAGAGGAACGTACATGTTGCATATGAAATACTTACTGGCCACTTACATTTCAACTTTTTTTAAAAGTAAAAAAAAAGACAACAAAAAGAACTCCTTTCAATTGTCGTGCGTTGGTAACATAATATAAAACATTCCAATATGATTTCATTATCAAAAACAACTGCAATACAACGCGTTTTCCGTAAAAAAGTTAAAACGCTGTATTGTCTCGCAATGAAAACAATTCTGCAAAGTATAAACGAACAATACGATTTCTTTAATAATACACTTCCAATTTTTGATCAGGTAAATGTCACAAAGGCATATTGTGCATTTGTATAGTAATTAATGGGTACTTAATTTTAAATAGGTAGTTTAAATAATTAGTAGTAGAAGTAGTAGTCGTCGTATGGTCAATTTGACCATATCGGCACGAGGCGTGTCAAGCGTTGACACAGTCACTCACTGAACGCTGTCAGTATAGAAGCTCCGTTTAAATGATAAAATGACTGTACGTAGCGTGAAAGTGTGCAAAAATCGAAATACAAACGTTAATATAAAATCAAAGGGCATAACTTACCACCGGTCAATTTTGTTTTTAAGCATTATTTATATTTTTAAATGAATATTTTATATTTGAATGGATTTCAGAGCGTAAGGTTGTGAAAGTTGTGTTGACGTGATTTCTATCGACTATCGATAAATGGCTTATTCTACAGCTATCAATAGAATTCAATGTGTTAATAGTTCTAGTTATTTATCACTACCACGACACGCTTAAAACAGAAGAAAAATAATTTTAACAAATTTTCACGTTATACAAAATTTAATTTTCTTTACAATATTAACGAACGACGAAGGACTCTAGCAATTCAAATATAAGTAGGCGAATCATACAATTAAGATAAAAATAAATTAACCAACCACAAAAGCAAAGGGCTCTGGCTCAGTATTGAGCTGTGCTTGCACACAGCGCTGATTGACAGCTCGCGCCGACTCACTCTTAAAAGGATTCAAGCCTAAAGGTTGGATGGTAGAGATTGCCCCAAGTATTAAGTCTATCTTTCTGTTTTAAGTAATTTGTACCATTTATGAAATAAAGTTTACATAATCAAGTCGGTAAACTACTGGTTTGTCCCAAACTGAGATCTTGTGACGTGACACTATTAACATCATAAAGTCCAAGTTTACAATTTAGACTTTTATGTACTAATCAAAACGAAAATCTTTAACAGCTCCAGAAAATTTAACCAAATAAATTCGGCCATTTTTTTGTTACGTTCTAAATGTTCTAATATAGGTATCGTTCCAAATTTAAAATCTTAAGTATCAATTTTACGCAAACCGTATTCTTGCTAATAAAATATTATTCTATTCTAACAATAATATATTAAGTTTAAATGATGTAATTGTTTTAACCTAGTAGTAAAATAATAAAAATAGTACTTATTGCCTGTAAATTGAATAGTACCTATATTAACGTTGCAAACAAGTTTGAATTGTTTATCGATATATTTTGAAACATTCCTTGTGGCATCCCTAAGTGGACGACAGGAGAGAAACGCACACCTCTTGAAAAAAGTATAACTAGATGTCGCTGTGTGTGGGTAGTCCTTAACCTGCTGAACATAGGGACTACTATCTTGGCGCCATCTAGCTCTGAGGAACTAATTAATTACTCGTCGCTTAGATGGCAGCTAAGTGACGAGTAAGCGCTACCTTACGTTCAGTGACTGAACTACGATGGAAAAAAAACGATCTTTCAGCATTTTTCAACCTTGAGAACTTAGTATAAAGCTTAATTTTCTGCTACTATCAAAACTATGTTACGGCGTTTTTAGTTCGTAAGCTGTAACCAATTATGAGGAGGTTGTTTTTGTAGTAGTTAATAGAGCGTAAGCGTAAAACGCACACATGTTTAAAAGTGGCGACAACGGGTCTTGTACGAATTGGCGTTCATGACATATCTCCCTTGTTTCTGTGATCTGTGGTTTAGATTCATGCCCTGTGTGCTCCCAATCTTGCTCAGCATGTAACCCCATATCGAAAATTCCAAAGCATTCAAATCCGGCGATGATGCAGGCCATTCTTGCCAAGGTATAAAATCTGTCAAATTTGTTCTACACCAGTCTTGAGTGCGTTTAGCTTTGTGAGATGGGGCACTATCTTGTTGGAAGCAGTAATAGTCGTTTCCATATAATTTTTGAGCATTTTCTAGCAAATGACCCTGTAACACGTTCTGGATGTAATAGTCTTGGTTAATTTTGACACCTCGATCAATAAACAGCAGCGGTAACTTGCCTCTAGGCGATATCGCACCCCATACCATGACAGCTGATTTACTTTGGAACCGTTGTACGGCTAATTTGTCCACAGGAATATCCTTCAATGAAGCACCATAGACACGATCGTTTAGTTGGTTGTGACTGTCTTGTAACTGGAACATCTTTTCATCGGAAAAAATAATATCATCGCCGTCGTGCCAAGCTAGCAATTCCCTACATTTTTTCACTCTAGCTTTTTTCTGGGCATCTGTTAAGCCATGAATTTTTTGTTTTTTGTAGGCCTTTAGCCCAAGATCATATTTTAAAATACGACTCATTGTTCGACGGGATATTTTCATATCTTTAGCAAGTTTGCTTGCACTTCGAGCTCGATTTCGTCTAATACGCTCACGAATATTTTTAATGATGTTTATGGTGCGAACAGATGGCTTTCTCCCAGGTTTGGGCCTGATTTGTGAAGATCCCGTTTCTTTGAATCGCTTGACGGTCCGCGATATAAACCTTATATTGATATTTTAATGTTTCAGCGTCTTCAATATCTCACACGGTCGGTATTTTTTCTGGTACAAATCGCACACGAGCTGGCGTTTCGCGTCCATTGTTGAAAACAATATAAAAACAAAATATATCAAGCTGACGTGTAGAAATCATAAAGAAGGTTAAATTGTCAACAAAAAAAAAAACTAAGTGACTAAGAAGTTTAGTTATATTTAAGTAAAAAAGCCATACACAACTAGGACACTTAATCTGCCCAACCCTGTAGATGTATTCTGAGAATCGCATTAAGATTTTAACACAAAAATAGAAAAAGAAAAAGTGGGTTCCCCATACTTAGAACTGATACTCAAAAATGCTTTTTCATCAAACCCATATACGTGTGGGGTATCTTTGGATAGGTCTTCAAAAATGATATTGACGTTTCTAATATAATTTTTTTCTGAACTGAATAAGTTACGCGAGAGACACTTCCAAAGTGGTAAAATGTGTGTTACTTCTAAAATAAGAAAATGATGAAACTAAAAAAAAACATTTGATTTACATTCCCATACAAACTGCCACGGAAAATTGGACATCTAGTAAGTAGTTTTATTTTAATACGTCGATTAAGGTTTAATAAAATTGCTGCTACGGAACACTTCATGGGCGAGTCCGACTCGCACTTGGCCGCTTTTTTTATATACGTTTGACGTTTTACTTGCTTAGTTAATACATTAATTTAATAACCGCTCTGTGTTCTAATTTTACCAGCATTGCAAAATCTCCAATAGTGTTTATTCGGTAATTGCAGAAATACTAATGGACATACAAACATATCTGATATTTTTTTGGTTTTAATGATACTAAACGACTAGAATTAAAAAGTTTACTAGTTAAAAGAGGTTTCATTTTGATACCGAGAATATATTGAACACCTTTCTAAGTGTTTACACGTGAACGTACTTCAACTTGTTGTCCGGTTTCAATATCGAGGGCAAGGGAGCAGCGTTGCCGCGGTCGAGCGCCGCGCACGGGGGCTCGAGCAGGCTCAGCCCGAGCACGCGCGCGAGCTGCGGGTGCTTCAGCCCGGCGCCCCATGTCGCTTCTCTGGCAAACGCCGCCCTGAAACCACAAGTACTTAAGGTGCCTTTCTCATTCAACTGGCTCGCTGGTCATTCCCGTCGGCATTCTCTACTAGTTCTACCATCTCTTTACCCAAATAAACCCGAACCATTACTTTGCTGTTAATACTTGGGACTTGGGACTGCACACTAGGTGTCGAAAGAAACCAACGCTGGTCATCATGGGAAAGTCAAGATCACCAAGCCTTCTGCACTAGACACACGATCAAAGCGTGTCTCAGGGCCGGCCAGGGCATTAAGGATAGCAATATTAAAAACTCAATAATATTTGTAATACAATGTACTTATTTAGTTAGTATTAATATAGTGATGGTGAATAAAACCAATGACGCGTGAGTAGGTATCCGGGTGGGGTACGCACTTGATATCGTTATGGCAGCCGCGCCACAGCGTCTTGACAACAACAAGTCGGCGGCGGGGCCCGCCCGGGCTCTCCTCGTCGTTCAGCTCTTCGATCCCGTCCGTCTCGCACACCTGGAGCTGAGAACACAACGTTCAATTTTATTAACTAGTAAGTTTGGCACAATTTATTCATGTCAGGCCCAACACAAGCGCTCCATTAAAGATATATTTATTATATAGTTTCACACCAACCGTATGTGAGCTCTACCATGAAACCACAAACAAATAAAGTAATTATAGGAGTAGCTCATTATTTTCTCTAACATTTTTCGTCTCGTTTTTAACTCCGCCGCCATTACTGTCAAGTAAATAAGAGCTATCAATAAGGTTGACAATGCGATAACTGTCAAATACGATATGGTTTTTACCACCTAGAATCTCGGCCCCGTTTAGTGCCTAGTATCAATTTGAAATAACTAAAATATATGTGTTTTTGTATTTTATACACACATAGGGTGGAAATACAAACAAACAGAAAGCGAGCAGTTGCTTTACTAAAATAATTTCCTTTGAACAGGAATGAACCAATGTTATTTAAAACCGAGAATAAGTATACATGTAGCCCATGTAGGTAAGTATAGTCCGTGAGATCTTAAAAGAACATTCGGATTTTAGAAAGATACTTCGGGTATCGACGGTCAAAATTCAAAATACAAAATTCAAAATATTTATTCAGTAAATTGGCCACATGAGGGCTCTTTTACACGTCGGTAATATGGAGTGAATCTACTAGCGCTTCGGACAAGACCATCATTTCGGAGAAGAAGCGCCGCAAGAAACTCCAGCAGAAGGTAATTTTTTCAATTATTAATTAGGTACAATAATACTTCAAAGTAAGTAACACACGAAGGTGATCTGCTGTTCTGCTTTCTTAAGGCGTAATAATAATATTAATATTAATATTAATATTTATTGCACAGCAGCGAGTCTTTGCGAAACCTCTGCGGAACGTCAGTCAGTACACTAAAGGGTTTTTCGCATAGAAATCGCGACCGGATGAGGACGTCACTACAGAATGTCGTCCCAGTCACCGCTTCCAGATTCTGAATAGGAATAATTGTTGTTGCTGGCCTCGGTATTAATAAGAAAACGTAGAATCTGGGTGCATGAAATAACCTCTGTCCTTAAACCCTGTCCCCATATTTTCTTATATTTTCCTCCATGCCCTTTTTTCTTGTAAGTATGCATTTTTGTAATCCACGTGTCCAACTGCTTATACCTCGTGATAACTCGGAATCAATATCAACATAATTTATATCTTTTCTATAAATCCTAAAAAATAGGCAAATCTTACTTATTACGCTAACAATACGTTAACATCTCTTATTCATTTCACAGTGTAGTCTCTTTCTTCGATTAACTCTTCCAATATCACAAGTAAGAAAGTGACAAATTACTCACATACCTGCATACATAACTTTCAAGGATATTTCCCGAAAACAAGAGCTAATTATAAGCAAAGAGTTGCCAGCTCGTCCATAGGATGTCTAATGAAGGAGCGAAAATATTCCATTTAACTTGTATGAAATGTTTTTATTAAAAAAGCCAAATTGGACCTATGTTAATATGATGTTAATATAACATTTTTAACTCCAAATTAACTCAGGAACACGCTGTTAAAATCGTTCGGGTGGGGTGGGTACGTCCCGGGCACGGTGTACCTATAGTTCAAGGCCAAAAAGACGACTGCCCCCTTATAATCTGTGGACTGCACTCTTTGGGACTACTATTAAATCGGTAAGACGTATGTCATTTTCTGTTACTCGATTACATACGATTTTACCCAAAACCCGAATGTTCTTCTGAGAGCTCACGGACTGTGCTGGGATTTCCTTTAGATGATTGATTAGAATGGCAGATTTCAGCTAGAGGTGCTACTGTTATACAAACTAACGATACTTTTTTCGATAGTATGTAGTATCAATAACACAAAATAGCGACGTGGCCGTTGTCACTATTAAAAAAAACCGTATATTATATCACAGTTGAGCTCTTTTTGTTATTTTATGTCTTTACCAATCATCACGGAACTATGGGAGTTCCGGCCCTTTGGAAGGCGTAGACACATGGAGCAAAAGCCAACTCGTAGAGGCTCTTTATTTAGTGGTTATTTAACTTTAATTTCAATCATAAGTTAATGAAAAATAGGTCGATGATAAGTAAAGCAAGTAATGAAATTACCCTACAGATCGTATACCAGTGGCAGGACCGTCGACTGAGCCTTGGGCTCTTCTCTGAATTCAGTAATCAAGTCTTCTTGCGAATTAGTGACGTGTCGAGAGCAAAAGGGATAGCAATAGACGAAGTTCAAATTACGGATTTCTAAAATATATCGAGCCTCAGCTTTCAAAATAGGGCTCGTTTTGTTCGAGGATGTTGCCAATTAGTTGTAAATAAAAAAGAGGGGCCTGTGGAATAAATTTCAAGATTAAAAAAGTAATTGGACGTATTGTTTTTTTATTTGGTTATAATGTTTTTAGGTAACATTCGCAATGAATCGGACAGGTACCGTCGCGAAGAAACGGATGTATAAATTATAGGATAATTATAAGGAAACAGTTTGTGATGTGTTGCACACATGTTACACATCATATGCGACTGCTCGGTCACCTCTAACTAGCCAGCGTCAATAAAATAAAAAGGACAATAATATGTAGGTATTACAAAAACAGATGACGCTTGCGGTTGTCGGGAAGCGAACACCTACATACCCACCTATGAACTTCGCTGTGTCTAAAGCTTGTCCCAGAAAAAAATGTCGCTCATTATTAGATGGGGTTGTATATCATGATGAAATCTAAAGAGGTTTGAAAACTATGTTTCCCGTTAGGATGTTCTATAATGTATAAATAAAAAATTAAAAAAAACGTTGTCAGTACTAGATGTTCAACGATGTCGTCGGTGCAAGAAGAGTTACACGATTTTTTTTGTACAAATATGTTCAATATAAAGGCATCTCTGCGAAGAAAGTGGCGTTGGAGCTGAAAACGTCTACAACTACCGTTCAAAGATTTTTAAAACGGTTCAGGGAGACAGGTGGTATACGGCGACGGCCTGGAAGTGGACGTAAACCAGGGTTTGTAAACCAGAATATCGAGAAGAAGATTATAACAGCTTTACAGAAAAAACCTACCCTCTCTGTACGAGACTTGGCCAAGAAGTTTAAAACCTCGAAATCTATAGTGCAACGAGTGAAGAAAAATTGTTCTATAACAACGTTTAAACAAACTAAAGTGCCCAACAGAAATGCAAAACGGTCAAAAGAGTCTAAAACGAGATCTAGAAAGCTTTATTCAAAAATTACTAAGAAAAATATTGTACAGTTATGGATGACGAAACTTACTGCAAACTTGAATTCAAATGACTTCCAGGACACCACTATTATTTTGGGAGCGACAGAAATATAGTAAGTGAAGAGTATAAGGTTATCAAAATGGATAAATTTGGAAAGAAAGTTCTCGTATGGCAGGCGATCTGTTCATGTAGCAAACGCAGTACACCATATTTTGCTAATGGAACCATAAATGGTGATATATACCTGAATGAGTGCCTCAAAAAACGATTGTTGCCATTGTTGAAAAAACTCTCAATCCTGAGAGGATGCCCAGAGTTACGCCCCATTGAAAAATATTGGGCTCGTGTGAAACAGAAGCATTTAAAACATAATAGTAATGGCACTTTAGTTCAAGACTTCAAGCGGAAGTGGAATGAAGCTTCCAAACTGATCACCGATGACGATGTACAAACTTTGATGGCAGGGGTCAAGGGAAAATTAAGAAGTTTCTGGATGAACTAATCCTAAACTGGTCTTTATGCGTAAATAATAATATTTAAAAGAATATCAAATAAAACGGTATCAGAAAATTTGGTGAATTTTAATATTTAATACGGATTTTTTTTTTAATTTATAAGCGACGTTTTTTACTGGGACAAGCTTTATGTATAACTAAACATAATTTAGCAGCCGATTAGATATAAGGATAAGTTAAGTACTGTAAAACTGAGCGCGTCTCGCCGATAAACGTAACAGTTTGGCGAGTAATATTAGAATATGCTACTGTAATCTTTATTATATTAAATAAATAAAAATAAAAATAAACTATTAAAGACTAAAGTATATTGATACGACATTTTAAAGGCGTGCACTAAAAAATATAATTAATAATAACAGTATTTTCGCATTATGATAATATCTACGAATTTGAGTGTTTGAAAAATTTGCATTTTAGAGGTACTTTTATTTTTAGTAGCATTATATTTCTTACCGTATTACAAAGTTATATGTCGCCATAAAGAGACATCTAACATCCTAATCATTTAAGGAAATCCTAGTATAGTTATTTAGGAACAAAAATGCCTTTCATTCTAATTGTAATGGAAACTTCAAAAGCGAAGGAGGGTAGAGGCTTTCCGAGATATTTTGCGGAAGCCGACTTTGGCCCAGTTTCTAAGTTTACCGAGTGTAGAAAATGGCTTCGAACCTAGCGGTACAGGTGGAGAATAGTTATTTGTTCAACAAGAGAGCAAAGTTGGTTTTTGCTGCGAGTGATGATTCAAAGATACGAGACGTAAAAAACTTTGGTCTCGTGTGAGACATACAACTTTTCACCTCAGCAGCGAGAACAACACAGCGTGAAGCTGGTAGGGCCAACGCAGGTCTTCCGTTGTGACCATTTGGTGAATACACGACTAAATAACGACACGATCGCATATGCATCAATCACAAGCATGTTTGCAAAATACTAACCCCCTTACTAATAAACGTTGAGTAACGGTTATATAGCTATACAATGTTTTGTCCTTATCTGTCATTGTGACATTTGAATTTGACAGATAAGGACAAAACATTGTATAGCTATATAACCGTTACTCAACGTTTATTAGTAAGGGGGTAATAAAATAAAAAGTGGAAAAAATAAACATGAAACAGATAAAACCTGTCACTCAACTTGATAATGCCGTAGTGCAAACACAACTTTATACAGCTTTATGTAGTCTGTGGCTTTAAAAACAACCTAACTAGGCCTTGTCTATGGCTATTGGCTACAATAATCCCGCTATTTTTGAAATGCGTTCTGAAACTGCCCCCGCGGTTTATGTCACGAAATTAAAGATTGTTAAAACGATAACAAAATTATGTAGATACATGATAAACTTCTTATTTTTCATTAATTTTGTCTTCAAAACATTAAATAAAAAAAATGATTGTACCTACTGTATAAAATAGTTATAATAAACACATTTCAAACTTTAACAGATAGTTTTATTTGCAATTTTACGGTTATGTGTGCATCCGAACGTGCGTTTCTTTTTGGGCCTACTATGTGTGGAATTTGAAAATCGAACTTCGAATCAAGTTGTTTCTATCTCTCGCTTTTTTCCTATCGAAGTGAAAGTGACAGAACAAAGTGAAGTTAAATTTTTTCGAATGTTGTGAGTAGCCCCAGCACTGCTCACGGCATTTAAAAAAAATAATTAAAAAAGCTACTTTGCCTCTCGCTCCCAGCAAAATTGAATTTTGATCACTGTTTTTAAGCAGCAAAACCTGCTTGTTTGAGCTGCTGAGGTGAAAAAAGCCTTTGATACGAGTACGGAGATGTTCTTGGTGATTCATGTTTTAAATACTAGGGACGGCTCCTTAACAAATAGTTAATATTACCCTATTTTGGAATGTTACAGTTTATGCATGCACATCATAAGTAAATAGAATTGAACCATAGAAACCTTCATTATTATTATTGACGTATCATTATTGACGAATCAGATTAAAAAAAGAAATAAAAAAATGTTACTGGGACATGATTGAAAAAATCGATGATATAATCTCCAGCGGACTGTTAAATCATAGAGATCAAATCACTCTTTCAATGTACTTAGTTGTATTGAGTGTCCGTCTTCTAGTACCTAGCAGTCCGGCGGCGGGCTGAGACAGTCATTGCACTGACACTACGCCATTTAGTAACACGAAAGGCCTGTCTGCAAAATAAGTTGGTTATGGAAAAAAGTGAAACGGAGTCAGGAAACTTTTTTGTGTAAAATTGTTTATTATTTGTGTTAATAAACAATTTTACATCGTCTTTGTAACATTCTGATTAAGTTTTATGTATATTTCCGACACCTCTTTTTTATAAATATATTTTAGACAAGAGAAGTGTTAGCCAAAGTAGACCAATACATGAAGTATGAAGCCGAAAATGTGGTTAAGCGCTTGACAGACGCTAGAAAGTACTTCTAAAACTGTGGACATTATTGAATGGTCTCTCATGTCTTGTCGAAACCAGAAACTGGAAAATGTAGTTAAGTAAGCAATATAGTTAAAAATTACTAACCCACGGTAGATAACCTTTGTGATATTGTGCTATTTACTGATGATACTTCACTAATTTTCAAGGTAGACAGAAAATCCATAGACTACAGTAGCATAAACTCCACACTAGTTAAAGTACTTAATTGGTTTACTAGCAACAATTTGCTACTAAATGCTAAGAAAACTAAATGTGTTAGATTCGCTTTGCCTAATGTTAAACCGTTAGATTCTAAGTAGTATTTTTCTAAATGACGAGTGTTTGCAAATCGTAGATAAGGCAGTTTTCCTAGGCATAACAATAGATAAAAAATTGCAATGGAGTTCCCATATAGCTGTACTGGCAGGTAAACTAAGTTCGGCAGCTTACGCAGTTAGGAAAATTAGACAACTAACCAATGTTGAGACAGCTCGCTTAGTTTATTATAGTTATTTCAATAGTGTTATGTCGTACGGTATTCTGGTTTGGGGTAAGGCAGCTGACATACAAACTATATTTGTGTTACAAAAAAGGGCCATTCGTTCTATTTACAACTTAAATTCCCGTGACTCCTTAAGAGATCTTTTTAAGGAAATTAATATCTTAACTGTAGCGTCACAATTTATTTATGAGAATATTATTTATGTTATAAAAAATTTGGATTCTTTCACAAAAAAATCTGATATACATAATTTAAATACTAGAAATAAAAATAAAATAGCTATTCGAAAATTCCGCGTCCGTAAAGTACATAAATCATTTGTTGGTCAATGCAGTCATTTCTACAGGGTGACTGGTAATTCGCCGTATTCCTTGAAAGGGGTTATTCTACAGCTCATTTGTAACGATTTAAGTCCAGTCAACCAGGGGTCAAAACTCACTGGTTATCGAGTTATTCACGTTTTTAGAATTTTTAAAAAATACCCGCCTTTCGGCCTCAAACTAGTCATTGTGTAAAAACTTCGTCATTTAGAAATAAAAAAAAGCATTTTTCAAATAGCCAATGATTTACTGATTACGAAAAATAGTAAAAAATGCCAAAGAAATGCAAAGTTTTGCAAATAACAGGATTTGAAGTTGAAAGTTCAAGTAATTATTTTCCAAATTTTGTAACATTTTAAAGCATTACTAAAAAAAAAAGTTTGACACTTCGCGTACAAATGACAGGAATAATTTGCTCAATTCATAAGCTTTCTAAAAAAATACAATTTATGACCTTTTAAACTTAATTTTCATTTAAAAATGTACAATTAATAAAAAATAGCAGAAATTTTCGCGGTTAAGCTCCATCGTTTCAACTAAAAATCGCGGAATCGTTATCGTTTTTAAATTCACCTAATCGTGTTCTTTTAAATTTGCTTTTTAAAAACATAAAGTGCGTTCCATTTTTAACCGAAAAACGTGGGTAGTGTTGTAGTAAAATAAATAAAACATCGTTCTCCATTTTAAATTCGGCTAATAGTGTTTTATTTTTAAATAAATTTGCTTTTTAAAAACAAAGTGCGTTCCATTTTGAAATTTCGAGCATCTCAAAACTTTTTGAGTGACCTACGTAATCAGTTACTTTCAACTTTCTTTCCATTTCGGACGATATTGATAACTAAGCTTCTTTCTCAAATGCCTGCTTGCCAATTCGAAGAATACGCAGATATCATTTATTGTTACGGATTCTGCGATGGAGACGCGGCTGCAGCTAGAAGGGAATACCAACGTCGTTACCCTAACCGCCGTTTACCTCACGCAAGCGTGTTTGGTTCATCGTACCGTCTTATTCGGGAAAGAGGATCAGTTCAACGCCGCCAAGCTGATGCTGGAAGACCTCGACATGATACTGCTCAAGATGAAGAAATCTTTCAGTGTTTCCGGGCAGACGGCACTACTTTGATGAGATCCTTCTCGCCGGGTCTCCCTCTTCAATAGCGTGTATTGGAGTTTAATGACACGGGTACTGCCGAGCTGAGTGCAGTGTAAACCACGCCTTCCACTGAGACATACCGAGCCGGTTAGCCACAATTCTCGTCGAACTAGTGCCGTCTGTCCGCAAACACTGAAGGATTTCTTCATCTTGAGCAGTATCATGTCGAGGTCTTCCAGCATCAGCTTGGCGGCGTTGAACTGATCCTCTTTCCCGAATAAGACGGTACGATGAACCAAACACGCTTGCGTGAGGTAAACGGCGGTTAGGGTAACGACGTTGGTATTCCCTTCTAGCTGCAGCCGCGTCTCCATCGCAGAATCCGTAACAATAAATGATATCTGCGTATTCTTCGAATTGGCAAGCAGGCATTTGAGAAAGAAGCTTAGTTATCAATATCGTCCGAAATGGAAAGAAAGTTGAAAGTAACTGATTACGTAGGTCACTCAAAAAGTTTTGAGATGCTCGAAATTTCAAAATGGAACGCACTTTGTTTTTAAAAAGCAAATTTATTTAAAAATAAAACACTATTAGCCGAATTTAAAATGGAGAACGATGTTTTATTTATTTTACTACAACACTACCCGCGTTTTTCGGTTAAAAATGGAACGCACTTTATGTTTTTAAAAAGCAAATTTAAAAGAACACGATTAAGTGAATTTAAAAACGATAACGATTCCGCGATTTTTAGTTGAAACTATGGAGCTTAATCGCGAAAATTTCTGCTATTTTTTATTAATTGTACATTTTTAAATGAAAATTATGTTTAAAATGTCATAAATTGTACTTTTTTAGAAAGCTTATGAATTGAGCAAATTATTCCTGTCATTTGTACGCGAAGTGTCGTACTTTTTTTTTTAGTTATGCTTTAAAATGTTACAAAATTTGGAAAATAATTACTTGAACTTTCAACTTCAAATCCTGTTATTTGCAAAACTTTGCATTTCTTTGGCATTTTTTACTATTTTTCGTTATCAGTAATTCATTGGCTATTTGAAAAATGCTTTTTTTTTTTTTTTTACACAATGACTAGTTTTAGGACGAAAGGCGGGTATTTTTTACAAATTCTAAAAACGTGAATAACTCGATAACCAGTGAGTTTTGACCCCTGGTTGACTGGACTTAAATCGTTACAAATGAGCTACGTAATCAGTTACTTTCAACTTTCTTTCCATTTACCCTGTATAATAAATTACCTGAGGTAGTATTAAAGTTACCCTTTCCAGCACTCAAAAATTGCTTGAAAACGTCGTTAATGTCTAAAGCGTATTATAGGATCGAGGACTATATAATAGACAAAAATGCTTGGCCTAAACCCGAAACTTAATCAACAATTTTTAATTTTTTTTTCATATTCAAAAGCTTTATCTTGTCTGGGGGACACCGTTGATGTAGGAAAACGTATCAATCTTATGTGGTCATCTTGCACCGTCTTATATACACATACGTAGGAGTTCTTTTTTCCTTTTCTCTCTTTCTATCTTAAGATTTTGGTGTGTTTTCCTGCGGAAACTACGCAGGATATTTGAAATATTTTTTTAATTTGCTATTTATAGATTTATATAATGCTAGACTAAGTAGTACCATTGTAATATTAAATATATTTAAAAAATTACTGACTGCTGAGTTTCTTCCGGCGCTTCTTCTCAGCAGTGGTCTCCTTTTGTGAAGCGCTGGTAGATTCTTGACGTGTAAAAGTGCCCGTGCGGCCTACTTACTGAATAAATGTCTTTATCTTTATCTTTATCTTTTTGTCGTTCGTTCAGTTCCAGCGATAGATTAGATGGTGAAAGATTTATACCGTCTTGCTGCATCTTCCCTCTAAGTACATAAGTATCTAATTTTGGTGGTACGAAATACATTTTTATAATTGTGATAACTTAGATAACTTATTATTTTGCAAAAAAACCAATTGTATTTAAATTATTTTGAGTATGTTAATGGTGTTTTTTTAACTATATGAAGTTAAATTTGTATAAAACTAAAATATTCACGTTAAATAAAATAAAAAACTAGAAGTTCTAATTTTGGTGATACGATTTTGGTGGCTTTTCCTAAGACACCAAAATTGTCAAAATTCCTTGTTCCACCAAAATTATATAAACACCAAACAATAACTATTTATTATATTAAATAAAATACGTTGTTGGTTTTAAAAAATAACAAGAATGATTCCCTAACGATTATTATTTTAACTATCCCGATATGTCATTATTGATTGTGTGTTTTTCTTAGAAAAGTAATTTTGGTGGATAATAGCAATTTTGGTGGTATATAATTAGTAAATTCGATATATCTTAAAACGACTTGGTTTAATGAAGGGCCATTTTAACACTGTTTTAATTATGACTAATGACGTCCCTTACACTTAAAATTGTGAACCCTACTGACAAAATAAAAAATACCACCTAAATTAGGATAATTTGACGCTTGTTGAAATTCACCCAGTTGTGACGTCTCGTTAAAATTTGACACATTTTGTACGTAGCAAATGTCATAACGCTACTGCCCGTAAGGAAAACGATTCGTTTCTTGAATATTGGAACGGGTCATTAGGAAATAAAGGCTGTTGTATCATGATGAGGCGATGGGCTTGCAACCTATCACTAATATACACAGGTAAACATCTTAGTCTGATTGTGCAAAATGTGGTTACAGAATCAACAACAAGTTTTTAGAGTTGTTGGTAATTCTCTGAAGCTCTCTACACCACTCTGGGAATGAAGGCGGGAGTGTATGGTATGTAGGTATATGTATTACCAGTCTTGTTGGTTAACTAATCAAAATCCAGCCAGCCACGCAACAACGCACGTGTCAGTTTCATAGAGTGCGCTAGTGCAGCGTCATGCTGCTAATAATGAGCTTAGGTATTATAGAGACACCACTTGTGGGGAGCAGCTAATCCCAGTATTATCTTTTGTTTGACGGCCATCTCAGCACGCACACATATATTGTGAATCGTAGTGACACTTTATAAATACTTTTACTAATACATTCAACCGTTTTTAGGGTTCCGTAGTCAAACTAAGAACCTTTATAGTTTAGCCATGTCTGTCCGTCCGTCCATCCGTCTCTGGCCGTCCGCAGCTTAGCTCAGAGATTTTTTGTTCTAGAAATATGTAATTTGGCACGAACATACATATTAATCACGTCGACAGAGTGGGAAAAAATATATTGAAAACAAGTATTTTTTCGGTCAGCTGCCCTAAACGTAAGTAGATTCATTTATCTTTGACAGTAACATATTGTTATTATAGTTAGGGAGGCGAGGTAGCTAAATGGCGTAATTCAACGGCGCCGTCGAGACCTATCAAAATCGAAAGATAAAATAATTTCGAAAAGTAAAGCTCGTATGGTAAAAACCATTTTAGCGGTGGGTTTGGCGTGTACGGTTTTTCAAAAATGTTAAAAAAAACAGTTACTTGGGCATTCTCGAGCGCGTCAGATATTCATACTACGTATGCCCCAAGTGCCTCTGATAACAACGGTATATCTACTAATCTGCCGGTTTGCGTGGTGGGGGTAGGCATATAAAGTAGTCAAAAATGCAAAAAAAAAAAAATATACTCGAGCGCGTCAGATTTTCGGAAGGGGTGTTAAGTAGGCCCCAAGGAAGCTCCCTTTAAAAAAACTGACGATTTCGGCGTGACGATAAGTTACGATAAATTTATGAAAATGCAAAAAAAAAAAGTTTTTTTGAAATACTCGAGCGCGTCAAATTTTCATAGGGGAGGTTTATCTCGGTATCCTGAAAGCATATTTTCTTAATCTGACAAAAATGTTGGTGGGTTCTCTTAATCTGACCGAAAAAGGTTTTTTGGTTTCTTTTTTTTCCTTTCTTTCTCCTTGATAAAACGGGGAATTTAAGAATGACAATAAAGCGATAGATATTCCCTTTTTTGTTTATTTAAACTTTTTTTTTGTAAAATGTATCGTTCGCGACTTATATGCCGCAACGCGTTTTTCGGAAGACGAAATGGCTCCTCTACACTTCCGGTCATGCGGAAACCGGCAGATTTTGTATTTTTAGTAAGTTTTAGATTATATTCTTCAAAATAAAAAATAAAAAAATCGCGCTCGAGAATGCCGGATTAACGTTTTTTTTTTACAAGTTCGCGACCCTATAACTCGGCGGCGTCAAGGACTTATCGTCAGATTAGTTAAATTTAGTCTTAAAACACTAAAATCAACCCCCAATATCTTAATCTGACGCGCTCGAGTATTTCAGACTATCGTTTTTTTTTTACTAATCTGATCGTCTATCCTAGGCGCGCGTCACTACATATAGAGCTAAATACTTTACAAGGCGGTTCTATTAGGTCTAAGGTATCTCTCATATCTTAAACTGCCACGCTCGAGTATTACCGAAAATTCCCCTATTCGCCTCCCTAACTATTAAGGTTAATCCTTTTATCGCCGGCGTCATTACTGTCACGTTATTAAAGTTGACAATCTTCAAAAGAGTTTGGATGATATCTTTGCAAAAACAATACGTATAAGTAAATAAACTGTTCACAAAGCTACTAAGAAAATAAGTGAATCTCTAACTAATGGAATTAAAGTATTGTTTGTCCAGGTATCCCGCAGTGGTGTGCTTTCTGTAGAACAACGGCGCCCGGTAAACAACGGAATACAAAAAGAAAGGCGGGTCTCGGGTACCCGCGGGGAAGCGTTTCCAAAGGGCTGAAACGGCCTTACATTAGGTAGGTACTGGTAGGTTATGCTTTCGCCTTGATAAGGAAATCTAAAAATATAATAAATTTTAAGGAAAACCCTCGATGATCATCTTTATTATATTTTTTACTCAGCGACAGCAGAAACACCTCATACTAACTTGTAGCAAGGCTTCAACAGTGTAAAAACTAGTAACGGTAATCTGTTACCGAGCGAAGTTTGTTCCGTGGTAATGGCAGCGTGCAGAGGCGCGGCGGCCCTCGCGGGGGCAAACTTAATAAGATTAACTACGAGACCTAGGAACCGTGGCGGGTCATTTATGTTTCGATTTTCAACGGCTTTACTCCTGTCTCCCCTTAGTTTGCTCAGCGTAAACTAAGTTATCTCGCTTGCATTTTTGTTACGCCGTTGCTGGTATACAGCGTGCTAGTTGTTATAAGTAGGACAGTGTGTGGTAACCGTTAAATTACCCTACTTGTTTTAGTCACCAATTGCAATAAAAAAACTAAAGCCACCCGAGCAAAGACGCCGGCAAAAATATAGAGCATTAGTTAAATACCTATACAGGGTGACTGGTAATTCGACCTATTCCTTAAACTAGAGCTAATTTGCAATTGTTTTGTCACCGTTGACTGGGGCTCTAATCTCACTGGTTTCCGAGTTATTTAACTTTGAACGTATTTTTAAAATTTTCCATCTTTTAATCTAAAACTGTCGATTGTGATAAAGAACTACTTCGAATGTAATGTTTTTAATGACAATAAATTAAACCGAGCGTTTTCTGAATTAAATTCACATCGCGCCTTCTGCTCGTTTAATCAGCTTAAAAGTTCTAAAGTGGACAACATTTGAACCTTTTGGAAAGCTTAAGGAAGTTTCGTCCGTGATTGTACGCCAAGTGTCATGATTTTTTTTGGAGTAATCTGCTTCGACGGAAACGATTTTTTTTTAGTTCCCAGAGTGAAGTAGGTAGTTTTTTCTTGTGTAGTGTAAACGAAAAGTTTTAAAAATGCCTAAATAGTAAAAAAAACTCGGTAACCAGTGACATTAGACCCCCAGTTAACTGGCACAAAATTATTGCAAATTAGCTCTCTACCCCTTGTTTAAGGAAAAGGTCAAGTTACCAGTTACCCTGTATAACAAATAGACAAAAAAATCCCATTATCAATTAAAATAATCAGTAGAAAAGGGGGAAAAAATACCCATCATTATGTGTATATTAAAATTGAATTATTTCTTCTGCTTCTCATTTTTATAACGGAAGCAATCAATTCAACTTAGCGTTGACTCCTCAGTATGTATAATTGTATATGGACTGTACACTACTGTACATTCGTAACTCAGCGTCAATTAGAAAATGAATGGAGTGCACGATGTCATGTTCTTCTATCTCGTTTATCTTCCATTAAATTACTTACCTAACCGGTTATTACTAGCGTCTCATATAAATAAATGACAGTGCTTAATTTTTTCAAGCCAAAATATTATTTTGACAGCAGTCAGCCTCCAAATATTGACCATTTAGAGGCACTCCCGATGTTGCATTAAGTTACATTAAGTTATCAATGTTATCATACTTATCATGTAAACAAAAAAAACCAGGCCAATGCATGTCGGACCAAGTCTAGTGCAGGGTTCCGGAGCGTTACTACAAACACTACTAACTAACTACAAACCTATCCCAAAAAACCACAATTAAGTATAATCTATATTTTTACTAACTAGGTATAAAATAGGTACTTAGGGCTTGTTGTTTGATCAGCAGTTAAACTAACTAATCGTTAGAAATTCTAACTAATAGTTAAATCTCAAGGAAATGTGGCAAATTTTTGACTCCTTTTTTGAAGTTTGACAATTCCTTCAGTTAACTACCGATCAAACAACGGGGCCTTAGGGTGCGGCTCCACTGAGGCGGAGACGAGAGGAGCGGAGCGGAGCTGTGCCAATGTTAACCAATAAAAGGCGCATGCGGTCACGTCGAGCGCGCCTTGCGCAGATTCCATTGGTTAATATTGGCACAGCTCCGCTCCGCTCCTCTCGTCTCCGCCTCAGTGGAGCCGCACCCTCTAAGTAATGACAACGTCGGTCGTCTTCGATTATTTTTAGTATAAATACTTTAACCGTCTGTATCTCAGGAACCAATCAAGTCTACTTCGTCGTGATAGTTTTCCTTTTAAATTCGTTACGAGTATATGTGTTTTCATTTACGATACCTATTTTTTATATTTGTACTACTTGTGGTTGTGGCTGTTACACACGTAACTCTAGCGAAAATTACACTTTACGAGTTCTATATTTCCTAAACCGAGCTCCAAATCTCAAAATTTATAATAACATGTACGAGTAGGTGCATAATGATTTATTAACAGCTATCAATGATACCCCACTCGAAAAAATCATTAGAAATGAATTATTTTTTTCAAGATTTTATGTTATTACTTTGTCAGCGTAATTTAAATATGCAAAATTACAGCTTTGTTAGTACTAAGATTCTCGGATTTAAACCGCGGAGAGACGGACATTTTCCATTTTCCTTGTTGTAGTCAACCGGGAAAACCGGAACCCTCAAAAGTTTTTACTATGTGCGAGTTTTATTCATCAATTCATTTGTCATATGTGAAACTATTTTACTGTTTCAATTTAGCACGGACGAAGTTACATAGTGAAAAATAAAATAGGGCTGAAAGCTATTAAATAAAGCGCCGTCGAGGGGTGTACAGCAGGTGAGGGGGATGGAGGGAAATTTGAACAGCGAGTGGCGGAGCCCCCTCCTATGCTGGAATGAGCCGATCGCATTTTCTTGCTACATTTAGTCATCAATTTGTATGAGTATTTTTCTGGAGCAACACCGGCCACGTCGGGCGGCGCTCCTAACGCATATTAATAAAATAATATAGACTCCAATAAACCTGCGAATGCTAATGAATTATGTACGAGTAATAAGACCGCTAAAGTTCGGCGGCTATCCAGGTTCATGCCTCCACAGGCTGCGGACAGACTACAGCTCGCGTGGCTTCTTATCTAAATGTTGGCCATCTGTAACGAACGACGTTTAGTCAGTACTTTGTCCGGCTTAGTCGACCGACTTAGTAAGTATTTTATAATGTTTTGGCTTGCGCAAATGTTTTTTGTATGATATGACATCCCCCATTTGTAGTAACAACTTTACATTTATGAATACGCTTTCCATTATTCTTTTCCAACTAACTAGTTGTTCGTGCCCGTGCAGTTTTGTAAACAAACCTAGCTCTTACATTGACGAATAAAATATAAAAAAAAAAATTCAAATCAGTCTAGCCATTCTCGAATTTTCTAACCTAATCTAACCTATATGTAACAAATAAAGAAGTCTGGATAACAATACAGAAACTGAGATATTTGCACGGTTAAGGAAGTTGTACATAACAAATTGCGTTACAAACTAGTTTAAACTCTTAAAATATACGTGACAAAGCCGAACTGACTACTGGCCTTCTAACGTCCGACCCTTGCAACATGTTATTATACTACAGTCATGCGGGCCTGGTATGGCTGCGTCTGTCGCGTGACGACATGTGGATAAAGCATCCGTCACTCTCGTACATTTATATACGTGTCAGAAAGCGATGGATGTTTTTATCCAAATTATGTCAAGCGATAAATGCAGTCATAAATGTCATAATTTTAGGCCTCCTGGGAACTTAAACATTGTCTTTACACCAATTGATATCGCAGGTAATCTTTTTAACTCGGCCGCCATTAGGTACTGTCAAGTTAATAAGATCTGTCATAATCATAACGTTGATAATACGATAACAATAGGTGTTAAGATAACATGGAATAAGTTCTCTACTCGTATATCTATATTTAGGTAGTATGCTGGTGAAGTGTTTCCTTTACCAATATCTGACAACGTTGTCATTGGTGTGTGTAGAATGTCAGTTTTGCAGCCGGCTGCACGAATATTGCCCGCAGGCATGAACCGACTTAATGTAATGTGTGAGCTTGATTGATTTAGAAGGCAGGCGCCGCCTGACCAGTCGGTGGACTGGATGCTGCAGGTAAACCTGTTAGTCGCTACAATTTGCCATACAGATTTGGTACTACTATACATATGCATATGTAGTGAGTGAATTATCAAAAGAAGTCATATTATGCCGGAAAACCACACTCTTTCTGGCACAACCAGCATACCGACGTGTACTAGAGAGAGGGTTGCAGCGACAGACGTCCGAGTACTATTAATAAATACTCTTGTTTATCTGTACATGATATTCGAAATTAAACCCCGGGGACACCGTCGCGGTTAGCCAGAAAAAAATGTTAAATCGCAGGTAAACAACACGTGTCCTTCAGTTGGTGTTAAGTCCGACCGAAGCACCGAGCTGTGGCGTGTTTCAATACTTCGAATAAATATATCAATATCGCTGTTCGATTTCTCATCTCCATTAAAGATGTCACACAGATAATTGAGATTATCCATTAGAAAGCCGGATGGCAGTTCCTCCTACGACATTCACTACTACTCGTAAAGTTAAAAGCTGTACCTAATAGGTAATTGAATCTGTTTCGTGCAGGTCAATGATGTAATTAAATCCTTGTGTAACTGTGGTGTCACTTCCAGTCTGACTTTTGTTTTTTGACCAGAAACGAAACCGTTCCTATACTCAATCTGTTTAGGTACTTAAATAAATGTAAACAAAAAAATCACGTGACATAGTTGGTCAGCCAATAGAAGGTGAACATTGATACGTCAACGCTCGACGGAACAGTTTTGATTGGCTAATATCCAGAACCACGTGGTTTGGTTTGTTTACATTTATTTAAGTCCCTAAACAGATTGAGTATAGGTGCGGCGCCGGCCGCCGCCTGCCGCTCCCGAATGGATAGAATGCTACAATGCGCTTATTTTTATTGGAACCTCGTTTAATCGGGATGGTTCTTAGCTAGATAGAAATCTGTTCCAGAGTTAACCGCTCTGGAAGTAAGGGTCGTAATAACGTCGGGAGTTTATATTAAGAGTACTCACTTAGCTTTAATCTATAATAATTGCATTTCAGAGGGGGTCTTTCTAAATCTTATGAAATATAGTAAAGTCATACCACTTTTTAAAATCAAGTGAGATGAGTGATTTAACGAATTTCCGTCCCATTTCTATTCTACCTGTTTTAAGTAAAGTTTTTGAGAAGTTCACTTCAATAGAAATAAACTGCTTAACAGCAGATCCACAACTGATGCAGCATCTGTACTCATTAAATACATATACAATATTTGGGAGAAATGTGATGCAATAGGGTTTTTTGTGACCATTCCAAAGATTTTTATACAAAAATTAGAACATTAAACTTTAATGTGACACTTTAATATTGTCAACACCTAAACAACAACGAAATATTAACCTTAGAAATAATTTCATAATCGTTTTTTATGCGGTTGGATACGTTTGGCCTTTTATGAGTACTACAAAAAAAACACATTGTTCTAACCACAGATAGAATAAAACAAATAAATTCATTTTGTATTTTTTTAAATATAAATAAATGATGTATTTTTTTGTACAGTTATATTATATATCCTATAATTGATGTCATATATGCCCAAAATACTTGACCTGTACCAGGTAATGTTTTTAAGAGCTTATTTTTTTATTTGCAAAATCATATATATAATGTCTCAAAAATGAATTCATAATGGCCAATTTATCAGATAGTGACACCACACTCGAGGTGGTACAGTCAACATCATAAATAAGTGATCATTTATGTACCTTGTCACTTTAACGTTGTGTTTGAAATATTATACAAAATTGTGAAACGATTGAAAGCGACAAGGTGCATAAATGGTCACTTATTTATGCTGATGACTGTACATACATTTCAATGCTGCGCGGCGAGTTAGTTAGAGAGTTAGTTTCACCCGCTGCGTTCGCGCTGCCGCCACGTTGGTATATTTTTTATTTTACACGTCTCAAATAAATGGTATAAATTAAATCTTTATGTTTTATAGATTGACATAAACTTTACTGGGCTTCTCAACCGTTTTTTTTTTTAATATGATGTATAAGTATATTACATATACATTCGAGGTGATAAGCGTATATAATTATTTTTTTTGGAGGGCGGCGGCGTTTATGTTTGAATAGCCCCCTCCCGACCCCACAGTGGGTGGCTGATGGGTACCGGGCTAAATCAGTTTCTCCTAAAATTTTGACCTTTGATCATTACCTACCGCCCGTTTTACCTACCAGTGGGTATGTACTATAATAATTGTCGGTTTGTTTGAAACAAAAAGTCACCAAGTGCAATGATTCTGTAGTCAGATTTACTGACAATATTACTCGGCAATTTTAAGAAAACTCTGATAGTTATTAAAAGTTGTGTTTGGTTAGATTCGAATAAATAAATTACTATTATATTTTGAGTATCGCGAGTGGAGCGCGGCCGGCCGTCGCAGCTGGCTGAGATTACTCTAACGCCGCCGATTAATGAGAAAAGCCGGGCGCTGCGCTGCTCAGAACGATTAGTATTAGTTCATGATTGATTATAAATGTCAATTACCTTTGATTAATGGGCCAGAGAACAACGCCAAATCAGTTATCTATCACATAAGCTCCGATATGTATACGATATTTGGAACAGCTCGCGTCGAGCCCATGTGGCACCGCGCCGACCTCAAACAAGAACAAATTCCGAGTGTCGTCTAATGTTCAGCCTTCTGTCGCGTCGACTACTCCCGCCATAAGGTTTCGTATCCGCGGTATGTTGCGGATGGTTTGTGACAATAGGACGTACCGACACAAAAACTAAGTGCGATTTAGCGATTCACATTACGTTTAAAATATGTACCTACTATTAAATAAAGCGGTGTTTTTTACAATCGTAATGAGGCCATTCTCAGAATAGCGAGTTTTTGCATGTGCAGCCCAATAATGATGGTCAGAAATAACTGCATATACAGGGTGTTCGGCACATGGACAATCAATTTTTTTCCTAAGAGTAAAGGTCATGGAGGTACATTTTTTTTGTTAGTTTGTTAGTTTGATTCTGTAGCTCTGCCCACCCCATTCTGGAAACGAAGGCGTGACGGTATGTATGTACGAGTATGTTCAACCTGAATTACCCAAAATCCGCCATTTGAATCCCCATAATTTGATTATTTGTCTTACGTGTTTGTATTTGTATTAACAAAATATATTTTTTTTGTACAAATACCATCACAAAATGAACACTTTTTATTAACAACCAAAATGAATGTAAGTAAACAACTCTACTTCTAAATTAAATTTGAAAAAAGTAAGAGCTATTGAGAGCTTCGTTTTATTTAAAAATTGCAGTTGATCGCGATCGTTTTATTTGTTAATTGCAAATACTCGAATTTTGTTCCATTTAACGTTATAGTAAAGGATTAAAAAAGGTGAACATAAATATTGCGTACTTGGTGAGAATAGACATGATTTTATACGAAAGAGCACCAGTGGACCGCGACTGGTTGGTCCCTCGGATGTCTCTTGCTACCTAAACTGTAACAATAGAGACGCACTAGGCGGGAGGGAGCGCCAAAGATGTGCTAACCGCTGTGGATCACTTGTTTACGTGTAAACTGGGACGGTTACCTGAACTTATGGGCACTAAATTCACAATTTTAATCCTTCATCTTTATCAGCTCGCGTCGGTCCACTGCTTGGCATATGCCTCTTTCATCGCACACAACTAAGCCCGATCATTTTATTTATTTAAACTTTATTGCACAATACACAAAGTAGGTACAAATGGCGGACTTAATGCCTTAAGGCATTCTCTTCCAGTCAACCAATGGGCTAAGCAGAAATAATTTAAGGATGGTGCTGAGAAAAAAATAATAGAAATATTTTTTTTGTCACAAACTAATAACCAAATAAGTTCTGGAACACGCTGTTAACCTCTTTCGAGTTACTCGGGCCCACGGTGTATAGCATAGACAAGCCTTTGCTCTATCTAAACAATCTAACACAGGAAGTCTTACGGTTTTCGCGATGAACACATCTTTCTGAAATTTCGATATTACGCATATTGTTTATCTTAAACCTTTTCCATAACTTGAGGATTTAACACAACCTGTACCTATATGACTTACTATTGTTAATTAGTTACGCTATAAGGTATGTATAACATTTTTTAGCAAAGCTTAGCAGTTTATTCGTAAATTAATGTTAAAGTTGCAATCTTGCATTAGGAAAAAAACTTTACCAAACTTTGCAGCATTACGGTGTCTTTTTTGTGTCGTATTGTACCGGCCACAAGGGCCAACAAGGGCAACAAGTTTAAAAACTACAGAAACGTGAAATAAAATCCACTAAGGATTTGAGCAATAGTTTCATCTATCAAATACATACATAGGTACATACATACCTTCACGCCTGTAATCCCAGAAAGTGGGGTAGGCAGAGCTACAGAATTACAACTTCAAAAAGTGATTTATTTATTTTTGATTATCTATCAAAATATGTTCTTTGTAATATTTAATCTGTAGTGTCATGAATGAACATGGAAACATAGGTTTTATGTTCCTTCTACGAGGGCTGCCTTTTAAGTTGTGTCGTTTGAAATAAGTATAGACAATCTAATAGATTATTACCATTTATTGTTTTTCAAAGAATTCGCCGCGATATTTAATACACTTTTGCATGCGTTCAAACCAGTTTTTAAAACATTTATTCCACTCCGAAGTGGGGGTAGTCAAAATGGCCGATTTGTATGCGTCAACAGCTTCTTCGGGTGAGCTGAAACGTTGACCACGAAGACTTTGCTTAATTTTGGGGAACGTAAAAAAATCGTTAGGGCTTAAGTCAGGACTGTAAGGCGGGTGATCTAAAATTTCCACGTTTTGGGTGTTCAAAAACATCTTTGTCTGGCGGGCGGTGTGCGAACTTGCATTGTCATGGTGCAGTATCATACGACGTTCCGAGTTGTTTTTTCGAAATTCGGTGATGACTTGTGGCAAACAAACAGTGGTATACCAGTCGGCGGTAACCGTCTTGCGATCTTCTAGTACAATAGTGGCGACGTGACCACCCTTTGCCACAAACGAGGCAACCATTTTTTTTGAAGTGCTCCGAGAGCGTATGACTTTGGTCGGTTTTGGCTCGTCCTGGAAGACCCAGACAGTTGACTGCTGTTTTGAATCTGGATCGTAAGCATATATCCAAGACTCGTCACCACTAACCACATCATAAACATGTTTTGACTCTCCTCGGCTGAATCGCTTCAGAGTTTTGCGACACCAACTTACACGGGCTGTTTTTTGGTCGTCGCTAAGCAAATGTGGTATCCAACGAGAGATCAACTTTTTTACAACAAGTTCTTCGTGCAGGATTTTTTGGACAGTGGTCCCTGAAATGCCCACGGATGCCTCTATTTCACGGTATGTCACATGACGATCTTCGAGTATTAGCTGCCGCACGGCTTCGATATTCTCTTGCGTCATGGCGGTTTTTGGACGACCTTCACGAAGCTTATCACTGAGGCTAGAGTGCCCACGTAAAAATTCTAAGTACCAGCGTTCTACAGTCCTAAGACACGGTGCTGCATCACCAAACACAGATGTGATCTCCTCAAAGCACTGAAGTCGCGATAATCCCCTTTTAAAGTTGTAGAAAATTACCGCACGCAAATTTTCCTTAGACATTTCCATTTTTACAACCGACTTGTCACCTTTGAATAGACGCTGTAATAAAACTATTCGACCAATTTGAAAACATTCTTTTGTTTTCGAGTTCTAAATTCAAAAGGATGAAAATGCCATATGTTTTTTTTTAAATAATCGCGGGAGGTTGGCAAACGACACAACTTAAAAGGCAGCCCTCGTACATGCCTTCTCTGAAGCCTAGCTATATTTTCAGGATTTATTTTGTCCATAAAGGCGGAATCAGACGGTTCACTCGGATGAATGTTCCCTCGGGTGATTGATTCTTTTTTCTTTCACTCAATGTTCACACAACTCAGGTAAAATGACATATAAATGAACATTCACTATTCTTATTCGTCAATATGTCATCGAATGAAGTCGTGCGTCTTGGAATAAGCGTAAATGGCCGACTCCGAGTGAACATTCTTTCCGTGTTTAGACCGTTCATTTTTCGGTCATTCGGAGTGCGAGTGAAAGATGCCGATTGAAAATATCTAACATTGTTGGATCGGTTCACTAGTGAATTCATTCGGCACTTTTGGTTCACTTCATGATCAGACGTGTCACTTCGGGTGAAAGGTGAGGAATGAAACACAAAAATGAACGAAAAATGAACCGTCTGATTCCGCCTTAAGCGTAACTGGCACAATATATCTGTGGCAGGGTAATGGGGTATCAGCACGGTTAACAGTTGCCATAATGACACTTTGTGTTGACAGCGCAGCATTTTTCTAGTCGTCGTCACTATGAATTAATTTTTGAAAAGTATTTTTTTTACTCAAGAAAAGCGGAAAAAAATGGACTTTATTACAAACCTAAAAAGCAAATTCAAGAAAAATGATGATGACGAAGGTGAGCTTGGTCTTGTCGCCATCGGAAAGTCGTAATAGAAATCCGAACTACGGCAAAAAAACAAGGGCTATTCCACTTTCTCTATAAAATTATTGTTTCTGATTGATTATTGATCATAATGTTAGGCCATATGTCGAATTTACGACTGACGAAAAGTATGGGTGTGTAATTATCGATACAACATTCTATCTTCTTCTATAAATATATAAAACAGTACTGTCAGTGACTAACCACACAGCCTAACCGCTGGACCTAGGGACATGAAATTTGGAGGAAGTATTCCTTGAGTATCTCAGGGATTCACTAAGAAAGAATTTTCCGTAAATCGAACCCCAATGGGAAGAAATAGGGGGAGTAGCAGGAAATTAAATCTTTGCGTACTAAATCGCCGGCGTTCTCTGTTTGATATATTTGCACGGGCTATAATGATATTTGGTGTTATGTTATATAATCACTCAAAGGGTAAATTAGTTGCTGGTTGGTTGCCCGGCGCGGCAGTACGCGTTATGAACGCGCGTGGAGTGTACTCAATCAGCGCCCTTTTAATTTGGCTTTAACTCGTTGGCTGCCCACCCTACTACACCACCAGTCCTCAGTAATACAGTGCTCCCACGCCCCATACAAATTTACTGATCCCACGGGTGATGCTCAAAGCATCGCTCTATTACTGAGGTGCCACGAGCATCACCGGTGGGATCACGTAATCTTCTCTGTGTGGCCATGAGCATCACCGGGACGATTACGTAATCATCTCTGTGCGGCCATAAGCATCACTGGGGGTCAGAAGCTCATTTTTCCGGGTATGGTTTTGCGGATATTTTTGGGGGTCAGACCCATACAGTGGCAAAAGTTCTGATTTATGAGTTGCCAAACTGGTCCTTCAAATTAAGGATTCTGCGATTTGTGTAGTTTAAAGTTTTTACAGCCTGATGGCTCGTATACCTCAGCTGCTAGACGGTCTGCGCAACTACGCCACCTTATTTAAATTACATTTAGGTTAGGTTTATGTGTGGACCTTGTGTGTTGGACTGGACCCGTGGCGTTCCATAGCCTCTGTTTATCCCATTAGCGGATCCCTTTTCACGGTACAGTTTGGACTGCGCATCGGGGACTGCGTTCCGAACCGCAGATATAACCGTCCGCGTCGGTCCGTCCGCCGGTTTCGACCGCGCATCCAATTGTCAAGAGTTTATTACTATCAAATGTGATCAAATCTAGAGGATGAAGTAATGGTGGGAATAATGTTACTGGTAATAAGTTAAAGGTTGAATATATACCTATTCGTCATCATCATCGTATTAAGTATAATGTCCGAACGGTAATGTTGTAGGTGCTTTTCCACCGAAGACACAAACACAAAATTAGATTTGAGTAAATTGATTGCATTTTTTACGAAATGTGATGGTAATTGTCTGGATTAGTGTTGTGTGCCGAGATGAAATCCTACTAATATTATAAACGCGAAAGTCCGTCTGTGTGTTGGTTTGTTACTCCTTCACGCTGCCACGGCTGAACGGATTAGGATTAAATTTAGGATAAAGATTAAAAGACCATTATTTCAGATGTGTTCGTCACTAGCTTCTGTACGCGACTTCGTCCGCGTAGAATTCAGGTAAAGCAATCGCTCGGGATTTTTTTAATTATCCGGCATGTAAAGTAGCCACTTGTTAATCCTGGTTATAAGCTCGCTTTGTGTTTTTTTTTGTATAACTGAATTCTACGTAAGTCTTTTAATTCATAAATAACTATAGGGTGCAGTTGTAGCGCATAACTGACTGTAGTGCATGCGGTAGTGGAGCGGTTCGGGAGGAGATCCGTGTGACGTAACAGAACTGTCTCACTGTACACCTGAGGATTAGTAGGTAACGAAACATTTCTTACGATACTTACAAGTGTGTACCTAAATTGAATAGGTATAGTTTCGTATTATTTTTTATGTTTGTTTATTTATTTAAATGTTTTGAACTGAAATTTTGACTGTCTGTATGATTTGTCGTGCGCTTTATTCTGACAATAAGTTCCATAATAAGCAAATCTACAACAAATGATTTTCTTCGAAAAAAAAAACCAAGTAATAGGACCCTAATGGTGAAACTTTACCACTTCTAAACTTTACTAACTTTGACCTTAAGTAAAATATTTTTTAATCAGAAAAAAATAATGTCCGTTAATCGCGCTGCCAAGTCGTCGTTTTGAAATGTCCAGCCAGCCAATTCAATCTATTGGTTTGGTCTACGATGACTACTGGTGATAATACACCAGTAGTCATAGTCATAAACATAATATCATTTCCTGAAAATTAATGTACCGATAAGTTGTAAACTAAAGGGTTGGCACTCAGAGGGCGCAACAGCCGCGTGGCGCGACGGCCGCTCGCCGACCTCGAGTAGAGGTCGCGCTTCCGGCACACGCACCCAGGCGGGATACTCCGAAACAATCATTACAAAACTTTATATTGTATGCTATGCATTTAAAAATAAAATGCCTTTCGTAATATTTAAAAGTACCATTGTTTTTTTGTAATTTAAACCGTTTATTTCGTCTCTGACGCACTGCTGGGTAAAAACAATATCAAATCTACCAATACTATAATATTTTCTACAGCAAAAATATTGCAAAAAATGTTATGACAACCTTCTGTCAGTCTTATTATATTTTCAAGTAAAGTGCTTTTCATCAGAAAATATAATATTAAATAAAGATAACTACCTCAAAATAAACACAAAGAGAGTGATAAAGTGTACCTATAAATAAATAAAATGAACATGCTCAAACTAAGTAATAATGGTAAATTGATTTGTTTATATATGGTATATGAGTGACTATTGTATGTATGTTTCTGGGTTATTCGGGTGTATGTATAATATTAAAATTTATTTGTGACCTCCACTAATAAATGGGGCTTAAGGCCTTGACGGGTTTTAATTTGTGAAGTATCGTTGGATTGGTAGTCACGATGCCGTGGGGAGTCTTATAAAAAAGACAAGCTTTAATAACCCAATTTATAAAAGCTTGACTTTTTTATAAGACTTGTTTGTTATCTGTGAGACTGTGCTATTTATATGTATGTATGTGTAATTTTAGGTCTCCCGATCCCATCTACTTAGGTACCTTTAAAAATCAACGACTGTAACAGATACAACTGTTCTGTATTAAGCAGGATCTAAACATAGTAGAAAGTAGTCCGTCTTCGACATGACGTGATTGCGATTCGTTTATTTTCCTGTTTTGTTGTGACACCTAACAAAATAAAATGGTTTATGTTTTAATTCTAAGATGACGTACGAGACGCAGCAGTGAAGAGGCAGGAAGATGTGCGTCAAACGCTTTCGAAAGTAGACCCAAACGCGCTGGTGGACGTGGACGACATGGTGCAACTGTCAGAGGGCGCCGACAGCTCGCCAGGCGCCGCCGGCCAGAACGACTCCAACTTGAATTCGTCTCAAGATGGTAATTCGCTTCAGCGCGCTTTCACCATTCTGAAGAAAACTAGCAAGGACAAAATGGATGAAAAGCCGGAAGTGATGACTAATCCCATAGAAGACGACGTATTCATTTATTACGACTGACATTTAAAATTACATGGATGCTTATTATTTCTCTTAATTCGATTATAATAAATACCATACTATTTGTTTTCCTCCTTTTAGGTCAAATCTGACATAAAAGTCAAAAAGATCTTAATTACCTGAATAATTGAGCAGGCCCGAATTAATACCAATGTCAGGTGTAGTGTGCCCTGGGCCTCTATTCAACGCGGTAAAAACCATAATCGTATTGTCACCGTTTTGATAGGTCTTATTTACTTGCCAGTAATGGCGGCCGACGTCATAACAATACCAATACAGATTAACTACGATATCGTTTTTACCGCCTGGAATAGAGGCGCTGGTCAACTACGATATCGTTTTTACCGCCTGGAATAGAGGCGCTGGTCAACTACGAAATCGTTTTTACCGCCTACAATACCGGCCCAGAGGGGGCTATTGTCTAACGCACAATCGGCTTCAAAGCGGAACAATTCTTTTCATTTTGTACGCTGACAAGCCTTCGATTTTCAAATGAGCCCCTCAGGTTTTTCACCAGGTGCCACATCTTCGCTTTAAAACGAAGTTTGAAAAAAGCAAGCATATATTTTATCGTTTTCAAGGTACAGTCAACAGCAAAAGAAACACTGTAAATTGAGTCAGATATCACGGACTATTGTGGTGCACATCCTCTACTGTCCCGCACTCTTCGCAGTTGGGCGACTCAACTTTCCTCATGAGATGCGCAAACTGATTAAAAAGAACATGTCCGGACGAAGCCTATACGCGCTGACAACCTCTGCTCTGCGTTGCCGAGTATTTTAATCAAACCAAGGCACCCGAGGAGACTCACACTGAATATTCTTGTACAAAATTCCTTTATCACGAGACCGTTATAAAATAGGTTAAATCAAACATGATGTACCAGAGCAATGATCAGGCTACCACTAGTAAGTGACTGACAAGTCCGAGGAAGCCTAACGGAGCCTCTGATTTGGAACTATTAGAGTCTAAAAGAGCCTTGGGCAATCCCAGATGATCTCTTTACCAACATAGACATCTTTAGAATTGTCTACTTATTCTCAATGCAGCCTTAGGGAAAGATACGAGGCTACAAGTTCGCACGAGTCGCGGGTCACCCTTTGGATTTGAAAATGGGTTCCGATAAAACTATTATATACGTATAATAAACTAACCACATAATAGGGCGTCTTACTCACACTGTCTATAAGGACTACGGTCTATAAGTGTGGGGGAAGACAAAAACACGAGTGTTAGGTTGCCTTTATCAGCAGACTCGCCTGAACTTTACAGTTTACCTAGGGACTTAGCTAATTACTGGGAGAGGTAAGCCCATAGGTTAGAGTAAGTACTTAGAGTTAGCCGTATAATTAGGGTTAGGGTAACTTCACTGGTATAGGGCAACTTAGAGAATAGGGACAACATATATATATGTATGTACATATACAACATAACAAAGGAAAAACTATCACTTTTACATAGTTTCAAAAATATCAGATAAAAGTTACTGAAAGAAACCTTGGAAATTTAAAAGTAACTAAAAGTCTTTCTTTACTAAAAAACCAAATTCTAAAAATATATAAATAATATATGTATATATTTATATACAGGGTTATTGGTAAGTCGACCTAAGTGAATATTTTATAGAGCATAGAACAAATATATCAGTAAATGATAAAGTGACTGTAGTGAGATTTGTCTGTTTACTTTTCATAATATATTTTACTAGGATGCCTAGATGAGTACTCAATTTAGCTAGAAGACAAAATGACTTCTGTATCCCACTGTTTTACTATAAAAGATAAACATAGATACTTGGTGAAATTGAACATCTCATTTAGTTATATAAAACTCAAGTCAAATATGACTTAAAGGTGAAGCGAGCAATATCAATAAAAATAACATATTATAACTATCACTTTATTAAAGGATAAATAATCTACTGTATAATTGAGTTTTAAACACTCAATTTAAATCTTGACCCTTTTCTTCTCTTACTATACGACTGACTGACTAATCAAACATAGTGGCAAGGAGTCTGACTTGTCTATGGAGGATGACTATTGAAGTAGACTAAGGTCTAGGGATAGCAATCCAAGGGCGTTATGAAGGAGCCCTCCTTCTTTAAGGGGCCACAAAACCTTTAAATTATTAGATTTGCTTTAATCTAGACTTAAACTCACGCTTTCATTCCCAAAGTGGGGTAAGCAGAGCTAAAGAATTACCAACAACTTTTAAAACTTGTTCATAATTCTGTAACCACACTTTTCACAATTAGGATCAGATATTTACCAGCGTATTAGTGACAGGTTGCAAGCCCATCGCCTAACAGTACCACAAGCCTCTATTCCTTTAGTCGCCTCTTACGACATCCACGGGAAGACATGGAGTGGTACTATTCTAACCCAGCAACCACACGACTTAGTTTTCATAAATTATACTATAGGTACATAATAACTATATCTCCGTACACGTAACGAGGATTGGAGTAATTTAATTAGCATATTAGGATAGGGCTGTTACAACGGCGATCGGTCACAGACCAAGCGACCATTGCATGACTTGTCTTGATAACAGCACAGAGTATAAAATGATTGGCGAAAGTTAAAAGAGGGTCCGAAAACTAGTAGACGAAGATGTTTATTGCGGAACCTGAGGCGAACACGATGAACATATAGACGGAACAAACACAAATAAAAGCGAGAACAATAAACATTTAAAGTTTAATGTTTTCTGAATTAATATTGAATAAGCTTATATAGCAATTTTTTATCAGAGAAAACAAGGGCGAGGGCAAGAAAATATTTGAAATTAATAAGTTCCGGGATGGAGCAAGGGAGAATATCATATAAAGGAACTGATCGATTAAGGCAATTAAAAAAATATGGTCCTTCTTTAGAGCGGTCAAAATTGCGTTGCCAGTCAGAATCGAGATCAGATTTGGCCAAGGAAGACGTCGCGCGAGAAGCTATAAAAATGATCCGAGATGCCGGACCTAGTAGATTCGATTGCTTCGTTCGCATGGCTGGGGATCCATGCCGATGCCACTTCAACGCTCCTAAGGTGACAATCAAATAGGGACTGTTTAAAAAGCAGAACCAAAGGCTGTTTGGAAGAAAACAACTTTGCTTTAAATTAATGTAGACCACTGAAAGAGTCAGTGAAGATGATGGACTTGGTTAGGCTATGTGAATTAATTAATTTAATGGCTTGTAAAATGGCTACCAATTGACCCGTAAAAATATAATGCTCAATTAGGCGATATCGAGGAATAGTTGACATAGATTTAGATTGAGAAAAGGAAGAGGGAATTGAAACTAAAATAGGAAGGTGATCACTACCGTATGAGTCATTCAACACAGACCATGAGAGTAAGGACCCAAGGTTAGGACAACACAATCAAAGGTCGACAGAACTGACGTTCAGACCAGGGGCAGTTCTGCGCGTAGGAGAGCCATCATTGAGACAAATGTTATGCTCCTCCATTAGGTTCACCAGATCACAGGCCCGGGAGTCATAGTCTGAACTGCCCCACATCGAATGGTGCAGGTTGAAATTGCCCAAAATGGGAAAAGAGCCTGCAAGGAGAAAAAAAAGGTTCCAAGTCAGAGATCACGATTGAACGCGGGTCTGAAACATAGATGAAGAGTACACAAAAATCCAAAATTTTGGCAGCAACAGCATTGATACCTGAAAGAATTGGAGATAAAGCTAAAAGGCTAAAAGTAATAGAAGATTTAATAAGGAGAGCAGCACAAGCATAACCATCTGCTCTGTCATCCCGGAGGCACACAATTCCCGGAACCCTAAAACGGGAATCTGGAACTAGCCAGGTCTCCGAAATGGCAAAGGCGACAGGATTATACAAGTTAAGTTAAGTAAACTTTAGAACGAAGACTGTGGCTATTCCACTGGAGTAGATTGAATGCTTACAACATTCAGAAGGACCCTAAGCTCATCGGCAACGTTGTTGGACAGTAACGGAAAATCATTATTTTGGAGAGCATATTATTAAGGAGAGAGCATAACTACTAGGTAAATTAAGTTTAAGGAACCCGAAGTGATAATTCCAGTCTACAACTGCATTGTCAGAAGTTTGATCGAGTATTGTTCCCCTGCATGGAACCCGGGATACAAAATTCACTCCAACCGTATTGAAAGAATTCAAAAACGTCTTCTCTATCACCTAACATACTCTTTAAATCGGTGTAGACGACTCACTTCCTTAACTATTCCTATGACTGAAGTTTTTTGAGATGGAATCACTTCACAATAGACGCAGCTTTACGATGTAGTTTTCTTATTTGAGTTTTACATGATTTACTAGACTGCGCTACTAATGAAGATTGGCGTAAGTAGTTGTTCCCGAGCAAACAGCCGCCTATGCAACAGGAAGCCCTTCGCTTTGCCGCTGACGCGCACAAAAGCAGGTTTACACGCACCACTGCTGCACTGGAATGGTCGCTTCATATAGTGGCTGTCAAAAGAAAGATTAAGTTAGTAGAAAAACACCGTGTTTACATCTGGTTTGTTTTATTTGTACTTATTTTTTTAGCAAATATGCCGACTCAAAATTTATATAATATTATTTTAGTTAAGTTATGTATTTTTATCAACTGTTTAAAGTAAGCGCAGGTAGTGATCGCTATTTTAGAATGTTCACGATATTTTATTTTTGTATTTAAGTTAATATATACTACTTTAGAGTAACATTCCGTTTATGAAACATTGAACTAAAAACATATATCTTGAATAAATAAAACAAAGCAGACAAGTGCTGCAATACTACTTAGGACTTCATTCTTGCAGTTATCCTATCTTCTCCTCCTATAATTAATAGATGGTGGCTTTCATTCAAGCTAGACGAGTAATTAATGAGTGACAATAGTGGTCAGGCGAGTTCTACGACATGTATAAATACATTTGACGTTAATGAAAAATGCATTTATCTTATTAATTGGGCTTATTCTGACATAAACAAATTGTTATTATCTAGGCGTTATCGCTCTGGCAGTTTGCGGTCGTGTCTCCAGCATGGAGAACAGTCAAGGCGCTGCGGACCTTCAGAGGCCTTGAATATCCACTTTCATGCTTCCCTGAGGTGCGAAGTAAGAGTGTACTTACGCTTCCATAAGGTCCTTCGCCCAGGAAGGTGACTGGTCGCATGCGCCCCCGCGGGAAGTCCAGCAGGGGCGCCACGCCGTTTGGGGGCTCGGCTTCCGGGAGCTTGATGGAGGTGAACAGCCCCGGGGCAGGACGCTCGCGTCGGCAAGTGCGCTCCTCGGGGTACGTCTGAGGACAAATACAACAATTACTATTCTAAACTTACACAAAAATAAAAATACTTGCAAATGAAACCAGTGCAATTTGAAAATGTTGAAAATATTGATCCAAATATTCAATAGGTAATATTAATATTTTAATAAGTAGGTAATGTTTTAAGTGTGTAGTGTCCTGTTTTATTATTGTAAATATTTCAAAATACATACCTACGTATGCGTTATTTGTCTGCATTTTATGTTAACGTAAGGTTTCATTTACGAATAAAAATAAAAGTACAATTTACCTATGAGTGTATTTCTAAGTTTCTTAGGGTGGTTATAACTTATAATATTTAACATCTCTATATTATACAGTGCCATATGCTGTCATTTTTCATTTTGACATTTGACACTAAAGTTCTTTCTTTCTTTCTTTGCCCCCGCGGCGACTTGAACAGCTACTACCGCGGGGATATGGCGTTTCCACGTGAAGTGATTTCGCCAGTGTCAAGTATATATAAGTATAAATCAATATAGCAATAAAACACAATCCAATCTTCTCTAGGAAGATTGGGGGCAACGTTGTACGGTGATTTGTAGGTCAGAGGTCAAGATAGTTTTAACCTCTGCACCACTGCGAGTCCACTTGAAACGAGAAGAAAGATGCCAGATACACGAAATAAGTCCAAGTCTTCAATCACTGTGCGACACAAAGGCATAAAAAGTACAAATCACTATCAGAAAAGAACTTTGAACACCTAATTACCCAAAAATTCAAGTCTAAAACAAATTACACGTCCGCCATCTTTTAACGTTGCAAATGGCCCCGACACTAAAGTTGTATATTAATGAATGAATATAAACATGCCACTCATTTAATACAATAATTAATTGACACTTTGGGTCCCGTCTTCTTCCGATTGAGATCCGATGGAAACATATTATTCACTAAATCTAAATAGTTAATTCTGCATAACTTTGTTAGGCAAAGTAAAATTGGGCATAAAGTGGTTACATCAACCGGGAAAATGCTGATTTAGAGTTTGCAGCTCTGAAAGCAGGGGTCGTCATTATGTCGGGGGCGTCTTATAAAGAGAGATCGCGGAGCAGCCGCCGAGTGGACTCGCTGGTTCATACTTATGTCGCTGTCTAGTCAACATGCGAATTATTATTATTAAATATGTTGCTCTTCCTTTTTTTATTTTAAACACAACCCAGAGGTTTTTTACTGTTGTGTGAACCGCAGGTCATTATTAGTCCATTGGCTGCATCCATGCAGTAGGTACGTTGCGTCACTACAGTAAAATTGTTTCAGACTTAATAACGTGAATGTCAACTTGAACAAAGTATTGCTATATTCATGCGGGCAATAGCCGAGTAAAATTGCGCTTTATTATTAAAGTCAGTTCAGTAGTTTTTACTGGATTATGTTTTTTGTTTGGCATCGCGAGCTGAAACCACGACAAGTTAGGAAGGCGTGCTCTCGTAATTAATTCCCGGTGTTTATTTTGTTTTGCGCAACAACACGCCGATGACGATGACGACGGTACAATATTACTCGTATTATAAAACCTGTCCCGAGTTCGCTCGGGTGGAACATAAAGTTCATTTCAAATGCTAAAATATTACTTCAAATAGGTGCAGTGGTTCCAGAGATTACACACTTCATTAATGTCGGGTTCCTATATTCAATCCGCGGAGAGATAGGCTTACTTCGGATTAAAATTTGACACATTTTGTATGGGCAAATGTCAAATTTTAACTCGAGGTAAGCCTTATCTATCCTCGGATTGAATATAGGAACCCGACATAAAACAATAGTTAAGAACTATCTCTCATTATAGTATTACTAGAAGCAGTAGAAGCCCTTCCCGACTTCGCCCGGTTAAAAACAAAGTATCATGTACTTGGAATAATTATTCAAATGGTGGTCTTAGAGATATAATTCTAATCGAATGTTCTGTATTACATAGTATAAACCGAAAGTCGTTTTATGATGATGATTATAATATGTGGAACTATGAAAATAACAAAAATACTCTTGTCATTCTTACTAAAGTGCGGCCAATGAGACGAGATAAAGAATGTAAACAGACTGACCATTACTAGGGAGCGATTATTCTCTGTCCTTATTTCTCGTACGCAATAATATGTTTAGTTGTTCGATGACGGCAGTCGTTGCGTGATTCGTGGTACAGGAAAGCTGTCAGTACAGAAGTTGAAACGTAATGGTCGCCATTTTGTGAAGTTCATTCCAGTCTGGATTCCGTTCGAACCAAACGGAACACACGACACGACACGATTTCAAATTAAAAAGTTTTGATCTCCTGAAAGCTTGTTTACATTCTTTATCTCGTCTCGATGGCTTTACTTTACGTTATTGTAATAATAAAGAGTGATTTAATGTATGTATGTATGTAATAAATAGTTTACAACATGACGTTAAGTAGTTCTAATTAGGATTCAATAAACATTTTTAAACTTTAATTCTTTATACATTACACTAGCTTCTTCCCGCGACTTCGTCTGCGTTGATTTCAGAATTTGATCTTACCAGGATGAATAAATACAAGTTTGTCCTAACCGAACCAAGAACGAAATAAAGCTTTTAAAGCTTATTATTGCGCCGTATCGGGAAAGTCGCTTATCCATCCAGTGACTTTGACCACACCAAGGCAACAATTCGATACCGAGTTTAAAATCAAAGCTAGCGCCATCTAGTTCGTTTATGGAGAACTAAAAATGTGTTTCTTTAGTAACTTTTGTATACACATAAATGAACACAAACTGAAAGGATGCAAAACTGCGATTTCGCCTTCTTAATTTGGTTACTCGTCCATACAAAGTGGTGCCACCTTGTGAGTAAATTCGCAGTTTTTAATGATTAATTTGATTTCTCTTAGGCATGAGATATGTTTTCGGGATAAAAACTAAACTAACATATGCTCTATTCCAGGACCCAACCAATATGTGTGTTAAGTTTTATTCCGATCCGTTCAGTGGTTGAAGCGTGATTGAGTAACAAGCATCCAAACGTCTAAACGTCCAAACTTGCACATTTATAATACAGGGTGAAATAGGGGTCGTGGAGCAAGAAAGACGCATTTAACTTACTTTCACCTAAGGATCACGATAGGTTAGGACTAACAGTTATTAAAGTTAGTTATTTAAGTCAGTACAGCAAATAATAAAAAAAACTGGGATGATTTGAGATCATGGTCACCCTTCTGTTTCCCAAGAAAACTTATGTCAAGTGCATGTACTTAACAATCATCGCAGTAAGTATGTAAAGAGGTTGTTATGACGATACTGATAGACAGATAAGAAAAATTCCTTTGTTTGTTGTTTGTTTTCAAAGAGGTTGTAATTGGAAAAGTAGGGTGACCACGCATTTTAGTTACTTAACGTTTTTTTAATTAAAATAAGTAAATACCGAACCATCTTTATTTCAATTAAAATATATACAGGTAACATCGCAATCGTTTACTGAGTCAGAAAAAAATGGTTGGGATCACGACCCCTATTTCACCCTGTATTAGTAAGATAAGATAAGGCGGTATAATATGGTATAGTCATGATTTAAATTATATTATTTGTCTCCACGACTTGGCATTTTAGATTAACATTTAAATTATTATTTTATTGGACGTATGACATAACTTAATTTTATTTGTGAATTTTAAATACTGTTCGAGGAGGAAATAACGACGACACCAATTCCGTGGCCAATTTCTGAGCGTTTAAACTGCCCGTGACACTTCTAAGCATATGTTGATCAATAGATAATAGGGACTTGTGCTGGCTATAAGCATTTAATGGTCGTATATCCCCAACAATTAGGCGAAAAGGCGAAATACGGTTACGGTGATACAGTTTTGAATTTGGATGCATTTTATGGATACCTTTGTGATTGATTACCAATTGATTATTTACCTCATTTCGGAAAGTAGATTCGTGTTTTTGTAATCAATTAACTAAAGTCGAGTCCGGAATTAGGCGAACTAACTTGACAGTTCATTGTACACTAATGTTGCCACAGTTTGGCTAGTGCTGTTAATATCGATATTTAAAAAGTCTAGTTTATCATTATTATTGTGTTTTAAATCTAACTAATAATTTGGAAGCCACCTAAAAGGATCACAATGGCCTGTTGTAATGTCAGCATTATTTTTGTATTTTATTCCTAATTTGAGGAGTAAGTATCGTAAATATCCGCTTTAAACCGTACATCCTTCAGAACATATTATATCGTAAAAATTGCTGTACTTTTTCCCTATTTGGCAAGTATGTATGAGTGTGAAAGTTTCGATGACAATTACTTGATAAAATATAAATATAATCAGATTTATAGAACGCACAAGGTTATATCGACATATTTGTGTCGACATAAACCTATCACTATTTATTTTTTCCTATGTCTGGCAACATTTTCGGCTGTCAAGTTAGTTCGCCTAATTCCGGACTCGACTATACGGTGGCTTCGGTCCAAACTATTACCAAGCGTGGGCTGCAATGATCAGTTTTTGTACGCAGCTCCACCGTTAATAATCCTCTATAGTAGGTACATGCATTTATACGAATCAGTAAATAACACAGGTTCCCGACTTAATTGCTACTCCCCCTCGCAAGATTGTGCTCGCATAATTTGTACTACACATGAATTATTGGGGATGTCTAGGTGTATATTATCACATTATATATGGCTCTGCAGTGCTTGTAATAACAATGAGTCATCATGAACATAACAACTCCGGTAAATTATGAATATGCCAAAGGAATTTATAAAATTTTACTTCGTTAAATAGCGATATTGCTGACGAACTCACGCAATATTTACTGCCTATGAAAAAGAACATCACAAATATTGTTCAGAATTAGGATCACACTAATAGTATGACTCAAGCAATCTAAATAGAAATGGAAATATGAAAAGTACTGATGACTTTCCCAATTATTTAAATAAATACAATTATTATTCTTCAAACATCTAAGCTTGATTGTGCTAAATGTTGTTACAGAATTATAATTATCGTAATTATGTGACTTAAATTAATTTCAATGTGAAAATTTTTGTAGGTAGTCGAATTACAAAAAATATAAATAATATAAAATGACGTATAAAATAATGCTATTTTATCAATGAATGTCTCATTCTCTCAACCTTATTAAGTTATTACTTCAATGCTCATTGATCTATTAAAGCCATTTGTGAAAACCTTTTCGACATTGTTTACTTTGAGTGTTCAACGAGTCCTAATCTGGCCTTTAATAAGAATTAGATTATAATATGAGAAATCGCAGAAGAATTAAAAAAGGCTGGTGCCGCAATATAGATTTAATGTGGTGGGTTATTTTATCACTAGCGGCTAGCCAGCGGCTTTGCCCCGCTGCAAATTTCCGACATTCCCGGTAAATTTTTCCTTTTTTTTCCATCATACAAACCTTGTCCTGACAATAGCGAACACAACAAAAAATAAGCATCCAATTTGGTGCAGTCGTTCGGATATTATGCGCTAACATACATTTCGGCGATTCATTTGTATTTATATAGATTCAACCATTATACAATACAACCTATAGACCGGGAGATGCTGATACAAAATATCCGGTCATTTGTACCAAGTAGTATACCGGTCATTAGTAAAGTGACCCTTCAGGAGTCTAATTACGCAAAGAAAGGCCAAGATAGGCCAACGAAACGAAATTAAGAATGAAACAAGCTTTCAAAAATCGTGTCACTTCGAACGCAATCCAAACTGGAATGAACTTCACAAAATGGCGGACCTAATGTTAACAACTTCTGTACTGACAGCTTTCCTGTACCACAAATCACGCAATGAAAGCCATCATCGACCAACTAAAGATATTATTGTGTACCTACGAGAAATAGGGACAGATACATTAATCGCTCGCTACCGCAACATAACTCAGTATTGGTCAGTTGGTTGACCGTAAAACAATACAACATTGCCCGCTTTTTGCAATTATTGCTATTTTTTTCTCGTTTATCATAACTTTTTGAATTACCAATCTGTACTACTTACACCATTGCATACTGTTCTCGGTGTCTGTTAAGAATCTGGTACAAAATTATGTTTAATTATTGGTGAAAATGTCTGTCTAAGCTAAGTGATGGGCCAAAAAAATATTTTTACATTACCCATTTTTGTATAAACATTAATAACTTTGGCATTGTCGACTTTATCATCAGGTCCTTTAAGGTCTATAATGGTCTATGATGATGATAACTATAACCTCATAAGTTTTTTTTGACGTTGGATTCTCCACCTAATTTTAGTGGGCGAAGTTGTGAATCGATTTTGTGACTCCTTGATACAAAAAAGAAAATGAATTAGGGTTGTAAATTATTGTTTTATGTGATTAGTCGAAACTTACATACATACATAAACTCACGCCTTTGTTCCCAGAGTGGGGTAGGCAGACCTAAAGAATTACCAACAACTTAATGTATTTAAACCTGAATAAGTGATGAAAGTGTAATCTTAGCTGTAATTATCTATTAAAATATAAATAATGGGCTCATTAAGAATCAGCTTTTTATTAATTGAAAACATAAAATCTAATTATGTCAGATTTAATCAAGAGATGAACAAACAATATTTTTACTATACTCTGTTTTTTTATGCTATAAATGCTATATCGTACTTCGCCATACAAGTTCTATGCAAGAAACAAATGAGCATCACGTAGTAATTTGTATGGGTAGTACCTACTATAAAATTGAGTGACAACTCTAACGGTAATATTGTACTGTTGCAAAGTTGTGAGCAGTACTCCCGTAATTCGCATTTGTCATTGTTGAGTTTTTGTCCGTAGCGATTACTTACTATGAAGAGTTACCGTCTTCGAATAGGGGATCAGCCGTTGCTCGGTGTTGCCAGCTATATGTTTAACTTTCTACCACAGATTGAAAATAAGGTGTTCGTTTGATAATTCTTGTTTCATTTCGGTTATATTCAAAAGTGACGGCTTGGGCGAAGTGGTGTTCAAAGGGCAAAGTTGTATGGTTTTAAGGTACATTATTTAATTCGTCTCATTGGCCGTACTTCAATGACGTAAAGGAAAATGATGTTCATAGCGCTGGTACCGGCGGCCCAATCGCGTGAGTGTTAATCGAACGTGTCGTTTAAATTACGATTTGTATCCTCATGTCTGAGGGACTTGACTATGGTGAGTGCGCTTCACCACCGCTTTCCAGGCTGCACGAACTTGGACGCGGTGAATGCTAGCCTGAAGTGTCGATCCGGTTGCAGCTGTTTTTGCCTCAGTCCATTTCATAGGCAAACGGAGGTTAGGTTAGGTTCCGGTAATTTCGTAATTTGTAATGTCGTTTTAAGTATTCTATATTTTCCTTCCATGAACTGTACACAAGTTGTTTATCTGTACACTTTTGTTTTGGGAAAAGCAGATTTAAAACCCCTTTGTAAACTTTTATCCCTTTGTATTATTATTTACATAGCTTCGACAGAGAGCTCCGCGTGGTTACCGCGGGGTTCAGCGCGTAACTAAAGGCGAGTGTTCATGTTCAATTGTTCATCTGCGCGCGAAGAGGGTTGCTCAGCTTAAAGCTTTATCTGTTTTGTGTAACCACTTATTTTTAGGTAACATTTTCTTAAACAGGGCTTTTCTTATAAAATATCTTCCAATATTTTTTTGCCAGAGCTTCATTTTAACGCTTCAATGATATTTCATAATCTTTAATACTTTTACGGCAACTTAGTACTGTCGGCCTTTTAAAGAGCTGCACTCTCTGGTACCTTGTCGCTCTAATGCCTCTGACAGATCAGTGCAGCAGTTGCAACATGCCGTTAAAGCGACAAAACACTTCAGGGTGCAGCTACTTAGAAGGCCGACCGTACCTACTCAGTAATATTATATAAACGGATGATTTTCCGTAAAGACTAAGATGCCAATGTACTCGTATCTAACTCAAAACCCCGGAAAGTGCAAGCGAAACTCTCACGCGAAGGGTTACGAATCATTACTGTATAGTCGGCACCTTTTCATTCCGTCACTCATATAAACAAATCAATTGACTATTATTACTCCATATTTGCGTACTTTGGAAGGTTGAGCATGATCATGTTATTTATATACCTATACTGATGATTAAGTAATCATTCTTCTTTCTTTGCCCCCGCGGCGACTTGAACAGCTACTACCGCGGGGATATGGCGTTTCCACGTGAAGTGATTTCGCCAGTGTCAAGTATATATAAGTATAAATCAATATAGCAATAAAACACAATCCAATCTTCTCTAGGAAGATTGGGGGCAACGTTGTACGGTGATTTGTAGGACAGAGGTCAAGATAGTTTTAACCTCTGCACCACTGCGAGTCCACTTGAAACGAGAAGAAAGATGCCAGATACACTAATAAGTCCAAGTCTTCAATCACTGTGCGTCACAAAGGCATAAACAGTACAAATCACTATCAGAAAAGAACTTTGAACACCTAATTACCCAAAAATTAAAGTCTAAAACAAATTACACGTCCGCCATCTTTTAACGTTGCAAATGGCCCCCCTAAGTAATTATTGTCTTCATGTTTATTTTGAGGTACTACTTAATCTCTATTTAATCTTGAATTTTTTGATGAAAAGCATTTTCGGTAAAAATACAACTGACTGACTGATTGTTTTTCGAAATATATTTGACATGAAAATGTAGGTAGTGCTGTTTTGAGAGATTTGATTGATAAGAGGAAAACCTCTCTTATGAATCAAGTCTCTGTCGCACCCAGCATAATACTACGATGATGATGATGAATATATATTCAACCTTTTTAATAAACTAATTAGAGATAACATTATTCTCATCACTATTTCATCCTCTATCTAAAGACAATTTTATTGTAGTCAGGTATACTTGTTATTGTCTTTGGCCGTCTGAACAGGAACAGACTTTGTTTATCATAAACTAAGAATACTTCATCCAAGATATATTATTATGGCGCCTTTACTGTAAAAAAATAATGTTATTTTTAAAACCAATTTGTTGTTATAGCGGCAATAGTATTAATGACTCACTTTTTGAAAGTTTAATGTGCCTATTTGTTATAACATACATACATACATTAAATCACGCCTGTTTCCCAGAGGGGTAGGCAGAGACCACTTATTTCCACTTGCTACGATCTTGACAAATTTCTTTCGCTTCTTCAACATCCTATTTGTTATTAATAAGAATAAATACTCTGAGAAAGTTTCAATTGTCTACCTATTACCATAGGAATAAATATTATTACCATCCCTTCTACCTTTTGGGTACGGAGCCCTAAAAACAAGTTTACTTCCATACATCGTTTTATCCTCCTTTGTACACCGAAACAATTTTTTTTAAAAATTTACTATTTAAGTTGGAAGGAACGCGAGCGGCCTGCACTCGGCGCAGACCGGGCACAGTGCGCGCGCACCCTCGCAGGAAGGGTAAAGCTTTTGTTGGCTTAGTGAATTTGCGATACAGTGCGAGGGATCTATCCGTAACAAAATAAGAAGGATGTGGCACCTGTTAACTTTACATGTTATTACGTGTAGCATAAAATCCGGGCCGGGGCCTTATTATCACGTTTAGAATAAGGCCCCGGGGGGTTTCCATACGAGTATACTTAGCCGTAGTCGCTGTCAGGAGTCTAATCAAAATCACTGGAGCCTCCAGTCTGGCGCGCTTCATCACCAGAAATAGTATTATTGACTCATTCATCAGCTGCCTGGAATTATTGTTAGTTTGACAGGTAACAAGCAAGAGACTGCCAGCCACTTTAATTAATCATATTAGCCGGTTGCATGCCGGGAAGTAACGCCCTTGTTGATGTTTCCCGGCAGTGCGGCGCTAGCACTTTATGATAATGCGTGAAAATCAATACCGGTACCTGACCAGATATTTGCTCTTACTTTTAATATTATGAGAAACATGGAGTGCATACTGTTCTTTTGGACACAGTGTTTTTTTTAAAACTCCGTTTACTTGGAATACAAACCGAATAAATCATCTGGAATCTTTAAACTGAATCACTTATTAATTTTGTATGTCTGTAAATTCAAAATCGAGAACAGTTTAAGATGAAATAATTCAGAAACCTAGTCCCATCGAATTGCTATATTAATATATTGCTTTTGTTTTTTATTGTAGACGGTTATTATCTAAACCGTAAGGGAGATAGCAATTATATAAATCATTAATTACCCTTTCTGCTCGGCTCATAAGCCGAACAAAGCTGCTGTAAAACATTAACAAACACAGGAACAAGTCGCCTTACTCATTTTAACGTCCTATACTCATTTATCATTTTGAAACCGTCCACATAATACCCCTAATGAGTAAAATCCAAGCATACCTTAGGCAGTACCATTAATATCGCAAGCCCGGCTTCCCCTCCGGATGAATGCCGCGGCCGCCGTGTGCGGGGATAGTTTGAATATTGAATAGGGCGACGAAGTCATGCTACTTTTACATACAGGCAAACAATGAGATTCCATTGCTAAACGATCTGAGTTGTCAACGCAAAATCTAAATATTTTTTGCAAAATAAACAATAAAGTAGGTTATTTTGGTTCTATTTTTTAAATACATGCGTCAAATGCCAATGCGTCTAAAGTACTAAAAAAATACTGTGTTGTCGCATTAGCGACGCAACTCTGATTCATAATTAGATTCCATCAAATCTACCCGTGTTGCCATTGAAATTAAATACTCTAAAATTAGTAAATTTCCTCTTGGCAAAAGAATGCACATAATTAATTAATTTGTAATTTTAAGAACAACTTTTGAATTACCTATCTGTTTAAATAGACATGCTTGTATAAAAACCTGTCGTATAAATAAATATTTAAGTAGGTAAAGGTATTTTGTGGTAGAAATTTTCATACTACAATGGTAAAACTTCAGTTCTCGATAATATTTGGAATTTGTTTTGATACAGTAATATTATCGTTTAAAGATGTGCGCATGCAATGTGGGTATGCAGTGTGCCTCTGACCTTGGGGCTTTCAATGCAACGATCGATTCTACTCGCTAAACTGAACTACTTTTGTTCTGCAACATTAAAAAATAACTTAAGTTTAGATAGTTAATTGATGTGAAAGTCTAATTGAAAAATCAGTGTATTAAATACTGGCCATATAATCACTATTTCATGGTACGGGGGCGACATTTCCTTGGTACGAGGGCTAAAGGAAAATGGAGAATTGGATCGCGTACATTGAAAATTACATTTATTTTATATATGAAAAAAAAAACAAATTTAAAATTGGGCATATTTTTAACAACTTACAGAACAAAAGTAGTTCAGTTTCAGGAGTAGACACGATCAATGCATTTAAAGCCCCGTCAGAAGCAGCGGTATTATTAGACCTTAAATACGTAAATTCGCAAAACATTTTTGTCTTGAGCGCTCGAATGTTTTCTTTACTCGTCGAGGTAGTTTCCATTGATGAGTTTTGGTTTTCTGTTAAGTTTGTGTTATCAACGAAACCCCTACGTTTATGTTATTGTAGAGTGTCTGTATACAGAAAATGGAGACTTTATTTCAATTTGGACGTAACTTCCTTGTTCATTCTCTACACCACCACTACAAAGACCGGGATGGCGTTATGTTTTTCACCAACAATAAGATACTTATATTTTTAAGAAAGGGTTGGTGGCATCTGGACCGTCACAGTGACATTTGCTGCTTCGTGGTGGCGGCGTTAACATTATGTACTCGGGCTTCAATATCCCCTGAATGCGTTTAAAATACTATCAGGTTAAAAAAATATTCACCCCACCCAACTCTCATTTTAACTTCCAGGGTCGTTAGTACTTGAATCCATTTCTCATAAAATTTCATAAAATCTAAAACTACATAAAATGAATTTGTTGCTCTTCTGTTTGTCGGTTTCTTTAATATAACGAGAGCGTTCGTACTATTTTAATATTTATAAGTCTATGAATATCTGTGTTTTTTTTTTTTTTTTTTTTGAATTCTGTGACTTGAGACATTTTCGGTCATTTTCGTGCGTGACCCTTCCTTTAGGTATTTGAAAAATAGCTTCTGCCAGGGATTTCTTCCACGTAGGATTCATATGTTTATCATACCACAAAGTAACCTATGTTCATCTCATCAGTAACAATGTAGGATTTAAATGGTGACAGATTTTTTCAAATCGGTCCAGTAGTTTCGGAGCCTATTATTTGCAAACAAACAAACAATCAAATCTTTCCTCGTTTTAATATTATTATACTAGATGACCCGGTGAACCTCGTATCACTTACCTCTTAATATAAACCATATTTATTTAAACTATATGTATTTTAGAGCCGGCAACTTTATAAAGGCATCGTCAGATAGTCTTAAGTATCGGCTCCATAGGGGGTGGAAAAAGTGGGCAAATCACGCAGACATGTCCATGTTGCATTGCATGTCACATTATATTAGATTATAGACATTAGAGTAATTTAGTAACCTGGCAACACTATCAGTGTCCCTGTCACCAACTTTCAAAGAAAATATTGTTGATATTTCAAAACTATTTTCCAGAACTTATAATTAACTTTTAACAATGCATTGTCCCTTTTGTAATAAGTGGATGGAACGGCAGAACAACAGAAGTACCTGTCCTAGTTGCACAAAAAAATTGTCAAGATGCGACGAATGTTTCGCAATAATCGCTGATACCTTCAAGTTTACGAATTAATAGGGCTAAGGAACAAAAAAATCGAGTGAAACAACAGCTGTTATTAAAACCGAAGTTCGTCCCAACAATGCCATCAGCATCGTCTGTGCCATCATTTGAGGGAATATTTCCAGAACTTTATTTTACTCCCGAAGAAGTAAAGAATTTGGATGGGATTGAAGAAAGTCAGCAGCTCATCATCGGCAATATTCTGGTTCAACCAGACTTAATCAGAGTCGCCGAGGATTCCCGCCACGCCGTCAAGTCCTGGCGTGCCACGTGGAGACATCATCAGCAAGCCGGAGTCGCCTTTGTTGTTAAATTAATGATATGTTGCCGATTCAAGTGTCAATCGTTGAAATTTTAGAAAATAATGGTGATTAATATATTTTAATTTTTTTTTTTTATTATTGTATCAATTTGAATTTTGTTTCAAACAAATATGTATTAGTTACAACATATATATCCAAATGTACACATATACATTTTAAGTAATTTATATCTTAAATGGATTAAATTTGGTTTGAAGGGTATGATAAGGGTTTGCGTGTGCAAGAGTTGCTAATCAAATGCCTCTTATATGCCGATGATCAAGTTATACTTGCCCCATCGGTACTTGAGTTGCAGGAGATGGTGACAGTGATGAATGAGGGATTTAAGCAAAATGGGATGAAAGTAAATGTTACCAAGACCAAGGTCATGGTGATAGAGAAGGATGAGGAGATGACTGAGTGCGTGATAAATATAAATGGTGAATTAGTAGAACAAGTGAGCGAATTTGTGTACCTGGGAAGTATGTTTACAAGAGATGGTAAGTGTGAGAAGGATATCGAGAGGAGGGTGAATGCGGGAAATCAAATTAATGGGGCCCTGTACTCCTTTGTAAGCAGACAGGGCGTTTCACAAAAAGCCCGGCTGGCTGTTCACAATGGAGTGCTGGCACCTACCCTGATGTATGGTAGTGAATGTTGGGTGTGGCAGGACAAGCATGTAAGTCGTGTAAATGCAGTTGAAATGCACTCTTTGCGTAGTATGTGTGGTGTGAAACTGATTGATAGAGTAAGAAATGAAAAAATCAGAGAGAAATGTGGAATAAAAGAAGATGTAGTGACTAAGATTGAAAAGGGCATGCTTCGATGGTTCGGTCATTTGGAAAGGATGGATGAAAGAAGATTGACGAAAGAGATATACAGATCGAAAGTGAGTGGAAGGGTCGGAAGAAGCCGCCCTAGGCGTACTTTTTCGAATCAAATCGGAGAAATACTGGAAAAGGGCAGAATCTTAAGTACCCGAAACCGACGTGCGTGCATGACTCGATGTATGAATGTTGAAGAAGCGAAAGAAATTTGTCAAGATCGTAGCAAGGGAAAGAAGTGGTCTCTGCCTACCCCTCTGGGAAACAGGCGTGATTTAATGTATGTATGTATGTATGTATATATATTATACTATATTATATGTGTATTTTATATGTAGGTACCTAAGTTACCATTACTTTGAGTATTTATTCGTTTAATATTTATTTATTTATAAGTATTATACTCCGTATAGTACTCCGTGTGGTTGCCGGGTTAGAATAGTGCCACTCCATGTCTTCCCGTGGATGTCGTGAGAGGCGACTAAGGGAATAAAGGCTTGTAGTACTGTTAGGCGATGGGCTTGCCACCTGTCACTAATACGCTGGTAAACATCTTAGCCTGTTTATGCAAAATGTGGTTACAGAGTTATCAACAAGTTTTTGGAGTTGTTGGTGATTCTGTAGCTCTGCCTGCCCCACTCTGGGAATGAAGGCGTGAGTTTATATACTTATGTATGGTTATTAACACGTTCACAGTCCCCATACAAAATATTTAAAATTTCTTTGATGTTCAAGCAAATTACTTCCATCACACGTCCATGTTCCATGTTTGGGTCACTATGAAATACAGTATTGGTGCATAGGAGCATTGCGTCTGCGCAATCGATCATATTCATTTTCCCGTGCTCGCTGCTGGTGTGATCGATGTCCCCGAACTCGTTCCATTCTCTGCCTATCCACTTCATTGTTATTCAGTCTGGAACGTAAATCTGCCATAATACTATTACGACTGTTATCATTATCAGTCTCTCGCTGGTCATCAGTGCGGTTAGAGCGTGAGGTAGGTCGTCGCACATTTGATCGACTTCGACGACCTATGTTAGGTCCTTTTCTCCTCGGCATTGTAAACAGTATCAGATAATAATGTTTTCGTGCACTAATAATGGTAACTATAATGACAAAACACAGACAGAATGACAATCAAGTTTAAATAAAAAAGCGCTTGAATGACAAATATGGATTCAATGTTGCCAACTCGAAACTTGAATTTATGCTAGACCTAATGCGAACTTAAATTTTTAAAAGTATATTTCTGAACGCACCCAACACAACAACAAAGTGTCATTATAGTGTCATTATTTTACATTTTTTAGAATGTAAATACGGGATAATACGACTATTATGGATATATGTTGTCGACTCGAAACCCTTATTTAATTTATATCTACATGTGTAATTGTAATTATTTCAAAATACCGAACCGATGGGAAAAGGTTTGACAGGTACCAACAGTTTGTATGGGAAAACAAAATTGTCGTTTAAAGTATTTTCCTCGCATATTTTCTATATTTTCTCACCGTTTAAACCTTCCCTGGACTTCCACGAATATTTCAAGACTAAAATTAGCCAAATCGGTTCAGCCGTTCTCGAGTTTTAGCGAGACAAACGAACAGCAATTCATTTTTATTTATATATATATATATATATTTATATATATATATATATATAGAAGATAGATAGATTAGTGAAGACAATTAGGATAGACCGAAAAAAAAAAAAACACCGTTTTACATTCTAATTCGAAACAATAGGTAATTTTAAGAGACCGATTTCATTAATAATGTATTTAATCCAATAGTTTTGTTTTAATATCTTTATTTATTTAGCAGACATTTTATGGATGACACGGTTATTTTAAAGTTAGGTTTGCATTTTCTAATAAATTGCAACAATGAAATGAAATCTAATGATAACAAGTGATTGTATTAGTGTATTAAAACATACTATAACAAGCGGTTTTCGCCTAACCCGTAAGATACACCTAGGAGGGCCTCAAGCCGAAAGCGAAAGAAACAAAGGTTAAATATAAATATACTTTTGTAGAAATATGCGAATTAGATAAATATTTCAAAAACTTAATAATGCATCCAGAACGGCTTTACAACCCTATTCCTCTAAATGGTTTTCGCATTACATAGAGTAATTGTAATATGAACAATCCCAATTCAAGCCAGAAATCTTAAAAATACTTAAAAATAATGTATTAAGTATTAATATTATATACAGTCCGCGCGCGAGGTGAATGCCGAGCTTAGGAATGTGCTAGTACGCGACGGCACTACGCCGCGCCGGCGCCGTGCGGCGCCGCTGCGCGCGCGAGAGGAGAGGCGCGGCGCCGCTCACCCCAGGCCCTGGCTGCCTTCAACGCGCGCGCGGCCTATTCCTATATTATGTTTCGAAAAAATAAACAGTTGTCCTGCAACTCCTGGTTTGTGAAAGAAAAGATCTATCTTCTGTTGCAACAAGTATCGGCAAAGATTAAAGTACGGAAATGGCATAGATTTGCAAAAATAATGACACCAACCTAGCGGCAATAACCAATAAGACGGCGCGTAACTCTGTGTTCGAGTTCAACTCGCACTTTACCGATTTTTTTTACTTTATGTTCATGAAAATTGCTCTCTAGACTACTTATACTTACGAGTATACATACAAGTATATATTGTCCCCGATATTTAAATAGCAAAGACGAACTCCTATTTTTATTTGCCCCGTGTTCTCTCAACAGTATTAGACGGAGCGAGTCCACCTTCGGAATACCGGGAAGGTAGGTCTAATAATGTGATGAAAGTTGCAATGCCGAAGCCGCAGACAGGGTGCGTGCTGGCTTTGCTAATACCGCTTGGCACGTATGCAAGATGTTACAACGAAGTTAAATAGTGATAGGATTTTACGTATGAATTTTTCGACGGCCTTTACAAGGCCAGTGGAGAATTGTATTAATGGATGACCAGTAAGTTGCAATGCTTGTGCCGTTGTGCCACATCCCTAGATCCCTACATACAGATGGAAAGTGGGATGTCGCGGGCCACGTGACATATTCACGCAGCACTGGGGGGTACTTAGGGCAGAGCTGCGGCCACGGCGCGCGTGTTACTTGTAATAGAGTGCTGCGTAGTCGAGGTGGGGAGGCGAATGAGGGGGAGGACAGGTAGGATAAGTGAGCTAAAGCGTTGCATAAAATATTAACATTGCTTCGATAAAATAATTTTCTTTTGTCGAGTATACTCACATGTGTCTACTTCGATAAATTGCCCACTCATTCCGCAGTATTCCAAGTAACGCTTTATTTGATAAGACTCGCTGTCTCATTTGCTTAACGCTGTCAGCCGTCGTTAAAGTATCTTTCAAAAATTCATAAATTTAAATGTAAGTTATCTCTCATATCCTCGCCTATTGGATATAATTATGTCAAGGTCATACTCGTAAAAGTAAGCAAGTTCAATTCTTAGATCAGAGATTCCTGATACTTCCCAAGTAGTCTAGCCCAAGTTCCAAAAGCCGAGCGCTCTCGGTGAAAATTCTCATTATGTAAGTTAGTATTTGCTTCAAAGGGTCTCATTTAATGCACTCGCATTGCGCTCGACCGTCCCGACATTGGTCGGTGAAGTATTTCATTTGAGACGTTCTTGGTTCCATTTGGCCACATTATTTCGTTGAAAATGCAAACATTACTGTCTGTTTCGTCTAGATGGCGTAAGTATGCAATTTATATGTATTTTATTTTTCTTTATTATCCTACTAATATTATAAATGCGGAAGTTTGTGTATGCGTTTGTTACTTCTTCACGCTTCAACGGCCGGATGGATTATTAATTTATTATGAACTTTGGATAAACACAGAGGCTCTTAACTTCTCTTCTCTCTAACTTACTTTTAAGTATAATTATGTTTTTTTTGATTATGTTTTTTTGGTGACCTTTTGCTGGAGTTTCTTGCGGCGCTTCTTCTCCGCAATGATGGTCTTGTCCGAAGCGCTGGTAGATTCACTGTACAATACCGACGTGTAAAAGAGGCCAGATGTGGCCAATTTACTGAATAAATATTTTGAATTTTGCTCATTTTCAACCCAGATAATTTCAAAGTTCCTCAGGGAATAACTATAATCTAAATCTACGCGGACAAAAAACGCGGGCAGAAGCTAGTGTTCAATAACAACGTTATATTAATGCTTTGGCTGTATTAGGTATTCTGTGAACTTCGAAGTAGTTGACAGCTTCTGTAATGTGTAAAGTAGTTCCGGTCGGTGGGTAGAAGTTATGCACTGGAGTGCGCCAGAGAGCTGCGCAACGGCCTAGCCCTGGGGAACAGCGAGAACAGTTGCCTCGAAACAGTTTATTTACATATAATAATAAGTTCGCCTCTGTTTGCTTTTGAATATTTTACACGGCGAGTGAAAGAGCCGGTTAAGCTATTACTGCAGTGTTACGGGGTGCAGATATTCCGCGCAAAAGTGACCTTAAAAGTAATCGCTTGTCATGCGTAAAGTGTAGATCGAGCACTGTAACTTCTTTAATTTTATTTTAAGCCAACTATCCTTACTAATACATTATAAATGCAATAGTACCTAACTCTGTTTGTTTGTTACTTTTTCACGATAAAACGGTTAAACCAATTTTATTGAAACTTGCCAAGGAGATACATTTTAACCTGGTGAAGATCGTAGAATACTTTTATCCCTGGAATGTTGGTAGTTTTCCAAGGGAATAGCGATAAACGACTTTTGCGCGAGTTGCGGGCGATTGCTAGTTTGTTTTATTTCCGTACCCGTAATAATTCTGATTAAATAACGCACCGGGACGATATTGACGAAATAACTGCAGTGTTCACCAATTATTTTTTCATTTACTTATTGCGTTTTTAAAACTAAAACACGCCGCCTTCGTTAATTTACGCTGACCGCTTCTATCCATCTTCTTTAAAATAATACATCAGTATGTAATAAAATCGTAAAAAGGACGATATGAACATTAAAGATATTAACATAAAAAAATATTGTCAGGAACTTTAGAACTCGCTGCATAATACATAACAACGGTTTTAGGTATTCGTACTTCGTCACTTATTATTATTAAATAGGTACAAAATTTAATTACCGTAACGACATTAGGTTTTGATCAGTAACATTGAGTGTTTACTAAAATGATGAAATGATGAATGATGTGTCATGTGTATTAGGTAATGCAAGGACACATTTACACCTGAGTTCACCTGACGGTGTGTCTGCAAGGAGTTAAATCGAGTTAAGTCTCGAGTAGGAGGTATCCTCGCCAGGTTTTCGTCGCAGCCCTGGCAAGTAGTTGGTACCACCGCACGTAAAGGATTTAAAAAAATACATAGTTCGAAAAAATATGAATTTTGAAAAGCTTTATCTCGAAAACTATTGGGTCTACAGAGACAAATCTTGTCTCATATTGTAGCAAAGTTAGTGTAGTTTAAAAAAAGATACTTTCTAAAACTAGCTTTTTGGGTTATAATCGCCAAAATCTGAAAAAAAAAACCCGAATTATGTGCAGTTTTTTTATTTTTGACAAAGTTGCGTTTGGCGCTTGAGGTCACAAACTTGGATTATTCACAGAGTCAACATTATAAACAGCAAAAAAAACAGTACTATTAGATTTGACGCAAACTCATGATGTCTAATATTACTGGAGTACCTGCAGCTAGTCCTTTTGGAAAAAAGATGGGTTACACCTTATTCACCGGGGCATTTTTTTTTTCTAGTGTACCTAGCGTTTTTCACGTGTCCGACAACTTCATTCAATCTTTTTTACATGATTATGTTAAAAACTTTGACTTGTAGCTAAATTACCAGATAAACAATACTCTTACGTTTAAAATGATGCTACTAGAAGTATTCAATAACGTTAAATTTACAGTTTTTTTGTTATTTTTGTTCCCTAAGACCCCCAATTTTTTCCGCGTCCAGGCCTGGTGTTACATTTTCGAACTTCAAATAAACAAGTTTGGAAACTTTTGTCGTACATGAGAACACTTGTTTTTGGGAGTCTAATATGTGAATTTACTAAAAACGCCCTTAATTTGTCTCCTTTAGAGTTAATATTTAACAAAAAACTAGTTTAAATCGTGTCCACCATATTCGACATAAGGGGAATTCCCCCTTTCCGTTACCGTATATTAGGCTTAAGGCATCATTTTTATTACCAAAATATATCTTTATTTTCATCTAGAAACTTTTGTTTTCACGTAGCAGCACAATATTTGTCTTCAAACGGTAAGTAAACGAAAAAATTGTGTGTTGAAGTGTCGTGCTTTGCGTGGTTCAAAAAGGGTTCACCACTCCGTTACCAAGATGTTAAGGTAAAATCTTTATCTTTATGTTGTTGTGATACATTTACCTAAATAATTGTTTATATCTAAACTCAATTTCACTAAAATATCTTTACAATCAAGATCGAATGCATATTTAATTTGTATTTCAAAGTGCAAAACATTACTCTCGTTACTTCCCCTTTCGTTGCCATGTCGGCAGTCATGTATAAGGGGAATCTAAAAAGTAACGGAATGGAAACATAAAGTTATGATGACACTGAGATCACATTTGAATAAATTATAGTATTTACATAGGTAAATTTATTTGTACCACAAAAGTAAATCATCTTATACGGTTCGCAAAATTATCTTTAGAATAATGCAACGTGTTATTTTTAATCTGCTGCGTAGTTGCAATAACATTAACCGCAGATATCTCAATTAAATTTAAATAATACGACTAAACTACCTACATTTGTTATAGAAATGGCTCCTCTCACAGCTGCCGAAAAACAAAAACGGTATCGGGAAAGGATTAAAAATGACCCTATTAAATATGAAATCCAAAGAAAAAAGGACGTGGCGAGAATAAAAAAATATATAAAGGCAAGAAAAATTGCAACTACCAAACTATCAAACTATCCCGAAAAATGAAGCATCCACCAAAGAATAGGTACCTACCTAATACCATTGCAGTTGCTCATAATTTGTCTCTCAATAATCAGTATTGGTCTGGAAAGTCTAAAATGTAACCACTATAAATATGCGATAACCATAACCCTCATTTTGCTTTGGTCAGTCGGGTTAATAAAGCTTTTGTGGATTTGTGATCTTGGTATAACTGCAGCCTTATGATTTCGTTACCATTATTTCCGTTACCGTCCTTTGAAAATAATTAACATTTTATTTTATTATTAAATCCCCAATTGATAAACATTGCAATTTGTGTATTATATGGATAAACTTTTTACTAAAGTATCCACGTATAAATAAATTTGTCGGGTAAACCTCATAACGTCCAACTGGTAAAGAAAATTGTAAGTAGTTTTGGTCGTCTGGTAACGAAATAGTTACAATAATCGTAATTTCTTTCAAATTAGTTCATAATGTTTTAAAAATAAAACTTATTTTCATAACTTACTATATTTTCAAGTAAGTAAAGCATTTATTTATCCCCATTTTACTTTCTTTCAATTTATATCAATAAATGTATATGGTAACGGAAGGGAAACAAATATGAGCCCGAGCCACTTTGAAATCGCTGTATAAATTTAATTTCCGTATGTTTTACAAAACCATTGCTAAATTAAGATACCTAAGACTACTAAAAATGCTTCAACACCCTTAAAGTTCAACAATTAATAAGTTCGAAAAAAAATCATCACAAATCTGTTGGTACAACTTTGAAAAAAAATGCCCACCGGCGTTATCAAATAACCCTCCTTCGGGCAGTCGAGTGGAAACATTCCAAGCTCACGTTAACGTCAAATTATGCGACAACGTCGAATCTATCAAACCAAGTCTTAAGATAAAACCGAATGTTCGTCTATCAGCTTAAGAGAATTGTGAAGTTAAAAATTTCCATACAAAATGCGATGTTTCTCGTCCATTACCTACTAAAAGTTTTACGATTTTTGAATATGTTGTATTATAAAAAACTAGGTTTATGTTTTCCGAAAAAAAGAAAACGTACAGACTTTTTTTCATAACAACTAGGTACCTACTTACAACATATTTAAAAATCGTCAAATTCAGACTTTATTTAGGGGGTGAAGCGTTATCGCCCGGAGTTAAATTTGTATGAAAAAAATTGACAGCTACGCGATTAAAGCGTCCGTCGGTTCACGATCCCCTTCACAAAAGGAACTATGAAGAAGATAAACAAAGTAAGTACTTTCTATTTTATTCCATTCTATTATATTCTGCAAACTTTAATACATAAACTGCTTACGTTTTTATAAAAGTTAAACCTTTTCTAGACTCTTTATATATTCCACGGAGAAAAGTGGCATCCCTATTCCTTAATCCTTGAGTGGGCAGCAAGCATACGTCGCTCGAGCACAAACTCCCAGTGTCATTATAAAATACGGCCCGCAATGTGGATTCACTTTGAGAAATGGAGGCCAGCCTCGGGAACACCTGAGCCCGGACTCATGCCTTTGTGTACTTTGTTTTCCTTTTTTTGTCCATGTTTCAAAGTAACGTTAACAAGTTATTCAATGTAGCGTTCAGTTAGCTTAGTCATGACAGCATGCTAAGAGACTGTAATCTTATGTTTTTAGGATGGATTTTATCTATTCGGATTATGTATTCAGGGTTTTTTTTGAGTTGATTGCAACTTTTGAGTAAGTAGATACTTATTTATTAGTTATATCTTCTTAGTATTATCTACTATATAATAAAAATGAATCGCTAAATGTGTTGCTACGCGCAAAACTCGAGAGCGGCTGAACCGATTTGGCTGATTTCTTTTTTGTTGTGTTCGTCATTGTCAGGGAAAGGTTTGTATAAAAGAAAATAATTGAAAAATCCACTCCAATAAGTCAGAAATTTGCAGCGGGGCGAAGCCACGGGCGGCCGCTAGTTATTACATAAAAATCTTCGAGCATCAATCGAGTTGAGTAAGTGGCCGCACACTCTGGCAGCTCATCAGTCTCATCACTTTAACGCCTCTGACAGATTAGTGCAGCAGTTCCAACACGGAGCAAAGTGACAAAGCATTAAAGTGTGCAGCTACTTAGAAGCCCGGCAGTATCTACTCGCTGAATTAAATATACATTTTGCGAAACTGGCTACAACACGGGAAATCATATTTCTCGCTGTGAAGCTAGTTACGGGGTATAGTAAAAAAGTAGGAAAACCTTTCCTATTTTATAACCGGCTACATACGGGGAAATTGATTTTCCCATTTCGAATCTAAATTCCAATTTAATTTCGAATCAGCGCTAGCCCAATTGCCCGTTTTTAGTATTGGTGGTTCTTTCAAATTTGTACTATAATCAAACCAAATTTAACGCTTGTATGTTGGACCGTTCTTACAATACAACGAAAATAAAAACGTGTTGAAAAAAGCATTTATTTTACTCGGTTAGTAAATCCGCCGTTATATCAGAAATTCCGAAAAAAACAACCTGCTATCTATTACGGATCAAAAGATACAGCTGTTTAAAGTTAGGGCGCGGCGGAGGGACGGCGGTGGCGCGTCAATAGTCCCTTCGGGCATAGAACCCTAAAAATAACGTTAAATTGTCTTTATAATGTCTCTGAGTACGGCGGCTCGAGTTCAGCGTCACTCGCCGCTAGACTCGAAGTCTGCTTACACCGTTAACACGGCTTTACGAAAAGCTTTCTATGTGGGTTTGGTATGTCAGCATCGGAAAAGGTTGGTAAACGCGAGGACGGCACGCGCACACGATATTGATTAAATTTTGCCATCGCTGTAAACACTATTAACGGCGGCGTGGCGCTGGCGCCGGCGGCGCGGCTCGAGGCAGCGCAGCGCTCCCTCTTATTGGGTTACCGCGCCCTGGGCTTACTCGCCCTTGAATTAACAGTTTAAAACCATAACTTTATTTATACTTACTCTGATTATTCTAAGGTGATGCCTGTGACAGCCGTCGGTTGCAAATTAAATTTCTGAAGCTATTAGTGAACAATAAAACTAAAAATAAATATTAACAAGATTATTATCAACTATTTAAAATATGCAAAATCCTACCGGCAACTCTTAGACGCAAATACTGAATAGCAGTCAATCAACATGGCAATCAAGAGAGTAACTTATCGCAATTGAACCAAAAACATGGCACCAGGTCGATAGCCGCGGGTAAGTATGCTGTACCCAGAGTAAGCAATTACTATGGGGACAGGCTTATTGAGAAGCGCTTACCGTACATTCTCAAGAGCTTGCCTGCGGCTGTGAGACTGGAGCCTAATAAAAATAGGTTTAAAAAAGCCTTTTTTACACATTATCTTAGTTCTATTTAAATTTTAAAGTTAAGTATTATTTAATTTCTATGATATATGTATACCCACAATGTAAACCAAGACTCACGGATCCCACAGTCAAACTGTAAAAACAGTTTTGTGGGACATTGTATTAAAACAAAATTTGTCAACATGTCATAATAAATAAATAAATATATAAAAATTTCGTAGTTTCAATCACTTACTATACTCACAAGCGATGTCTTTAAAAATAGTAGATTAATTATTTAAATTCCTGAACGGCCCTTCTTTTGTGTCTAGGTTTACAAACACGTTAAAAACGACGAAAAGTACCAAGAATAGCCAAAATCAATTCTTCTACAGTTATTCTTAATACGGGGTATTCGCAAAATAATGCGAGTAAGTTTCAAATAATCTCCAATTTGCTCTTGGCCTCTATTTCGGACTAGAGAATTTTAGTTGTAGGTCAGTCTTTATTATTTACAATACACAAAGTGTACAAATTGCGAACTTAATGCCTTTAGGAAGTCTTTGTCTACTTTTAAATATATGTACATACCATGATGTTTCAGGAAATAATCCATTTCGTTGTTACCATCACAATATGATGGTACTGGATGGTAGATTTAAATTATGCAATTTGTTGTTATGCATTACAGTTGTTATATTTATAATACAGATCATGATTGCTAACTCACATCAGCTGTTCATCGTCATGGTTCCATACAAGCCTCAAAAGAATTAATTTATGGTGAAACCATGGTGATACACAAGAACTTGCTACTTTAACTACCAGCTTTACTTGATATCATAAATATTTTATTAAATTTATAGGTATCAATTAAGAGGAAATATCTCTCGGTTGGCTTTAATTTTCCTTCTATTTAACTTGCCTCGTCCGAGTGTCTGGTATCCGTTCCGGTTCAAATTGTGCAAGTAATTTTAGTTATCGTAATGGCCTGTTATTCGGAATCAATAAGCTAGCCCGAGAGCAATGCAATATTATGGCAATAATAATAGTTACTACGAGCTGACCTAAAGATGGAGTCGGGAGGTGGCGCCCGGGACTTCGCTGTTACTTAATGTACACTCACCAAATTGTGATATTTTTTTTGGTCTCGTTAAGCAGATGATGACTGTACAAAAAAGTACAGTCGACAAGAAACGCTGACAGTAACTTTTTTGTGTGCAAGGGGCAACACCAATACCGTCCATTTTAATAAAACCTTCTGTTTATCAGTATGTATGTACCTAGTGCGGGCTTCAAGTTCGCTGGTGATCAACAAGTCATTAAAAATTAAATAGGGTCCACACTGTTATACTCTTTTATTATTATTACTCAATTTGACTTATAATTTTTACTTTTTTATAATGTGTGGTGTAACGTTTGACAGTAAATGTATCTATATTTTATTCCATTATATTATTAATTCTACTTACCATTGTAAAACTTAACATAAACACAAAGTACCAACAAGTGAAAACCACCTCGATCTAACATTTGCTGGGCATGACGGACGGCCACGAACAGCGAATATCAACAATTGCTTTGAGCAGAGCCAGTGGAGCGAGAGTGTTCTGTGATACTTGACTTACCCGGACTATTTGACTAAGCACACCTAATTGGATACAGTTGCAGGGAGCCCAAACATGGCGTTCGCGTAACGATGGGTAGGTAAATAATCTCCTTCGTGTAATGAAACTACCGCGTGCGCACACTGGCACGGCACGACCCACCGCGTTGTGCTCGTGGTGTAATCGCTACTCTGTGACATGCTTGTCAGTTAGATTAAACGCTCACACTTGTGGCTCTGTCACCTGAAACGGGCTAGTCACTCGCGAGCGGTCGCCTGACAGCGCGCCGTGCCGCGCCGCACCGAGTCACGCCGCGCCGCAGCTCCGGGGCATCGACATTGTCTACGCCCTCAGCTTAAACCAGATGTTTATCACACAAACATCAAATGGACAGCTACTTTGTATTACGTAACTATAAAGTTTTATCGCGGCGTTCTATATATATGACATACAGTTTTTAGTAAAGGTATGGGCACAGAATTCGATAGCGAAGGGTAGTTCATTACTGGATTTTACATTTGCCATTATTTTCAGATCAATTAAATGAATTCTAAATACATATACAAATCCTTTAATCTTTTTAATCCCAAAGCATATAATGACCAAACCAAAATAAAATTAATTAAAATCATGACATGACCCTCTGAGCCCACGGCATCCCGGCCGGGCTTGCTTGAAACTTCATAAAAACAGAACGGCCTTTATACAGAAAAAGAACTGCGTGATTTTAGGAATTACTTAAAAAGTGCTGGTCCTATTGAGTATGAAACAAAATTTTATTTTTAGAAACTGCTGAATTAGCACAATCGCAATTAAAAATTGTTTAACTTTGAAACTCATGTTACTCTGTTGTTAATATAACACTATTGATATTTTACCAATCCCGCTGTTTTAGATACTGTGGTACTGTGAATCTAAAGACTAAATGTTACGACGATCCAAAGCAATTCTAAAAAACCCTCCGCAAGTTTGATAAAATAATATTTTCAATTATAATTCCCGTGATAGCTCTATCAATATATCTTCATCGTCTTCTTTTTTTATTAATGGCGGTCCACCGCGGTATTCCGCAGTGATGTCGCCAGTGTCAAGTGAGTAGAGTAAATCAGTACATATAATAAATCTAAAGTAAAAGCCGGACATCTTCCAATCAGCCAACTTCCCTCCTCGAAGGTCACCGAAAGCTATATGTCTTTTTCGCCATAAAATTTAATACAAAATTCACTTTAAACTGTCAAATACAGGTTAACAGGTTTGTTTCAAAAGTAAAAAATAGTTTTGATCTTATCGCGAGTTATACAGCGTCGCCAGGGGTACACATAAATACATCTCATTTTAAGCGCCGTCTCTCGCGGACTTCGCCGTCGTCGCGGGGTAGAGGGGGCATTAAACATTATACTTTAGGGTTGGCGTCAGATTGATCTGCAGAACTATTTAACTATGTATTACTTTTAATAATAATAATTTTAGAAGGTCAAAGCTGTCAAAAATACACGTTTTTAGTAACGCTTTTTTCTGGGATGCCGGCTGGGATTACAAGGAATATTCATCGAATTCACGTCAATGTTATAATGATTTTCTTTATAAAAGTGGCGAAATAAATTCAAGCAAATGGTTCAAAGAGACCAACATACATACATACATACCTTCACGCCTGTAATCCCAGAGTGGGGTAGGCAGAGCTACAGAATTACAACTTCAAAAAGTTGTTGACAATTCAGTAACCACAATTTGCACAAATAGGCTAAGATGTTTACCAGCGTATTAGTGACAGGTTGCAAGCCCATCGCCTAACAGTACTACAAGCCTATATTCCCTTAGTCGCTTCTTACGACATCCACGGGAAGACATGGAGTGGCACTATTCTAACCCGGCAACCACACGGGGTCACTGAAACATCCACAATCGGCAAACAGGCATGAGACGCTAAGAGGGCCAGAGGGTTCATAGGCTACTCTCAGGCCTATGAACCCTCTGGTCACCTCGAATTTAGTAAAAAGGCGCCCTGGGTAAACTTACTACAAACAGGGATGGTTTCTTGTTATAAGTAAAACAAAAGTGTAGTTCTCCTTAGTATATTTTTAAAGTTACACACACACACCTGCATTTTACAGACCACTGTAGCAACCTTAGGTCATAGAAAATTATGGTAGCATTATCGACTACAGCAATAGAAAAGTCACTTAACTAGAGCGAAGTATGCACGATGTCATGTATGTGTAAGGTGAAGTTAAGTGGCAAGCAAAGACCCAAAACACATGGAGAGCGAAGAGGAGGGCTACTGCCCCAAGCCTCTCTAGGTCGCAACACGTGGCATGGAGGTCACGCCCATGTGGTTGAGCACGAAGCGCCCTTCACGGTCAATCCGGTGGTTAGGACTGTGCCTAACTTAATAATAAAACCCACAAAGTGGGTTTATGTAGCTATATAGCGTGAGGCTAGTTGAGACCGGCATACGCACGGTCCCTCCATATAACGCGGCACTGGCTTAATCAGGCACATATATAGCCTGATGACCCAAAGAGAGTTCAAAGAGACCAATATGATCATAAATTGAACAAAGAAGCTTATACTTTAAGTATGCAGACCTAAAACGCAAAAATCCCATTTCTTTACCGGTAGGTAGGTATAAGTGCGTACGGACATAACCATAGTAGGTAAAGTGTCAGGATACAGATATAAGTTTTGTGTAGATGATAGTATTGTGTAAAGAATAAGCACAGTTCAAATAATAAAGACTTATATCTGTATCCTGACACTTTACATTTTAAACCTACTGACTAAGAGAGTATTGTTGATAATTCAATGTACATTTAATGTAGTTCTAACTTTTTTTTATGTAATCGGCTTGGTGTTACGGACACAAAGAAAGACAATGGTATTGTTTACAAACAATGGCCTTTGTGTAGAAGATCGGCTCGCTAGAAATAATAAAGACTATAATCCTTTATTCATAAACGCACGATAGCTAGAGTGCTTAAAATATGCTTTGTCCTTATAATCATTCCGGTTTACTGTGCGTTTATGAACAAGAGAGTAAAGGTTTAAAAATGCAATCGTTATACTGTAGCCACATCTCGTATACTGTGGTTATCCTGAGATGATGCCTGTGACCGCTCATATAAACACTTCATACACTTATTTCTTCTCCTTTACATAAATAAATCATCGAAAAGAAGTGTTAAGACTGCGCCGAGCAAATGTCGACCGTCCAGCGGCGCCCTCATTACTATTATTGTTTTCTAATTAACTAAATAATTTCCTTGCTATCAGACGATGGGATACATCAAACTTTGATAAGATAAAAATTACACTTTGAGTTTAACGGGAAAAGGTGGCCACTTTTTTCCTATAAGTTAATGAATCGATGGTCAATGGTTATTTATTAAGCTATGTGATATCTCATAAGAATTGTTTTTTCATTTGGAGTACAAAAAAGCACCGTCCAAATTCAAGTCTTCTATCATAAGTCTTCTATTATGCGTTCCAAACCCCATTGGCAAGGACCAGCATTATTGTGGTAGTAGTTAGGCAAGAGCAATGACAACTGTCATGTAATTTTGCAAATATGTTCTCAAATAATTATAAAGTAATCAATCAATTTCCAATTTGGAACTATCGTGTCAAAACGCTTTAGGTTGGTTAGTTTCATAGAAATCCTGAAATATGTACAGTTTTGGAAAGAAAAGCGGTTTGCTAAATGATGTTTGTGAAATCAATCAGTTTATAAATATGTGGAAAAATATGTGGACATCAGACTGAACTACCTTACAAAAAAACGCAACTCCAATTTATTAATACGAAGTTATTGTAAAAAGTTTCAAGTTCAAGTTTTCAATTAATCCTGATTTTAATAAACAACCCCAATAAAATGATTTCTATTATTTTGGCACTTAGTTGGTAATGCATGCCTAAAGGTATTATGAATAATTTTGAATATTGCCGAAATATTGTTTTTAAAATAGTCATGTGTCCGATTTTGGCTCATTAAAATATCGATAAAAATATCGACCTCACACCGCAGCACTCTTAGGCACTTGTGACTTTCTTGTGGCGCACAGATGGTTGGCATCTAAGACAATACGGATACATCATGCGTGTACTAGTGTGAGTAAACGGTGACGCCCACTGACACGCTTGATTTGTATGGAAAGTTTGGAGCATACCGTCTCTAGTAGGGGCACGGTTCTGTGCTCTGTGGTGTAGATAAAGTATGGTATACCAATAATTTTCATTTGAATATCAAATTAACAGGCTCGTCGGAGCTCCACTATCGCGGAGCTCTTTTTTCTTCCTGAAGAATTAATATAACCTGAACCTACCTATGATACTAATTTTGGTTAGTTGAACAGAGCAGTTGGACTACTGCCCCGTAACTAGCACGTCGGCGTCACGTGGTTAGTGGTTTTGTTACTGTAATTACTACGCACTGAAACCAGCTCGCCTTGGAGCAAATCCAATATCCTACCTGTCCATTACACCGTCCTTCATTATTGCGGCTCCCCTAATGCCAATCAAATCGGCGCATCAATAGGCGCCAATAGTGTTTGATGCCAACCGATCAGTTTCTAATTAGGTACGATCACCAACTGCTAGAATGCGTCCGTGTTAATACGAGGGCTGCCTTTTAAGTTGTGTCGTTTGCCAACCTCCCGCGATTATTTAAAAAAAAACATATGGCATTTTCATCCTTTTGAATTTAGAACTCGAAAACAAAAGAATGTTTTCAAATTGGTCGAATAGTTTTATTACAGCGTCTATTCAAAGGTGACAAGTCGGTTGTAAAAATGGAAATGTCTAAGGAAAATTTGCGTGCGGTAATTTTCTACAACTTTAAAAGGGGATTATCGCGACTTCAGTGCTTTGAGGAGATCACATCTGTGTTTGGTGATGCAGCACCGTGTCTTAGGACTGTAGAACGCTGGTACTTAGAATTTTTACGTGGGCACTCTAGCCTCAGTGATAAGCTTCGTGAAGGTCGTCCAAAAACCGCCATGACGCTAGAGAATATCGAAGCCGTGCGGCAGCTAATACTCGAAGATCGTCATGTGACATACCGTGAAATAGAGGCATCCGTGGGCATTTCAGGGACCACTGTCCAAAAAATCCTGCACGAAGAACTTGTTGTAAAAAAGTTGATCTCTCGTTGGATACCACATTTGCTTAGCGACGACCAAAAAACAGCCCGTGTAAGTTGGTGTCGCAAAACTCTGAAGCGATTCAGCCGAGGAGAGTCAAAACATGTTTATGATGTGGTTAGTGGTGACGAGTCTTGGATATATGCTTACGATCCAGATTCAAAACAGCAGTCAACTGTCTGGGTCTTCCAGGACGAGCCAAAACCGACCAAAGTCATACGCTCTCGGAGCACTTCAAAAAAAATGGTTGCCTCGTTTGTGGCAAAGGGTGGTCACGTCGCCACTATTGTACTAGAAGATCGCAAGACGGTTACCGCCGACTGGTATACCACTGTTTGTTTGCCACAAGTCATCACCGAATTTCGAAAAAACAACTCGGAACGTCGTATGATACTGCACCATGACAATGCAAGTTCGCACACCGCCCGCCAGACAAAGATGTTTTTGAACACCCAAAACGTGGAAATTTTAGATCACCCGCCTTACAGTCCTGACTTAAGCCCTAACGATTTTTTTACGTTCCCCAAAATTAAGCAAAGTCTTCGTGGTCAACGTTTCAGCTCACCCGAAGAAGCTGTTGACGCATACAAATCGGCCATTTTGACTACCCCCACTTCGGAGTGGAATAAATGTTTTAAAAACTGGTTTGAACGCATGCAAAAGTGTATTAAATATCGCGGCGAATTCTTTGAAAAACAATAAATGGTAATAATCTATTAGATTGTCTATACTTATTTCAAACGACACAACTTAAAAGGCAGCCCTCGTACCAGGTGACAGCTCATCGCTTCCGATGTCAGCGATGAATTGCCGTGAGATGAAGCCGATTAAGCAATGTAGTGTTTCAAATGCGCTCTCAATATTAGAATTCGGAACCAACTCGGCAAACACCGAGTTAAATAACAGTGATCATTACAAATGAACGACGCGCTGGCGCTGGCCTGCGCGCCGCGCGCGCGTCCTGGGGGAAATCACACGCCGGGAGGGTCCACCGGTGAATTAGTATAGGTACTACAATGTTGGAATTTGTACAGTGTCTGCCTTCATCACCTTTAGCCTCGTTTTCGAATAGGTAGCTACATCGCAGTGGAACTCGGAAGGACACTTATTTATGGATGGATTGGATTTGGTAAAGCAGGTTTTCTTAAATAACGTCAGATTCATAAAATAACTGTCTATTGTATGGTTTAAACCAAATTTAACTTCTCCGATAGGCAAGTCTGTAGATTTTTTTTCTCTACAAAAGCTGGAGATTGGTTTTTTGGTTTTTTTTTAAGTAAGGGGATGTACTAAAAACATCTAATTTCAAATTTTACCAAACAATTAACGGACGGTTAAAGTCTTAACAGCTGTCAAAATGTATGAAATAACGGTCGATTAACATTGATTACCATTTAACTTCGTTTGATGATGTTCTAAAGGTTGAAAACCTGGATTTTTATCTGGCACTTTCGTTTTTATTCAAGTGGTTTAAAAAACATTGAGTAACCAAATGAAATTTTATATTGACATAATAGGAGAGCCCTCGACAAGAAACCTAGCTCGATAAGACACCAGGTGGTATATTATACATATAATTAGTCACGTCATTAAAGGAGGAACACGAAGTGGCAATGCTGCAATTGAAAAAACCTGACAAACTTTTTTTTTAGTTATAAGTCCGATGTCTAGTATGATAATAAGTAATAAGACTCCAAAGTTTCCTTTATTCTTCGGAACGGGAGTGGTAGGACTATACGACAATGCAGTGCTGCAAGCCCCCCTGATTGACCTAATCAGATGCAGCATGATAAGCGACGCCTCATACTTAAGTATCTAGTATGATCGATCTCCTCAAAAAACCGAAGCTCATCTGAAGGATCATCAATTTCTGTTTAAGGCGAAGGGTAGGGCAAAATTACGAAATCGAGGTGTTTTTGGATAATTTTTTTGGGAAAAATATAGGAAGTGGCAGTTTTAAATGATGATAATCTGAAGACATATATCCTCAAGTCTTGCTCTGACTCATTAATATAGTTATCTAACTGATAGTAAGCTCTATATACCACTTTAAATGAACCGTTTTTAAAAAGTTCGTATTCGTTTTATTCCGGCTGGGCGATTTAGTTTGCAGCCAAACTTTCCACACTTCTTTTTACGGATTTAATGTGTTGCGTGAACTTGAATATATTAGCTTTAATAAGAATTTACAGATTATAGACTCAGAACCTATGTGCTCCTAGTGAAACAATGAACTAAATGTTTGCTCTTAAACTATGACTAGGCGTTTTGAAGCTTTTTGTTGAATGTGGCCAAAAAAATATACACAAACTAAAATAAGAATTTAAAATACTCAAAAAATAAACAAAACTATATAAAGAAAAAAAACAAATTGTTTCGAATAAAAGTTGATTTTAGTGTTAGATAATGGATTTGAACTTGCATTCACGTTGGATCAGTAAAAAATCATAAAAGTTGTGTAGTTATAACTAGGTAGGTACTCAAAACTACAGAGCGATGAAAGCGACGTTGCGTGCTCGGTTTGGGTTTTGGCGTGTGGCGCCGGCCGCGGCGTTGCCAGACCGTTGGGTTGGTTTGGTTGATAGTTCGAATGTTTCGAACTTTGTTTTGACTCCCACCCAACGGTCAGTCACTGTCATTTCAGTTGAATTGAATCAGTTGCGTTTCTACTATTCCGTGCGAACAAGTAACTACCTACTGCAGTTGTTTTATAATTCGGCCTTTGCGTTGTTGTTTTGTTTCTGTTGTGTTAATTATTTGTTTTGTTATTATAATATCCTGTTACCTATTTGTTATTGACATTGAACTTCGTGTTTTATGCGGTGAGATACGGTTATACGGTTATAGCAAAGGGGGCGCAACTATATATAGGTATTTTGGGGGGGGGGGGGGGGTGTTGGGGGTGATAGGGGGGGGTGGTTTTGAGAGGGTAAAATAATTTTTTTTTTCACTGGGACTTAGAAAATTTTCGGTGTCGCGAAATTTAGGTCAATATAACACTAAGTACATTTTTATGAATGAATCCAGTAAATCATGCTAAAAGAAACATATTTTGCTCTCTCACTTTTTTTCCTACGATCCATATTTTCCGTATCTCCGGCTCTATAAAAACACTCTAGGGCGCGCAGTGTCGGCACGCGTCCTAACCAGCGAGAGCCCTAAATTCGGACTTGTGTGGAAATGTCCATTTAGGAGCCAATATCTCGGTAATGATCAATATTTTTGCGTCCTCTATACGATAGCATCATAAAAACTTCGTGTTATAATAAGACCACTTCACTCAAACCCCAATATCTTGGTAAATATTGGTCGGAGAAAAAAAGTTTATATAACAAAAAAAACATGCTTATTTTACCATGTTTTATAGGATTTGTTAACAAAAATGAGGGGTTATATTGACATCAATTACACGACTCCAAAATTTTAGCCCTTCAAAATTACTGACCTTTGAACCCCAATATCTCGGTAAATATTGGTCGGAGAAAAAAAAAAATATAACAAAACATGCTTATTTTACCATGTTTTATAGGATTTATTAACAAAAATGAGGGTTATAGGGTAAGATGGGGGAATGGCAGTCAGCGGGCAATGCCGGTCACGTCAAAATATAAAACTTCCAACAACATTATGCAATCGCTACTAGTGTCACCATCTAGTATGCGGCCGAGTAATAGTATTTTATGTAACTGGTACATAAAGAGGGCCCTTAAAACACGAGTGTGGTTTTGTGAAACGAGCCGAAGGCGAGTTTCATAATAACATCACACGAGTTTTTCAAGGCCTAATTATGTACAGTTGCATACATTACTTTATCTACACACATATTATAAGTACTCTTTCCGTATTTTAAAAACAGGCGGCAGAACAAACAAATGGCGGCAAGCTAACCTGTGTCACGAATATTAATGTTTTTTTTTTTAAATCATAGACTAACTAACAAAATCCCTATTCTAATGTCACTCGACATCAAAACGGCGTACGACACTTTACTTAAAATATACCGAGTCGACGTTTAATAGATACTAGAATTGACCCCTGTTTGAATTGTGTTGGTTTTGGAAGATGTTCCAAATTTAAACAACATTACTTTATCAAAAGTTGTATCGTAATTTTAACTTTACAGTACAGCTACAGATAAGAAAAAATATCATAGTAAAATTGTATCTTGTAATGATGGTCATTGTCTACGGATTCTGAACGCATTATAGAGGACTTATGATATGAGTGTAGATAAACTAATTTACCGAGCGGCGCCATTGTCTTTCGCGCGCAGTGAGTGTGACAGCTGTGTACAGGTTCGGACGTGTTTTGTTGTAATAAAATCGAAAATTTGATGAAAGGTAAGCTTAAAGTGATTTATACCAATTAATATCTTTCTTAAAGTTAATTACTGTACGTTTGCAAGTGTATTGTATGTACTTGTTGGATTTTATGAAAGTTATTTACATTTTTCGTGACTAAGCAAAAAAATACCGGGAATACCCCAACAGTAGACCCGCAAATGCGGGTAATACCGGTCAACGAAGGGTTTCACAAAATGATCAATAAATAAGAAACCCGTAATATATTGATAATGTATTTCATATATATCAATAAACTACTATATAAGCTATGTAAAAAGTTAATTTCCAATACCGTAAATCATAAAAATAAAATAAAAAATTAATAATTGCTTAAGTGACCGCTATTCCCCCATCTTACCCTATTGACATCAATTTCACTACTCCAAAAATTTTCTAAGTCCCAGATCACTTCAAAATGACTGACATTTGAACCCCTAATATCTCGGTAAATATCAAGTTTAGAGAAAAGTTGCCTATACAAAACACGCTTATTTAAGCGTCTTCTATACGATAGCATCATAAAAAATAGGTGTTATAATGACACCACTTCCATCAAAACAAAATTAAGTCTTGCGCCCCCTTTGCTACCTATACCTCAACCCGATATTCTCGATTAATCGCCGCCTTGTCGTAGACCACGTCAAATTTAATACATTTAAAGTAGTATTTTTGAAACAATTTAATCCCTATGCTTTATTATTAATTAAATTTTTGGTTCAAAATATAAACTGTAACTGATAGCACTCACACAATCCTAGTAGACCAAAGTTTCATTGATCTATTCGTGCCAGCTATTCATGAAAAAACCTTTACGTGTTAAATAATTAACTATTTATGTACTTATTTACTTATTTGTTTAAAAGCTATTTTGGACATTCGTTACTGAATTTGAGATAGTATGTATTTAGAAAAACACAAGTGTATCATATTGGTCGATCAAATCAAGCGCCATCTAACGGTAAATGCATGCCTAACTGTTTGACAAACAGCATTATGCGGTCGATCGCAGAGCTTACTTGTTAGATGGCGCGCGAATTAAAACTTTACTCGTCTGGCCGAATGAGCAAGGTCAATTGCCCGCCCCGTCGCCTTAAGAAAACCACTGCTTCATTTATACATCGGACTTATAACTAAAGAAAAAGTTGTGCCAGGATTTTTGCATTGCAACATTGGCATTTCGTGTTTCCCCATTAATGACGTGACTAATTATATATATATATATATATATAAATGTATATATCATTTGGTAGCCTTATCGAACTAGGTTTAGTGTCGTGGGCTCTTAGAATAATAGCATTGAACTAAAATCAGTATTTCGTTTTGTAAACAATACTTTCTTTACAAAGTAAAATATATAAAGTAATTGAAAAAAATAAAGTGCCAGTTTTTTTTTGCAAGAGGGCTACCTAAATGGTAGAAAAAGATAAGTAATTACAGTGACGAGTGTGACGACCAACCGTAATGCAATGAACGTATTGCTTAAAACGTCAGCTTAGCAAATTAAATTAAACGTTATATTTAAGTTAAAAACGGAAGAAACGTAACGTTCGGTTACATTTGCATTGATTGTTTGATTCCAAAAAAAGAATTCATCCAATATTAAATATGAAAATCTGCAAGGTTCAATATAATGCAAATTGCAGTTCCAATAAAACAGCTTAGGGCTCTTTGGTTATTGCATCCAAGCCGGCGGCGCGCGGAGGTCCGGCACTGCACTTTGCATAGAGCTCTTTGAAATCGTGTTTCAACATAAAGACGTTGGTATTATCTAGCCGCGATTAGAAAGGGATTAGAGGTGACAGATTTGCCATATACTTACGTCAAACTGCGTATGAATTGACAGCAATTCCAATCCCAAACTAACCGCGGTTTCATAATATAAAGTGTGTGCGTTGTGATTGGTTAAGGTAGGTGCCACAAATTCAGATAGAATGGAGCGTTTTACGCTTAGCGACGCATCGTGTGTACCTCCAGGTGACCCCTATCACGTATCGTGCGCTTCATTTAAGTGGGTTACGCAAATTCACCGATCGATTGTTAGATTAAATGCGTAGCTCGACATCAAAGACTTCTAGCCCCATTTATTTCTGATCTCTTTGAACGACACGCCAGCTTGCAATAGTTTTTAATTAATCCCATTCGTCCGTTCCGTTAGCTTCATGTTCGGTTGTTACGCGAGTCGAGTACACCTGACTCCTCTACTCCGTTAATTTTAAAAGTGGAACGCGCCGACAATGTTTTGCTCCCGGCATTCACCAACATTATTAGTGCATGAGGGTTGTGTACCTAAAAGGCTAGGTGTCGACAGTCGCGGATACCAGCATTCTTTTATTTATTATCTGCCTTTTTCCTGTGATCAATGAACGACGGCACTTTTTTAAAAGCATTAAGAGAAATACTTACATGGTGTATGATGTCAGTGGCAGCGTAGAAACTCTCGTGCGGGTCGGGGCGCTTCATCATGTATGGCCGAGGGAATTCCGGGTCTTCGCAGATTTCTTTAAACAAAAAAGCTTTGTTAGAAAGAGCTCTTAAAAATCGGGTATTTTAGTAAGGAAACCAGAGTTGGTTATTAAAATTTCCGTTGTGCGACAAAAAATATCCATACAAAATTGCAATGTTCCTTAGTCTTCGTCGCGCATATCGGCGATTGCAGATCCCGTCAAACGGGTCGGTACCAAAACGACTGGATTTACAAAATAACCTGCCCTAAATACGGAATAGATCGCAAAACGATAACAAGTCTATTTCTCAAACTGACATGGAAGCCAAAACGACCACCGAGCAGAAAGTCTTCATTTCTAAAAGGCTCAGTATCAAAACGGGTCGAAGGCTCTATTTAACTCGATTAAAGCTTGTTTCTGTTTGAGATGTCATCAATTACCACGTAGTTGTCAACTCCGCCGCCACTGCTATGCCGCCAATGAGATGGCAACACCATAATACGAATATATATATATGGATTTGCAAAGTAGATTAGAGACCAGTTTTTTATTCATTTAAATAAAATACCTCTAAATTTTAATTTGTAAACATCGAACTCTATTCTTGTTAGACCAGAACTAAGTTTGATTTAGGTTTAGAGAAATTTCCGCGAGGTGCGACGAGTGCAGCGGAGCTTCGGTATGTACCTATTGGTTTTCCGTCAAACGTATCGGCGCTCGGCGAGGCGGACGTACTTCCACTTCAGGGATAATTCATAAATAAACGCCTTAACTGTTTCAAACAATGATGCTGGTTTTTTAAAGTTAGTAACTGCATTTTTTGCTTTATTTGATAAAGTTACGGAACCTGCATCATCTATCGTTAACACGTTAACTGTCCCCATACAAAATGATCTTACAATGTCATACGTCCAAGTGTGCTTCCAGTTAAGGAACACGTAAATATATAAATAAATAAATAAATTATCAACGTAAATCCTAATGTGGAGACACGGACTTGTGGGCCCATTCCCAATTGTGGGCTCATTCGAGGCCGTGAGTCCATTGTGGAAGCACGGACTCCTGAGAAACAGGTGCATCATTCATCATTCGGGGCACTTTTATAGGGAACGTGTTAATACAGTTTTATAAAAAGTGCCTGCTCTGAAGGAACGTATCGTCCTCATGTCTACTCATGATTATTTGACGGCGCTCTTCAATCGAAGGGCAGAATACAGATCAATCGAGACTGTAACATGTTCGCTATTTCCTTCAACGGTGTATCCGTGCCCGTCGAAGATAGCAGGCGAGCCCGCCAGCCATTATCCTGCTCCGAGGGCGCATCATCTTTTCAATATGGCGCCTGAACAATGGCTGCCCTTCCGACCGGATGTCCGCCCGTCGTAACGAGCTCGGCCCTCTATCTCGGTTTTCTTTACCACTAATGTCTGTGCTCCTAGGTTCACTTACAGCGAACAGACAATAGCGGCAGACTACTGGGGATCCTTTATGAATCCAATCGCAAGACATTGTAAGTTTTATTTAGAACCTAGTCCAAATGGTAAAAAACAGTAGGTACTTAAGTAAAATTTAAGACGGTTAAATAATCCAAATTATATAAAATAACATAAGGTTTGTACAACACATTTAAATCGAAAAAAAATAGACCGAAACATGATAAAACAACAAATTTACGAGAGATCCTGTATTTCTGAGGTAAATGTACCTATTATTAAAAATAATACTGTAGTTAGCTACATACTTCATTCTGCTTTCGAGATGTCATGATTGCGTGCGCATACTTACTGGCCGCGGAGTCTTACTCCACTGTACCGTATACATAGGTACGTATACAGCTTTTGTTCACGTCTTATAATAATTAAAACAAAACCCATCATTTGTGTAACTTATGGAAATGGCAAAACGGACGTGATCCCGATTTTTTATTGTTAAAGAAGTTTAAAAAAATATGCTTTGAATTTGTATATCATTATTGTGTAGTTACCAATACTGATTATGTAGATAGTATAGTTCAGGAAATATGGTTTGGACGTAAGTTATCAACTTTCTTTCTTTCTTTTGATGTTCTTTACTTTACTGTTTATATGACCCATTAGCTGAGTACCTAATTCTATGTATTCAATGTATGGAACAAATTGCTTTATAAAGTTTTAATACCTGTCTACTTTACAATGAAATCAAAAATATACAAAAACAAAGCGGTCAAATCTGATTTGTTCTATAAGTTAAGTCATCATAACACTCATAATGGTGGGACTCACTCAGGATGGTTCGGATTGTGTTCTCTAATTTAACGACTTCAAAAAAGGAACATGTTCTCAAATCGTCTATTAATAAAAAAACTGTTTACCTCATTATAATATAGTCAAACTCAATTCTAGTCAAGCACATGTTTACTCGCTGCTCCAGAGAGGTTAAAATCTCAATATTTAAAGCATATTGCCAAAATTTCTACACGAGCAGCCTGTGGGTGAAGTTCACGCAGAGAACCCTGAATATCTTGAGAGTTCAATATAATAACGCTTTCAGGATGCTGTTGGGGCTGCCGCGATATTGTAGTGCATCCGGTATGTTTGCGGAGGCGCATACCGATGGCTTCTACGCCGGTATTCGCAAAAGGGCCGCCTCCTTGATGTCTCGTGTACGTGGCAGCCCTAATAGCATCATGGCCGTTGTTGCCAGCAGCCAGGAATGCCCTTACCAGAGGCACTGGGTGCGCCTGCACGTGCGGGGGGTTTAGGGTAGTCTGGGCTGTTGCGCTGGCACTTGTTTTTATTATTTTTATTTTTACTTTTACTTTTACCTTTTGTTTTGTTTTCGTTGTAAGAATCTGTATCGTACTAACCCTATAGTTCTTAAGTATTTTGTATAACTAACACAATTATGGATCGATGGTATGGTCTGAAATAAATGATTTCAATTTCAATTTTCAATAGACATAGAGTAAATGTATATAACAAGCATAGAGTAACTATATATAAATATATATAGGTTTACAGATATTTAAATCAGAGAACACAATCCAAATATGCCCCATTATGTAGTGTCAAAGTCATAATACTCATAATATACATACAGGGTGTAAGGGACGGCTCACCGAAAACTGAAACTATAGCTTCAGACCATTGTACTGAACTGAAATCCAGTGGAAATTTTCCCGGGAAAGCGAAAATTTTCGTTTTTGACTGTACGTAAACTTGTTTGAAAGCATGAGAGCGTTTTATTTTAATTAAAATTTTCGCGGGAGGTAGAGCGCCCGCCGAGTGCCCGAGGAAAGTAACGATCTACGAGCGAGTGCACTCGGGACCCCGCGAGTGCAGCGGAGAGTCGTCGAGGGCCGTGGGCGAGCCAACTAGCACTCGGGGGGACAGGGTCGCGGCGACGATGCTTAGGCAACTGTTGCAAGTCATAAACGGCTTAAATTTTTCTAATCGTAACTACCAGTATGTATTATTTGCAAACTGGAATAAGACTTACTCCGAAATCAGTCTATACAAATTATTCCAGACAAGTCGAATGACACCTTAGACTGATCACAGCTGTACATTCTTTATGAGAAAATTAAACGTGTTATAAAGTAAACTGTAGCCTTATTGACAACAGAGTTTTTAACAAGATTGACTGTAATGCTGATTTAAAGCCTGACCAGAAAAAAAAACCTCGCTATACTCGTATTGCGGAAATTATATGAACTGTCATTTCTATTGTTATTCACGAAACAGATAAAAAAGTTTTAGCGGCGACCCCATTGCAGGTTTTTTTCTGGTCAGGCTATATAGCATTGTCACCGTAAAAAACGTGTATTATGCCGGAAAATATAAGCTAGATAACATGTCAAAAATATTAGTGTATTGGCTATAATTATCTTGAAAAATTACTAACAAGAAGACTCCAAAAGTTAATCCCAAACAGTGTATAAATTTTCTTCGTTTTAAATCAATTTAAATTACATTTTATGAGGGTAACCAAAATTGCGCCCTGGTATAATTCTAATTTGGGAAAATGTCAGATTAACTTTACGATTTCTTTTATTTTTATTATTTTAACCAGTTTAAACCAGATGTTTTATTTTCTGCATCATGTCAGTTCAATCAGAACACTTGCATTAGCAACTCATCAACGCCTGTACCTACGTTTTTGGTGTTAGTATTTAGTCGGTTATGATCGCTTCAGTGTAACAGTTGGACCCTCAAAACAAAACTCGACCCTTGGTTTTAATATTAAAAATTATTTGTTCACTACTGTTTACAATTAGGGTTAGACCCTTCTATGTGAATTAAACATTAGCCAACATTATTACTGTTTGTTTTTTTTGTTCTTTTATGGGGTATTTTTATAATGTAACAAGGACGTTGACTTAGGGGAGTCTCTACGTACTTGGCTGGTGCACTACCGTGCGATTGGTAAAGTCATTGCAAAAGATGACATTGACGATTTAAGGTTAAAAAGCAATAAAACCAAACCCAAGTTTGCCTCGAGTAGTGATTTTACAGAAAGTCTGCAAATTTGTAATTTTTACTCCGTCGTCGCGGTCATTTCGCGGTAAGAAACATTCCTACAAATAGATCCAAGATATCCCGATGAGAGCGACACACTAATTAAAGAATGTCATCGTAAAGATTGAAAAAGTACTAACCGTTGTATTCATTTTGATCGTGTGCGGCGTGCTTGTCGCGGCGGCCGAGGGTTTCCCTCCAGATGTTATACGGCTCCCTATAATCCTCGTCGACGACTGAAGGCCTACACATAAATGGAAAATATTAATTACTTTTTGCTTCACTGCATACCGGGTTTTATTTTATTTAATTAAAGGCATATTACAACGAACAGTAAAAAATAAGAAAGGAAGGTTGATGAAGTTTTGTACCTGAGCATGTGGATGGGCGGACAGTTAGCGAGTGCTAGCGCTAGCCTTGGAGCCCTGCGGTTGTTCCTCGCGTTGGAGTGGCCGGAGCGCAGCGAGGGGCAGAAGGGTTTCTTTAGCATGTTGGGGATCCTGCGGCGCGTGCGCTTGGCCAGCAGCAGCGCGGCGGCGGCGATGCAGGCGCCGCCCCCCACCAGCGCGCCGCACGCCAGCCCCAGCGACACGCGCAGCGACGACGGCCGCTTCTTGCGCGACGACGGCGGCATGTCCGTGCGGTAGTACTCGTCTAGGAACTCCGCGGACGCGTTCACCACAGTTGGAACTGCCGACCAACAATTCTGTTCAGATTCGCTGCATAGGAACACTTATATTTAATACCGATAGTGAAAACTGTTACATGTAAATAGTGTTTTCAATCCACGACGTCCTGCCCCACTACTACAATTTCATACATTATAATATTTATAAATTTTATAATATAACGCAACCTTTATTATTTCAGTTCATAAATTGCCTTAGCCCTTAAAGATATGTTACGGTAACGGATAGTAGTAATGTAGGTAACTTGCCTTTACCTTCTGCACCCTTTTTAGTAGTACAAGTTTATAATATGAGTGTAGAAACTGAAGATAAAATAATTTACTTATGCAACTGTACATGATTAGGCCTAAAAAACACGCATGAGATCTTATTGTGTGTGTGTTTTAAGACTTCCGATTATGGTATCAGTTAGGTATAAATATATTACTGTTTACATTGGTATATCATGAAGGTACAGATGTAGTGAATAATCCTTTCCCATCGTTTTTGTCGGATAAGTTCGTATTTAGCTTGCTTTCTCAATTTACTTCAGTATCCATCAATAAGCCAACTGAGAAAGCATGATAAATCCGAACTTATACGACAAAAAACGATGGGAAGGGATTATTCACTACATCTGTACTTACTATACGACATAATTTTATATTATTAACCAGATTACTTTTTCCCATTTTGCAAATAATATTCAATTCAATCGAACAGAGCTTAACGAACCAACGACCGCCGTGACTTACTCGCACCCGACGCATCTATTTTTAGCCGGGAGAGCTTGCTGACAACTAAACGTATTGCCAGAACGAAAACACCGCCTTCGTCTTAGACTAAGACAATGCGAGGAAATGAATAGGTGTCGCGCGCAGAACTAATTGTTGGGCTACAATGGACGCCCCGGGCCGCGCGCCGGCGCCGGCTCCGTGCGCCCGCAAACACCGTCACTTGCCTTATTTACTTTTGCCCTGACCATTATTACTATCTATTGCGATCAGGCCGTACAGTACAATTGTGGAGAACATTGGACTGGTTGCGTGGTATTTGGTGTAATTAATTAATAGCTATACTATTTGCAAGTGGTAACAGGCCGGCCCCGTGTGGTAACATGCCTGTCCCTATAGAGGGTCAGCTACCATGTCGGGCCTGTCAGATAATTATGCTTATGCTCTTGGAGCGCACAACGGTAATCAAATCGCCGCGTCCAATAGGCGCCGATAGTGTTTGATGCCAACCGATCAGTTTCTAATTACTAATTAGGCACGGTCATCATCTGCTAGAATGCGTCCGTATTCATACCAAGTGAACCATAAAACCAGAATACTTTAATTATTGCGCTGTCGTAATCGGATAAATGTACCTACCCTAAATGTTGACCGGGGTAATAATCTACCTGTAAATCAAATTTCATAGAAATCCGTTTAAAAATCTTGAGTTAAACGCAGACATACAAACAGACATCTGAAAGACAACAATCTAAATAAAAAAGGCCGAGGTCTTAGGAATTAATCCCTTTTCCTTATATTTCCCATATAAATGGCACAGCTTTTTTAGAGACTTATTATATTGTATACAGACAGACGGAGACAGATAATTTAATTTTCAGACGCGATATTAAACCCACGCGAATGAAACCGTTTAAAATCGTTTTTAATAAATTTAATACTAATTGCGAAAACCAACAAATGTTTCATCAAATGCTTCGAAGGTTATTTTGCAGAAATCCCTTAAGTTCGCCTTTATACACCCTATTTTGATATTTTTGCGATATGTTCGTTTTCTGTAGGTACTGTCGGGCTTATAAAGAAGCTGCACAATTTAGTGCTGTCACTTTTGAACGGTTTCACTAATCTGTCAAAGGCCGTAAAGCGACAAGGTACTACAGTGTACCTATAAGGTCACGGTACCGTCAGCCCGATGGAACCCTGACCCACCATAGAACGGTGTAACAGTGACATGATAAAACAATTTGTTTGACACTTATTACGACTTGAATGAACCCGTCACTGTGTCATAGTTCTATTGTGAGTCAGGGTTCCATTGGGCTGATATATGTAGTATTTAAATAATATAATTTTAGTGTAGGTATTTCGATGGTGCTGACGTAAACAGCATCTTTGTTCTACAGAAGAGGGCTATTCGTGCTGTTTACAAGATGGGTCATAGAGACTCGCTTAGAGATAAGTTCAAAGAAACGAATATATTAACCGTATACAGTCCATATATTTATGAAAATATTATGCATGTTCATAAACACATCGGTAGTTTTAGAACGAACTGTGACATACATAATGTTAATACCAGAAATAAACATAAGCTCTCAGTGCCCTTTACACGGCTTCACAAAATAAAAAACTCTTTCATGGGTAATTGTATAAGGTTCTATAATAAGCTCCCAAGTAGTGTTACTCATTTATCAGTAAATAAATTTAAGAGTTACGTTAAACGTCAACTAATTTCTAAAGCGTATTATAGTATTAAAGATTATATGAATGATGACAATGCTTGGGACTGAATTATTTGTATTACAATTATTAATGACCGTGGAGACTATATACATCTCCTTGTATGCTTATTATTTTAATTTGACATCTGGAGACTCTTTACATCTCCAAAATTGACCGTGGATACTTTCTACATCTCCCTTGTTTTTTTTTTTTTTGTTTTTTTGTTTAATTACCTACTTACCTATATTTAATTTTAATTTGACATTTGGAGACTCTACATCTCCGGAATTGTATTATTATTTTAACCTGACATTTTTATTAATTTAATTATTATTACTACTGGGACCTGTACATCCCTGTGACATTTAAATTAGATAGCTTAAGTTTAGTATTGTAATAAGTTATTTATTTAAAAAAAATGGCTTACTGTTGAGTTTCTTGCGGCGCTTCTTCTCAACAATGGTCTCTTGAAGCGCTGGTAGATGGTAGATTCAGACTTGTAAAAGTGCCTACAGGGCCTACTTACAGAATAAATGATTTGAATTTGATACATTTTCAATTAAAATAATCTCGTACAGTCAAGACTATTAAGAAAATAAAGCACGTTTTTAGGGTTCCGTAGTCATTCAAGGATTCCTTATGGTTTCGCCATGTCTGTCCGTCCGTCCGTCCGCAGTAAAGCTCAGAGACTCTTAGTTCTAGAAAGCTGTTATTTGTTTTTTGTTATAATATGTACATATTAGTCACGCCGGCAAAGTGGTAATTTTTATTTTATTTATTTATTTATTTCGTGTAACCAAAATGACGCATTATTTTGTTATTAAAGATACAAAGGGGGTCTGTTTCACAATCGACACGTAAATCCATCTGCCAAACAAAGTTGTCTCTCTCCTTGTCTATTTTAAATAAAATCATGACAATTTTTATTTAGCGATTTTTTTAAATACTTTTTTTATATTTTAATTGCTAAATTATCTGACACGTTCTTATACCTCTAGTAACAAATAAAGTCATGTCAGATATTGTTGCGCCCAATGTTGGATAATATATTATTGCTGGTGACTATACCTCCCCTACACGTGACATGATGTTTTATTTTTTTCTCGTCTACCCCATGGTGTATGTTTGCCGTTGGATAGGTCTTTCAAAAATATTGCGGGTTTGTGAAAACAATTTTTGATTAAGGGTTCCGTTTGTGAAATATTAAGGTTATAAATGCAAATGTTTGCTTAAGTCGTGTCCCCGCTTCCCCTCCCCTCTACAGCCAAAACTACAAATACTAAAAATCTGAAAAATATCTTACGTCCGTACCTATAACGAATTTTCAAGGAAAACTATCAAGACTACGTAGACTTGGTTGGTTCCGGAGATACAGGCGACTAGTGTTTATAATAACTACCTAGTAAAATCGTCTGAGACAGCACTGAATAACTTTAAATAGAGAATTAGCCCATACTAGTTGATTTTTGAGATAGTTTTTTTATGTAATAACGCGCCGCGGCTTTGGAACCCTACACTGAGCATGGTCTGACATGCTCTTGCCTGGTTTTTACTGTTTACTACTTAGTTTTACAACATAGTTCACGACACTACCGACATAGATTATCCTAGTAGGTAGCCTCAATATGAAAGGCCTAGGCGGCTTCCAGTCGACGCGCGAGTCCGCTGCTCCGGTATGATTGAGGGGAACAATATAATCCAGATCAAAGATTGCTTTAATTACAAGTTCTTCGTTTAGCGGGCGACGATTTATCACTTAAGATGCGATTTTCTCAAAAGAGCTGTGGATTAATTACAGAAAGATAAAATTTGTGAAATAGCTGGAGGCTCGCGAGTGCTCTGAACAGATAAGGAAAGCCCGATGAGGAGTAATGGATCTATTAGCGTGCCGGCCGTCCGTGCCCTCCGGGGTGGCCCTCTTTTTGTTCGCGCGAAAAATCACCCAATCGTGCTTATGAATCTTCCTGTTCACTTTTTTCGCACCCAAATTATTTGCCCGATTTATTTGTTTGTATAAAACATTTGATTCTGTAAACTGTTTTGGATTAAGAGGCTGTTTATTCCGGAAATGGAGCGATGGTTGGGACGTCGTAAAATGAGTTGTGAACGAAATACAATTAAATTATGTGCCGTTTGCTCTGTTTGACTCGTATTTACTTGAAAGTGTATGTCAAGTTCATAATGTTTGATAGAAATTGAATAAATGACTGACACAATAAAAAAAGTAATGTTTATAATTTCAGTTGGTGAGATGATTTCCTGACCTGACTTGAATGTGACCTCGCTGACGAGGATCCACTCGTGCTGGAACTTGAGCCGGATCATGACGTGCTGCGCCGTGCGGTTGAGCAGCGGCACGCGCACCACGCGCGCGTGTTCCGAAACGCGGTCCTGCTTTGGCTCGTGCGACATGTAGTCTTCCTGCCAGCGCTCGCCCTCCAGCGAGAAGTACACCTCCGCTTCCTTGAACAGCTAATGACCCGACACCACACAATATACATATTACTATCAGCACTATCACCATTGGCGTTTGTTTCCTAACTTACTATTTTATAACTTACCTGGACATCCTTCGTGAACATGTTGTTGGTGTGGATATCAACATGATAAAAAAGCCGTGTGCTGCTAAAATTAAATGTGAGCTCTACTTCATCATCTACTTGCATTGATTTGTTCCAGCCAACCCAACGCGTCCCTAGAAGAACATGGATAGTGTAAAGTTTTGAATTCAGAACATCGCCTCCTCCAGGGCACGGGAATAGATTTGGTGAATTCAATCCGATAATAAGGTTTTTACCCTGAGTATCTAACGGGTCCGGTTGCTCAAAATCATTAGGGCCGAGCAATGAGTCTGCCATTTGGCCGAGTCCATCCAGCAATTTCCCGTTACGCAACACTCCGTCGTAAGCCAGGTCCTCAAACCGAGCCCCCCCGGTCATCGCCTGCATATCTCCTCCTTTTGGCGCGGAATAGGCAACAAGATTTTCTGCAGAAACACAGATGTAGTTAATTCGCCGCCAACAGGCGGTAGTCCTTCGCATTGCGACAGAATCAGAATAAAACTAATATGACGCTCAGCAACTACGTATTAAATATGCAACATTTATAAAAATACTATTCATATAATACATACATTTTTGTTTCTAACTCGCATGGATTTATTCGCGTCGCATGGGGCCCCGGGGTATCGCCAGCTATTAAAACCTGTTATCTGTTGTACCTACGTTTCCAAAGACATCCGTAGAGTTCAACCCTCATGCACGCGGTCCTGGGGTGGGCTGCGTATGGAAAAAAACGGACTTTGGACGCGACGAACGGGGCCTCCAGGATCGACTTCCGGGGCGTGTAGGTGTTGACGTTCCCAGGGATCAGCTGCAAGCAGATGTAACCGTCACTTTTACTTTACCACTACAGCTAGTGGTAGTTTTGGGGGGTTTTGTTGTTTAATTTCTTCAAAGGGATGGTGTGTGTTGGCTTTTATATTGTAGCATGTAACTACTCGGGGGCTCTATTCTACTCGGGCCAAATCTAATTGCTTTCGATATTTTATTATATTGTCAGTGCAGTGATAGCTCTTACTTACTTGAGAATTGCGACCGATTAAAACAAAACGAAGACAATATCTACATGTAAGGACAAAGTAGACTAAGGCCCCGGTACGAGTAATTCAGATACATTTAAATTAATTCTTGATAATTTTAATTCCGCTTCTACTCGTAAGCATTTGGAGATGACGAGCACGCGTGTATCACCGGGCGACAGCTAGTGTAAAGTTTCTCCGCAGAGGGACTAATTTCATGTAAGTCGAGCTCGGTATCTGCACAAGCCAAGCTTTAAAACTTTTACATTTACTGTCAAAGTTGTGAATATATTTAACGCCGTTTGTTTACTAAATTAAATTTAAGATTCTATGTGTTTTTGATATTAGAAGAGACAATTAATATATATTTTTTTTTTTTTTTTGCGTTTGATTCAATTCACAAAATATACAAATAAACTAGTAGGCTAAATGTCTGTAATACTCGTACCTACTTCGAACAACTAGAAATGTAACTATACATATTAGCTATAATGATTAAGTACTAGTTGCATCTTCTCCAAAACCATGACAAGATACTTTGCCGGGCAACGATTGAAAACCAGATGTTAAATGAGAGTTACAAAATTATTTTTCATAAGCTTATTACCTATCTGAATATGTTAGCTCTAAAGCCTGAAATAATGATAAGCGAGGGAGCTATCTATGGACTTGATGTGATTAATGCGACTTATGCTCTTATAAATGTGTATGAATGAAAAGTACCTACCTTGCAAAAGGTCAGGTGCCTATCCGTCATTTTTACATATACAGGCAAGGTTAAACTTACTCCTTGAAACAGCCTTTGAAACTATTTTTAAAGCTCGTAAGTGTTAGTTGCTATGACCAACTAACCATGACTAGACTGCACTAGACTGCAAATTTGCTTTTAAACCTAAATTTAAGGAATTATTTAATGAAAACTGAATACTGATTCATGGACATGGCAGAGCCCGCAAAAGCAGCCCAAGCTCGAAAACTTGGATCTTTTATAAAATACTCTACTTGTTTAAAATACATTATAGTATTAAAGTAAATAGAGAAATTAATCTTATGTTCTCTTAAATATTTCAATTAAACCTTTCAGTGGGGTTTCCAAACAAACAAAAAAACACAAACTAACAACTTTGAAGCTGATAGTGGTTTCTATCTTTGTGACTATCATAATGAAATTCATTAGATACGACACACGCTTAATTTTATAACAATAACCTAAGTGCTCATCACCGCTCGAGTAAGGGTTTCGATGGACCTTAATCGTTGGGTATCCTATCCTGGCACTTCACTCTAAGTTCCACTTCGCATACATTTGGATGAGATAAGTACTTGTCATTGAGAAGTTCTGTGGGTCATTTTGGCCTGTATTATCAGTACCACTTCACCGAGTGTTGCAATCGGAACGTACTCGGAAATGCTTAAATTATAGGTACCGGTATGGCAAAAGTTATGATCAGTTAATAAATGACGGAGTTCCGAAACAATAAATACTTCTTTTGTTTTCGATGTCCGTTTGAAGTCATAGAAGGAAGATCACTAACCCTGCTTCCATTGAAGTCCTTGTATTTGACCCAGCGGTTGAGCGCTGTCCGCCAGTACTCGACCGAGTAACTCTCCACGAACTCCACCCCGACAGAGTTGGCGAACCGGCCCTGGGACTCCGTGCCGGTGACCAGGTACTCGCCCCGCAGGTCTATCTCCAGGAACTCGCGGCTGCTCGGTGAGATCAGCCCGTTGGGGCACCACGCGCCTCCGCGCAGCTCTGTTCTTATCCTGACAAAAAACACATCAAGTCACATGACTTACATATAGGTTTTATTTAACAATTACCTTGTATCTAGTTGTACGATATTATCTTTTCAAGGGATTTTCGTTAACTGCAACGGTAAATATAAAGACGAGTAAACCAGGTTAGTGCGCGGTAGTGGTCAACGAAACTAGTGGAAATTGCACTCGTACGATACGAAATTACGACAATAGACGCAATACAATAAAAGCCTTTATCTCTCACAATGGCATAAATCCTGAAATGAAGAAAATTATCAAGTAAATAATAGTTTATCAACACCCCTCTGATTACGCATAAAACGTAATTAACATAAAAGTGAAATACCATTCGATCTTTTAATAACAAAATAAGTCATAAGCAAATAACTGTTACTGTAATCCTTCTTCCTACTCTCCTACTACTACCTACATAGTAAACCCATGTATACCTAATAATAATAATTGTAATTATAAGATAATTATAAATGTAAAAGTTTATGGGGATGATAGGATCTTGTCCACTACACTTATATGCGTGAAATGATTGAAATAAACGTTGAGAACGCTGGGATAAATAGTACATATAATTTTTATCTCGAAAAAATAAACAGTGCCGTTGGAGATGACGTTTAACGAGTTCTTTGCGGACAAGGGCGCGAGCCACCGCGTCAAAACGCTTCAAAAACGTAATAACGGTTTTTAAAATGAGTACCAAGAGCCGTCCTAATTATGTTGGTCAGATTTTCATTATTAAATTATTATTAATTGTAACTCACATTTAATTTCGAATATTAATAACATGTTGATGAAGCCTAGTTGACATAGGCATGCGGAATTACCAAGGCAGGAATTCGTCGCATTCTGATACTATTTAACAACAGAGTGTCTTTTCAGATTCATGTTTTATATTTACGAAGCAACGCTAGACATTTAAGAGTTCTTTTGATGATTAACGACGGGCTTAGAACGACTGGCAGTAAGTATTTATACTCCAGAAAATCGGTTTGAAAAAAAGTAGTAAGTAGGCACCTGCTCGTACCTCGCAGCAGGTCGGGTATCCCGGGACATTTATTGGTATGTCATACAGGCGGTACAGATGTAGTGCATAATTATTTTCCTTCGTATTTTGTCGGAAACTTTCGTATCCGTCATGCTTCTTCAGTCACCCTCAGTACTTTTGTACTGCGACCTACTGAAATAGCAAGGCACGTTCGTACGTTTCCGTGAAAATTCGAAGGAAAACAATTATGCACTACATCTGTAACCATTATCGAAAATCCAAGTCTTGTGGCTACTGATGATTAGGTATGTTTCAAAGAATTATGCATGAATTTTATTTTCAGTTCATTTAATTATGCTGCATAATGAAAATTAGGTCATTTGTTGTAATGAAAACCACTACCCCGTTAACTGCGTATCCAACCCTATCAAGCAAGGTTCATATTCGTTTCTAAACATTTCTGTACTTGGTGGTAAGATCGTAGGAAATTAAGCATGCATCATCTTAAGTAATCACGATTCTGTAAAACTGTCTTAAATGCTCATAATTGGGATTGTTCATATTTTTACAATTACTCTAATTCGAAAATCATTTCAAGGAGTAAGTATACGAGATATAAGAACTGATAATATAACTCTCATAATATACAGGGTGACTGGAAATTCGCCGTATTCCTTGAAAGGGGTTATTCTACAGTCAACCAGGGGTCAAAACTCATTGGTTATCGAGTTATTCACGTTTTTAGAAATTTAAAAAAATACCCGCCTTTCGACCTAAAACTAGTCATTGTGTAAAAACTTCGTCATTTAGAAATAAAAAAAAGCATTTTTCAAATAGCCAATGAATTACTGATTACGAAAAATAATAAAAAATGCCAAAGAAATGCAAAGTTTTGCAATTAAAAGGATTTGAAGTTAAAAGTTCTAGTAATTATTTTCCAAATTTTGTAACATTTCAAAGCAAAACTAAAAAAAAAGTACAACACTTCGCGTACAAATGACAGGAATAGTTTGCTCAATTCATAAGCTTTCTTTCTTTTTATGACATTTTAAAAATTAATTTTCATTTATAAATGTACAATTAATAATTATAGCAGAAATGTTCGCGGTTGAGCTCCATCGTTTCAACCAAAAAACACGGGATCGTTATCGTTTTTAAATTCAGCTAATCGTGTTCTTTTAAATTTGCTTTTTAAAAACATAAATTGCGTTCCATTTTTAACCGAAAAACGCGGGAAGTGTTCTAGTAAAATGAATAGATCACCGTTCTCCTTTTTAAACTCAGCTAATGGTGTTCTATTTTTAAATAAATTTGCTTTTTAAATACATAGTGCGTTCCATTTTGAAATTTCGAGCATCTCAAAACTTTTTGAGTGACCTACGTAATCAGTTACTTTCAACTTTCTTTCCATTTTGGACGATATTGATAACTAAGCTTCTTTCTCAAATGCCTGCGTGCCAATTCGAAGAATACGGAGATCTATATCATTTATTGTTACGGATTCTGCGATGGAGACGCGGCTGCAGCTAGAAGGGAATACCAACGTCGTTATCCTAACCGCCGTTTACCTCACGCAAGCGTGTTTGGTTCATCGTACCGTCTTATTCGGGAAAAAGGATCAGTTCAACGCCGCCAAGCTGACGCTGGAAGACCTCGACATGATACTGCTCAAGAAGAAGAAATCCTTCAGTGTTTCCGGGCAGATGGCACTACTTCGACGAGAATTGTGGCTAACCGGCTCGGTATGTCTCAGTGAAAGGCGTGGTTTACACTGCACTCAGCTGGGCAGTAGTCACTTCGATCCTTCTCGCTGGGTCTCCCTCTTCAATAGCCTTTCACTTAGTTATCAATATCGTCCAAAATGGAAAGAAAGTTGAAAGTAACTGATTACGTAGGTCACTCAAAAAGTTTTGAGATGCTCGAAATTTCAAAATGGAACGCACTTTGTATTTAAAAAGCAAATTTATTTATAAACAGAACACCATTAGCTGAATTTAAAAAGGAGAACGATGTTCTATTCATTTTACTAGAACACTTCCCGCGTTTTTCGGTTAGAAATGGAACGCACTTTATGTTTTTAAAAAGCAAATTTAAAAGAACACGAATTTAAAAACGATAACGATCCCGTGTTTTTTGGTTGAAACGATGGAGGTTAACCGCGAACATTTCTGCTATAATTATTAATTGCACATTTTTAAATGAAAATTAATTTTATAATGTCATAAATTGTACCTTTTTAGAAAGCTTATGAATTGAGCAAACTATTCCTGTCATTTGTACGCGAAGTGTTGTACTTTTTTTTTTGGTTGTGCTTTAAAATGTTACAAAATTTGGAAAATATTTACTTTAACTTTCAACTTCAAATCCTTTTAATTGCAAAACTTTGCATTTCTTTGGCATTTTTTACAATTTTTCTTAATCAGTAATTCATTGGCTATTTGAAAAATGCTTTTTTTTATTTCTAAATGACGAATTTTTACACAATGACTAGTTTCAGGTCGAAAGGCGGGTATTTTTTTTAATTCTAAAAACGTGAATAAGTCGATAACCAATGAGTTTTGACCCCTGGTTGACTGGACTTAAATCGTTACAAATGAGCTGTATAATAACCCCTTTCAAGGAATACGGTGAATTTCCAGTCACCCTGTATACGCTCTCTTTGTATAAACTTTAGTATAATGTTCACTGGATATAATGAACGGAAGATATAATTTGAAAATATCTATTTCCATAAAGTATAACGTTATTAATATAAAATATCAATTTATATAACTATTAAAACGTATAACGTTGATAACACCTAAGATTTAAAAGATATAAATAATCAAATTATCTAACATCAAAAAACATAATAGGTACACGTATAATATAAAAACATGCATATGTTATTTGAAATTAAATTCTATTTTCAGTATTAAGTGGCCTTCTTAATTAACAATCAACCTTACCTTACTAACTTTACTGGCAGCAGTCTGAATTTTCTGGGCAGAAAAAAAATATAACCTCGAAGGCCTAGGCTAGGCCTTCTAACCTGACCTAACCGAGTCGGTTCTGACCTGATTCGTCGTGCTCGTGGCATTTTCTGGTTAATTAAAACAAATTACAAGCAAGACCGTTCTGGTAGACTCGAGTTCATAAATATGTATACACTTTAGTACCTACCTTGTCTATTTATTTTATGTCATGTTTAAACTGCCATAAGTATATGAATTGTCACAGCGATTAAAATGACAAAGTACTACAGGGTACACATATCTATGAACTCGACTGTACCCGCTCCTTACAGTACCCACCCATTGAGTATAGCATACGATATTAGATCTTATAATCCCTATACTAAAATATATTATGTATTATGATCGTTATATGTCATGTATGTTATACGAACTGAAATTAGACAATGTGAGTATTATAGACAAAAACATTATATAAAATGAATATTATGTTAATTGACCGTTATTCCTTATGAAAATATTGATTTTGTTATTATAGCTAACGTTTATTATATCTTGTAAACGTTATTAACATGAAATTATAGATTTTGTTGTTATATCTCGTGAGACGCACCCCATTTCAAGAAATAGGGTTTTAAATCCGATCTGCATTTTTAAGTTTTTGAAATATTTATCTATTCTGGATATTTGAAGAATATATAACCTTTGTTTGACTCTCGCTGTCGTCGGCTTGAAGCCCTCCTAGGTGCATCCAACGAGTAAGGCGAAAACCGCTTGAAATAGTATGTTTTAATACCATTATTACAATCACTTTTTATCATTAGTTATCATTTAATTGTTGTAATTTATTAGAAAATGCCAACACAAATTTAAAATAATTATGTCATGCATTAAATGTCTGCTAAATAAATAGAGATATTAAAACAAAAATGCTGAGTCAAATACAAAATTAATGAAAAGGGTATCTTAAAATTACTTAGGTATTCTTTCGAATTGTAATGTATAAACCGTAAGTTATTTTTTGGTTTATGCTAATTGTGAGAGTCACCGTTTCTCAGCGCCTAGCCCGGTCAGTTCCCGGTCAGTTCCCGGTCAGTTCCCGGTCAGTTCCCGGTCGGCTGGGTTCTGGTTTCGTTGTTTGGGTTTTATTTAGGAGGTATTTAGAAATATATCAATTATCAAATTGTAGCATAAATATTTCATCTTATTAATTTCTATTGAATATTGAAAGAAAAGGTTCGCAAACCGACGATGTTTTTTCCCATTTAACACTCCTATACTTTTAACATACGGGTTTATTTTCAGTAGGTGCTGCTTATAGGGTTTTGTTTTAATATTACATTTGGGATATAGGAGTACGCAGCTTTAATTGACAACAATTCATTATGTGCTAAGGTAGTAAAATAAAATACCGTTTCTAGATTTTACACTGCTGATTTCAGTAAAAATATCTTTGGATTTTTTTATGCAGTAGTTTTTTTTATATTTAGGAAAAACAGTAAAAGAAGTTGGATTGTGAATGTTAGGAATACACTTACCTATAGTGCCCTTAGTCCATTTATTACCAAAGGAATTGAAAAAAATATACAACTGTCATGTTCATTTTTTATCTGTCTGACGAAAGAAACTCAAAGCAGATGCAAAGCAGTTAACGCAAAATAGTTTATTTATTTTAATGGAGTGACTACAAATTATGTAATTAATTAAATTACGCAAAATAACAAACTTGTGAACGAACGGTAGCGAATGATTGACAAGTGAGTGACATGACATGACAGTCAGTTATGTTTCTGTTTAAAGTTACTTTTTTATTTTATATCATGCTAAGATCACGACTTCAGTATTCCTAACTTTGTATACATATACAGTCTTTTTAATGACTATTTCTTTAATAAATTATTAACGACGAATTTAAGTTAAATAAAGAAAAACCGAGAAATACGGGTAATCTAATTTTTAACCAGCTATTATAAACGCGAAAAAACAATAATGCTTTTTTTTTGAAATGTTGTCAATTGGACACTATTTCTAACGCAACGTTGCCCGTCCATCCATCCATTTGTCGTTACTAAGAGCTGTACCTACCTATCTTTTACTGATAGCAGAATGCTTTATATTTTCTTCAAAATATGTCATTACATCGAATTCCCAAATAAAAAACATAAAAAAAAGAAAGTTTAAAATACAGGGCGACCACTTACAAGAAGGTTTTTTTTTATAGTAGATTGTTCAACAAGGGACTAAAACAAGCCATAATGACACGAGATGTTTAGCCACGCGAGCGAGCTTGCGAGCGAGGGTGGCTGTAGTTCGAGTGTCATTATGGTTGTTTAGTCTCGCGTTAAACACTCTACTTTTCACTTTGAAAGCGAGGAAAAAACGACGTTCTAAACAAAATTACAACATTTATTATAAAAAAGTTTCTAACAATTAAAATTAACAATTAATTGTTAGTTAGGTATCTTATTATTACTATCGTTAATCTAACATTAATAAAATAAAAGTAGCTAACCAAATCTACGATATATTAAAAGTGCAATTATACCTTATTATTTCGTTGATGTTTTAAATGCTTGCATATTTAGCCAACAGATTCAAACTTGGAAACCATTTTAAAAGTAATTGGACCACGTATAATAAAAGAGTTCGGCCTTAATATGATTAAATAGATTCATATTCGTAATAATTAATCGTGTTTCACGAAATTAAATCCTTTTTTTTATATATTTGCACAGTTGTCATTTTGAGGTTATTTCGACACCCAAAAATATGGTCCATACACAGTCACTGAAAATGGCGATAATCCTCCATTCACAAACACCGTGATTGGTTGTTTAGGGGTTTTCAAAGTAAATTTAAAAAAATACTTTAATCCCTAGAGATTAATAAGGAGCTTTAGTCCCGATTCGCAGAGATTTAAGTAGCATTTTAAGAGCATGAGAAGTGAAAAAGTTTTTTATAAAATTTTATTGTTTCGTCAAAAATGTAAAAAATACAATTGTTAAATTTGGTATCAATACTACAAACCTTAAAAAAAACTCACAAGTAGGTTCTAAAAATTGTCCAATTTGAGTTGGGCTCGCGCTACTGGTTACAAGCTCAATTAAAAAATAATAAACATAATAATTTTATTTGGTAAAGACATAACATTCAGATAGAAATATAACAATATCTACCGAGTGGCGGGACGGGGCCCTTGGTGCCTGAGTTCGGTTTTTATCAAATTCGTTTTAAAGGTTCATAAATAGAGGAAGTACGTACTAACATTATAAACTGCTTGTCGAACAATTTTTTTGGAATGTCTATTAGTCCAAGACAGATACGATTTTATTCTATGAAGATAGTAACCGTTACCGCTTACATCAATTAATATCAATACTTTTTTATATCCCCGTCAATAATCCATATATGGCCGCGATGGGAAAATAATATTTCAATCGCATAAAAAGGGTCCAAAATGGTATAAGTATAGTAAACGGCAAAAAAAAAAATTAGCTACAAATCCTAACAATGTAATAATACTAATTATATTCTATGTAATTAACATTATTTTTTTCTGCTCGCGTACTATAAACCGGTAATATTAATATCGTTAATGGTATCAGAATACCACATATATAGCGTAAACGACGCGTGAAAAAAATCTAAAATGAGCGTTGCCATGGTAATACTTTGGTAATAATAATACTAATATAATATACTAATACTTCTCCATGTTTACGGTCATTCCGGATATCAGTCTTGGCGTTTAGTGAACACTTATAAGCTAGATAAAACAGGCTTTTACAGTTACAGCGATTTATATTGCCTTATCCAGGCTTACAAGATACTTAGATAAGAGCGATATTTGCCTGAGAAGGCTTAAATTATTTTTGGCAATATTACTGCAAGTGCAAACAGCATTCAATGAGCCTGATATTAGAGATATTGAACTAAACCCTCTTATAATTGATGCACAAATCCAGGCTTATTATAATAGTCTTGAGATTGTTCTAAGCCTAATTTTAGCTGTCTGGATTGGTAACCCATCATAAGGTTGAATTTTCGATCGCAACTGTTTCATTTGTCTGAGCAATCATTTGTTTTTTACTGAATTGTTTAACTTTAGATGGACCTGTGAAACATATAAGGTAGTTTAGTTTTTTTATGACATATCTGAAAAAAAAACAAAATCCATTTCTGACTTAGCTGAATTCGAACGAAAATACCAGTAAAATTCTTTTATAAGAATAATATTATGTTCTTCCTTGGATAAACTGGTTTTTATGTACGAATATGTACGTGTTTAGTATAGAGATATCAGCTCGTTCTGTTTTTGGAAATGATCGCTTTTGGTGGAGTTTTCCCCCTGACGCGGTTGCTTGCTCTCTCCCGGGAACCACAATGTTTATGAAATCACCAAAAAACTGTGTGGCAACCGGCAAGTAACAAGCAAATTACTGCCTAAACAAGAGCCCGATATAAACGTTTTGTACACAACGATAACTATTCCGACCACCTCGTTTGAATAATCGCTAAGAAGACACCTCCGTGCATAAGCAAATCAAATTAGTGCTATGTTTTGAGCAAATGTTGAAATGTTCCAGTGTTAAAGTAGGTTTGGGGAGAGGCCCGAGCCCGGCTTCAGTCCACCAGCCGTTTAATTTGAATACCTATCTTGAGTGCAATCTCATCACTAGTGAGAACAAAGCAAGCTAAACGCTGAATTAACGTAGCATTTGCTAAATCGCCTCTGACCCTATGTAAAGTGTTTCAGATGATAACGTTTCGGCATTCGGCGGTACTTACATCTTGTTATCTTTCGGGAGCCAGGCCCCGAAAGGCTTTCGGGATCACGCTCAACTCTGAATTCATATGAAATTTAAATTTTCTGTAAGTGAATTCCTCAAACGAGCGCCGGGTTCAGTTCTAGTGGCGCGCGCCGCGTGCACGCGGGCGCGCGCGGCCCTGCTAATTGCGGGCGTCGCGCGCGAGCGTGTCGCGATTCGCAATAATTGTTACAACTCGGCCGTATCGTTCCGCTCTATTGTTGTCTAACAATGCCCACTTAAATGCGTAATATCCGTTTGCAAAGCGCATTCTAACTTCGACAAGATCATTTAAAATACTAGAGTACATCTGGGCGGCTGGCCTTCATATTTAATCTTCTTCGTACAAAAACTGGTACGTATAGGTATATGAGAGATTTAATCCTTGATGGCATTATCTATGTATATGTAAAATAATACATGTAAGATTAAATATATACAATGGCTTCGCATGCAAATGGGATGAACCGCGAATTTGTATGCGAAGAATAAGTTTTCCGCTATTCCCCTTATTTTTTCCCCTTAAGGCTCAAAATCCTAATATCCTTTCTTAGGTTACCCCTAGGGTACCCAACAAATGTTCCTTCCTTATTTCATGTCCCTAGGTCCAGTTGGATAGGTAATGCGCTCTCGATCAGTCTGTTACGGAAGAGTTTAATATGTCAAGACAAAATATAACAACTAGTGCCCCCAATATAAGGGCATAAGACTGAAACATGCAATTAATAAAATAAGGGCTTATGTATTATTTTTTGATTCATGAGCCGGTTGGCTGAAGGAGCAACTGGACAGCAGGCACTCACCTGGCGCTGAGCGGGGAGACGCTCTGGTCGTAGTTGGAGCTGGAGGAGAGCGACTCGTTGGCGATCATGCCACCCTCCATGCCCAGCGGCGCCTCGCAGGCGCCCAGCTCGGCTGCAACCAACGAAACACCTATTACACAACCGCCATTTGCAATAAATACACGTTTTCCCATTTCTATTTATAGAGAGTCAATTCAATAATAACATATCGCCCAATTAACTAACTCCCTTTGTACTAGGCACTTAGGTAATTAAAATGTAATTTACCTTAGCCGTATTTATTTATGAAGAAGTATTTTCTGTACCGCTTGTACGCATCGAGAGAGCTTCGTTTTTCTTTAATTAACGAATGTGTCTTCTCCCCGCCCGAGGGCGGCCGCAAAAACTACACAGATCGCTGGCATTCCGTTTGTAATGAGCCGTTGTTTCCTACCTCCTTTCAGCAAGTAACTTGTAACTTATTCGGAATGATTCTAATTTTGTGAAAAAGTTATGATATAAAACATGAAATAAGTTTCTTCGTGACATGGACTTAGGGGAAAATTATAAAAATTTAGATTGAAATGATCAATATCTCCGAAACTAGTAAAAATTGCTGAACCCACATTTAAATCGGGTTAAATCGATAGCTTTTTAGCTGCTCTATCAGCCCTATGCGGGTAGGCGTCGGTTTCTGGGACACCCTACATATGTAAGGCTCAATGATGGAGAGGCTCTGGCAATTTATCAAAATAAACACGAATACTACTAACTAACTAAGTATTAGTAAGTGATTCTGGCAGGCGATGGGCTGGCAACCTGTCACTATTACGCTGGTAAGTATCATACCCTTATTGTGCAAAATGTTGTTACAAAATTATCAACAAGTTTTTAAGAGTTGAAGGTAATTTTGTAGCTCACTCCACCCACTCTGGGAATGAGGGCGTGTGTTTATGTATGTAAAACAATTATTCTTAAACCTGCAATATGCGTTTAGTTTGTGAAATACCGTCGCATATTACTTAGGTACTTCTTAAACAGTTGTAAGCTTTATGATCGACGGCTTTGTAAAAACATAAGCACAATTGCTTCTTTACGCATAGGTAGGCATACATTACATACTCGTATATGTAAACGAGGCAAAACCCTTTCGGGGCAGTTATTATGTATCAGTTACATAAACTTATATTATATTGCGGCCTGAACAAGTCTATGAGAATTAATGACGGACGTCACATTTGTTAAAACTATAGCCCGCGAGAGGAGAGACTAGACTTGACTTGCTCTAAAGCCATTCATTGATCCAAACGGTTTGTAATTTAGCTGCTCAAAGCGATGGGATGGGTAGGTACCTACAGCCTATTGTTAAAATATGGGAGAACGCAACATCTTAACTCAACACTTCTACATCCTCGCAGGCCGCAGGGCCTCTCTTTCGGGGCAGTGGTCCAACTGCTCTATGCTTCTGACAAATAATTTCCACTGGAATATCAAATTAACAGGCTCGACGGAGCTCCGCTAGTGCGGAGCTCCTATTTCTCGGTGGTTTGGCCCTCCGGGTCAGCTGAAGAACTAACATAACCTGCATCTACCTTATATCTGATTTTGGTCAATTAAACATATCAGTTGGATCACTGCCCCGTAACTGGCAAAAAAGAGCGGATAAATATTCTTGCTCTCGGCCCGACTAATCTGGTCAATAAAGACTAAGTTGCGTGCGTTCTCAACGCGCGATCGATTTGCAAAATAGGAAAAAAACATATTGTATTGTACGTAATTAAAGTTGATTTTGGTTGGTGGTTTGCCGCAGTCGATTTTTTTCCGTTAATAAAGTAACGGTAACAGATGTCGCAGGTCCTTTTAAGTAGCTGCTAATATCTAACGCCTTTCGGACTTGGCTTTACAAAAAACCAACGTACGAGGCAAATGTTTAGAAAAAGGGTAAGAGTTTTAATATTTAATAGAGTACGAGTATGTCAAAATGTTGTATATCACTCAGATGAGATAATATCTAAACCCGTTCTAAGGTTCGAAACGACTTATTTCCTTGATTTGTTGGTGTAGTTACACCGCCCAAATTATAATACACGAAGAGCGAACATATTTTATTTACGAAAATGCTGAAAAAGTTTTATTTAATTAAACTTTTTCCTTTTACCCTCAATTAGGTAGACCTGGGTGTGTTCGCCACAGGCGAAGTTAGCGAGCACATCCCCGCGGAGGGCGCGCGGCGGTGGCGGCGGCGGCGGCGGCGAGGCCAGGGCCGAGGCCCAAAGCCCGACATTTTTGTTTGTTTTCCAGCTTTTATTAAAACGAAAATACAAATACGCGCATAAAGAGAAAATTCGCATTCGGTTTAGTGGATGGCATTCTTACATATACGAGGGCACAGGCATGTTTTTTTTTTCATGTTTTCGTGCGCTCCGCTCGGTATCATGTTTGAGATTCATAACGTGTTTGAAGTTGCGTTTCTGTTTGATTTAATCAATTGCGTAGTTTCAAGTCATTTTTTTATAAAACGTGAAAGGGTCACGGTTAGCTGATTTGGTTTAAATTAAGTCGAGATGCATATTTATAAATAATTAATGTATTAAGGAAACATGCATCAATATGTTGTTCCGCATCCGTGCATACTGCAATTGTCACAATTTTATTGTTTCAGAGTAAAAGTTTTCAGGGTTTTCACCCACACGTCTGAAAATGGTCATAGTTTGAATTAAACAGTTGACCGATGTTAATAAAAGCTATTTGAAGCCATTTAACCATTGCACGTGAATCGTTGCAGCCCAATTTCTTGCCATGTAATGTTTATAATTTAGGTTGCTTTTTCCCAAATGAAACAAGGATTAACTTCAGGCTGGTTTATTGGGCCCCGCCCTCAAAGTAAAGTTATTATAGGTAGTAGGTACACATTGGTTGCTATTTGGCGTTTCTGCTTAGGTTGATCGATTAAACAATTCCCTTATAATAAAAACCGATAAACTAAAATAAGAAAAGTGATAGTTGGAGCGGACTCAGCTGGGAAAAGCAGTGCAGGTTCGCCTTTGTAGGCCGTGCCGTAGTCTAAGCTTCCCCAGGTAGAAAGCTTGCAGGTAAGTAGCTAGCCCGTAGTAAATAAGCCCGTAGTAGATCACTGGCCCGTAGTAGATGGCTAGCCCGTAGTAAGTCCCTCCTTTTGGAGGAAAATACCCTTGCTTAAGGATGCCGGGTGGCTAATGTCAATTCCGGAACGGTAGCACATGCAAGGTAGACCTTGGCCCATAGAAAGTAAGGTGACAGAAATTCCTTGGTTATTTCAGGTTTCTCAGGGAACTTTAGGTTCGATAAAAAAATACAAAATGTTATAGTTGGATTGGCGGTAAAAAATAATTAATTGTTACTAACTTTGCTTACGTTTTTGCAAATTGTATATATTTAAACCTAATATAGGTTTTTATTCAGGGCACTCAGGGAATTTGGGTTTGTGCCGTTTTTTTGCAACGCTAATTTAATGAAATACGTACGGCTTATTAATATCGATTAACTCAAACTTGAGCATTTTGGGGCGAGTGCGAATTTAAACGAAATTAGCTCACTTGAAAGAAACGTAGGTAGGCAGTACATCTTGTTTACCTACGCCAACTTATGAGAAAAGATGCCACCTTGGTCTATGGTTTTTTTAAAGTATAATGTGTCAAAATTGTTGGTATGAATAACGAGAAATGCGTTAGTGACTTCATCAAATTTTAGAATAACAAATTGTAGCTATTTAAAACTCCTTAACTAATCAACATGTTGGAAAGTTAAAACTACGTTCAGCTCCTCTATTCTACCCTCATTTGATTTCTACTCTTTTGTGTCGCACTGTACATCGTATATACATATAAGAATATTTATTAATTTATAAGTATTATCATCTGTTTTTAGGCGGTAAAATCCAAATCGTATTTGACCTGTTATCGTATTATTTCAAACTCGGCCGCCATTACCTACTGCCAAGTAAATAAGAGCTGTCAACACGTTGACAGTGTGATAATAGGCTTTACCGTGCTGAATAGAGGCCTTAGAGTGGTATAAAAGGGCCTTTCTTATGCCGTTATATAAACGTCAAGTTTTGTGCTACCCTGTTTGACTTCGTAATTACCTTGTGTTTTTGCCTCAACGGTTTAAAAAAAAAAAAAAGTGGCACCGCGCAGTTAAGACGAGGCTCTATGAGGGAACAAAGCTCCGTATTCGTTATATCATTCCTGTGTTAAGTATAGTTCATTCGTTCAAATTGTTTGCATGCTTAGGTATAAAGAAACCGCCGTGGTTCGAACAAAGCGGTGTCGGCGGCTTCAAAGGGTTGCAATGCACATTATTTAAACGAACGAACTATAATGTTTTATTTGTTCCTTGATGGACATCCTTGTTCCACTTTTTTACTGACATGTACGAGAAGATTGCCTTTACGAAGAAATTATTATGACATATTATATTAGCAAAAAAATAAGTCCCCAAATGGAATGAACCTAGAATGAGAGGTATTATTTGAAAACTCTCAAGTACTGTGGAATAATATTTTAATATTTTTTAATTAAGATGACTTGAAGCATCCGTGTAATTACGCGAAACGTTAATGAAAATAACCCGTCCTCCTTTATTGTAGAATCGACTAAAGTTATGTAAAAAAAAAAACGAGAGTTACAAAAACATAACAGGTGGTCGTGAGGAAAACTATTTTACGATATTTTATAATATCATACGCTAAAATTAAAAAACCGATTGACTGACGCGTAAAAAATATCTTAAATGAAATCACATATAATGATTTTAAAAGAAAAACTGTCACGGCTAAGCAGACTTGACTGGTCCTTGATATACCGGCGAATCATGTACTCGTGTTTATACTCGTACCTACTAAAAATCATCGAAGACTGCACCAAATAACTTAAAATAGAAAATAATTTCAAACATGTGCTTTTTCAAGATTTTTGTATTTTTTGTAAAATTTTCTTAACTGAGCAAGGCCCGACCTCTTGCCCGGATGTTGCACTTTCCACGACTCTGAGACGACGAGACCGAATTAATAACATTGAGCTATTGGCGATACTTGGAACTGCGTTTTCGACAACATTAGTGCAGGATATTTGGAAACTTACATGTAATGGGTAAGTTGAGCCTGTGTCTGTAGGTATATACATTATGTTTGTTCCTCCAAATGTCTTTGTGATTGTGATGTTCCTCTTTGATGTTCGTTAACATTATTTATCTATACACATATCATAAGTCCTCTATAATGCGTTCAGAATTCGTAGACAATGACCATCATTACAAGATACAATTTTACTATGATATTTTTTCTTATCTGTAGCTGTAATGAAAAGTTAAAATTACGATACAACTTTTGATAAAGTAATGTTGTTCAAATTTGGAACATCTTCCAAAACCAACACAATTCAAACAGGGGGTTAATTCTAGTATCTATTAAACGTCGACTCGGTATATTTTAAGTAAAGTGTCGTACGCCGTTTTGATGTCGAATGACATTAGAATAGGGACTTTGTTAGTTTGTCTATGATTTAAAAAAAAACATTCATATTCGTGACACAGGTTAGCTTTGCCGCCATTTGTTTGTTTGTTAATTAAACATTTCAAATTGCACTAATGTTAATGTTTACAATTATTATAATAAATAAATACTTATTTTTTCTGATTTGATTTATTTCTTATTTCAGTTCATACATTAGCTTAACACCTATAGATATATTTCAGGTAGCAGTAGCACTGGTAGCTATGAAGGTTATTTGCCTTCGGCTACTGAACGCATCTTAGAGTATTTATAATATGTGTGTAGATAAAGTAATGTATGCAACTACTACTATGAACTCGCTAAACTATACCTCCTAGGTAGTTTAGCGAGGTAGATTATCTAGGTAGGTTGTAAAAAGGATAAATAAATATTTACGTATAAGTATGGGTTGTTAAAACACAGTTCTTACTTTATATTGTTTTATACGGTCATGCTTGCAAATTATTGTTTTTAAATAAAAAATAAGGTTATAAAAAAATATTGTTGGGGGCAGCGTAATGTAGTACATGTTATTTTTTATAAATGTTAGTATATTCGTCTTTGTGTAATATTAGTCTTAAACTTGTTCAGGAAACTAAGTTAATTTGTCTGTTGTGTGAGATTATCCCTTATTATTTATTTATTTTATTTTAAGTTGACAGTGTTTTTTTTTATCATTTTGGTACGGTACTCTAAAAAGCGGTATGATTTGATATAAAAGCTGAGTCTTACAGATATGTAAGTGATGTGAGCACTGCTCGCCTTCACAACGTCGCAGAGACGCGTGATAAATTACACCCGAACAAATGATATGAAACGGCCGCGAGGAAACAAACAATTCATTACGAAGACAAACGAGCCCGACCTCTGTTCCGAGGTGATTTTAATTACAACGTGATAATCCGTGCTATTGCAAGCTTCACCGGTTTCCAAAATACAATATTTCCTTTCAGTGCACCTGAACCGATTTGTTGGATTAGATACCCATCACTTGCACCTTGCCTGACACCAAACGTTTGATACTAGTCACACGAGTCGTATTGCTTTGTTACGTGTAAAAGTACAAACGGTAAGTGCGTAGATAATTATATCAGAAGTTCGCACATATTGTCTATTATATTTTCCTTCATAACAAATTCATAATTCTTAACAACTTTCTAAACGATTTGGTATAATGGTGAAGGCCAGAATCTGTTAGTTACGAGCGAGGTTGTATGTAATTTAAACTTTATTTCCTTAATGAAGGCGATATACTATAAATTTCCGTCGCAAATTGAAGGGGGTCGATGAAATAATTTTGCTGAAATATTTAACAGAAACGGTTATACCATTTAAGGAAAGCAATCTCGAGGAAATCTAGTAGAGAATTAACTCAAATTTGCCTTGAACCCTCGGGATAGGCTAAACTTGTCTTGCTACCTCATTATATTAATTGTCCGCCTCAGAGGAAATAACTATTAAAAATTCATTGTTTTCAGCCTTCTACCGAGTCCGCTTGGATAACATTATTAATATTAAATTTTGCCGAGACGCCGCGCCTAATGCTCTAATTTAAAATTCTTACGAAACTTAATATTTGAGCGGGGCAGACCCCCAAGGAGTCTATGCCTACCAAAAACACCCCAGGAAAGTCGAGGATTCGCAGCAATTGTCGTTACAATTCTGGTTGGCGTCGAGTGTGGAGCGCGGGCAATCCACGCGGAGCGCAGTGGATAGGGTGCAACGCGATGCCGAGATCTGTTTCAATTTTCAGATCGGGTAGCTTAGTACGAGACTAGACTTGCACGCTCAGCGGTATATAAATTTTGTGCCGGTACCGCATCGGAACCGCAGTAGCTAGAACGACCTCCGTCCCTCGCACGTGTTATGTTGCCAAATAAAACGTTGAACGAGCATCATGTTGAACATACATTCACTGCTGTAAAATTTCAGTAAAGTTGTAGAGTACTCATACTGGCTGGTACGCAGGGGCGTCCTTTATTCATACATGTGTGTTGTCCAATCGGGAGTGGATCAAGAGCCGAGCTAGTCCCGTCCGACGGTGTAAGAACAAATATATTTAAATGAGCTCCTCTACATCTTTTGGGTAAACGGATTGTCATGATGTTCGAACTTAGGTGTAGGTGAAGATAGTCGGGCAAGGAGAACCAAAAGCCTTTTCTAGATGGTTCTCAAATTCTTCTACTACTATTACCATGCTTCACTACCCAATCTCTCGTCTCTCGACCAAAGTCTAGAACAAGTGTCAATTATAGCGATCCGGGGTCCGTTCATTTGACCGAAATACGTTTGGCCGAATGAGTCGTTTGGCAACTGTTTCATTTTCCAACCCGCATATATTTCTGTAACTGTGAATATTTCAGGATTTATTTTTGTACCATTGTGTAGACTATAGGTTAGGTTAAGTTAGCTATTTTTAAAAAAATCTGAAATATTTACAGTTACAGAAATATAAGCGGGTTAGGAAATGAAACAGTTGCCAAACGACTCATTCGGCCAAACGTATTTCGGTGAAATATTAGTGAACCATAGCGATCCACCTCCAGGAGCTTACTCCCAAACACCATCGTGGTGCTAATGGATACTCCGTTCCTTTCACTCGTCCATCGAACAAAAGTCGAGGGAAGGGATAGAGCTAGCGTAACGTTCGAACTATGATTTTGAAGTAGAGGCCCAGTGCCTGCGGTACGTAAGTAAATAGTAAATAAGTATCAGGGGACCATGTCACACCAATTGACTTAGTGCCAAACTAAGCTATAGGCTTGTGCTATGGTACTAGACAACTATATAAATGCTTATATAGGGAAATATATAATTAAATACATATAAAACATCCATGACTAAGGAACAAAATATCTCCCCTTACCCGGATTTGAACCCAGGACAGCTACTAGCTTTGTAGGCAGGGTCACTAACAACTCGGCCAGCGCGTTTCAATACCGGGTAATTCCCGGTGCCTCTTCGAGAAACGAATAAATGAACTAAAATAAAATCATGATGCAATAAAATTCGAAGTCTAGTTTGTGCAACCTTAATACATATATAATTATATTTAAAATATAAATATTACTTACCTTAAGTTACGAAAGAATGGTACAATTATGAATTCCATAGAATATTACATCAAAAACGTCAAAAAACTTTTTTCTTATTTTTTTTCTATAAGCGAGCACGGACGCCATTCTACTTTTGTTGAAAAACTAGCCAAGATGGTTCACAGCTGTTGCCAAAACACGCGTAAATTTGAATCTTTCTAAGTGGCCATACTGCCATGTCCCGGTTTTACCCCCATACCCGGACTTTGGACTAAACTCCCTTACCTCCCCTACACCTGACGCGGGGATGTCATTTTTTCCTCGTCTACCCCATGGTGTGGGGTGTCGTTAGATAAGGCTATTGATTGCGGGTTTGTAAAAACAATTTTCCGATTAAAAGATCCGTTTGTGAAATATTAAGGTTAAAAGTGCTAATTTTTGTTAGAGTCAAGTGTCCCTAGAGCCAAAACAACAAATGCTTGAGTGCTCCTCCCCATCTTTGAGTAAATGGAGCATCATGATGGTTGAACTTGGAAGTAGGTGAGGGTAGTCAAAAGCCTTTTCCAGATGGTTCTCAAATTCTCGTTTTGTAATCATAATACAGGCACTTGGTAAGAAAGCCCCTCTGTCGACGTACCACGGGCACATGGAGCCAAGGCCACATGAAAAGCTATTGCGCTCTCGGCGTACCAAGCTTCACGACCCTGTTTCACAAGCGTAGTCTACAATGAGAGTGTCAAACATGGCGACGCACGTCCGGGACCTTACTCCCAAACACCACAGTAGTAGGTACTAATGGATACTCGGTTCCTTTCACTCGCCAATCGTAGCGAAGTCGAGGGAAAGTGACGGAGAAAACGTAACGTTCGAACATGGTTTGAACTGTGATTTTGAAGTAGCCCCGTTCCCGAGGTTTACGTCAGAGCGAGCAAGACCATAACTATACAGTATATCTACTTGCTCTCAAACCACTCGCGCCGTCATACTACAAATCTAAAAAATATCTTAAATGAAAGCACATATCGCTCATCCAATAGACTAATGACATAATTGCAAAAAAATCGGGTTTTGAGATTTTACCGTCATAAGTGTTCTAAAGGTCAGGTCTATCGCGTGGAACAATGACATAACATGCATGCTAAAAATGCAATTATGTCATTATTCTATTGGATGAACGATATTATAACGAATTTTAAAGGAAAACTATCACTACTAAGTAGACTTGACTGGTTTTATGGGATGCAGGTGACTAAAGAGTTTATACGTACTAAAATCATTCACACAAAATTACTTTAAATAGAGAATTAGTACATTCATGTTGCTTTATTATTTGAGATAGTTTTTGTGTAGTAACGGCTTCGGAACCCTACACTGAGCACGGTCAAACATGGTCTTGCCCGGTTTTTTTTAACTAATAGTAAATTAAGATTTATACCCAGGTACCTTGTATTGGTACGTTAAATGTCATAGAGTGAGTTAGAAGATGCTAGGAATTACACCGAGTACGCCGCGACTGAATTGACAACATTTCAAAAAAAAAAGCATTATTGTTTTTTCGCGTTTATAATAGCTGGTTAAAAATTAGACTACCCGTATTTCTTGTTTTTTTTTATTTAACTTAAATTCGTCGTTAATAATTTATTAAAGAAATAGTCATTAAAAAGACCGTATATACAAAGTTAGGAATATTGATGTCGTGATCTTAGCCTGATATAAAATTTAAAAAAGTAACTTTAAACAGTAAACAAAACTGACTGTCATGTCATGTCAATCATTCGCTGCCGTTCGTTCACAAATTTGCTATTTTGCGTCATTTAATTAATTACGTAATTTGTAGACGCCATTAAAATAAATAAACTATTTTGCGTAGAATTGAAAGCGTGTCGTCAGAATCAAGTAATCCGTCAGACAGATAAACAATGAACATGACAGTTGTATATTTTTTTGAATACCTTTGGTAATAAATGGACTATGGGCACTATAAGTGTATTCCTAACATTCACAATCCAACTTTTTTTACTGTTTTTCCTAAATATAAAAAAAAACTACTGCATAAAAAAATCCAAAGATATGTTTACTGTAATCAGCAGTGTAAAATCTAGAAACGGTATTTTATTTTACTACCTTAGCACAAAATTAATTGTAGTCAATTAAGTCTACTCTTAAACGTAACGCTACGCCACTCGCGCAGCCGAGGCGAGGTTCGAATCTAGGCTCGTACTATGCGCTATGGGAACCATACAGTGATATAAATACTAGTAACATAGAGAAATATACTTAAATATATGTAGCAAATGGAAAGAAGTGGTCTCTGCCTACCCCTATGGGAAACAGGCGTGATTTAATGTATGTATGTATAGAAATCACCCATGACTCAGAAACAAATATTTGCGCTCATCACATAAATAGGTAAGGACACTACTAAATAGGCCAATGCGTTGTCAAAGTCATTAATATGTAAAACCAGAGTAGATATTAATTGTAGGCACTTGTTTGTCTATAGCTTTCACACTCACTTTAGCATAAGGGCATAACATAACGATTGACAAATACACTGACAGATAGCAGAGAAAGTATGACAGTGATAGACAACCGAGCACAATACTCTGGTTGTGATGTACGATATTACCCGATATCATACGAGTACACGACCCAGCAAGGTAGCAGAACGCCATGTTTATACAAAGCCTTGTATAATACACGTTGGTATATTCATCAGACATCGTGATGGGCGAGATTGGGAGATCGAGTACGTAATGAGACAACGAAATTATTCGAATCAACACTTGTATTCAGCTAACGCTTATCAACAGGTACAGGGTCGCGTGGACAGTTCCGAGGTCGGTCCAACTTGTTCAGTACAAAGAGTCAAAGTGGTGTGGTGAAAAACGAGAAATACTTTATGGGTTTAGAAAGTGTGGATTTATTTTGAACGCGACAATAATTTGGAATAATGGTGTAATCAAGTTTCGGATTTGAGAATTAAAGCTATTTCTACACAACAGAGGCAAATATATACCTCAAAAAAGCGTTATTTTCCAGTATCATTAAAACCTTAATACGAAAAAACCGAAACAAACACTTTTAAAAATTGTTATAAAACAAACCTAACCTACCATAATGGTTTCTACAATGGCCTGTTAAAAAATCCAGACTAGTTTTCGGGTTCAGTTTTTTTTAGGTATTATGAATTTTAGGAATTATGAAACATACGAGTACAAGTGCCTAGCTCTTAAATTTAAGAAGATGATACATTACATTAGACTTATTCATTTAAGGCGTTCTGATACGGAATCATTTTTTTAAGGACATTATGATGTGGTTGAATTAAATTATTGGAACAAAGTGCCAGTAGTAGCTCTCTGACTTGCCGCGCACGATATTGACTAAACATCGGGTAGATACCTATGTTTACTAAGAGCAAACTATGTGTGATGTAGCCACCGGCATGCCACTAAATAGATTTGTCATTACGTATAGCAGGAGTGAGGCGCGGGGATCGTTGCAGATTCGTGCACGCGTTTCAGACGTCGCATTGCTTTGTGAATTATTATATAACCAAGATAATGATCACGGTTCTTAAGACCTGAGTTTTTATGGTTCCGTACTCAACAAGGCACCCTAAAAAGACTTAGTTTCCGTCTGTCCGTTTATCCGCGGTTTTATTCAGACACTTGGTACTAAAAAGCTTCTAGCAGTTTTATATATAAATTACGCCGAAAAAGCTATAAAATAAAATGTTGAAATATTTTTTTTGGATTTTTTCACCATACATGTAAAGCAAATATATTTTTTACGTTATAAGTTATAAGATTGAGTAGGGTATCATTGCATCAGTCTTAAAAAAATATAGTAGTATTAATACAATCATGTTATTATAAATTTTTCGATGTAGTGGACCGTTTAGGAAATATTTAACTCGAAATTTGATATTTCCTTTACGTGAGTTAAGTATTTGTCCCCCCTTTTCCCTCTACAATTAATAATAATTTAAAAAATATATTAAATTTAAATATTATTATTATTATAAGAAACTTTAACTCTAAATTTAAAGTAAAACTATAAATCATCGAATACAACACCAAATAATTGTAAATAGAAAATTAGTTCATACTAGTTGCTTATGAGTTTATGAGATAGCTTTTTGTGGTGGTGGTGCCTACCGGCGTCGGAACCCTACCCTGAGCACGGTCAGACATACTCTTGACCTGTTTTTATTGCATCTCTTTCCTAGTATTAAAGGAAAAAAAATAAACTAGCAAGCAACAATCAAACGAATTAATGTGGAATAAAGGGCTTTATTCTACCCGGTAAAACCTAATTGCTATTAACATTATGTTATCCTATTGATTTAACTCAGCAGCCATTACTATCAAGTAAACACACGCTGTCATAAGTGTCACAACATTACGTCGTTGACAAGACTATAACATTTTCTACTATACTCGTACATGAAATTTAATAAGACGTTATCTTCATTTGGGCTTTTTATTGACCGTTAATACCACTGTATAAAATTTATGAAGTTGAATGTATGTACGTACAAGTATATGTCATGCCAGCCTAAAATAAAGAAAGGAATATATTCTTTATTCAGAGAAATAAAGGAATCCACGAAGGCATGTGTCAACCTTATCGACCTCCTAAGACCCACCATACAATGAAATTTGTCAATGGAATATGAATCTTTTATGGATGATCATAAAGTAAATTTTCTGAATTGATCATTAATCATTGAAACAAAAGAAATACCACCTTACTTCCTTTGCACTAGATCTTTATTTCAATGGTCGTATTATGTACTAATATTAGTACAAGGAACCTCAGGAGGTTAATGAAAGATTCCGCAGTCATTGCTACTTTGATACTTTGTTTGAATATTGCAGTAGTTACCTATGAGTAGTGGAAAGCAATAATATCTACACAGTCAAATAATATCGATGTTCATGTAAATGAAGGTTGTACAAAGTGTCAGCGGGTAGACTGACTGACCAAACTCGATTTGGTTAAGCGGGTAAGTCATAGGTAAGTACCTACATTTAGTTTGATTTTATCAAATTATCTGTTATCACAAAATGTGGGCGGGAACGTCGCGCGCCCGCTTCAGAATTTAGACAGGAGTTATAGAAGTGACGCTTGACCGCGATTCTTTAACCTGGCCGAGCACAAACTGCTGCCCGCAAGGCGCGGGCGAGCGGCGGCGGTTCTGGACAAGATGCATTCGGCGAACGGTATCGTTATCGAAAATAAATAGCATGGATGTAAGCTTCAGGTCGAGTGCTTTTATAAATTCCATACAAGTCGACAGTTTTTAAAAATCGCAAAGGTCAGCGTTATGCATTTTGTCTAGGCTTCTTAATTGCAATGTGCGTCGCTTATTTGGACAGTTGAGCTCCCGTCTCAAAGTGACACACGGCACGATGCCCAATTTTCTCTCGAAGGAACCTGAAGGCATTCGTAATAACGGGTCCATATTGGGTTTGCTAAAGTTCATTACCCGAAATTGATTTTCCTAACGATTTGTACTGCTAATGATCATTGTTCCTAAAGTTTTGTTTGCTAAAGTTTTCGTTGCTACATTTTTTTTTACTATTAACGTAGTCCATAACACTCAGTTTTCCGAAAATTTTAGTTAATAACATCACTGTTGAAACTTTATCTAAACTCCTACTTTTTTTTTTCATGACATTCTTCATCATAAAGTTTTTTTTTATAATATTATTACTCATAATAATAATAAGTAGTGCCGTTTTAAAAATCATTCAATATTATTTATCTGTATGTGACCAGGCAGATTATATTTTATGATTCTTATTTTGAGGGTATGCGCTACTTACGGTTCTCAGTCAATGGATAACTTGTCGTCGGTGCAGTGCATATCATTACGAAGCGTGTTTGTACTATCAACATGGAGGAAAATTATTTAAATACATTTGTACAAGTAAAGGTGGATTGAAATTGAACGTTGATGGTTTTACATTCCAAAAGAATCGAGTGACGGACGATAAACAATACTGGGCGTGTGATTTAAGAAATAACGCAAACTATAAGTGCAAGTCGAGAATAATCACCAGTTTTGATAAGGAAGTCAATAAGTATAAATTACTGGATGGACCGCGGCAAGAACATAATCATGAACCGGACGCCTTAAAAGAGAAGGTTTGTGTTTACTTTACAGCATTTTATATAATTTGCTGTTTTAGTCCGTTTGTTTCTTAGGGTTTGTTCGTTTGTCCCTTGAAATGTCGACAATTTTTTGCAAAGTCAACGTTTTACGTAGGTAATTTCAATTCAAAGACAAAATATTTCGTGGAACGTCTAATTCTAGTATAATTCCCGTTTTTAAATTGTAAAAATATTACTTAGTAGATTGATAATTTTATAGAACTTATCATGTTTTTTTATAACGTTATTTTTAATTAATGTAATTGTAAAGTCTTAGAAAACTATTTCAATAATATGTGTTATTCAAAAAGGCATCGATTTTGAGTTTACGCCCAAATTTTGAGAACATTATCTTGCAAACCTGCCATTTTCAATTTGCTCAGATAATGTACAGGTAATAAATTGGTGTCTTTTTATAGATTTCTAATATGTTTCGGGCTATTTTTTCCTTTTTTTGGTAATTTGAAAAGAAGTGTACGAACAAGTCGACGGAGCTCCGCTGTGCGGAGCTCCTATTCCGCGTAGTTCTGGCGCTTCGCGCCTTGACACAACTCTAACCTAACCTAACCTATCATGCCTATCGGTTAGGTATTTCGTTCATTAGGTACAGTCAGCTGCAAAGAAATGTGACCCCCCTTTGCTAGGAAACTTGTGGTATAGTTATCTCTGCAGCTGACTGTACTACCTATACAATTAAGTGAAATCACCCTTATTATTTAAGGGATTGCAGTCTAACCTAACCTTACATATTTTTCTTTAACATTACATGCTAATTATAAGCATTTTTTATGCGTTCCTTGTCTATATTAATGTAAATTTTCTATTATCTTTGCAGGTACAAGCTGCTTTGAATAAAATTAAAGAAGACGCTCTAACTAATATTAACAAAAAACCAATTCATATAATTAGTGAATGCGAGTCGAGCACATCGTCAAGTATACTCTCCAAAATGCCAACAAACGTAAACCTGAGACAAATAATATATCGTCAAAGGAACAAAAAAGTTAAAATAACAGAACCCGACACTATTGATTTTGAAATAAATCATAACATTCTTCAATTGGAGAAGATTCAAGACGATATAATATTAATTGATAAAAATTGGTCTGAAAACAAGAGCATAATATTATATACAACCAAAAAGTTACTTGCTTTTTTGTGTTCGTCCACTTACTTAATAATGGACGGGACTTTCAAAGTCGCCCCAAAAATATTTCGCCAAGTTTACACTGTGCACGGCTGTATAAACTCTAAAACGTTTCCTTTAGTAATAGCATTGTGCACAAATAAAGACAAAAGCACATACGACAAACTTTTCTCATCTTTGATCGAGTACTCTCAATCATTGGATTTGATTTTATCGCCCAAATATATATTGATGGATTTTGAAAAGGCGTCACAATTAAGTGCCGAGTATAATTTTGAAAACACTGTGTTAAAAGGTTGCTATTTTCACTTGGGCCAAATTATATACAGACAAGTTCAAAATCAAGGATTTCAAAAATTGTATGGAACAGACGATTTGTTTTCATCAGAAATCAAATGCCTTCTAGCACTTGCATATCTGCCAGCTGGCGAAATCCCCGAATATTTTGAAGAATGGCAACAAAATATCTCTTCCAACGCAAAAGTCATATCCAACTGGTTTAGCGAGAATTATATATTGGGCACCTGTTCTGCACCACCTAAATATGAACCACATCTATGGAGCACATATGATTTAAATAATGAAAACATACCACGCACGCAAAATTGTGCAGAATCCTGGCATAATCGTTTTCAACATTTAGTTGGACAACACCACGCAGGATTTTATTTTTTATCCAGGAAAATTGCTCTCGAATTGAAACATCAAACTGCAGAAATTGAAAAACATCTTAACGGTGCTCCCTCTGCCGCCAAGAAAAGAAAATACAACGACAAAGTTGATAGAACTGAAAATATATTGAAAAAAAAAGGAGAATACTCCAATAAAAGTGATTTTTCGAAAGCAATAGCCACTAACATTAAACTCATTTAATTTAAATGTGTACCTATTAAACTCGTTTATTCGAAAACATGTACGATTATGTATAATTATAATTATGATTAAGATTATATTCATGTTAACAAAATTTAAATGCTGGGTTTTTATTTATTACTTACTGTACCCAACCATATAAAAGTTGCCCTAATGTTTACAAAATTAATGTTTGTAATATGAATTTACTTTGTTTAAATCTTCGTAAAATGATATTTGAAGGTTGACGGTACTATTACCGTTAAAATTATTGAAAATAATAATTTTACGATTAAAAATAATTTTAATTCAATAATAATATTAAATTTTATGAATAAAAACGAATCTACATAAAAAAGATATGATGATGAATAATAGTGTAAAAGAAGGTTATGTTGAGAAAATATAGGAAAACAAATAGTAGTATGATAGATGTTTATTGCAACGGACATTATAAAGTTGAATCATTAGTCATTCAGAACATTAGGAACAGAGTAGTTATGAGTAGTGATTATTAGGATGTAAATTTTTAGGTACAAAATTTTCGATATTGCGATAATCGACATTAAAAATTTAGTTCAACTTTGGCGCACCCGTAATAACATTTTGTATACATAATATTGAATTTATATATTTATATTTATACTTTCTCATTTGAAGGGTTCCGTAGCCCTAACCATGGCCTCCCAACTCGAACAACTTATAATTATTACTTTAATAAACTCATAGATGGCGCCACAGGTATCGAGCGAAACATTTGAATCAGTAATCGTGAAGATTGAATGATTTTTGCACCTTAATAAATTCAACGTACCTTAATTACATCAAAAACATCCTTCTCTACATAAAGTAGGGTATATTTTATAAGTTTAATAAATGCAATAAATTTTATATTAACTCCATCTAACTCATAAAAAACTTATAAGCTTTCAAGCTTGCTACGCCTTATTAGGTACTGTCACTAGATGGTGCCATCACGGATCGCGAAACTACTATCACAGTATATAAATAAACCAGTAAAGAAACTAGGCCTACTTTTCAAGATAAATACCTACGCTCCAATTGAGCGTAAGGGTTGTCCACTAACATTTTGTAAAATTGAAAAAAAATCTTGTTTATTGTATCTCAGCTAGTTAGTGCAAAATCGATACGTGTGACCTGCGACAACAAATCCGTTGCAGATTGAGAAAAAGTAGCCGCCATCTTTAATTTTTTAGTTATTCAACCGATTGCTTCCAAAATCGATATCTAGGGATGTGCGTGGTTTCCGACAACGAATTTCTTGGCAGAATGAGAAAAAGTAGCCGCCATCTTGAACTTTTTTATTATTCGACAGGCTGCTTCCAAAATCGATATCTGGAGATCTGTGTGATGTCCGATAACGAATCCGTTAACATAATCAGTAAAAGTAGCCCCTGCAGATAAAATTGGGTAGGTAATAAACATAACTTTAGCATTTCAAGAAGTCTTTATTCTTCGTTAGTTATACATTTCAGATTAACTAGCGACTGCACTACCACAATATCAAATAAAACTGAAGAATAAACAAACCTAATTTATTTATTGGCTGCTTTTAACCTTTATTACAAATTACTCACTGAAAAATACTTTCGTCTGCTACGACATGTTCGGAACGCTTTATTGTTTAATTTTATTGTGTAAAAAATCCCCAGATATTGATTTTGGAAGCAATCGGTTGAATAACTAAAGAGTTCAAGATGGCGGCTACTTTTTCTCATTCTGCCAACAGATTAGTGGTCGGAGACCATACACATCCCCAGAAATCGATTTTGGAAGCAATCGGTTAAATAACTAAAGAGTTCAAGATGGCGGCTACTTTTTCTCATTCTGCCAACAGATTAGTTGTCGGAGACCATACACATCCTCAGATATCGATTTTGGAAGCAATCGGTTGAATAACTAAAGAGTTCAAGATGGCGGCTACTTTTTCTCATTCTGCCAACAGATTAGTTGTCGAAGACCATACACATCCCCAGATATCGATTTAACAAACAATTTTTTAATTTTTACTTTTTCAACACGTCATCGTATTATAAAAAGCTCTTTATTTAAAAATATTTTATTTATTCTTACCTTTCAACACCAGCAGGGAGTTTAAAAAATGATAGTTCCGGGTTTGAAGAAGCCGAATTCAAACAACCGTATACCACGCAATACTTTTGTGGCATCTTTCTCAAGAACAAGCGTAAAATGCGAAGGAGCCCATTCGTCTCGACGCGACACACGCGACGCGACACACGCGACGCGACTGACAGCACCGCCAAATCCTCTTAGCGGTCTCGTACAGGCGTGCGTCTGTGTGAGTGCGTCGTTTCGAGCGTTTGTTCGTAGCTTCTTTACTGGTTTATTTATATACTGTGCTACTATGCACTCACAGGCCCCAAGCGTTTCGTTTTTACAAATTCTTGTTTGATGCGTAAAATCAATACTCAAAATACTTCTTTTATATTAAAAACAAAAAAACAATAGAGAAAATAATGTCTTGACGAATATAAATGAATATTACAAAATACTATTTTGGCGGTTTCGGTGTATTAAAATGTTAGTACAAACACGGAACGAACAACGTGCTATCTTTAACCATTGAAGTATCAAAACGCGCTGACAGTTTGTGTACAAACATTTAAACTACACTCGGCGTAAAAACTGAATGGAATATTATAAACCGAGAAACGGGAAAATCTAAAACTCGTGATAATCAGGTCACCCTAAACACAGGTGACAAACAAATCAAGTCAAATAAAGAAGTTGCCTTAGCATTCGAATATTATTTTTCCAACACAGCCATTAAGACCACGAAATGTCTTAAATCATCTGCGGTGCAAGCTCAATCATTACTTTGCACTAATGTCAGTAAATGTAATATAAACTTTGAATTCAGCCCTGTATATTCAGATTCAATAGTCAAAGTATTTAAATCGCTTAGTTTAAAAAAGACTGAGGATTTGTAGGGCACATCAGTTAGTGTACTTTTTCATATCATAGATGTAATTGCACCCCATCTAGCATTAATTTACAATAATTCCATTTCAGAAGGGATATTTCCAGATCTCATGAAATATAGTAAAGTCATACCTCTTTTTAAGTCATTTAAACAGTAAAAAGTCGTACCTACGATAAATAAAATTGAGAAATTGTAATAATCTAGTACTTCGTAGGTACTCCTCGTACTAGTTACGGAAAAAAAATCTGTATGAAGGTGCAAACTTATATAATAAATAAGCTTCCTGAAAGCATAAAAGATGCTAAGACCATGCAAAATTTCAAAAGATTACTTAAATTCTATGTAACTGAGCAAGTGCGCTCTGATATCCGCAACGCGCTTTAAGCCTTTCATTCAACCTTAATCTGTGTCCACCTTATCGCTGCAACTACGCGGGCGCTCAGCCTCGACTTTGTCTACCTACTAATTTAAGTCTTCCCACCTACCACGTAAAAACATAATACATATTGTCTTAGTAGTAAATTAAAATTAAAATCTTATATGTTAAAATGTAAGTATGTAATTAATTTATGGTACCTACTAACTAATTTTCTTTTTTCTTTTATATTTGTTTTGCGTGAATGTAAATACGCACGCTTAAATACGCTCACCAAACTATTTTTAACTTATTCTTAATTCTCATGTAAGTGAATTGTAAAATTCTTATGAAAAAATAAATTCTTTAAACCTAATAAACCAGTTATTTTTACCTATTGCTTTTATTTATTGTCAGCAAAAAACATGTCATTAAAACATTCCTATTTTACATCATTAATCAGGGCAGATGTTCCTATGAATGAATAAAACGCTACCACAATGTCACCGGTAGGATTATAGCCATTACATATTAATTTTAAATCAACAATTTTCTTGACGTCTCATTCTTAAAGTCAATGCCATCTGGTGATACGTTACTAAAACTATTAGGTAGGCTGCCAGCATCCAGTGGTGGCTCAGATACGGCATCTACCGGTGTAACTACGGGACTAAAATTGCCAACCGAATTGCCTACATTAGGACGGCACGCTTTTGCTCTATGAGATTGGGTATCTGTACTTGTATTCTGTTATCTGTGCCCTAACCTAACCCTCAGAGTTTCGCCATGTGCGCGGGTTACCTCAGAGACTCTTTGGTACTTCAAAGCTGTAATTTGGCATAGTTATACATTTAAATTACGCCAATATTAAAGTCTTGAAAAAAGGTTTATTCAACAATGATATCGAGTGAGGTATCACTGGATGGCTCTTAAAAAATCATTATGGACATGTTGATGTCAGTTTTTACATTTGGGGGCCGCCATAGAAATATTGAATTCGAAAAGTGTAATTTTCGCTAGAATTACGTGTGCCGCTCAACGTAGTCTGTACACCTAATACTATCTTATTGTTTTTTTACTGGGCTGCCATTGTACTGCGAAGTTAATAAGGGCGAATAGTGTTGGCTAATCGATAACAACAGGTGTTAATAAAGGACATAATGAGGACCCTCATCTATTCATTGTGTGTTTAATTTGTAATTTTGCGTCACAAACAAAATCAAATGTTGTACAACGGCTACGCCGGGCGTAGCCGCACGGCTACACTCCAAGGCATTGCTACGGATGCCGCTGTAGCAGTCGTGACTGGAATCTCTTTGGGCTAAGTTACGATCGAAATATCTTCCGGACCCTTAAGGGCCAGGTAAGATACCTGTAGGGAGGAATAGTGTTATGAACACTATCATAATAATATGTATGATCATTTTTTCATGATTATAAAATGTAATGCCAAAGAGATGAGATACCTAAAAAAAAAAACATAGCCTAATGCTTCACAGGGGCTACCGTAGACGCTAGTTTAACCTTCGCTGCACAAAGTTCTACGTAATATAAAGTCATAGAGCTACATTACTTGACGATTGAAGCAAGAAACTTGTGGAGGGGGATCGCAACTACCCTTCTTTGGATGGTAATTGTTTTGTTTACGGTCTCCGCCCGCATTATTCGAGCCGGCGACGTGAATTAAACTGTACTGTAACTGTTAGTGAGGACTACTGATACCCGGCGCAGTATGTCACTTTATTGCTTAGCACCCTTTATTCGACGGTAATGACGCGGAATGAAATCCGTTTCGGCGCAACGACGACTTTACAGTTGTTTGCAAAGCTCGCCTAAGCCTAATGCGTTTCTAGACATGAAGGTTATACTTAGCTTGTTTTATTACAAACCAGAGAGTCCCAGTAACTCCATCTTATCGATTAACGTGTTAAATTGTTTTATCGACTATGTCCTCGTTAGCTCTCCCGAGGCAAGACGGGTCATTATTCTGTCTCTCTTACCTGTGAGGTTATCGGGTAGTAATTAATGTCTATATTAAGTCACCCATAGCAACTCGTAGCTCGCCAGTAAGTTATATTCTACTCCATTAACTTAGTTTCGCTTGCCTGAACTTGGTTCTTAGTTTAAACGCCTACATTTAAAGCGAAACTCATGTTTAGTTGCGGACTTGCCCGGGTTGGCTACACCTACTGCACCTTTAAAACGATGGCACTTTTTTACTTTTTTACTTTCGACGATATTAAAAAAGACGAGCTACTAAACCTATTTTAAAGTATTACTTAGTAAAAATAATAATAATTAAAAGTTAAAATTAAACTTATTTAAAATAAAATAAAACTAAGCTACTCAAATATTGAGGATGAAAATCATAATCACCACTATATAAAAAAAAAAGGTTTTATAATACTTTAAGATAAGAAGATTTGAAAGACATATTCTAAGAACACGCGTGTCGCGGGGGCGCCCGGCCGCGGCCCCGGCGGCGAGCAGCGGCCGCCGCGGCGCAGGGATCAGGCGAGTGGGCCGCGGGTAAGACACGTCGGGCACCAGTGGCACGAGGCGGAGGGGAAACCTCTAGAACAAACTAACGCGGAAGCTGCTCAGTGTTCTGTGCCTATCGCAATATCACTGGATTACGCGAATACATACATATTTACCTACTTTTTAATCCACTCCTGGCTTTACGTTACGTATACAGAAGTCAAATATAGTTTGTGTTTTCAACAGGCTTGAGTACCGCTTTTCCAACGCATCAGTATTTTGAATAAAAAATGAAATAAACGTAAAGGATTTGATACAACGATCCGCACAGCGAACGAATCACAGAGTATACAATCATAAAAATAAAAGTAAAGAGCTGTTTGCGTTTGGCTTGTTTGAACTGACCGAATATGAAAATAGCCATAAAGGAAAAACAGCATATTTATTATAATGTTCGGTGACAGTAATTATTCGAGTACATTGTGTTTTACGGTCCTGTATGCACGCACGGCTAGAGGGGAACAAAGAATAGGTCCACGCGTTGGTGGGAGTGAGCGAAAAATATTCTCCTCTTGCGGGACCAATTTGTCACTGTCTCCGCCAATTTCCTCTTGTAACTAGTTTTTTCTCTGCGCCACGTAAATTTAATTTCAGCTCTTTGTTGAATCGTTTTGAAGCGAGTGTCGGGGCGGCCGCGGCCGGCGGCGGCGGCGCGCCCGCACTCATCCGGCGCGCGTGCAGGACGCTTGGTCGCTGACAGTCACCGATGCATCTGCCAGCAGTAATTTAGACGGTACCGTACTAAACACACGATGAATCCAGGGATAAAAAATATACTTACATTATTATCATATTTTTTATATTATATCGCAATGCAGTGCATGGTAAGTGATTCAAGTAGGTATAAAGCGCGTTCAGCAAGATGCAGCGCGGCGCGGGGCGGCGGTCGCGTGGCGCTTTGTAAGCGTGGAAAACGAGGAGTTGTATGCGGGGCGCCACACCGGGGACGCCGCGCCACGCGGTCGTCGCGCCCGCGCAGCGCCGCCAGAACAGTGTTTTTTTAAGTAGTATCAAAATGTATAGTTTATTCATGACAATGGATGTATGTATGCATGTAAATACTTTATTGTACAAACGGGACAATAACAAGCAACAAAATAGACAAAAACACAAAAGGTATGTACAAAGGAGAACTTATCCGTTTAAGGGATCTCTTCCAGTTAACCTTTGAGCGATTGGGGAAAGTTTGAAATAACAAATAGCCAAACGTACTACAGTGGAAGGGACTAGAAGTTACGTTAATATTAAATAACCAATTATCCATTAGATTCATTACAAGCATTGATTGACAGTGTTCGAGAAGGTGTCCACACGATCCGGGCCTACGAGGGATGTTCTCCACAGCGTTGAGGGTGCACCGCGCTAACGTCGCGCTCTACTCTTATTTTAACAATAATAGGGTCCAAAACTGGATACATCTTTTTGTAGTCGACTGTAAATATTCATTAATTTCTCAATTCGTGTATGTGCAATAAAGAGTTTACATTCATACATTACAACACCAAAACATTTTGGTTGGTACCAAATATTTCCCCATGCTTTATTTTTTGACTGTGCAAATGTAATGTCCGTATAAATTTAAATAAAGCACCGCTTATTCCAGCTTAAACTGCTTTCCATTACCCAATTGATATTTTTGTTGGCAAGTTAAAATAGATTTCGTGCAATTAGTTCAATTTTTATTCGAGTGCGAGACGAACAGGATTGCCCTCGGCTCGCACTAAATCTTTCATCCCTCAATCGTAAATCAGAATTTTAGAGCACGTTATTTATCGGCCTGAACGGACCTCGCTTTGTTTCTTATTATTTATTATATCCTGAAGTTTAATTTTATGCAAGCATGGTAAATTCTTTTGTTTTTGCATCCCTTTTTGTGGGACATTTCAATTTTAGGATTTTTAACCACTTGACTCGGTGCGCGAGGTACAGTTATTTGGGATCCGTACCCAAAGGGTAAAAACGGGACCCAATTACTCTGTTGTCCGTCTGGTTGTCAACGGGCTGTATTTCACGAACCGTTTTAGCTTGACCGTTGAAGTTTTCACAGATGATATCTTTCTGTGGTCGCTATAACAACAAGTACTAAAAACAGAATAAAATGATGTTGATGAATGTTATGATGGCTCCCATATTTCATAGATAATGGTACGGAACCCTTCGTGCGCAAACCGACTTTTTTATTTTTCATAATAATATACAATGAATCTCGCTTGAGCATATCGTTGTATTTATTTTGAACTTGATCCGCTGTCTTCAGTTTTGGTTTGAAATATAATTACACCGCAGATCAAGGATAAATTCGTGATAGTTGTAAGCTGTTGGGATCCGCTTTTTGCCCTATTCTAATCGGTAAAACCATATTGATTTTGACATGTTATCGTGTTACTACCACTGCCACTGTCAAGTCCTGCCGGGTGGCAAGAGAAAAGTACAACAAGTTTACAGAATTTATTAGAGAGAACTCCGGTAGTGTGATCAGAAGAGGGTGGGTTGGTCCGTAGGGTGTGGTCTGGTTCTGCGAAGCGTTTTAGCACTTCTCTTTCAGTTTAGTGACGCGGAGCAGCGGTGAAGAAGCCGTTGGGAGCCCGACGGCGACAGGATCCTGGCGTCGGGGGTAGCACGGCCTGTGCCCCTAGTGGTGCAGTACTTCCAGCCGTGCTGTGCCCCTAGCGGTGCAGTACTTTCAGCCGTGCTGTGCCCCTAGCGGTGCACCTCGATTTGGGGAATAACATTGATTTTAAAATATATAGGTATTAAGTACCTATGTACACACGAGATGTTTCAGTAGTAAGTGAGGCGGTAAAGAGGGCGAATGAGATGAGCGTGGTCTATTTATAACTTTTCGCCCCCTTAGGTTACCATCCGAGATAACAACAATACGATGACGTGTCAAAAGCAATGTGGTTTTACCGAGTAGAATAAAGCCCCAGGTATACGAATAATTGGAGAAAGTTGTAATTGTTTGCCATTAGGTTCCTAATATCTATAATAAAACAAATTATACAAACATAATTTAAGCTGGGGTAGATATGATTCAGTATTGAGCATTCCTTTGTTGCTACTGTTGCTCCTGGACGCGCCCGTGCCGATGTCATCATGAGGCATCAACTTCTGGGTCCCTTTACACCGACACTAACAGCTTCGGGACCGCTTACACATGACCAAAGAATACACAGAACGTCACGTCACGTTTTCAATCATAATATTCATAATATACTTAAAAATGTATACCTATATACATGTAGGTAATAATATAATATTAAATAAAAGCTATACAAACTAAAATATAAAGACTAGCTGTTCCCGTGCCCACTTCTTTGGGCAATTAAATATTTTCTGGGTTACTGATATATACCCTATGAGACTCACAAATAACGTGGATTTCTATTGGTAATAAATATAATTTTCAAAATCGGTTCAGTAGGTCCAGGGATTACCCCTACAACGTCACAAAGTAATATTAAATATTATAGTATAGATATAGATAACAGACAAAAGGGCCGTCGAAGCTTAAACAGATGTATCAATACATTTACATATCATCATCATCTCCGTGCCTTTATCCCAATCATCAGGGGTCGGCGCAGCATGTTTATTCCATCCACACTCTCGTTCGCCGTCATGTCAGCGTTCGCTCCCTTCTTTCTCATACCACTCTGCACTCAATCCATCCATCTCTTTTTAGGTCTTTCTCTTATTTAGAACCCTCCACATTCATAGTCAAAACTCGTCTCGTAACATGACTCTCATCCCTCTTCATAACTTGGCTATACCATGACACCTATTACACTGACTATCTAATTATACCTTTTAACTTACATTAAATGGCGCGCACTAGCTGCTCGCGACCGCCGGCCCCCACCAGACATCCCACCCTCCGCCTGCTAGCAGGACCCAACAAGGTCAGAGTGCGCGCGTCAAAAGCGCTGCCATGTCACGCGAATGTCAGATATCAAAATGTATAGATAACTGAGTTACGCCCTATAGGTGTCAAATAGCTTATTTTCCATTATACGCTGCGATACTAAAACACTTTTTTCTCAGTACTAATCTGAATTTAGTTCAATTTTTTTTGCTAAGTAAATTAATTACTTACACCAAGAGATTTGTTTCATTTCATTCACAAAAAGTTTAGTTTTTCAAAAGGAATAAAATTTGATATTTAAAATTTTAATTTAAATTAAGAAATAATATGGTAATTATTATGGTAAGATATAAAAAAGAATCTTTAAGTTCTATGATTTCCATTAGGTAAAACTTGTCATCGATTAAATTTATTTAAAATATGCTGTGTAAAAAAAATGCTTTTAATTACCAATAAATGAAAACTTTCGCTGCGCCTAAATGATACCATACTGAAATGTTACCTACTGCCTTCGTGAGGCCTAGCTCAGGCAACCAGTAGTCCCAGCACATAGCCGTGTTTTGATGTACCTACTACAGGTTGTAATGCCCCACTCTTTCAATTCAAGTTGCAGCAGGGCACGTTACAGATCGTTCCTCTCGATTCGCCACTTTTTGAAATGCAGAGGTTGTGCCTGACACGGCAGCGCTGAGTCTCTACGTCAAACACAATAATTAAAATAACTAGCTGGACAGCACGTCCTCGCGAGCGGGAACAGACGATCCTGAACGCGGTACTCGTAATGCTCGTACCTAAAGTTAAGGACATTACACTTTTGGTGTTTACTTTTGTTGCGTCAATTGTGCTATTAAACGCAAGTTATTGTGAATCAAATAGTAGGAGTGGTTATCAACGCGACGCCTGTCAAAGTTATAAAGTGAATAATGAAAGTACTTACGACGCTCGAGGGGCAGGACGCCGAGATCATGGTCAAATAATATTACAACTTTCGAACGGAGCTAGCGATATTTCCTTTGAGTTGTATTATATCCGTGTTCACAACAGGTATACTTATTTTAATATTGCTATAAGAATTGTGTGCCAAGTAATCTAACGAATAATTAAATCAATTAAATACACTTAGGTCAAATACTTTTAAAATTGTTCCTAAATTACAATTTGATTGGTCTATTGACCCATATTTTATTGGAAAGTTAATTTGTTAGAGATCGTTCTGAGGGTTGGTGCGTGAAACTCGATCAAACAAACAAATTATACGTATAAACCAACTTTCTCTGACATTTGTCATATTTAAGAACAATATAGAAACAAAAAAACAGGCATTTTGTGATAGGTGACGAAAGTTAAATAAATAAAATGTCCGGGGACAATCCCACACCAATTATTATTGACATAGTCCCAAACGAAACTCTATGCTATTACTGCTAACAACGATATAAACACTTAAGTATTTATTTATTTTTATTTTTATTTTTATTTATTGGTATTCAGGACAACAACAGCCGTAAATATACTTATTACATAGGTAGTGTTAGTTACAAGAAGGCCAAAAACAGTTATCCATCAGTTACTAAATTAAAGAGTACACAAACATAGTGAAAATGTAAACTCATGAAAAGTACTAAAACAAGCAAGATACAAAAGTTTTTTTACGAATGTAAATGCTTTGCGTTGAACGCAGGCCCACGACGAATGGGAAATAATAATGACATTAAGTTATTTATATACTCGTGCCCACAAATAGTACCCATTCATTCAATTAAATTGTAATGTACTTTTGGACTTTTGGATTCATAAACATAATTCTATTGGTAAACTTAAATAGATAAATAAATAGTTGTACTTAGAAAACATCCAAGATTCGGTAACAAATAACCGCGCTCATCACACAAATATTTGCCTAAACCGGGAATTGCAACCACATCCGCTAGCTTCGTGGGCAGGGTAACCACTAACTAGGGCCTACGTAGGTAGCCTTGTCACTGGGCTGACGCGTCGTCGTCGTTGTACAACGACCAGCACCAAAAGTAGGTATTTAGGTAATTTATAGATTTGAATCCGTACCGATGGCAAATAATAATAATATTTTTTTGATTAAATTATGCAAATATGAGAATAAGTTAAGCTATTCACCAGTCCGAATACTCGTAGGTACTAAGGCTAAACGAACTGAGCTATCCCAATTAGATGATATCTCGTCGTCTTCAACACACTGAAGCCGAGCGCCAAGACTAACTTTGCTATTGCGATTATTGTTTGGCGAAGAAGATTAAACAGTTGAAACATCTCTAGGCAGTAACTTAGTATAGGACAGGAGTGCGGTGTTAGCAGCTAAATAGTTGCGAGCGCTGAGAAGTTACACAAGTAAATATTCGCGGTAGTTCTGACGCGAAGTCTGCTCGGGCATTAGAAGAGGTGAAGGCCTAGCAAAAGTGAGTTTGCTTGAGATATAAGTACCTATGTCTAACACAACAAACAGTTCGAAATCGTTTTTGTGTTAAATGTTACAGGAAACAATTGCAGTCAGAGTACCTACATTAACTGAAATCGCGCGGTTTTTTAAAGTGACGAATGTCTAAACCTTACTTTGGTAATTAAATATTTATGTAAATAGAGAAAAATAGGTAGACTCTCTTACACAGAAGTTTGAAATTCGCATTGCGGCCAAATTTTAACTACCTATGTACGTTCCACTCTTGTTAATTATGAGAAGATTCATAAGTGTCATAACGATAAGAGTATCTAAACCAAACATAAAATATATTTTTGTAACTTAAAGTACCGACAGAATCATATCATCATATCAATATCACACAAATTGACCTAGTCCCAAACTACACTTGGAATCGAGCCCGGGACCGCTAGCTTCCTAGGCAGAGTCATTAGTGTCATTACTTAAGACATTTAAGCTCGCCGCAAGCAACGCCGCGGGAAAGTCATTGTCATGTTTAAACAATTAAATGTTCTTCGTTGTTGTCGCTCAACTATCTTAATCAAGATATCTTATCGCCAACCTTGAAATATTTATCTTGCATTTGAGCACTTCCCAAGAGGAGACTACAGCTGAGAAGAAACGCCGCAAGAAACTCAGAAGTCACAATTTTTTTAAACATCCTTCTTATTAAAAATTAGTATACTTAGTCTAGCATTATTACATGTTAGACGGTGCAAGACGACCACATAGACGTTTCGATAGATGTCCCCTATACAAGACAAGATACCTCTTTTGCATTTGCACAAAAGATTAATGAGTTTAATGACTAAGTTTTGGGTTTAGGCGAAGCATTTTTATCTGTTAGATAGACCTCAACCCTATAGTACCTACTTTTTAAGTGCTGGAAAGGGTAAGTTTAAAACTTTGGTGATCTCTTTGACGGTACTTTCATAATTTGTCGAGAAATGTATAATCCGAGCATTATCCCTGTTCTTGATAACATAAAGAAAATTCTCTTTAATAAATTGAGACGCTGCAGTTTAGATATTAATTTCTTTAAAAAAAATCTCTTAAGGAGTACCGGGAGTTTAAGTAAGTAAAATGAATGACCTTTACCTTCCTTTTTATCATTTAAGTTAATAGTAATGAAATGCAAATATAGAAAAAAAATGTTCTAAAACGGCAATAATGTAACAACAGGCGTTTTTACCCTATAAACAAATGATGAAGAATATGTCCCACATGTAAATAAAAATAACTAATCGGACGTAAACCTTTTAAATGGGTACATTAACATGTATATATTGTTAGCGTCAGTAGCGGGAGCAGCAGCCGTCAGCACGCCGCTGACATCGAACATCGTTGTTTACGCTTCAATGTTGTTTTAATAACCTTCCTGTTTAAAACCGAGTTTCGGAAGATTAGTCGAAAAAAATATGAAAAATCGCTTTTCACGCCCGGCCCATCTATCTAATAAACCTAATATTGGTTCGATACGCGCTCAAGAGGCGTGAAATGACGCCCCTCTCCCTTAAGCCGAGTAGGGTGGCTGAGAGCCAGCTCATGAAGACCCCGGCTGTTTTCTTCTTCGTGATAAAAGTACGCTCCGTCCCTGTTATCCCAACACTTTGCAGGTCAAGGAATACTGGCAATGGAACATTAAACCACGTATGCAATCAAGAACTAATAAAGTTCAAAAGATTTTTCTATGAATATTTTCTTTAAGTATTAACAAAATTGAAACGATCAGTATTTAATTTATTTTTTTTTAACCAAACGGGAAATTGATCTTTCCTACACATAACTATGGTTCTTTTTCTTTATTTCGTACGTATGGTATGCGATGTTATGGTGACATATCAGTTATCACAAAACAATCAACACCCGCTGATTTTTCAAATGTTAAATGACACATATATTTTTCGCATTGTTAGTATGATATAATTCGGAATGAGATGTTCCGAAAGAGAACCAAAGTAATAGCCAAAGTTTCACGGGATTATTTAAAGTTTCAGTGGGGCTATGTGTTTTGAAGTGGAGAACGCGAAGCAGCAAACGCGACGAGTTTCGGTCTCGGTTTTAAATCGACTGATCGATGCAATAACAAAGAGGCAAATTAACTAATCGAGAAACGAGTAAAAAGGAGTTCTAGATTGGTATCAGAACCTACTTAAAAATCAATAGAATGGCAATTAAGATAGGTGCCACACGGGCGTTGCTGGTGCGCTTCGCCGTCACCGCTGCGTTGCTCTACATATTATTATTAATTGGAGCGACGTGCCACACGATGCGTCATACTGTTTAATGTCATTGTTGCGACGGCGCATCGCACCGGGTTACAGCCATAATTTGAATTAAGTTTCCTTTCGATGTATCAGGGGAACACTGCGAATTTCAGAACTAACTCACGTACCTAGCGAGTTGTAGAAGTCGTAACAGGCAACATTTTGAAAAGGGTTGATCACTTGTATGGTGACGTCGCGGATTCCGTCGCCGACTGGTCCACGCATTTAAATTGGCTGCGCGTTTCGGATGCCAGCGTGTCGGCACACCATCACGTCTTTCACTTACGGTGTGGACGGTTCTTCGTACATTACAATGTATCTGATGCGTCTTAAATAATTGAAAATAAATCTGTGATTTAGTATGATTTCTTGCAAAAAACAATTGCTATCAAAAAGTGCAGACAACAAATATACTTTTCACTTCTCATGCTCAAAAAGTTTGTCAAATTAGACTTATCAAGCGAGACTCAAGTGATACATGTACAACCGAGGGAAAATATAATATATATATTTTCACTAGGGAAAATATGAAAATGAAAATAGAATGATTTACATTTACAAAACATCTTAATTTGACCAATCAAAATACTTCACCAAATTAAATCCACCAATCACAATACACATCGACTGTCAGTCGGAACGTTAGGTTCTTTTTGGTACGTACACTCGTTAATTAATTCAAATCTTTAAAAAAAAAATGTATTTGATATCAACCAACCATAATAAAGCTATATTAAAACCGACCAATCAGGTAACAGAATTCATTTCTCAAAACATTAGGTGTTTTTTAGTACCTATTTTACAATTGCTAAAATATCATAAATCGTTTGAGCTACGCTTTAAAGCGCTAAATACTCACTCGGTCAGCGCCGTTTAGTCTATATTTTGTATCTGTGTCAAAGTAGTTTTAAAAAAAAACACGCCGCCAAATTAAAACAATATTTTGCCGCGGAATACATTGTGGGTGGATAATCATTGTTAATTTTAAGATGTCGTCAAATGAAAATGAATTGCAACTTACGCCGAATACAATAATGGAGAAAAGGGCCAAAAATCTGATTGAAAATAATTTGCCCGTGAAATCTCGTGAAAACTATTTAAGGGCATACAATAATTTTACACAATGAAAAAATGAAAAGCAAGTTGATTCTAACAGTGAAGGTGTATTTCTTAATTATTTTTATGAGCTTTCCGTGAAATATAAGTCCTCGACACTGTGGAGTATATGGTCAATGCTGAAAACAACGATGCAATCGAAGCACCAAGTAAACTTAAAAACTTACACAAATTTAACCGTTTTCTACATTTAATTTTTCTTAAAATATATATTTTTTACTTTTGTATAATTCTTAGTAAGTAATCGAAGTGAAAAGTAGAGTGTATAATTCGGGTCTAAAAGCCATATTAGGTACCCCTCGCACAATTTTCCCTCGCGTTGCTCGGGAAAATAACCATCTCGGGGTACTATGGCTTATTTTTGACCCTAGTTATACAATCTACTATATATTGCTTAGATTGCTAATGTTAAAGCGAATCGTAGAAGTAGAATAGTTGCTCCAAAATAAGAATATCTCCTTATACGTTATTTAAAGTTTAATCTTATATCGACAAATGGTAAAGTCAAAGATACTGTACAGGTAAATATGGTGAAACGTTTAAATATGTGAAGACGTCTGTCAGTATGTTACTTAACCGCGATTTAACTACTGAAATAATTTAATTAAAATTTGGCTCGTACTTACTAAATAGTGCCTACTTAAAAATGCTACTCTAAAAATCAACCAGTTGCGTGCTAGTCGGACTCGAGCATTGACGGTTCCGTGCCTGCGTTTTATTATAAACTCCAATAGGGTCTGCTGCTGCGTTCTGCCCTTATCTTTTAGAAGCCCCGCCATACGGGACTTATCTCTGTAACTTCCATTTTTGTATTTTTTTGCTTCTCTGTCGTCACGCTATCTACCAACTTTTATAAAAAGTGTGACAGTTTTTATAAAAAGTACCTGGTAGTCACTAGGGTATGTGTTTACATTTAAGATGCCAATTTTCCAGATTTTTTGTATTTGTAGTTTTGCTACAGGGGGCGGGCACACGGAACTCTCGCGAAAATGGCACTTTTAGAGTTCAGTATATCCTAAACAGTCCCCCAAATCTAAAAATTATAATGACATATAGTTCGATAGTTCAAATAGTGTGCATGTTTTGGTGTGTCGCTACAAAGCACTTGCACCGTAATAATTGCTACAAAGAAGCCGCCGCGCCGCGCACAACGCGGTGTAGGCAACTCCACAGAGTTGTACTGCACACTATTTGAACGAACGACCTGTACACGTAATGGTTTTTTAATAGCTATCCAACTGTAATATATCCAACGATGTCGTAAAGTAAAAAAAAATCTTGCTTCACATGTACGGGAGTAACACTTTTTTTTTTTTTGTGTTCATTTCGTCAGATTGCACGGTGTAAATGTAATACGAGTAAATGCGTACTTACAAAACTGCAGCTTTGTAATTTTGATAGTTTCTGCAAATTGAGTGTGTCATACAGGCAGGCGGGCTTGGCGAAAATATACCCTATAACTAGGGACGAACAGATGAATATCACTAACGTTAACGTATCACTATCGTTACGGAACTCTAAGTAACTTCAAAAGTTTCCAAGGTAATAATCGAAGTAAATTATACCATTTTAGTTAAAACCCCACCCTATTAGCGAACAAAATTCTAATTTAAGAAATAATGTGCTCTTTAAAATGCAAAACTAAATGTTAATTCTAACAGCAACTCTCGTTAGTAAGTAAATAGTAAGTTAAGCTCAGCTAGAGTTGCATTTAGTGTTAATTCCTTGATTTAACTTACACGCAAAATACATAATACCTAGTTAGGTACGGGTCTGAATACATTAACAGAACACAATCTTATAAAGTTGTTCTAGTTAATTACCTCGATACGGTGGGGGAATAATTAGATTTTTTGCTCAGCGGCGGTTTGAGGATTAATCAGTAAATGAGGCAGACACGTACGAGCTAACGAGCGCCTGATTATAGCGCGATTTATGGCGGCGCGGCGAGTCGGGCGCGAGCAGCCGGAGCCCCGGCCGGCCCGGCCCGCGCCCGCGCCGGGGACCCGCGCCGGGGACCCGCCTGGACACGCTGCTCCTTCAATTGGCCAAAGTACGAAGCTGTACTCGAAACCGCCGATGTGCCTTGTTTACTCAGTAATAGATATTGTGTGCCTGCCAGATACTTTAATATATGCCCTCGCGTAAATCTGTTTTAAACGATGTTAATTAAATTTAAAGGAAATTTACTTGTATCAGAATCATTTCCATCTAATTATGTAACTTTCAGCTGTAATTGTCGCAGTTAAGGAAAGTGTTATAATGTTTCAGAAATCGTTCATCACTAGCCACTGTATATACACACATATCAAGTAAGACAAACGTCAGATTTGTGAAAAAAATAGCTTGGGTTCATGTGGTTTTGAACTTCAGTCCGTTGTGAATCAAACGAGCACAACTATCTCTTCGCCACAGGGCTATCGTCACTTGTTGCCGAATTTTCTAATCACTATTCGCTCTATTGATGTTAGTAGTAACTGAAATTTGACATGAAATTTAAGTGAAATTTATGCGGTAACATTTCTTTCAGAAATATTTCTGTAATTTTTAACAATTGAAATATTTCACCGTTCTGGAAGGGGTGGAGGCTGCATTGAATTAAGCGCTAAAAGAGGGGTAATTACACAAAAGATCCCATAGGTCAAAGTGTATCCGTAAGGACCCCACCGATAAGATAAGATAAGATAAAGATGCTTATGACACGGTCTCCTTTAAAGTTAAGTTTAAGTTTGGGGGGACAAATTAGGGAATAAAAAAAAAAGTTTGCATCCTTACTGTGTCACAAATCAAATAAAAGGGCTCATCGGATCCCAATAATTATATTTTAGTTATGTAAATTAAAGAATCTTAATTTTAGTCACGAAAGAATACGAAAATTGACCATGCCCCTCCCTGATCTCCGAAACAACTTCGCCTAAAATTTTGAAAAAAATACAACATATTCATTTCATTTAGTTCATCGCTTGTAGATTCCAGAAAAACCTATAAGAATTCTATAACAAAAATACGTATGTACGGAACCCTCTCCCTGCGAGTTTAACTCGCACTTAGTCGGTTTTTTGTTAGTAGACACATTTTTTTGAGTGTGAAATCTTGAGCATTATCTGCCGACAAGTTTGTATTAAACGGTATACTTACTGTGGTCGAACATCCTCGGATCGATAGTGGTAGTGGTAGGCGTGGTCGTGGGTTCATCCTCCTCCTCATCGGGCTCGACGGTGGTTGTGGTGGTGGTGGTGGTGGTGCGCGGACGCTTACGCTGGCGGCCTTGCTTGCGTGGCAGTGGTGCCGTGGGGCGGGCGGCGGTACGCGCCGGCGCCGGCGCCGTAGCCAGCGACGTGCTACCCGCGCTTTCCGCTACCAGCAGCGCCACCAGTGACACGACCAGCAGCCGAATCACTAGTGGCGCTAACCGCCACATTGCGCCTGTTAACAAAAGGAAAATACCGTTTTGAAGGAAAATCTGACACCATCTGCGCATCCATTAAAGTATAAGATAAATGGAATCAGTAGGTACTCTTCAAACGAACACACATTTATTATAGAGTCTCGGTACTGAAAAGGATGTTACCAAAACCATAAAATATTTGTTTGTGATATTGCATGCCTCGTTCTGTTGACACGTTTGCCCCAAACGGAATGCGAATCCATGATCCCAGGCACGGTAAGCAAGCGGTAGTATCACTGAACTATCAATGTACGTACAAGTTGCAGTACATTTTCAGAAGTAAAGACATCTTCTCAAGAAATTACTGAGAATATTATCGGAAATATTTGAGAGCATTGAGAATGTACTCTTTCCATACAAAGTTTGAGAATATTTTTAGAAATTTCCGAGAATTTCTCATAAGAAAGTTTCACAATTTGAGAAGTTACTTTTCCATACAATGCTACACTGGACCAACGAATCGGTCACAAAAACAATGCATAAACATAATATTCTAAAAAAATGATTATTTCCGTCTTTGGCAAGAATTATCGGTTAAAAAATGATGGGGTACTTGGGGTAAAGTGGCAGAGCCTTAAAAACAAGGGGTGCTTTTTATAATTACTTTTCACTTCATGACATTTAACATTTTTTTAACTAATTATACCTACAAGACTTGTCATACATAATACAGTTAGGTTGTATTTATCTGTAAATAAAAAATATGTTGCAATAATGTCCAAGAGACGTTGTTGTTAGCAAGCCAAGAAGCAAATCGTGGGGTCATACACAGATTTAGGTTACCGTCTTTCCTGTGGACATACCCGAAGTTAACGTTTTTAAGACCTAATTTTCTGGCTGAACCCACATCCTCATAAACGCCGTCAGGTCTTCTTTAATCCTACCAAATAAAAACACAAGTTATATGCACACAAGCTTTTAACTATTGACCACAGGAGATACAACTTTTGTTTTTGCGAGTGTGTATGACCCGCTAACGTGTCCTGAAGTACTCGAGTACTTGAGTTGAAAGTGTTGGAGGTAAAGCATTATGTTACAAAAAATACATATGAAAAATCTATCATATCATAACCCTCTTTATCTTTGAAGGAAACTATTAGTTCGTGCAAAATAAAAAATATTTCATATTCTATAAAAGAAGAAACAGCAATCGAAGGAAAACTTATCCATTTTTTAATAGCAGAGGGACTTAAGTCTACCTGCACTTTGTTTTATTAAAACCCACGGCAGGTTACACAAACAGACGACGGGGCGAGGGGCGCACCCCGCGAGCGCCGCGGGAGCGTATAGAGAACCTTATGTTGCTAATTGTTACCCTTATCAAAGCCGGGTTTTCAAGGGATCAATCGTAGTTTCATCTTAAGAAAATTTGCTCGCCACTTTGCACTGTAGAGCGATTTGTATTAGCGCACAGGCGACTCCAACGCGTGGAACAAAGTACCTATCTATAATAATTGAATGAAGTAGACATATTTTATATGATCAATCCACATTTTTCCACAGTAAGGTATACTTTTTAACTATAACTATAACCAACCATCTCAAGACCTCTGAAAAATTAATGAGCCGAGTGCCAAAGGTTAGCGTATATTACCTACCTACAGTCTCGCGAGTGCGTTTCCCCTGGCCAAATGGACTTTTCCTGTTAGAAGGACATTCTAACCCACAACGGGTACCACTGTGTCTATCATAATCTTTCCCCCAGAATTTATGTGTAAAAGCTTTTTTCTGTTATATTGGCTTTGAAAGTTGTTGGTAAAATGTCCCGATTACTTCTTGAGTACGCTACCTCGGTCACCAGTTGACAGGGCAGACAGGCGACAGGCCCGGCGACAACTGTCACTTACTACCTGTATACTAATGGATGTAGTACAGTCAAAGGAAAATGTATGTATACATATAACTCAAAACACGAAAAGTTGTATAGCTACCTATCACATACTAATCTTATTACAACGATTGTAAAGTAGATGTAAATATAAATATAACGTAAATATAACGACCTATGTTATTTTTTATGTTTGTATTTAAATGGACTAGCTATTCTGCTTGCGACTTTTCGACTCGGGCTTTTTATACTGGGAACCTGTTAACTATTTATATTCCAAATTTCATCAAAATCCGTGGAGCAGTTGCAGCGTGAATTAGTAACAAACTGACATACACAGACACACACAAACTTTCGCATTTATAATATTGGTAATATTCAATCAATATACCCCAACCAGCAAAACAGTCGAATAAGAATTTCTTTAATCAGCTTGTAATCGAATATCAGCTGAGTTAACGTTGTCAGAACACCAATATGTCGTATAATCGTGGTCATTTCGACCATTTGGCAATTTTTGCTAAATTGTGCAATAATTATATCGAATAAACGTTTACAGCACTTTGTTATAGCACTTTTACTCTACCTTTAGAAAAATGCTGAGTTAAAATGGTCACATTACTTTTACTCAGCAGTTTTGTTCTATAATAGTTATGTAAGAGCTATTCAATAGCTAATTCGCTGCGCTTGGTCGCTTTTATATGGCTATTACTCGACACATTGGTCCGTTTCTATAAAAGCTGAGTATAATACTTTTACTCAGCAGTTTTGTTCTATAACAGTTATGTAAGAGCTATTCAATTGCTAATTCGCTGCGCTTGGTCGCTTTTATACGGCTATTACTCGACACATTGTTCCGATTCTATAAAAGCTGAGTAAAAGCAATCTATTTACTTTTTAGCAACATTGTCGCTATTACAGGCTGCTTATAGGATAAGGCAAGTCAAATTCTTTAATAGCACCTGAATTGTATAGAATGCTTTTAGTCGACTTTTACTCAGCTTAAAGCACTATAAGAAGCATCGAAAAATATTTACAGCACAAATTCGTCCATATTGGGTTGAAGTTTATTAACAAAGAAGTTCTTGGTGTATTAATTGTGATTGTGACAAAATGGATACAAAAAAATGGAAAAAAGTAAAAAGAAGTGGTGCTTTTCGTAAAAGAGTTAATGAAACGTTAAAAGAGATGAAAAAAACTGCAAATTTAATCAAGCCTAATTTAATATCAATGTGTCAATCGTCAAGCGAAAACCGTACTGTTGTTAGTGGTTCCGTAGAATCAACAGAAATGAGCCAAGCACAAAAAATTGATAGTGGTTCCGCATATGTATATAATAATATGAAGGAATTTAATTCGATATATTCAGATAACGACAGTACTAATCAAAACAGTTCAGATACTGAAAACGGTGATAATACGTCTGATACTGATAACAACGATGACGATGAAAATATTTTTCTGTTGGATATTAAAGAGTGGGCTCTTCAATTTAATATATCTCATGATGCATTAAGACAATTGTTGACAATTTTAAATAGAAAAATACCATGTGTTCTCCCTAAAGACCCACGAACGTTATTGAAAACTGACACAACTGAATTAAATTTGATTCCTGTCGGATCTGGTAAATACTGGCATAAAGGATTAACTGAATGTTTGGGACAAATTCTGGAACGTGTAAATATTACGAGGGATACAATATCTCTGTTAATAAACATTGATGGGCTGCCATTATATAAAAGTTCTAACCATCAGTTCTGGCCCATATTCTGTAAAATAATAGAAATAGAAGTATCTCCATTAATTATTGGAATATATGAAGGTCATGAAAATCCTTCTGACTTAGAGAAATTTCTAGACCTCTTTGTAAAGGAAATTCTAGAACTTCAAAAAGGTCTAAAAATCAAGATTAATCAAGAAGATAAAGTTATTCAAATAAAAAAATAAAGGCATTTGTTTGCGATTCTCCAGCTCGCGCTATGATTAAAGGTAAAATAGGCGCACAAAAGCCATAAAAAAATAATTACCAAAAAATACATTCATCATAAATAATATGATCATATACAGCAAAGTGAGTACAATTCTGACACCAAAAACTCTCTGTGTGTAGTAATCGCTTTATTTTTCTGTCAGAGAGAGTAAAGTGAGGTATTTGCTCTGCATTATCATACGTGCTAGCGGCACATCCGTAACATCTTTCTAATCTAGAATGAAATGTGTTTCCTTCCAGGGCCATCTCAAATCTCAATTGAGTAAGTTGCTTTAACTCATCTTTAGTTATAAATTTATCCACATCCACGTACTCGTAGACCACCATTTTGTCAAAGGAAGTAAAATGCTCTATAAACAATTAAAATAACAACAACATTAATGCCAAGTAGAAATCAATCATGAGAGTTTTTGTTACCATTTATGGAACCCTAAAATCTTTCTAACATGACTGCACCATGTGCTGTAATTGTAAAACAAACACCTTTATTCGAGTTATAGTCGTATAAATGAGATGTAATAGAAATTGAATAGCAACCATTTTGTAAAAGTATATTTACTTTAAAAATATTCTAAATAAAATATTTATAGTTTATTTAAATTTAAGGAAATGGGAAGGCGCATGAATATATATGAACGACGACCTCTGGTTCAATCAGTAAAATTATTTTAGCAAGTTGTTCTATATAATTAACACTGCGTAAACAATATTTAAATATTAAGAACATTATGGTAAGGTTTTTATTATAAAAAAAGAACATTACTTACTTTTTCTTCCGTCATGAACTTCTCTCAGATTCGATTCAGCCCCGCATTAAATGATTGATGACAGATGGTATCGAATCATAGAAATTCGGCTGCCTATTATAGAACAAATTTGCTGAGTAAAAGCAATTCAGTTGCTATTATAGATTTAATTTGTTCAGTTAAAGCAATTCTGTTGCTATTATAGAACAAATTTGCTGAGTAAAAGCAATACAGTTGCTATTATAGATTAAATTTGTTCAGTTAAAGCAATTCCGTTGCTATTATAGAACAAATTTGATGAAAAAAGCAATTCTGTTGCTATTATAGAACCAATTTGCTGAGTAAAAGCAATTCGGTTGCTATTATAGATCAAATTTGCTGAGTAAAGGCAAACTGCTCCCTTTAATGGAACAAATCGTATTTTATTTTGCTTTTACTCAACGTTTATAGCACTTTTTTGCTTATTATACTGCACTTACTCCACTCTTACAGCACTTAAGTCTGAATAAACTGCGCCTAATCCTGGCCGAGTAAACGTTTACAGCGCTTTTACTCGAGTATTTTTAGCATTTTTATAGCATTGAAAGCAAAAATAGGAACGTGGTCTCGACTTTTATAGCACATAATTTTGCTGGTTGGGACTGTCCACTTGTCAAACTTACTTCACAGTTTGTTGAGTCTGTAGTTAAGTATGTATTTTATGTTTTGTATGTCGTAAACAGAGAGTCGAATCAAAGTTTATCCAAATCAAATTGATCTGCCCCTTACAGTTTCAGCAATTTTTTGCTTTACCCTAGAGGTTCATTTTATATTATATCATACTTCCTTCCCAGAAAAGTCGTGGTTTCCATTTCCGAGGGAATACAAGAATTTTATGCTATTAAAAATGTTCTAAGATGCTAGTTACTTTAGAACATATTCATGGGAGATCCGTGTTAGCACTTGAATGGTGTTTACGTCAGGCCTAGTGATGTGCCGTGCCCGGGAATATTACTCAGCGTGGGAATATTTCCATAAATGTTGCCGGCAATATTGCTCGTAGTGGGAACCCTAAAAAGGCATTGGCAATATTGCCGGAATTCCGAGAATTTGGGAAATTAGCATCAGCGTAACACTAGTCAGGCCCAAACAACGAAAACACTTTATTTAGCTAAGCAGTAAGCAAAGGGCGTTGTGGCTTTATTCAAACCTCGATTTGTGTGGCGGTGATGGGGTTAGATCATCTCTCGATTTATTGACTTATATCGGACCACAAATCGAGAAAATAGATTAACTATTCGCAGTAAACCTTTCCTCGATTTTTTATGACCAAATCTGTAAACTAAATAACAAACTGGCAAGGCAGTCACAAATATAAAGAGTGTGGTGTGAGCGCGGCAGTTCCGGAGCGCCCTACCTAGGAATATATTTACTGAGGTCCCGGAGGACCACCTCTGAAAGCCTCCGAAGTTCCGGTTTACATCAATAATGTTGCGCGGCCACTTTTTGTTTTTTTTAAAGCAGGTGGATGAATTCTGGAAGTTTCCCCGCACAGGGACTATATTTTACGTATTGTGCACTGCATGGTGTTATCGTAATTCTGAGATTTTAACCAGTACACGCAGTGCAGTGAAAGTTCACGAATTTTCTTTTTAATAAATTTGTACACTCACTTACCAACTGGATGCGCAACCTTTCACTTTTCTCAATCTCGGTTAGTTGGAAGGAATAATTTCCCCTTTGTACATACTTTTTTATTTTGTACAATAAAGAGTTTTAGATACATACAAACATAAATGAATTTGTAAAGTGGAAGAAAGCGGAACCCCAATCCACATGTGAACAAACTTGTACATATGTAGTAAATAAATCATGTTTTTGATAATTTTGTATTGATCTTGCTTTCTCATTTAGCTTATCGGTGGTGGGTAGGGTACTAAAGTTGACTGATGCCCGGTTTCTGAAGTCACTAGTTAAACCTTTAATAGCTATTGATCCGTTAAAGTTATGTTTAGGTTAAACGACGTTTATCTCTTCGTGCGTTTCTGATGCCCGGTTTCTGAAGTACTTTTATCGGTGGTTTATCTGTCCGTAAACGCTATTGGTCCGTTAACTTTGACAACTGCGTTTCCGAACAACGACTCAAAGATAAACTCCGTTTAAACTAGGTTTAACTTAACTGACCAAAGTTTGCCGTTTATCGGCTCCATAACTATTTGACGTTTTCTTTATTACTTAGCATCTTTTTAGGTTATGAATACCTACCTACTTTTTTCCAAATAAAGCTCCATTTGATTTTAGTTTTTTATCATACATACATACATACAATGAATACAAGCAGTTCATCAGAGTCTGATTTGGAAGTATTGCAGTTTATTTCTAATATATCAGTGCCAAGAAACTTGAGACACAGGAGAAATCCTTTTGAAATGTACTCAGATGAAGAATTCAAATTAAGATATCGCTTTGACAAGAACACTGATACACCTTAGTGACATTATCAGCTTTTCGTTGACTCCCGTATCACATCGAAAATACACACTGTCTGTATTGGAGCAAATTTTCATAACGTTTTTACGCTACGGGTACTTTTCAAGTAGTGATTGGTGATGATCTCAACGTTCACAAAACCACTGTGTCACGAGTAGTTTATAAGGTGAGCAAAGAGATAGCTAGACTAGCCACAAATTACATATCCATGCCAACTTGGGAAGAATTGGGTAAAATAACGGCTCAGTTTTATAGAATTGCTAGATTTTCAAATGTAATAGGTTGTGTTGATGGCTCTCATATACCAATTCAATCTACTGGAGGTGAACAAGCTGAATTATTTAGAAACAGAAAGGGTTTCTTCTCCATCAATGTCCAAGTTTTTTGTGATGCTACTTTACAGCTACTACAGCTACTACTACCGCAGGGATATGGCTTCCACGTGAAGTGATTTCGCCAGTGTCAAGGTTTATATGAGTATAAAACACAATCCAATCTTCTCTAGGAAGATTGGGGGCAACGTTGTACGGTGATTTGTAGGTCAGAGGTCAAGATAGTTTTAACCTCTGCACCACTGCGAGTCCACTTGAAACGAGAAGAAAGATGCCAGATACACGAAATAAGTCCAAGTCTTCAATCACTGTGCGACACTAAGGCATAAAAAGTACAAATCACTATCAGAAAAGAACTTTGAACACCTAATTACCCAAAAATTAAAGTCTAAAACAAATTACACGTCCGCCATCTTTTAACGTTGCAAATGGCCCATGCTACTTTACAAATAAGAGATATAGATGCTCGCTGGCATGGATCAACACATGACAGTACAGTATACCACAATTCATTATTAAGAGCTCGTCTAGAGAATTTTTGTTCATACAGCCACTGGCAAATAAACTAGGTATTTTAATTTTCGTTATCATTTATTTATTAATTACTATAAAGTGGCTAAGTTTTCTCAAATTATTATTTTTACAAAAATCAACCGGAATTGATGTTGAATTAAGGCATTAACAGCAGTCTACGTATGACAAACTATTAAGATCCATCTAGCGGCAGCGGAAGGAACTATTTATCTGTCAATAGTTATCGAACTGTTCGTAGAGCACTCAGAAACGCACGAAGAGATAAACGTCGTTTAACCTAAACATAACTTTAACGGATCAATAGCTATTAAAGGTTTAACTAGTGACTTCAGAAACCGGGCATGAGTGCTCTACGAACAGTTCGATAACTATTGACAGATAAATAGTTCCTTCCGCTGCCGCTAGATGGATCTTAATAGTTTGTCATACGTAGACTGCTGTTAATGCCTTAATTCAACATCAATTCCGGTTGATTTTTGTAAAAATAATAATTTGAGAAAACTTAGCCACTTTATAGTAATTAATAAATAAATGATAACGAAAATTAAAATACCTAGTTTATTTGCCAGTGGCTGTATGAACAAAAATTGACAGTTGATACTTCAAAAACAAAAACTTCAATCGTAAAAAACGTCAAATAGTTATGGAGCCGATAAACGGCAAACTTTGGTCAGTTAAGTTAAACCTAGTTAAAACGGAGTTTATCTTTGAGTCGTTGTTCGGAAACGCAGTTGTCAAAGTTAACGGACCTATAGCGTTTACGGACAGATAAACCACCGATAAAAGTACTTCAGAAACCGGGCATGAGACAGCAAGATAAAAACGAACATTTCCGACAAACAATATGGCAAATCATTATTCACTGCATCTGTACACACATACTATCATAAAAGTAATGCCATGTTGTTTCCGGCTTAGAATAATGCCACTCCATGACGCCTTCCCGTGGAAGTCATAAGAGACGATTAAGGGAATAAATGCTTGCAGTTTTGTTAGGCGATGGGCTTGCAACCTGTCACTAAACTACACTGGTAAACAATCTTAGCTTGTTTGTGCAAAATTTGGTTACAAAAAGTGGTGGCTAGCTCTGCCTACCTGACTTTGGTAATGAAGCCGTGAGTGTATGTATGTACGAGTATGTGGTAGAACTAAAGGTACTGATACTGAATAAGAGTAAGAATTATTATACAGGGTGTCCCAGAAACCAACGTCAACCCGCCTAGGGCTGATAGAGCAGCTCATAAGCTATCGATTTAACCCCCATGTATGTTCAGCAATTGTTATTAGTTTCCGAGATATTGATCATTTAAATCAGAGTTTTTGCCATTTTTCCTTATGTCCGTGGTACGAAAAAACCCTAAATTCATGTATTAATTCATATTTTTTTAGTGTTTTCTTGCATGATTAGAATCACTGTAAAACAAGGAAGTTTTTAAAGCTACATGCCAATTTTTTTTTCATTACAACTTTTTGAGAAAACACACAAAGTTGGTTTTTCCATACTTGGTGAAAAACAGACGCGGGGTTCTCTTAGTATGGAGAAAGTAACTCTGTGCGTTTTCTCAAAAAGTTGTAATGAAAAAAAAATTGGCATGTAGCTTTAAAAACTTCCTTGTTTTACAGTGATTCTAATCATGCAAGAAAACACTGAAAAAAATGTGAATTAATACATGAATTTAGGGTTTTTTCGTACCACGGACATAAGGAAAAATGGCAAAAACTCTGATTTAAATGATCAATATCTCGGAAACTAATAACAATTGCTGAACATATATGGGGGTTAAATCGATAGCTTATGAGCTGCTCTATCAGCCCTAGGCGGGTTGACGTCGGTTTCTGGGACACCCTGTGACGAGTTTTTTTTTAATTATTAACCTATTTTGTTGTTTCTAAAAATAAGCAAAGTAAAAATATTAATTAGTATTAATACTGGGAGGTGACGTAAGAACTTTATCCTGACTTAGCCTGTCTACATCCTACCACTTGTATTACTTATCACTTACGGTATACGAATTCACTTCGGTTACAGTATTATTCTAATGTACTACTTTGGAGTCCGGGTATGATGTGGCACATGCCAGCCGGATATAAAGTAGCTCTCTATCGCCGGCCATTGATAGTACACAAAGGAACTGTTCGCGGCAAGCGCCTTACAATTTTAAGAGAAAGAATATTATTTTATTTTATCACACAATGAATCCACGTTACACATTTTGACATTAAAACCTTACCTTAGTTTAGCACGACACCCAGGCTGCAGTCTGTATCATCGTTAAAAAAGTGGTAATTGGTCGTCGTGAGTCCTTGAATCGTATTTTAATTGTTTCAGTGTCTTTCATTCATTTTTATTATTAATCCAGCTGTTTCATTAAAGTCCGTTTTGCGGTTAAGCTGTGACAGCGTAACATTCAAACAAACAGAGTAACATTCACATTTATAATATTAGTATGGATGTCTGCGAATCACAACCGATTTTCTGATCCAATTATATCGTTTTAACATACTTACTTAAAATAAAGACACTGTTAAAAACAAATTTACGTACATTTACTTTGTCAGTTAAATAGAGTGAATATTTTGGTAGACTGTACGTACAAATTTACGTCCTTATACTTCAAATTAGTTAAATCATCGACGTGGAAAGTTTGATACTAATGTTCCCGCTTCCGGTGAGAACGAGTCGCAAGGCTGCTTTTGTGTCGTTGCCGATCAGAGTCCGTTTAAAAGATCGATGCTCAACAAAGTTTAATTAAATTCATTACTGTATTGAATAAACTAAGTTTGGGCTCCTTGAACGTTTTGTAAAGGAAGTACCGCGAGCAATAACAACTAAGACAGTTATAACCTGTATGTTTCGTAGTTTGACAGATCGAGTTGGTGGCCAACCACAGTTTGCGTCTCCGTCAGGTATGTTTAGCTCCGAGTTCATCGACAATTAATCAGACGTTTCATTTAATCCCGACAAAAAAAGAGGGTCGTTCTGAGTTAATTGTTGTATCTGTGTAAGTGTGTGTCAAGTTTACTACTACTACGAAAATTTTTAAATAGGTACATTCCAGTTAATAATAGTTTGTATTCTTTAAGTAGGTAATAAATTAGTTGAAGATCAAAAACAAAAAAGTAATTCAATGAATACTGGCCAGTAACAAAAACAGGTAATCATAATCAATCAAACGCAAAAAATATCAACAAATTAAAGAACAAAGGAAAAAAATGCGTCGCCGCTACGGGTTGTTACTATGATGCTGAAATGCTAATTTGTCTCGGCACCGCTTTCACTTTAATAAATAAATATGATCATAAATATGAAACTGTGCTCCTTCTATACTCGTACATATAATTATGCCATATTTTAAAACCCTTACCTAGTTTCGTTAATTGCAAATTTGAAATCTTAGATCATGTCGACCTTGGACTCATATCGACAAGGCAATGATACTCGTATAACAAGGTGTGCAATGTGTGCATTATGGCAGAATTTCTCTCATTCAGAAGCGCTACATAGTTACAGGTAGGAAATATATGATGTAGTTTCATAATGTATATTATGGTGGTGAACCGCAAAGAATCAGCCTTCAACGTGAAAAGTGTTCTGTAAGATTAGGACGGCTCAATTGTGGACCGCTTGATCGAGCGGTGCCCAGGTGGTCAAATTCATTTTTATACTCGTCGATTAAAATCTGTGTATTAAGATTTCATAGAGAATACTGTAACGTCACTCTTTTCATCGATGTTCCTTCCGAAACAACCGAAATAACTATTTCGATACGCTCTAGACAACCGAAAAAAAATTGAAAATAGAACTTCGGATTTCCATGTGTGTCCTTGTTTAAGGAGACTCGATCCGATACAAAATTGCCAATCTGTGGCGTTTAGGAACGTAGCAGCGTCGCGTCATCTGTCAAAAATCTACTTTTCAATTATCTTGTGTCAAAAAAGTCGGATAGTAGAACACTTACGATATTTAGTTTTCTTATATACTCGTATTAATGACTTAAATTATTAATTTTAATGAACTCGTACAAAAAGTATTGTTCACAATAGTGTCATAATTAAGCTTTTTAATCTCGTACCTTACTTAGGCCACTCAGCAAGCTTCGTGGCCTAAACACGGTACTCGACTAAAAAGCTCTCTATTATAACACGATTGTGAAAAATACTATTTCATTCACTTTAAGAAAAGACTGACGGCAATTTTCAGCGACACGGCCCGAATGGACCAAGGCTTTGACGGATGATGACATTACTTTATGTGACTAATAATGATAACACAAGTAATTACTGTTTATTACCTAAACAGGCAAAGGAGAAGGCGTGCTGTAGTCTAAAAGTTTTTTGCTTTCATGCCAGCATACCCCTTTTACCCGATTTATGACGTCGCCGTGCATTTGAATAAGTTTACCATAAAAATAGGCGTTCTGCGGCCAGAAACTTTGGCAATAAAATGCAAATGGTGACGCGTTCAGATGCGGCTTGTGAGCGGGACCTAGCCTAGGAGCGGAGGGCTCCAGACGCCAGGGGGCGAGTGTTTGATGTTATTTATCGGGCCTGAGGGTTACACTTGTGTTTTAAAGACGCACTTCCTGCGACCCCGCTGCCATTGTATAGAAAATACGTCGGAAAAAGATACAGATGTATCTTTGTCTATACTCGTACCTTTTACATTTACTCGATGCTATATCTAAAGCATTAACTAATAATTTCGACGTTTTATACTCGTCGCTCGTCGTCCATCTCGTTATTCTTCGATACTTTAAAACTCTTCGCTATTTCCACAGTCATCTCATTTCCGGATTCGCTGGACTCGGCGATTAATCTATTGTGACAACCGGAGTGAGCTTTGGCTCCAGCACACACGCGTGTCGCGTGGCCGCCCCGCTGTTGATTCAATTATACCTACAGAACGCGGGAATGGCCAGCCAAATTAACTGATGCATCGCAATAGTATTAGATCCGTGATTAAATGGCTTCACGAGTACTCGACTACTTACTACTTACCCTATCTTGCTGCCTTGGAATGTAATAGTTAATTTATGTAATCTGTATAATACAATCAATCGATCTGATGCTTACGAGTGGTCTCCTTGAATTAACTTAGTGATACATCGCTAAGTTTAATTGATGACACGACCATCGTGGTCAAATGTAGTAATAGGTTAACTTTTAATCAAGAAATAAATGATTCTTTAAATGATATTGTAAAATGGATGGACTTGAACAATTTAAAAATTAATATTAATAAAACTAAATTAATGCAATTAAATTCTAATAATTCGAATAATTTACCAATATCAGTTCAATACAGAAACGAAAACATTGAAGAAGTTGCCTCCATCAGGTTTCTTGGTTTCAACTTAGACCCACATCTAAATTGGAAAGATCACATCGAGCAGGTATGTAACAGACTGAATCGATTTGTTTTTGCTCTCCGCAGACTGAGAGACACTGCCTCAGTGGAAGCCACATTAACAGCTTATCATGGCTATGTGTCCTCAGTTCTTCGTTACGGCCTGATTCTGTGAGGTGGTTCCGTCGATATAGAAAGAGTTTTTAAAGTCCAAAAAAAATGTATTAGGGTTATTTGTAATGCTTGGAATGATGACTCTTACATCCCGTTATTTAAAAAACTGCACATTCTTCCGTTACCTTGCTTATTACGGGAAATATGTCTATTTGTAAGTACCCATAGATATTTATTCAAAAAACGAGGTGAAGTAATACACAGAGAAACCAGAGTTAAAATAATGAATTTACTTTATAAACCACGGGCTCATAAAATGATTTACAGGAAAAATGTTTGTAACATGTGCATAGACATATACGAGTACAATAACCTACCTCAGGACATAAAGTTACTCGAGGGAAATAGTTTTATGTATAAACTGACTACCTGGCTCTTAGACCGTTGTTTTTATACCATTCAGAAATATATGAATCGTGACTGATAAATTTAATTTTTAATTTAATTGAATGTTTATTGATTGTTATTGTATTCTTTATATTTTGTAATGATTGTCTTTTATCTTTAATTTTATTTTATTTTAATTGTATCGCTCCGACAAATGTTTTGCACGCCTGCATGCAGGCTGAATACACTGGACATAATTTAAAAAGTAATGTAACATCTACACAACTGTATTCTGAGCAAATAAATTATTTGAATCTTTTGAATCCTTGAATCTTTGACACGCTTATGTTACTTCGCTAACTCTACTTGATGACACGCTCAAATATACGATTATTGGCGCGTAAGTCTTTCGTCTCATCACATGCACACAGCACTTTGTTGTTACACTATACACCCTAGTAGCCTAGGTTAACGAAGTGGCAGCAGCAATCTGTTACTAGTATCAATAAACATGGCATAGGTATTTTTGCCATGGACGCATGAGCATGATTGATAACGGCACAGAATCAGCTGATGGATTTCGCCGTCTATTCGGAGCGACAGGAAGTACGGGTGTGAAGCGTTTCCCTAAATTAAATACTACAAGTACAAAGGAGTGCATCCACAACCATAATATTCGACACACATTAAGCGCTTTGTGGGTATGTTTTAATGCATCTGCACCACCAAAAAATAACTAACCAATTTTGTATACATTGCATATATATGCCAAATGTAAAACAGGGTCGCCAATTTAAAGGTCGATTATGTTTTTATACCTACCATGGTTTTTACGACTAAGTATGTTTCAAAAAAATTGCCTTTATATCGTTTTGGCACCGAAAGTGAATGTTATATTAATGGCAAAAAAAGTCAATTTTTACACGCTTCAGGGACGTTTTGTTTAGACTATAACCATAAAAAGTTGTTTTTTAAAAACACTATAACAATTATATCTAAATGCCTTTGATTGCATATTTAATGAATTAGTAATAGCAATATGCAGTCAATCAACAATTATTGTTAACGTACAAACGTAACTCAGCTGTCAAAGTATTAATCAACGATCAGCCGGCTTCATTACGCTCTATCTCGTTGAAGGACAACGGTGTACCAGCGTCAAAGCGGTTACACACTGGCCGGGGGCTACTCGTCGCTCTCAGGAGATCGCCATCGACCAATACACGGCACACTGCTGTACCTATACATGCTCGCCGTGCACGGAAACTAGCTATGTGTAATGTAACCTCGACGCTCATACATAAACCATAATGCAAGTGGCAAGAGTAACAATTACACGAAAACGAACCCTACTACGAGTATGTATATTATATTATAAATAATACCCAGTTCAATTGTTGTTAAGGAAAAAACATATTTCGGAAGTAGCAGGTGGCTTTGTTCAGCCTGATCAATGCGTCCCCCGGGCGCTGGAGTGTTTAAAGGTACCGCACCCCTGCAGCCCGCTAGGAGGAGCGTCATTAAATGAAAGGAAACATCAAAAGTGCGTTTAAAATTAACAAAATTTACGTTGGAATATTACAATAAATGCAAACACAAGGTATTTATTCCTATAAATAGTATAGTCAAACGTGTGCATAAATAAGTAAGTATAGAAAAGGTTATGAATTAAATTTTAAGTCAACTAACGCTCTAGTATGTGCTCATTAAATTGTTTGTCTTGTAACTATAATATTAGATTGTACAACAAGGGCATAAAACAAACAAAAAAACCAAGACATGGCATCCATCCGAGCCGGCAGGCGAGGTTGGATAATTAAGTCGAGGATAAAATGGGTTTTAAGATCGAGTTATAAACTCTGCTTTTCACTTCAATTACGAGGAAATAAAACAGTGATAATGTAAAAAACTTACACGAATGACTTGTTTGCTGCATTTCCAAACTTGGAAATTTTCTTGCGTTTTAAAATGAATTTTCTTGGATTTAGGCGGCAATGTCTGTTCAATAAGTTCTTTTGTTTTTTTTATTAGTGTATTTGGTGTTGGCATGATTTCCTTTTCACTAAATTTCGAAACACCACAAGTTCTGCAAAGAAAACAACTACCTAATTAATAGTCCAAAACTATAACTAAAACCTCTTTTCCCGCCACTGTATTTCTTTGTATTTTAATTTTTTAAATACCTGCATGAGAAATTTAACTGAGGTCAAACGCAATACTGCCAAGTTATACGTTTATTTTGTACTGTATTTATTAATAATGCTTGTTTTTAATAGTTTTAAATTTATTTTTGTTAGATGCAACAAAGAAGGCAAATAAATTTAAGTAAATGTATTCAAATAACAAGTTTGTTTAATGCAGTCACCTCGTCTGTCTGGCTGTAGGGTTTAATTGTCTTAGTCTAGATGACGACAACACTTTATGCACTGGTGCATAAAGTACGATTTTATGCAGCCTATACCCAGCATAAAGAATGACTTTACGAGCATGAGAAGTGAAAAATAAACTTTACGGCATGGTTAATGAACTTACAGAACACACGCGCACTCTTATTTATAAGGACTTTTAAACGTAAAGATATAATGGTATAAGTAAAAAAATCAACCAAAGAAAATGGCTTTCCCGGTTATTTTTTATAGTAAGGGTGCCTAGTTTTCGTCCTTTGGGAATTAAGCTACATTTTACGATGTTATAATTTATTCTCATGCTGCTGGCGGTTACAAACTTTCTGATGGTCCTTACTGCGTCCGAAAAAGGAACGACCCTCTGTGTAATTAAGGCCCGACTGCGTGATGTTTGCTCTGATGTGGGTTTCAACCCTGAACAGCCCTGGTACCTGTCTAAACCTCTCGCCTTTGCTTTAACTACTCAGCCAGTGAAGCTCTTTGACCTACTCGTAAACTAAGAATTCGCTAGTGATCACAGCTGCTTGTTATCTTCAAAGAAGGTAACGATTTAAATTCTCGAAGCTTACGACTAAAACATTATTATTATGCTTTGTTGGCTGTTCTTGTTTTATACATTAATTATGCTAATCGACACTAAACTAACGAGTCTACACCCGGTGTGTCTGCGTTAAGTACAGCGGAGATGAAGATTTCCATTTAGTTAGCGTAGTATTTGATTGGTATCAAGGTTAAATAATAAATTATATTTTAATGACTACTTAAGAATATAAAACAAACAAAATGTACGTATCTCATAAATCAAAGCCCGTAAATGATTTTCCAGTGACTAAAATCCATATTTTATTACATAGTTATAATTTTGAACCACTGAAATGTGGTTTATTGAATTTAAATAATTTACAGTCTGGAACGAAAACTGAAACCTACGTCAATTCTCAGTACCCAGTAGGCAGACCTTGATTCTCACTATTGGGTAGTTAGACGGATCGTCAATATAATCGGATTCGTTTAAGAAGTTTTCACGCGAAACATTTCATGTTTGCTTTCTAAATAACCAAAACACTTTGTAAGTGATTGCCATACCAGTAATTTTACTGTACTGAAAGACTACAGATAAGGCCCTTAGCTCCAAAAGATGAGGTTTTTCTGAACGTGCACGCAAGCAACTATGTAAAATCGATTTTTCACATTTTCTTTCCCCAATTGTATCGAAAAATGATGGCGTGCTGTGACGATTCTCTGCCAGACGTCTATCACATTTCGCAAAATGAACGTCAAATTCCCAAGAATTATCCTCGAAATCGAAGCGGAATTTTAGAGCAAGCTCAGCCAGAGCGAGGGAAATGGTAACCTAATTTTTGTGTACGCTGTCGGAATGGCATCAGCGCCTCAGACGTGTGACGGAGCCGTTACATGGATCGGAAATAGAAAATTGATTGTTATTGCAACCAACAATCTGTGCGGAGATCATTTCGTAATTCAATACGCGATACAGGCGGACGGCCCGGCGCGCCGCTGCGGACGGCCGGGGGGGGCTCGTGTTCCAATGTGGTTCGCGCGTGTTTTATTATCAAATGAAGTAAACAGAGCTATATTATTTTTACTTTTATAATTAAATAAAGTAATTAATAGTTAATGATGTTGAACTTTGCTCTTGCTAGTAATTACTAGGTCGCTTTACATATTTGAATAATAAATATACCTACTGTTCCGTTAATAGACATACACGGCGTACTGGCAAAATTGTTATCCTCTTTGAATCACTCGTTGTGTAAAAATCTGCATGTTATTCGAATAAATTGTAGGTAAGAACATCAGCATATTTTATGTTTGAAATGCCGTAGCAGTAGCATTACTTTCATTTCAGTGAACACAGAAGATTGACACAGTGTTTAAAAAATCCCGCTCGATGTTTAACGCTTTGAAAAGCGATGTAGCGCAAGCCTGGAGGCAATTCCGCTTCCCGTTACAAAAGGAATTTTATGGTTCTCTCGTCCACCAGTATTTTATTCAGCAACGGTGGTGGAGTAGCAGCACGTACTGACCACGTTCACGTGAGTTCGAGCGACAAGTTAACAAAAATATTTATTCTCTTTTTGACTTCTCTCTCCGACGAATAATTTTAATCAAGATAAAATCACAATAGTTTTATAAAAAATATATTGTTATAAAGGTATTTTTACTTATTTAATAGAAAACAAAACATGGGCATATATGGCGCACTAGTTCAAAATGTCGAGTGAAAATCGAGAAGCTACCTCAGTGTGATGAAGGCTTCGCTCCCCGGCGAGTTGGCGTGCATTCGTTTACTCGTGAGCGGAGGGTTTGGGTATTTTCGTTTGGGAGTTTCCCCATTTTCCCAAACGACGGCCCACAGGACGGAGTGGAACACGGCTTTTTACTTACGCGATATTACTCAGTGCAGGTGTCTCGGCATGCTAATGCAATACCCACTCGGAGGCGAGGATTGTTCTCAAATAATGACACGCGTTTTGCCTTGACGGAGATTGTATGTATATTTCTTGTAGTACAAGTATAAGGTAGGTATACCTTATGTCTTTATTGATAATTTTTATTTTCAGTTTTACTTTTGTGTAGGGTGACTACAAGTATCAGAGATATTACGTTGCTTTAAAGGTAGGGTTCAAACCATTGACGTTTTATATTCATTCTTATTACACACAATCAATATACAGCTACAACTGTTCGTACGTAGGTCTTGTTTTAGAAGCATTTTGCTTCACCGAGTAAACATTCAGCCGCAGCTTCATAAAACATGCCTTTTATTCAGCGTTGCTGTAAAGCCTGTAGTGTACTTGTACGTGCCGGGGCGTTTAGCAACGGCGACGCAACAAGCGAGTCGTGATGCGAGCGACACCGCGACACGACTCTAATAAATGTAGGATCACGCCACCGCTACACAGGCAGCGCCACGACATGGACCCGACACGAGTCAGTGGACACCACTTTTAAGGGTATAATGTTAAAAAAGAGCTCTCTTCTACTAGTATTATCTGTTTTATAATTTTATTTATGTTCAAGATTTCAATTTATTATTTTCGTATTTTTTGACATGACATAGTATACAATTTTTACCCGACAATGGCGAATCGAAAAGGAGGGTTATAAATTGTTATATTAGATATCTACAATTCAATTCAGTACAACAATTTCAATTAAATATTATTTCATTTCTAAATTAAATATTAGGATAGTTAAAATAAAATAGTATGAATAAAGCTGGCTATTTCGAGGATAACATTTTGACGCGTGGAGGTTCCGAGTATTAACAACTAGCTAGCGTTGCAGACTCGACGAATCCACGCGATGTAATTAATGTAAGAATCGTGTATCGGCGAGCCCTCGCGCCCGCTCGCAGCTTCCTAAATGGACTGCGCCATGTCCGCAGAGAGTGATATCACATTTATTGCCCCAGCGGGGTTTAAACTGTGCATTTTGTCACTTCACATTTTGGAACGGAATAGTTTCGCTTTATATGTTAGTAGCTGTATTTTATTTAGTGTTTTATTTAACTTTTTCGCTAGTAGTGATGATGAATTTATACTGTTTTACTCTTTGTTTGACGCTTTATATTGTTAGAAAGCAGATTTAAACTAAATTAGCGTGCGATCCAATCAAGAAAACTTCTGTTCCTAAGTAGTGTTTGTAGTTACGAAGTGTGCATCGAATTACTTGTTAGTTTTATTACTAACACAACTTCTACCAAAGAAAACTTTATTAAACTCTTTATTTAGCAGCTGTTATTTGGTGCGTGTTGTCACCGAAGTGATTTTGTTACGTTTGTTTTGTCGCAACTCGGGTTTCTTGGGGCGCCGGGCTCATGGTTGATCACACAATACGACACCACGGAACTGCAGCGCTGCAGCTGAACTTCGTGCTTGGCGCTAACTAGCAATCTGCATATTAATCAACAACAGCGCAAGACAACCGACCTTTACCCCTCTACAACGTCATATCTTAGAATCCCAATTAAAACTTTATTTGCGTCCAAGCAACATTTTTTAATTAAACTTAAAATTTGATTGTTTTAGCAACGGCGACGCAACAAGCGAGTCGTGATGCGAGCGACACCGCGACACGACTCTAATAAATGTAGGATCACGCCACCGCTACACAGGCAGCGCCACGACATGGACCCGACACGAGTCAGTGGACACCACTTTTAAGGGTATAATGTTAAAAAAGAGCTCTCTTCTACTAGTATTATCTGTTTTATAATTTTATTTATGTTCAAGATTTCAATTTATTATTTTCGTATTTTTTGACATGACATAGTATACAATTTTTACCCGACAATGGCGAATCGAAAAGGAGGGTTATAAATTGTTATATTAGATATCTACAATTCAATTCAGTACAACAATTTCAATTAAATATTATTTCATTTCTAAATTAAATATTAGGATAGTTAAAATAAAATAGTATGAATAAAGCTGGCTATTTCGAGGATAACATTTTGATGCGTGGAGGTTCCGAGTATTAACAACTAGCTAGCGTTGCAGACTCGACGAATCCACGCGATGTAATTAATGTAAGAATCGTGTATCGGCGAGCCCTCGCGCCCGCTCGCAGCTTCCTAAATGGACTGCGCCATGTCCGCAGAGAGTGATATCACATTTATTGCCCCAGCGGGGTTTAAACTGTGCATTTTGTCACTTCACATTTTGGAACGGAATAGTTTCGCTTTATATGTTAGTAGCTGTATTTTATTTAGTGTTTTATTTAACTTTTTCGCTAGTAGTGATGATGAATTTATACTGTTTTACTCTTTGTTTGACGCTTTATATTGTTAGAAAGCAGATTTAAACTAAATTAGCGTGCGATCCAATCAAGAAAACTTCTGTTCCTAAGTAGTGTTTGTAGTTACGAAGTGTGCATCGAATTACTTGTTAGTTTTATTACTAACACAACTTCTACCAAAGAAAACTTTATTAAACTCTTTATTTAGCAGCTGTTATTTGGTGCGTGTTGTCACCGAAGTGATTTTGTTACGTTTGTTTTGTCGCAACTCGGGTTTCTTGGGGCGCCGGGCTCATGGTTGATCACACAATACGACACCACGGAACTGCAGCGCTGCAGCTGAACTTCGTGCTTGGCGCTAACTAGCAATCTGCATATTAATCAACAACAGCGCAAGACAACCGACCTTTACCCCTCTACAACGTCATATCTTAGAATCCCAATTAAAACTTTATTTGCGTCCAAGCAACATTTTTTAATTAAACTTAAAATTTGATTGTTTGATCAAAATAGGTTTCGAAGAACCGCCTGTTAACCACAAAACTCACCCCGTGCTTACTGTATCCGTAACACCTGGCCAGTTAACGAGGCTGCCGCAAGAGCGGCTACGAAATGTTTGCGCCATAAATATGATGAGGCTCATCAAGAAAGTGCGAGCAAATACTCTTAAGTCATATTCCTTAATTTATTGAAAGTTCTGGAGCTAAACGTAGCATTTTTTTCGGTACATGCCCACGGCCGCCATAATATTCTGATAGGAGACTTGCACGCCTCACTTAGCTGAGCAGTTGCTCTTAACTTGTTTATAAAAATTAGATTGCGTTCACATTACATTATTTATAGACGCCTAGCTTCGGACCGGCAGCTGCGCATGGGACTTTTATTTTACGTGCGTTTATAATCTTACATCATGCTCTGAATGCTCGTCCCTGGTACCGTGCGTCAAATTTCAAATTTCAAGATATTTATTCACACAGTCACATGAGGGCTCTTTTACACATCGGTAGTTAATATGGAGTGAATTTAGAGCGCTTCGAACAAGACCATCATAACATTGTAGAGAAGAAGCGTAATACAATACGCCTATTTATCCGTTAATTCAACATACGGTTATGAGAATACGACATCAAAATCTAATTTTGTTATATACCCACAGCTGTGATCAAACATTCACTTGGATTAAGTCTAAAGCAATCATAAAAAAAAATGCTTGGCACTAACGGAATGAACAGCTGTTAGCCAGCACGCGACACTTATTCGGAGAATGTGCTCATTATTACCCGACTGCGACGAAGCCCGAAAAGCCCGATTTTGATAAATGACATGACATTAGATTTATCTAGATAGCGTAAACAATTCTTAAAAAGAACATTTCTCATCGGATTTTATGTGTTTTAATGTGTTTGACCTGATTTCTTGTATCCTCATAAAGACTGAACGGATGGCCCGATTTCTATTGGTCTCAGCGTCGCTGGTGTTACAAAAAAGTACCAAAATAGAGGATTTGAAATGACATGGTAATTTAAGATAATAAGGACGACAATATCAAAACATGCTTGTCTATGGTAACACTTATTACTCTCGTTTGCAGAAATATTTTGGTTATGTCTTAAACAGTACTGATTTGTTCACATCTTTTGCCATTTCTATTGACCCCGAGTTTATGTATGTATGTCTGTTTCTTTGTGGCCTCCTGTAGACTTACCTGCATGACGGATTTTGAACTATAGAAAATCGCGAGATTAGTGAAGTTATTCGTTATCTCTGTCCTATATTTTGCAAATAATGCGAATTTTACATAATAAAACCTAAACAGGGAGTAAGGTATAAAAACCAATAGTAGGTACACGACATTGTAACACGTACACGGACATGACGTCATTTGTATCACAAAAAGCCACTAATTATTCATAATAACTATCATAGTACCGACGAATCAGTGACTACGGGTGAACTAGCTAAATCACAAACGATGCAACCTATGTTTTGTCGCTTGTCCCTCAACACGTATCTTCAGTTTAAGACCAGCAAGGAAGGGACAAACTAAGCGACAAATATTTCGCGGAAACGATTTGGTACCCCAATAGCCCTTAGTATAGCGAAAGAGAAGTGAACGATTTCACTTGGTGTTAGGATCGCGTCTTATTGAATTATAGTCGGTGAGACGCGTGCCGCGGCGCGGCGGCGCCCGTCAGCTTCTCGATGGTGGCTCGGCTCCCGCGCGTGGGCGGTGCTCTTTAGTCGGTTCAACAGTCAATTCTTATCAAGTCTCCCTATTCCAAGTGAACGTACGTTGCATAAATGGCTTGTTTTATTCACTCGATGGACTCCACTAAACTGTTTACCATTTTGCAAAAAAGATAAAAGGATTCCAAATATAACATAAACATTAATTAAGGTAATAAAAAGAGACGAAAATGTGTAATCTCCTAAAGAAATTTAATTTCACGATGGCCCTCCACCTATTCAGAGATGACCTACAATAAGTGAAAAAGTTTCTTTTCAGGCACCTCGACTCTAAAAAATTGAAGTAATGGGACGTGAATAACAATTCGGCCCTTGGGGGCAGGCGGAGGTGGGCAGCGGGGGATAGATGGATAGCACCCGTTTGTAGCATCCGTCGTTTAAGAGAGCATCGATTATAGTACACTCCTCGCTCTTTATTTATTTGTCTCGAGCTATAAAGCTTCCATGAATACTGTTAATTTTCAGAACAAACAAAAAATGCGCTAATATCTTCGCTTCAGGTGATAAGTCGGGTGAAAAATGTCCCGTTCCAGTTATTTGAAGACTGGTTTTATGCTCTTGTCATTTATAAAGAGGCTATCTAAATATGGAAATATTAAATTAATTTAACAATTAAATTTAGAATGGACTTGCTAACCGCCACTCTGGTTGGACGTCAAAACACTGGAAGAAGGCTTTTTACATGAAATTTTAAGCAACCCTTTTTTAATAATACCTAAGCTAAATTTAAATTTTGTGAACCAACACGTTAAACTCAATCATCACCAATCATTTGGGATCAGCGCGGCACGTCTTTTTCTTCAAAACATCTTTATCAGACGTCACCTATATCGCTCTTCACACATTCCACCCACCTCCTTAGGTCTCCTCCCTTCACTATAGCCCCACTCACCTTAAACTCTTCTCGTCACATGACTTTCATTCTTCTACATGATATGCCCTAACCATGACCATCTGTTCTTTTTCTCTCTCACATGCGCCACTTGTAAGCTTTCTTTTAAATACTCGATTATTATCCCATCCATTCTTGTTACGTCACACATCCATCTCTTTTTTCCAACCGTCTGCAGCCCAGAATCCTGATCCACACTAGACGACCAGTCTTACCACGCTCTTATTTATTTTTTGACAATAATCTCCTTGTTACGTATCTTGTTTTCTCAGCTAGTTGTCTTTGAGATAATTTAAACGACGTACAAATCAATGTTATTGGCTGTGAATGTATGCGGTATTATTAAGTTCTCGTCGTAAAATTATATGAATGTTGCTTTCTTCAACATAATTTATACGAACATACCCGACCAGACCAAATTGTTCAAATACTACTTCGTTAGATTTATCTCCATCTTTAAGAAGGATGATTGACAAATGTAGGTTAGGCTAGTACTAATAAATAACATTTAAGCTATGTTTAGCGTGTCAGAAGCACCGCTACATATGATTCAGGGAGTCCCGAAATATTATGACAGTTATAACAAAGATTACCTAACCCCTTATTCATAAACGTACTATCAACTTATTTTAGTTAAAGTGTGCGGTATCTCTTTCTGTCATATTTGTGATACATTGCGTGCCAAATTAATCAGTATAAATTAATAAATGACTTATGCCAACAAACCGCTTGTTTTTTATGTAAATTAGGATGATTATTACCCGTCGTTAATATTTGCGTTTTTATGAAAATAACTCGCTGTGTAGAATGGATAAATGTAACCGACTTTAAATCCTCCGGGCGTTCGACCAGGCCGACGAGTTCGTCGGGGACCTGATCTTACGGAGAATATAGCAATGCTGCATCATACTTTTATTTGAAAATGCTTGGCGTATTTCCCAAGATTCAATCAACATTTCCCAGTTTCAATTTTAAATACACCTATTTAGTCAGCAGTATTTAATTACCATACCAAATTCATCGTGCTGAGCCAAAAAGGCGTACCTATGTTAAATAAATACATTATTACTTTTAAATGATTTTTTTCTTTGGCTACCCCAAGCCTTGACTTCTTGTAAGGAATAAAATTCGGGTCCATAAACAACTTGTCCGGCTGTACGTGCATACATATGATACGAGTACAAATGTTCATATTTAACTCGATATTTAGTTGTTAACAAAACCGGATGCAATAAAAAAAAACTAAAGTCCGTACTTGTTTTTTAAACCGTTAGAACGCTGATAGGCCCTTTTGGGGTGGTCGGGCATTATAATATAACAAATGACTTTATCCGCTGCGCCGCCTTATATGTATAACTAAAATATTACCAATTCATTAACAGCTCTGATATCAATGCCAGAAGCGCAAATAAATAAATATATTTCATTTTACGCATATCTGTTTACAAGTTCCTCCAAAAAAATGTGATTTATTAAAAGACAGCTCAAATGAGCCGGAGTAACGAGATTAGGTTTTTATGTTTATATTCTGCTTGTTTAACTTGAACTTGAGGCGAATACAGTGTTTAATACAACGCTCAGGGGCCAAGGAGTTTGTAGAAAACGTGAGGTCGTTGTTTGTAGCGAACTACCGGTAATATTTAGAGGAAAAGCCCCAAATATGGACTACCATATACTATTTGTTAAATAAAACACAGGATTTTAAAGTTAAAGAAATGTAATAAAAATGAATCAGTCGAGAAATTATCTGGCAATCTTGTAACTATAATAAAAATGTTATACAGAAACGAATTTTAATAAAAAAAATGTAATTATAAAAAAACTCAAAATTTACCCTTTCAAAAAAGGGAACATTATATGGACCACTATGTTTATAATATGGCCTATGGGTGCGCAATATGGACCATAGCATCTAAGGTAAGATAATTATCACATTTCTATTAGAATTACTAAGGAACTTGTAGTCGGCCTTATATGTGGAAGTAATAGGTACTATAAAGTCTCCACCGTATATGCTTCCTTATTATAGTAATATTCACATAAAAATGAAATGCCATCGACACCTAGTTTAAAGGCTAAAGACTTGATGTCTTTCCTAGTTAAACCAAAACCTAATGCCTCCAGTTAAAGTACATAGGTACCTATGCAGTATGCAGTGCGCACAAGTGCATACGACCATGTTCATAATATGGACTACTACTCCATATTTGAAACTACACTATTGGTCCATAATATGTGTAAGTATAATACGTGTCGTCACACGCTACAACAAGAAAGTTTACTAACAAAATAACGTTTCTAGGACACGGGGGTACAAGAATAACCGGTTGTCATGAAAGAAGTAATTGCCTTACAAAACTCACAATAAAAATTCATCAAATGTGACTAAAAACTTCTATCGACAATAACTGACACGTACGCGCACTGAGCTTCGCGGCGAACCACCAGCGGGGAGCCGCACCTCAATGGCGTCAAAAGCGGCCAACTTCACTTCGTTAGCAATGCCACCTAGCGAGATATTTGAGTGGTCCATATTATGTACCTGGTCTATATTTGGGGCTTTTCCTCTAATACTACATTTCTGTTTAAAATCATATTTGCGATAACCATTTAATGCCGATTGCACTTCGTTTATTCACAGCTCGTCATCGAGACCAAAATATCGTTTAAGCACGGGGGTCTACGTTGACACACTGACCGCCAGCCAATGCTATGAACGCTGCGCTGGAGTCTGTAGCAGCATTATACATTGTTCATCAGACAATCTGCTACGAGCAGTGAACCCGATATCGGGTTCACTATTCGTCGTTCGTTCGTTGGCGCCGAATGTGCAAACCACAACAGATCCTTTTTCCATCTTCCTACTCTATAATTAGATAAGTTAGACATCACGCATTTTTTGGGTTTACATATTTCCAATTTTAGTCTTTTTCATCCAATAATTATTCTTGTTTTAAATTGACCAAGGGTAATGTCTCCAGTGTTATATACTTTCAGCTTCCAGGCACCAATAATAATCATTCAAATTTTAATTCATAGACTAGACGTTTTATAATTAATTGTTCAAAAAATAATTTATTACATTCATCTTATTTAAAATGATGTCAAGTTATTGTCCAACATTAGTCCTCGCCCATTAATAGTGCATTTAGTGTTACTCTACCAAGACCTTAACTAAGATACCAACAAACCATTAAAGAAACGTCAAGTTTAATAAAAGCTTGTATAAACAAGTATTTTTCCATTAAGAAAGGTATTTACCTCGAATAACCTCTGTGTATTGCTAGAAAAATAACGATGCACGTTTCGCTACTAGTTGTAAATGTTCGCACGGCTTAGGCCGCGGCTGCGAGCCTTTGCTAGTAAATAAGGATCAGCGGATTATTGGGAGCGGCGCATTCACTCCGCGAAGAAGGAGGATTTACAGCGCGCGGGAAATTGTTAAATATTATGTGTCTTGTTTATTTTGTACCGAGTGTGCGTGCACGACTCTGAGTTTAATAACATAACGACTTCTGTATTTCAAACTGTTAACCAACTTATATTTAAAGTCATGCCACACATAACTTATATGACTTATATGTTACATGGTTTTAAAAACTTTAAATTAAAATTAAAATTCTTGGGTCGGAATCCAACATGCTCTTGCCCGTTTTTTTTACATTATATCATTTATTATTTCTTTCAGTACTTATAAGAGGTATTGTAAAAAATTACTTAAGTATCTCAAACATGTTTGAAATGAACGGTTTTCCTATTGAAACAGAAGGACAAAAAAAGCCTCATTTTACTCCTAGGAGTAAAAAAACCATATGAAAACACTTTCCGTTAATGTCCATATTGTTTTTAAAAGTGCTCTCTATTGCGTATATAAAATCGAAAGGACTATGAAAAAAAACCCGTGCACCCAACTTGTGGAAGGGGGCGTGTGGTGCGGCGGGGTCGTCGTGCGTGGAACTGTCTTAACTAATAGTCGAAGTTTTGAAACAAACATTCTCTGCGAATCAGTCAAAGGTTTTTACAAATACTTGTATTTGTATCATCTCCTCACATTGTTTAAGAAAAGCATTATATATGCCTCGGCGGAAACGAGGATTTCCTGACTCGAAGTCCCTTAGTTTCCACGCCTAGGCAATAATGTACTATTGCCTTCACGCCTGTTCAAAAATTATATGTCATATCGATAATGTATCGGCTTGTAAATTGTCAGCCGCAGGGCACTTCACAAGCCAAGAACCTACTTCCTACTGCGGCCACATCGCGATCGGTCTGGTGAAATACGACAAACCAGAGGCTTGCCCGTCTCCAGTGACGAGCTGACGAGTACTCGGGTGTAGTTCCACCGCGACACTCACCCGACCGTTTGCATTTAGGTACTTACATCGACTCGAAATGAAACGGATGATTGTATTTGTAGTGCACTATCGCAATAAAACATTTCACTGTTATAACGAGGTACACATTTCATAACATTGTTTTTCAAATACTTTCATTCTTCAAACATGCAACTAGCAAGTCGCTACAGTCAGGCACGCTATGCAATAAAGTCAAAGTGCAACCACGTGAATGTCAAATGTTCCTATTTGTGTGGATGCTCTAAGTTGGTACGAGATACTACACACGAATATCAATGTTGGCGTGCAATTTCAATTTTGAGGCGTCGGGCGGAAAAACGCTTTTGTCTCCACCCCCCCATTTGTTCAACTGCTGAGCTAAGACGCTTAATTATGCCCGCTGAAGTAATACACTTTTGACTAAAACACGCCAAAGTTTAAAAACTATGGTTTACTTGTGTCTTAGATGATCCGACGGTTTACCTCCAAGTGGTAAGATTATCATAATAATATTTAAATATTTGAGCAATAATTCGTCCTTTGGGATTGATAAAAAGAAACTTCCACTACTTATATACATTTTAATGATTAAAAATACATTTTTAAATACCAATTACATTTGTTTTAATAACAGTAATTTTAATAACATTGCTCTTGCATTTTATAGACGGCCATACTATTTTAGACTTTATGTGCTGTACCTAGCTAATTAACACAAACAAACAAGGTGGTCTGACAATATGAGCAGGAGTGCTAAATACAATGGCGGCTATGTTTAATGGTCGACGGGGAGGGGGGAAGGGGCTTTTAGATTTTAACTTTGCAAAAAATCAAAACTTTCCCTGAATCATGTATTTAAAGTTACGTAGCTCTCCAAACAATAACGAAAAATTACCATTATTCAACAACTATGAGTTCGGTTATATTTTTGTCTCAGCCGATATATGATATTTTTCGTTATCTCTGAAGTGCAAAGTAATATAAGTTTAATTTTCTTAATATGTAATAGCAGAATATACGAATTAAAATGCATTTAGCATTTTTTAGTCCATTTAGTATTTTTGCTTAACGTATAATGTAAAATTCTGAAATGTAAAAAAAAAACATTTCTGCGCAAGTGACACATTTTTTAATTTCCTAACCAACTGATAAAACTTTATCTCGTCTATAAAAACTCAATACAAACATGCCTGTTTATATTTTTTTCTACCAAGTTACATTGATAACAGAAATATCCGAGTGAACTTTTCGCGGAATACAATTTCAGACACTCTCATGTATACACATTTAATAAAAACGATAAATAGCAAAGATACAGTCAACGCAGTTGAAGTTTTAATTTGTAACTCCGGTTTAAATATAAGTTTTGAACTTTAGCCGGTCGAACCGGTTTCTTAAAACGTATGAAATCCCGACTTTAAGTTGCAGTAATTAATAGCTTATCGCGCCAGCCGGGGTAGTTATCCGGAATGAGCAGTAAAGCTGGCATGCTGTTTAAAAGCAGCAGTTGATTTGACTTTTAATTGAAGCGCTCCTTCATAGTGAGTGTTGGACTCAATTAGCGAGCCCGGTCCGGGCTCTCAGACGCGCAGCTGCACGGCTGCTGCGAAATGATTCGGAAAATAAATAAACGCCATCGCCGAACTTAAAAGCGCCATGTTTAATTTTCTGTTACAAACAACTTAAGCAGTATAACTCATGTCATGTCACATAGAAATTTACAAGCACTAATTTTTGTTTTTGTTTCGTACTTGGGCTTTTTCACTAAAAAGTGTACCCAATTAAGGACTGAAATTAAGGAACTTTAACTTTGTCAGTTTTGTGACGAAAATTAGCCATACATTGACGGCCGCAATGTATGGCTAATTTTCGTCACAAAACTGACAAAGTTAAAGTTCCTTAATTTCAGTCCTTAATTGGGTACACTTTTTAGTGAAAACGCCCACTTATCAGGAATTACTAAATAATATTTTGCTGCATTACTTAACGTTGTCTAGGTAGGTACTTATATAAAAACAGTGTTTTTCTACTTGCGTACTAAAAACCGCAAATATTGACACCGTTAACGGTATCCGAATACCACCTATAGCGTAACCGAAGTGGAAAAACAATTCTATAATGAGCGTTGCCATGGTAATAAAAGTTCTATAATAATTATTATAGCATTGTTATAACCATGGTTACGGTCATTCCGGATATCGGTCTTGGCGTTTAGTGAACACTTGAGATCCTAATTTGTATAATAAACTGTTAAAAATATTTTAATTCCAATAACAATTACGTAAATTAAAAATAAACATAATTTTGATACTATTTATGTTTATAAAGTTACATTTTTATTAAATTACTGAAAACAGATGATTAGTATCCATCGATTTGTTATCTGGTTACCGATTAGGTGCAATATGGATATCAACAAAATGGCGTTTCGTTTGGCATTCCAACTTTTATTACAAATTGTCAGAACCGTTTTTATTAACTACTAGCGACCCGCCCGCGGCTTCGCCCGCGTGGAATGTATTATACATATAAACCTTCCTTAAGAATCATTCTATCTATTAAAAAAAACCGCATCAAAATTCGTTGCGTAGTTTTAAAGATTTAAGCATACATAGGGACAGACAGCGCAAGCGACTTTGTTTTATACTATGTAGTGATTAAAATTTGCTTGAAAATTTGTTACGATTTACTAAACAATAAAATTCACAAACTATTTACTCCAATCGGAATAATGAAAATGAATTTGCTGACAAGTAATTTGTTATAGCAGAAAAATCGAGTATAGTAAGTCTAAGAGAACAGTTAGCGATTGTTTATTTTTGTCATTATTATTTTAAGCTTGTATAAAAAGTTGTGTATGCACTGGTTCATAAATAGCTCTTAAGGTACTTACTGGTGCCTTATGAAGCTTCATTTTGTACCAGTTATATAAACATTTTAATACCGTCTTATATAGGTACACAAAAGTAGGAGTCCTTTTTTCCTTTTCTCTCTTTATCTCTCTCTTAAGATTTTGGTGTGTTTTCCTGCGGAAACTACGCAGGACATTTGTATATTTTTTTTGCTATTTATAGATTTATATAATGCTAGACTAAGTAGTACCATTGTAATATTAAATATATTTAAAAAAATGACTGACTGCTGAGTTTCTTGCGGCGTTGCTTCTTGACGTGTAAAAGTGCCCGTGCGGCCTACTTACTGAATAAATATCTTTATCTTTATCTTATCTTAATTGCTGTTTTTGCCGCAACAACATTTTGATTATATAGTATTGATGATGATTTTATGAAAAAAAAAAGTTTAACAATAGGATAAATCTCTTCATTTGGTTTCTCAGGGTAGTCTATCTTGAGCCAGGTTGTAAGCGGTAACATGCATTGCCTAGCCTTCTTTGAACCGGCTCTCTATTCTTTTGGATAAAACCATGTTGTCTTTGACATGTAATCGCATTGTTTTGAACTCAGCCGGCATTACTGTCAAGTAAGTACGAGGTAGGTAGCGTAACGCTGACCTACTACTGGAAAGACACAGCATTGCGTCACTGGTGATGTCATTTAACTCGGCCACTACTCTCATTAAACATTTTTCTTGTGCAAACAAGGCTCTGGTTAAAAACCCCTTAATAATGCAAAAATAACTTCTTTTCAAACGGTAATAGGTCAGTCGAACTGGAGTCGGCTTATGGTTAATAATATTGTGGCACGCCGATTTGACTGTCCTTTTAAAAAGAAGCTAACACATTAAATTATTTTATACTATTTATTAATCATTATTGTTTAGTCCCACTTCTCAATGAATAAGTAACCTAGTATGAGATATTTCAAGCTTGCCGTAAGCAACGCCGTGTGTAAAGTATCTAATTTAAACGATTCAAATGTCCTCCGTCATAGTCGCTCAATTACGCAAATAGGTACCATTGAGGAGTTCCAGTGGCCATCTGTGGTCTTCATCATCAGTTTCTCTTCGCCAAATGGTACTTTCTGAATGCATATGCTGGACTTATTACTGAAAACACCGAAATCACTATGTCTATGTTATTATTTAAGGAATTCCCAACGGATCCCCTTATCAGATACTAACTTAGTGCCAAACCGCACCTCGGAAAAATAACCTATCTAACAATAAAAATATTTAAAAATCGATCAACTATTTGACAGGCTCGAAAAAAAACAGTGGAATTGATAACCTCTTTTTTTGTCGGTTAAAAATAGTTATACATTTTGTTGTCACTTGAACTTACGTTCTTGCAGACAAAGTAAAGTAAATTTTGTGTTAAATAAACAAAATGGACCCTATCGGTAGGTACTTAAAATAATTAATAGGTATATATAAGGTTATTACTCGTTTGCTCACATGGTAAGTATTGAATATAATATGCACATACATCAGATATTTAGGTTTTACTCTTTTTCCAAAGTTGTAATTACAAGCGATTAATGTTATTGATCAAGATAGCTCAATGCACGGCCGATTACAACCGTAACAGATTTAAGATTATTTGCGAAGTTTGGCAAAGTTACGGCTATTTTGTGCCGACAAGGTATCTAAGTAGCCATTATGCTGTAAATATGGTTTGAGGCTTTTGGCTTCCCGAGTCTTTAACTACTTAAATTTAATCAAAGTGAAACTCCTGTCACACAAAATTACGAACACCTTCAATTTCCTGTTGAACAATAGGTTCGACTTGAAAGTGCTCAACTCAATCCCGAAGCTCCTCGGGTGGCGCCCGACTCGGGCTTCACGTCCGGGACCACGCCGGGCAACTTTAATTAATTCCAGACTTTAAGCTCGCACTTACAACCTGGGCCTGTAGCCCACCTTATCTCAGACCATTTTGTTACCATATTGTTTACCTAATGATAACCCTTATTAACGTGAGGGGCAAAGGCAGCCGCATCGTCAACAATATAATAACTATATGGTTTTAGACGAATTGGAAGAGGGACCCTTATTTAATATCATATTATCACAGATAATATCATGTTTATTAGCTCATAAGTTGTTTTACTACTAGCAAGAAGCACAACCGAGAAGATAACCGTGAGTGAGGTAAACAATACGTTGTAGGATGTATAACAAAGCGAGCACAAAGGTGTCGCGTGTCACCGGCGCCACGCGCGTGCGCACGGCAGGTCGCTTTATTTGCTTGCGCGGATCGCGAACTTTATTGTTCCGAGTATGCAGCGGTACAGAACGTTACGTCCAACTTCGATATTACCGACGAAAAATATGTTTTAAATATTCTTCATATGCAAAAACAGTTACAATCATTGTTATGAGTTTGACGTGGGTCTAAATATTTTTTTAGGTTACCACATAAAGTTGTGTTTTCCATACGAAGTGAAAAGCAAACACTGGGACACCTAGTATGTCAACTTTACGTGATTACTTAAAAAAAAGAAGTTTATTTATTTATTAATTTATTTATTCTTATGATTATTCTGAGTTTTGACACGTTCTCCTCAATTAAGAAACTACGCATGAAATTATATTTTTATATTCATTATTTTAGGTACCTATATAATGCTAGATTGACATGGTCATATCGTAAATGACATATTGTTAGGAATTACCGACTGTTGGCTTCTTGCGGCGCTTCTCCTCAGCAATGGTCTCAACTTGGGATTGGGAAGCGCTGGTCGATTTTTAGACTTCCGTAGTCAAACTAGGAACACTTATAGTTTCACCATATCCGTCCGTCCGTCCGTCCGCCCGGACCCTAGCTCAGAGACTTTAGTTACTTTTTAGTCTACCTCATTGTCGGTGGATAGGTCTTTTAAAAATATTGCGGGTTTGTGGAAAATAAAATCGATAAAGGGCTTCGTTTATGAAATATTAAGCTTTAAAGCGCAAATTTACAAATACTAAAAATCTTACAAATATCTTTAACGAAAGCGTATATTTATATTAAATTTTAAAGAAAAACTATCACGGCTAAGTAGACATGATTGGTACCTGAGATACAGGCGACTAATGTGATTATACCGACTAAAATCGCCTGAGACTGCACCAAATAACTTGAAATAGACAATTAGTACATATTTGTTGTTTTTTAAGATATATTTTAAGATACTTTGGTTTTTTTGAGATAGTTTTTGTGAAGTAACGACTTTGGAAACCTAAAATGCACTGAGATGCTCTTGCCCGGTTTTTGATGTGTAATATTGCCCGTGCAGCCTCACTTACTGAATCAACATCTTCAACCAATTTTTATCTTAAAGTAAAAGTAAGTTACTGTAACACTTTTGGTTTCATAGTAAAAAGGTAAAAGTAGTCGCAAGTAAAACCGTACATCACGGTTGGTAAAAAAGTACATCGAAAAAAATAACAAACAGGACAGAGCCGGTATTCAATGCGGTAGAAACCATACCGTCTTTAACCTCTTATCGTATAGTCAACTTTTTTATAGCTCCTATTTACTTGACTGTAATTCCGCTCGAGTTGAAAACAATTCCATAATAGGTCAAACACGATATCGTTATTACCGCCCCGAATTAGAGACCCACAAAAAACATTTCGGCATAATTATGAAAAAAATATATCTGCTCTGGCTCGCATTTTCTATTAATTTTTTCCCCAGTCAAAATTTTTAAATCGCATTCTTTCTGATCCGGACTTCTCCAAGTCGCAAATCGTTCCACTTATAATTAGGTTAAATAACTAAATTGAAAGCAAGCTTTCATAACCCGACTGCATTGTTTATACTGCCGTCGATATACCTACCCGTGTTAATAATTGTCATTTTGCCATTGTTGTTATTTCAATTTTAATAGTTTAGGTATCTGATGTCACTCGGGATGGTGAAGGGATTCTAACGATTCTACACATATCTAAATTGGCTCAGGGTTCATAAGTTATGGTGGGACAACCATAACTTATGAACCCTGAAAACATTACACTCTTTTTTTGGGCAGTCGTGTAAATAGAGGTAGGTTCAGGTTATGCTAGTTCTGGAAAAGGAGTTACATCGACACTTTTCAATTGAAATCTAGAACGGGTAATAGGTGTCAGGAATAAAATAGGAAAAAACCGAGTCCCGGGAAAACCACAACTGTGAAAACTTAATTCAGAAAAAAGTGCAAATGGAAATTCTGCTACTTCCTAAAATTATTTTTAGGCAATTGATCTCACATATCCAGATAGTAACTGTATTGGTATTTATTTGTAAACGAAAATATCCAAAGTGGCTTGAAACATAATAATATTTGTTGGTGTGTATCTCCTAATCGCGGGTGTGTTGCTGTGTTGCCCTTCTGTGTTAGGCTTTTGGTGTTAAAGCGAGTTAGTGCAGTGGAGGTGACAGCTAGGTGCAGATATGAAGAGGCACTCACTACTAAATGGCTTGAATAGCTGCAACCTCCGAGGCAACGCACTTGTGACCTAATCAAGTACCGAGTGAAAGTTGAGCTCCCGCGTTCAGCTTTCTATCTCCTTATTTCATGGTTGAATAAAATATGTTTAATTTTAAACATCTCTTGTTTTTATTTTGAAAGAAGTAATGGCCAAATTTATCAAGATTTTATAATACCCATTTTTCTCCCACATTACATGTTCGGAAATGTTAACGATTACTGTTAACGTTATTATTTACCAAACGGCAGCGGCCGCGAACATATTGTATGAAATTTCATTACATACCTGGTGTTTTACTTTTTGTAACCATGTTTGGACTATGATAAGTAACTCCAAACAGCCAAACACTTGTGCAATGAAAATTATTCCTTGTATGTTTTACTTTTTAAATGTCATAGACTAAAAAATTAAACCTTTTCAAACAGCGTTTACAGCGTATTTAAAAGTATATTACCAAATAGTTTGACTTTTTTATTGAATTTGCGATCATAAACCAAATAAATTTTATTCAAATAGAATTTATCACGTTTAAATTTGAGATTTTATTTAATGCTTTATTTCATTTGCGCACTAAATCGTACTTGTTTCGAATCTAAATAAAATTATGAGTAACATTGACGATGGTGGCGACAATGTTCCATATTTTCGAAGAAATGTTGGTACTGTGTTTGATATATTAACAATTGTGTTATATTTTATCGCATTGTTGGAGAAAAGCACTATACAAGCCTCAGCCGGGAAGGGCGGTTGCTGGACTCGTATATAGTGCGGCCTCGACTGCGTCTCGCCCACGTTAACTATTCGTCCCGCAACAGGGAATTTTCCGGTCTCTGCAGTAATGTTCTTAAACAAATCTGTTATCGACCTCATACTGGGTATATACAATTTTGTCAATTGGTATATTGAAAATGTCTTTATTATCTCATTTAAAATCAGCCAATTCATTTGATAATTTATAATTGGATAAAACTATTGCGATTAGTATCTAGGTGGGCCAGGAGAATTCATTCATTAGTTTTTCGTAATGGAATATTGCTTACCTATTCTTACGACTCCGTAATTAAAACTATGGTCACAACTTTCTCAAAACCATATGTGACAATACTGCATGCTAGGCTTATTGATATAAAGTTAAATCAAGTAAATCAATTTTCCGTATTCATCATTGTAATAATTTCCTTGAACCCTTTGAATGATATCACTCGGACTCGTACTACTCGTAGAGTATTTTTATTTTTATATACAAACAAAATATTTTTTGTGTTATGAAGAGAACTTATGCTGGGATACATACATACATACATAAAGTCACGCCTTTGTTCCCGGGGAGGGGTATTTGTTGTATGCTGGGATATTTGTTTGAAAATAGATAATCTTATGCCGAATGTATCTTGTGTATGTCTCTGGCCAGTTTCCATAATCCCAATCCAATCCTTTTCTTTCCTGTGAGTTCAGTTTTCGTTCTTGTTGGATGTATTGGCAATGGCACCGCAGAACCGTGTTAGTTTCTTCGCATATAGCATTTTGTATTTAAATAAATCCGAAGGTACGACATGTTACGTCATTCAAATTGAACTAAAAATTACGATTGGTTCATATTAGTATTTGGGGATGACAACTCTTATACCTAATAAAGATGTAATAATAAATTTAAATGATGAGAAGTTATACTCAAGTCAATGCCTATTGCTTCAAGTCGTGTATCCCGATAATTTAAAGTTAAATATTAGAGGAATGTGTCAGATGCTAACTACGAAACTATTTGCTAACAGTTATGCATACAGGGTGTCCCGTAAGTACCACGTCAAACTTAAGGGGGAGGTAGGTGAGCAAGCCACCTACCTAACATGGAAAAATCGCCTTAGTAAAAGTCGCACCGTTTTCGAGATATTTGAATTTTTCTGATTTTTTGAAAAATGTACACCCGCACTGAGTTTTTGATCTGTGGTATTCGGAATTTATTATTTTTTAATTTTTATTTTATTGCAAAACAATCTTGAATAGTTGTGTTATCAAATGGTAAAAACCATTGAAAAGTATCTATTGTAGTTTTTTTTATTTTTTAAATTAAATTTAAAATTTGCCTCTTCCGTTTTATTTTGGTAAAACTTTAGCCTCTCCTGGTGAAAAAAAAATACATGACCACTGGTTACCCAATTAGATTAAAAACATGCTCGTTTAATGGGCATTTAAAAATGATAAATACTTTATCATCAAAACACAAATAAATATTTTTTTTAAAGAAAAGCGTAAAATACACCGCAATTCACGTTAAGCCAGTACTGCCACCCAAGCTTACTTGCGACGCGAGCTGTATCAGAATTCCATTCTAGTTTCATTCAGCAGCAATGCAAAACTAATCGAACAAATTAAAATCTTTAAATTTCGGTAAATTCGTTCGAAATTTAAAAATATTTTTTTGAACCCAATCTTACTGTTTATTTGGTGTGTGGTTAAATTTAATTACTTACTTTTGTGATTTAATCCACAGTCACAATTGTCACAAAGGCCAAATCGTTAAGCAAATCAGAGTCCGAAATACAAGCAAAAACAGTTAGTCCGAAAAACATCAAACATAAACGACAAATCACAAAAGTAAGTAATTGGATTTAACCACACACCGAATAAACAGTAAGATTGGGTTCAAATGTGACCATAAACAAATAAATGAGGAACAAAATTATTTTTAAATTTCGAACGAAGTTCGAAGAGTTTTAGGACAGTTTTTTTTTAAAGAAAGAGTTTGGCATTATGCAGGTTGTAAGCCCAAATCGAATAATTATCTACTTGGAATATCGCAGATTAAAAGTTTTATAACTTTTTTTTTATAAATTAAGCGAAATTTAAAGATTTTAATTTGTTCGATTAGTTTTGCATTGCTGCTGAATGAAACTAGAATGGAATTCTGATACAGCTCGCGTCGCAAGTAAGCTTGGGTGGCAGTACTGGCTTAACGTGAATTGCGGTGTATTTTACGCTTTTCTTTAAAAAAATAATTTATTTGTGTTTTGATGATAAAGTATTTATTATTTTTAAATGCCCATTAAACGAGCATGTTTTTAATCTAATTGGCTAACCAGTGGTGATGTATTTTTTTTTCACCAGGAGAGGCTAAAGTTTTACCAAAATAAAACGGAAGAGGCAAATTTTAAATTTAATTTAAAAAATAAAAAAAACTACAATAGTTACTTTTCAATGGTTTTTACCATTTGATAACACAACTATTCAAGATTGTTTTGCAATAAAATAAAAATTAAAAAATAATAAATTCCGAATACCACAGATCAAAAACTCAGTGCGGGTGTACATTTTTCAAAAAATCGGAAAAATTCAAATATCTCGAAAACGGTGCGACTTTTACTAAGGCGATTTTTCCATGTTAGGTAGGTGGCTTGCTCATCTACCTCCCCCTTAAGTTTGACGTGGTACTTACGGGACACCCTGTATAAGCATAGCTTTAACGGTACCAGAAGAAAAAAAAAAGAAAAAAAATGTTTAAGTTTGCGCCAACTATAAGTATAACTCCGTATACATTCTTTCGTATCATGTTTTTTTTTCCAGTCTCAGAACGTCTTTACTGATCTCGACGCTACAGCTTTTTCCTATTCGGTTCATCGATATTTAAAAACAAGTTATAGGCTTTATTTTTTCCGTAGCGAATCTATTTACCTCGAATAGAAGTGCTAAAATATTGTTTGCCAGAAATACCTCTTGAATCAACCGTATGTAGGTAGGTTTCGTCATTAAAGAAAATGTTTTTTGTGACTGTCCGTAAACTTTTCTGCAACTATAAGCATATTATAAAGGCATATTATATTTGCATTTATTCCGACCACACTTGCTCTTGGCACCTTTAATTTAAACTACTGCTGACTTATTATTTTTTGATTTACCAATTACATTGCAGAAGCATCTTGTTTCCTAAACAACGCAAAGTGTATTTGGTTGCGCGTTTCACATATCCAGCCCTGCGGGTCGTTAATTCGAATCAACTACAACTATTGTGATAGGAAAAAGAAAAACTAAAACAAAACGCAAATGGTGCCGCCATATTTTAAAGCGTTTTATAGTTGTCCTGCTTAGAAAAGAGCCTGTATTTTTCTAAATTGCGTTTTACCTATTCAAGATTCATTACGCGTTTTCGTATATAATCTATAGGTAGGTGGCAGCGGGGGAGTGCGACGAGGACAAATGTGGCCCAGCCTCGGGAATGAATTACGAACTACTTCTTGCCTTGCGTACTTCGTTACGTCACGCGGAATTTTAATTCGACTTCCTTTTATAAATTACCTAAAGAGCCTCCTTTGCAAGGCTATACTATGTAGAGGACGCTACTATAAGTCATGCATAAAATTGAGACCCGTTGTTATTTGACTAAAAAAATACTAAAACAGTAGGAAGTTTCCTTGATTTGTTGAAAGCTTTCGACACTGTCGATACAGACTCTTTTTTGCAAAAACTTAAGGGGTTTAGCGCTAGACTCATTCCATTGTCGGATGGAACTCAATGTGTTAAATATATTCAATTCTTAGAGATTATGAAGAAATCACTTGTGGCGTTCCGCAGGGGAGTGTTCTTGAGCCGACCCTATTTCTCGTCTATATAAACGGTCTGTGCCACCTGTCTACTCCTCGGTGCTCCATCATATCGTATGCAGATGACACTGCACTTCTCGTTCATGGAGACGATTGGGAAGACGTTCGTCTGCGAGCTGAGGAAGTTCTTTTAAAGTTTACAACTTGGCTTTCGTTCAACGTGCTAACTGTCAACCTAGAAAAATTCCAATTTATCACCTTTGCCCCAAGCTGTAAGTCCCAACCCGCAGAACCAACTTACCAAATCCTTGTCCACTTATGTACTGGAAATAAATCTGAGGGATGCAACTGCTTGCCGTTGCCCCGGACCTCCACTATAAAATATTTAGGTGCACAAATTGACTCCAATCTTAGCTCGCACAACCTAGATCTTTGGTACCCCGGGTTTGAAAGTTGCTATTTATATTTAGGAAACTAAGATGTTCTGTTGATCCTGACACGATTAAAACCATTTATTACGCACTCGCGCAGTCAATACTATTGTATTGCATAGTTGCACGCGGCGGCGCCGCGCCAACGACTGTGCGTAAATTAGGGAGAGCGCAAAAAGCTGTTCTTAAAGTTATGATGAAAAAACATTACAGATATCCAACCACTCAATTATACAAGTATTGCTCAGTCCTGACAGTGAGAACACTCTTTGTGCTCCAAACGGACTATTCTAGACGCAGAGCTGACAACGTTTTTCCTCGTGAACTGTCCAGGACTGTCCTGGCTAGATGAAAGTTCTACTTTATTAGCTCTCTTCTTTAATGTAATTAATAAACGGCTGAATATTTATCCTGTACCACTGAAATCATGTCAGAGTACTGTGAAGTGAGTCTCTGTGTGTGTGTGTGTGTGTGTGTGTGTGTGTGCCTAGTGCTGGAAATACCAACGTCTCTAGATATCATACGCATAATATTGTGTCCGTTCCGCGCACAAATATTCAAGATTAATATGTATTCAAGTAACTTGTATAGCTCGCATTTCTAGATAAGTCATCAACTAAAATGTGTGTGTTACAAAATCGAATAACATATTCCACAGAGCTAATTGATTGTCCAAGCAAGTCACTTTGTTCTATGATCTTCTTAAAGAATAAGGGCGCCCGCAACGTCTCTCTCACGCGTGAAAAAGCGGATATTTTTACGAGAACGTCTTAAAACGTTCATTACATTCAATTTAAAGGAAGGTGAGGTGGGAAGTTTCACGTTTTTTCATTAGCCTTTCAGTGGGGTAAGAATGAGTTGAGACAGATAAATTAGAAGCTTAAATAAGGCCCCCAGGGCGTAAGAATTGTCATATAACGTCTTGTGTAATGGTATCGCGGCGAAATCCGTTATAAAGTGGATGCCTATTTAATTGTACTTATTGTTGGTCGAGACAATCTTTTATGAGCATAAGAGGAAAGCAGTAACCTAATATAGCAAATAGACTAACTAGGTCCCGCATTGTGCGCCTGTCTATCGGCCGGAGGCGTACACAGCTCCGTACGCCACGCCGGCGCCGTATTGTGTTTCACTAACAAGGTGCATTCATTAGCGAACCTTGAGGGGAACAAGTAATATGTCTTCCAAACAGTTTGAAACCACGAGGAAAATAAGTTACCTATGTTCTAAGTATTCTTATAAAAATATCAGTGAGAGTAGCATACCGGTACTAAAATGTCATAAAGTAAAAAACTGTTGGTAGTTAAAGTAACATTTCTAGAAATAGACATCGACAAAATATTATTTATTACATTGAGCGTTTCATCAAATTATCACTGACTCGTTAGCAGCACAGTAGAGTAGAAATAAAAGGCACTTCGCGACGTCTCAGAGCACTCGTACCCACTCTCAATCGCTAGCACCGTATTGACCTGAAGCGGGATTATATTTTTCCTTGAGTGTCAACAAATTGAGTAGGCGGTGCTTAATAGATATTGTCGTTTTTGTTCGCCAACTTCTTCAGATTTATCGTATTCATCTATTAAAACAGACAACACAGCATACCAGCCCATACTAATCCGAAACCGTAACTTCAAATACAGAAAGGGCTTTTTCGAAGGAGATTGACAAGGTTTTGACCAAATTCTACCCAGAAGCGAAAATATCTCTAACGAGTCCCTTACGTTACTACTCGTACCTATTTATATGTAATAGAAAAAACACATATTTTCTCAATTGGTTTTTTAAGTTTTTCTGTGAGCGGTTATAAATTGGATCCTTCTAGCGCCAACAACGCCTAATGTTGTCACAAGTTTTCGTGCCCATAACGCCACGACTATAGATGTCAAATTCCCATACAAAGATGGGCAAACTCCTTTGCCGCAAAAAGCAATGCTTACTTAAAACTTACCCACAGTTAAAACTCAGGTTCAAAGGAGTCATCGCAATTTTTTAATAATGACTTGCTCCTACAGTTAACCATTTGGATTATAAGCCCGTTTCCAAATTAATTTTGTGCCCGATCTCGTGTCTGTGAAAGCTACGTCAGGCATTTACAAGCTAAGTAATAGCTTTATGAGTTTCCCTCTATTTTTTCCGAATAATTCCTTCGTAGGTACAACGAGCGAAATTAAATTACTGTGTCCGTCGGCGTCGCGAGCAGGTAAAGCAGGAATTCAAATTGTTATATTATTATTTTGTAAATACAAATAGGTATTTGGAGGAAGGCCCGATCGACGGATGTTGTTTTACAGTCCACGAATTTCCCAAAGTACATTGTAGACATATTTAAGTTTACAAATCACGGCCGCAGTATAAAAGTGATAACGGTTCGCTGTTGATAACTACACCTAAGAAATATTAAAAAATATTTTTTTATCCAAAAACAAAAGATATAACTTAAATGTATTAAAAACCGAGTATAGTTCAACCCGACATTTCAGGACGAGAGAATATTTTCTGATCCACAGAATCCACTTTCTAAATCGTGCTGGGGCGAAATCCTATAAACACACTTAAAAAGCCACAAAGGTAGGCAATAACGTAATGTAACCTCACGGCAAACCGAAAACAATTCATTTCTGCGTAGCCCCGTGCTCCCGGCTCCTTCCCCTCGCGGGCCTGCGGGATGTTAGCCGATCCGTAAAAAGCAATTCTTCCCGCGCCGTTTCCCTTTTTCACCGTACATTTAATGTGAACCAATGTTACTTCTACATAAAATTTTAATGCAGTTTGTGAATGCTGTTATCGGTGAATTGAAACCAATCAAATATTTAACAAGGTAAACCATTTACATTTATATATTTTGAAGTCCTACAGTTAACAACGAATACCAATAGGAATGCATACGTCTGACATTATCCACCAACATGTATCCACTAACACTAGTATAAGTTGTTACTAACCCTATTGATCCTTATGTTGGTCATGAATAAATTATTATTATTATTATTATTTATTATTATTATTAGTATAAAAACAGAAGGCGAGGTTCTCAATTCGTCTGGTTTTTTTCTAGTGTTTATTACTCGAAATCTCCCCCAGATGTGAACCGATAAAATAAAAAAAATAGGCATACTTTGGTGCAATATTTAGGTAATTAAATCTATGTCTGATGATAAAATATAGGAATTCAGGGTACTTATCAAACAGGTATAGTAGGCATACACTTAGCGATTATGTCATTTTCAGTAATGAGTCTCGTATTTACTTTCAGCAAGTATAATTTGGGGAACTGATGAAGAAGTGATGAAGAACCACACCACACCACACAAGGCCACCAGAACTCATGAATGGCTACTATTTCAAGGGTGGCAATAAGTTATCTCGAATAAGATAGCTAAGCGACTATGACGAAGCTAATTTGAATGGTTTAAATATATGATCTAAAGTTGTAGGTAATTCTGTAGCTCTGCCTACCCCACTCTGGGATTACAGGCGTGAAGGTATGTATGTATGTATGTAAATATATGATACACTATGACCTTCCTGCAGCGTTGCTTGCGGCGACCTTGACATATTATTTTAGTTTCTTACTGTCTGTCTAGTGAGTGTCTTACTTTTACATAACAGCATACTATTATGATCCCTAAAAAGCCGCGGGCAATACCCAGTCTTCTATAAGCACCTAGGTTATTAATTACACGACTGAGAATAGTTTGTATTAAACGAAACGTGTGCAAATTTGACCATTATTATTCTAATGTGACTATGAGTGCGTTCTATATTTTAGTTAGTTAGGTGAGCTTCCGTGGAGCCAGTTTTATTGGAAGCATGCACAACTAACAACAGATTTTTCAACGACCTTTTCTTATTTGATTATGGATTAATATGGTATTATTTTACGTTACTTTGCGCTACGAAATTATGATTTCTTAACACACGGAAAAACTTCAAGTTTTATCACAGTAATCATCCAACTGTATCGCAGATACCATAAAAATAGTTGGTAGATAATTGGCAGTGCATTACTGCAGAGACCGGGAAAATGACTGTTGCGGGACGAGTATGAGTTAGTTATCTATATACGAGTCCAGCAACCGCCCTTCCCGACTGAGGCTTGTATAGTGCTTTTCTCCAACATTGCGAGAAAATATAACACGATGGTTAATAATATAACAGTCACAAAATATCCTTGAAAAAAAGGAACATTGTTACCATCATCATGAACATGACTCATACTTAAATTAACATTACGATTTAGTATGAAACTGAAATAAAACATAAGATAAAATCAAAAAAATATCTTTAAATTCAATTTGAATAAATAAGAGCTTAAATTATAACATTAATTTAAGTTTTTCCGCAACTTTTTTTTAGGAATGCTATTTTTGAAACAAAGTCAAACTATCTGATACACTTTTAAATACGCTTTAAACGCTGTTTGAAAATGTTCACCCTTTTATTCTACGATATTTCAAATTAAAATAAACATGGAAGAATTTAGATTGTAAGATTGTTTGGCTCTTTGTAGTTAGTAATCCTCTTATCCTACAACAGTTAATTTCCGAGCATGTGGGAGAAAATAATACGATTAGGATAATAACGGAATAAAAAAAACTCCTCATGAATAGCATCACGTGAAGCTTAGTGGGTCAAATTGCGTAATATAGGGCACATAATTCGTGAAACAGCTGCGTTCGTCCATTTCGTTTGTAATGGAGCGAATTCGTAGCGGTGTTATACATACATGCTGAAAAAAATCATTTCATTTTTAAACCTAGATAATGGGCGTTGAAGTTCCTACGACTTGCAGTTCGAAGAGAACAATTAGGTATAGTGGGTACGACACTCGAGCTGCAGCGGCTTCATTGTAAATGCGTATCATTTAGATGCAAGCGCACGGGGCTCGCGGCCTCTTGGTCATAATGGCATCCAACGAAAACGGAGTCGCGTCGCTGAAAGATGAGCCTGGTTTTTATGTGCTAACTAAAAAATGATTTTTATAACAAACGATCTATTAACTCGTAAATATTATAAAATAGCAGTCCTTTATTCAGGAAAACTCCACGCCTAATCAGGTACTGCCATTGCACTGCCATAATACTCTGTCTTAAAAAGTATTCCTTTTGAGCTAACATCGGAGATAATCCGCTCGTTCAAGCATAGGTAACCCTTTATTTCTGATTATTTTGACAGTTTTAATTGGAAATCATTGTATCTACGTATCGTTGTAAAGTGATTTGGATATGATAATCTGTAAACTGTGTTACCTATCAATCAATAATTTGCGAGGAGTGCCTCTTGTTTAGTCCTGGAGATTTCAAACCTTGTATGTTAACTTCGACACTTGTATGCGAGCCTCAAATACAATAGGTAAACTAATATTAAGTCATCTATACAGGGTGTAAGGGACGGCTCATCGAAAACTGAAACCATAGCTTCAGACCATTGTACTGAACTGAAATCCAGTGGAAATTTTCCCGGCAAAACGAAAATTTTCTCGTGTTTTTTTCCATGTTTTTGCATATAAACCGATCTAAGACAACATATTATGACATACTGAAGCTCATTATGTAAAAAAAACTGTGGAAACGGCATTTTCACGTAAAAAACGAGAAAATTTTCGTTTTCCCGGGAAAAATTCCATTTGATTTCAGTTCATTGCAATGGTCTGAAGCTATGGTTTCAGTTTTCGGTGAGCCGTCCCTTACACCCTGTATATATACCTATACAAGGTGTAAGGGACGGCTCCCCGAAAACTGAAACAATCGAGAAAATTTTCGTTTTCCCGGGAAAATTTCCACTGGATTTCAGTTCAGAACAATGGTCTGAAGCTATGGTTTCAGTTTTCAATGAGCCGTCCCTTGCACCCTGTATACATAAAATGCTAAACTGATTGTTGATATATCAACGCACAGCCCAAACCGCTCGACCTAGAGAATTGAAATTTTGCACAAAGATACCTTATATATTGGAGAGATCTACAAAGTCAAAACAATATAAAAAATAGAGATTGGTTGTGGGAGAGGGCAATATTTGCATCAACAAACGAAATTTTTGGGGGGATAAATTAACAAATATGTCTCACGTAGAAGGCCACGTTGTGGAGTATCTCTCAGTAGACAATGTCAAATACACCGAGCAAGACTCGTCCTAATTTTAGAGATCCTGAACTCTTCGGAGCTATCGGGAGTGCCCTCCCATAAATTTATGCTTAAATCTGGTGTCCCGATACTTCTAAAGCGTAATCTTGATTATGTTATGGCACACGGCTGCAAATTACGCTTCTACCTAGGTCGGAATATTGTAAGGGCAATAAAGGGGAATCCCTAAAGGAGAAAATGTTTTACTTCCCCGCATTCCTATAATTCCGTCAGATTAACCATTTAATTTAAAAAAAGTGAAATTCCCTCTTTGCATAAACAGCTTTTGTCATGACATACACAAAGCGTAAGGGAAAACACTTTTAGAAGCGAACAGTTTTTCCTATGAGCAACTGTATGTAGCAACGAAATCTTCATATTTTAGCGAAAGATGGCAAAAACAAAAAATATTGTAAACTAAAATGTATTTACCTAAATGTTATCCAATTCAAATTTTGTTTAAAAGATTATTTTGGTCGGGGCAGACATCAAACTATAAAATTATTTAAAACTGTAAATTTATTAACGATTTCCACGCGGACAAAGTCGCGGGCAATAGCTGGTCCTTGTATAAACGACTATTTAGGATCAGAAAGTATAACTGAGAGTAATATTTTTCAAAATGCTGAAATTCTCGAAATCGAATTTACTCAAATGCCTGCAATACCGTGTCATGATATATTTTATAAACTTAAATTTCTAGCTTTCTATAATATCTGTCAAAGTAACCTGGACTCGGCTCGGGCACACAACTCACCGGCGTCACGAGAATTTCTCGCAGGGGACGGCTCTCCATAAACTGGCGCATTCTCTTGCAAATCCCGACACGAACTAACGAAACGGCTCCCTTCCACGCTATCGCGATTTTTTCTGACAAAGAAAACTTAAAAGAGTAGCTGTCTCGTGTTGTGCATCGGTAAATCACATAGAAGCGAAGCGGCCTTGCGACATGTCATCCAAGTAACGAGGCACACGGTGGCACGGCTTATGGCAAACTGTGTTGTGGTTACTGTACCCGTAAACCCTAAAAAAATGTAAACGTAACACATTTTGACTACTGCGTGTGATGAACGAAACAATCGTGTTAAATTATTTATTACGTTGTGTTTTATACATAATTATGTACCTATTCGTACACATTATATTCATCTTTTTGACAAGCAATAATAAGGTCGGACACGGTTTTAAAAACTGAACAAGAGCTTTGAAGCGAATTGCCTGTGAAGCGGAAAAGCCATTTCATTTATTTTGGCAGTGGCGATAAAGACGGTGTGTGGGCATTGTGGGCGCCGTCACCTGTCGGCCACCGCCGCCGCCGCCGCCGCTCGCTCCGAGTGCTATAAATTGATTTTTTACAAGAATGGGGGAGGAAATGGTAACGGAAAGCTGATAAGGTCATAGCCGGTAGTAGAGTTATTTGATAAGAAAACTTTGATTATTGTTTTATTTAAATATTAAGACTAAAATTAGATTTTTTACCTTTCATACTCAAAAGTCATATAGTTTTGAATGTTAGGTATTAAGTAGAATGAATTAGTATAGAATTTTTTTGATAACAGACAATTGAAAAAAATTGCCTATATCCGATATCTACCTGTGTTGTGCTACAAAAACTACTTAGATGGTTTTGTTGAGCCGCGAGCGCTGGGAGTGCCGGATAGAGAGAAAGGTAGTTAATATGTTTTTATTACCGCGTCTAGTGGTTAAAATTGCCCATTAAGCGGCTGATTGTTTTGTTTATCTTCGCAGCCCTCCCGTAAATGAGGCACGTGTTCATGAAAACGAGATGCCCTTCGGAAATGTATCGCGGACATGTGCCCGCGAGGGCGTGCGCTGGCTTGTATACCTATGTTAGTATGTGGACCAATTCAAAATATATTTTATATATACTTGTTTTATTTTATTTTACGTAAAACACTACACTAATACAAACCTTAGGACGGCGATCAGTAAGTAAGTAAATGATTGATTGATTACTGAAAATACGAAATACAGTTATCACAAAACTGTTTCTAAAGCTGAGTTGACTGTGAATGCCTGTATATGATTTTAGGTTCATGTAACAAGAAAATAAATAAAAAATGGAGTTCTTTTGCGTAACTAGTTTGTATTTTTCTAATACACTTTAACTAAAATGTTTGCGGAGTGAATTGTTTTAACATCGGCAGCGGCTCGGAGACGTCGAGCTCGCTGCCCTCCGCCTTGCACTATTTAATCAAGCCTCTCTCGTAAACTCGTATTGAATTTATCAGAAACGGAACTCCAATTTCTCGCTTTTCATACAAATTGATGTCATAAAACATCATTTTTTTATTCGAGCTGGAATGGCACTGTGAATCTTATTTTTCAATTACTATTTCTTGCTTCGCGGCAGGAAGTTGTTAGAGTTAGGTTGCCCCTCTTCATCTTTAGTGTTAAGAAGGCGCATTCAAGCTTTATCAAACCGTTCCGCGACGCTATTTTTACTTTGGCAAAACTATAATAGTATTGTAGTAAGTATACACATATATTTCAGAGATTAATTTGGATTAAGGTTGAATTCGTCAGCCATCGTGTTTTTCTGTAAAAGATTCAGTGCGCACAACCGGCGCGGTCGGTAGTCGAGAATCGAGTGTGCCGGATGGACACCTTCCGACTGACCGAACTACTGACTCAGGGAAAACGTCAGTCATTCATTCATTCACTCGGTCGTGAACTTCTCAACCGACAGGTCTCGAGTAGCTCTAAGAAGTTACAATAGATTACTTAACTGAAAGGTTCGCACGCTTTCCAACAGATGGCGCTGTCTGTAGCAAAACAAATGCCATCACTCCGACACGGCCATTCTGACAGCAAGCGCGCTCTCGCGCGACAAGGAAAACATCACATTGTCTCGCTCAAGGCGCGGAACTTCCAACAGGAACTCATTTTCATGAACAGCGGAGCTCTTACATGAAGGGCGGTGCTTCTTATCCAAAATCACACACATCGAGAATGAATTTCTAACGCAAAACACGTGCGCGAAGCGCACACACGTTTTTAGTGCTTCAGTGCAATCTTTCATTGCAAAAACAGTCATACGAAGCGCTGAGCTTTCATCGCAATAACACTCGCACAAAGTGCAGAGCTTCAATGCTAAAACAGTCACACGAAGCGCAGAGCTTCCAATGCTAAAAACATCACACGAAGCGCGGAGTTTTCAATGCAATAACACTCATACGAAGCGCGGAGCTTCAATACTAAAACCGTCACACGAAGCGCGGAGCTTCCAATGCAATAACACTCATATGAAGCGCGGAGCTTCAATGCTCAAACAGTCACACGAAGCGCGGAGCTTCGAATGCAATAACACTCATATGAAGCGCGGAGCTTCAATGCTAAAACCGTCACACGAAGCGCGGAGCTTCCAATGCAAAGACACTCGCACGAAGCGTAGAGCTTCCAATGCAATAACACTCGCACGAAGCGCAGAGCTTCAATGCTAAAACAGTCACACGAAGCGTGGAGCTTCCAATGCAATAACACTCACACGAAGCGTGGAGCTTCCAATGCAATAACACTCGCACGAAGCGTGGAGCTTCCAATGCAATAACACTCGCACGAAGCGTGGAGCTTCCAATGCAATAACACTCGCACGAAGCGTGGAGCTTCGGCAACGTAATACGAGAGAAAGGAATTTGTAGAAGCAGAGCCAATACCAGTTAGACACGTAAACACAAAATCTCGTGCCCCGATCATCTCATCAGCAACAGGCTTACGAATAAGTGAGCAATCAGAGCCGCTATCGACAAGGGCTTGTAATTTAAAACCGCCAACAACGATGTTGACAAGGGGGTCTCTGACTGGACACACACGTTAACGGACTTTGTAACACACGCTTTTTTTTTTTTTTTCATCTCGTTGCTTAGAAAAACACACCTGCTCTGTGTGTCCCAATTTGCGACAGTAGGTGCACTGAACACTTTTATCAAATTTACGCCGCTCGAGTCAAATTTACGCCGTTTAGGCTCCACTAAAGTGGGATTAGTAGCAGGCGGACGCTTATTACTTTTAATACGCGGGTAGGTACCAAGGTGCCTATCAAGTGTTACAAAGTCTTTGGGTGTATTTGTTAATAAATCAGATCGTACCTGACTATCAGAGATACCTGATATGATGTCTGATGACGTGTAGCTAATTGTTCATCGCTAATTGCTAATTGTTGTGTTTGAATCATTACCGTTGGTGCATCGTTGATTTACGGTAAATTGGGCCGTCGAATCTCGGAAATATGCCTCGCTCGTGGTAGCAGGGGGCTGGCTAACCACATCGGAAGAATGTCGTTCCGATCCCGCCGCTGCTTTCAGAGATTAATTTGGATTAAGGTTGAATTCGTCAGCCATCGTGTTTTTCTGTAAAAAAATCAGTGCGCACAACCGGCGCGGTCGGTAGTCGAGAATCGGAACACCTTCCGACTGACCGAACTACTGACTCAGGGAAAACGTCAGTCATTCATTCATTCACTCGGTCGTGAACTTCTCAACCGACAGGTCTCGAGTAGCTCTAAGAAGTTACAATAGATTACTTAACTGAAAGGTTCGCACGCTTTCCAACAGATGGCGCTGTCTGTAGCAAAACAAATGCCATCACTCCGACATATACGTACTACATTTTGATTTTAATAAAATCCGATACCTTCAGAAAATACTAACGACTTATGTAGGTACTTATTTATTTACTTAGATACTTGTTGCTGATCCCCTTAAAGTAAAAAAACAGATTATTTCCCTTTGTTAGTGGTTCAGGCGCACCTTATTTGACTTATCCAGGTTTATCCGGGTTACCGGAAAAAAGGTCAGCTACTAAAGTGTTAAGTCTATTTTTTATTTAGTAAGTGTTTTATTTAGTTGCTTTAAGATTATCTTCTTACTTTTTAAAACTGTAGTAATTTAGAAATCCCTATCTTATCATATCTCTAGCATCCGTACTAAAAAGGTAACACTTAATAGGCAACATGGTTTTACCCAGTAGGTTTGGTTACTCGCTAGTTGCTCAACCGGTTATGGTCCTGTTTACTCTGACGCGACTCAGGCACTGGGCCTCTACTTAAAAATCATAGTTCAAACGTTATGCTTTCTCCGTTACTTTCCCTCGACTTTGGTACGAGTGAAAGGAATGGAGTATCTATTAGCACTACTGTGCTGTTTGGGAGTAAGATCCCGGTGGTGCGTCGCCATGTTTGACACTCTTGTTGTGGACTTTTTTTGAGAGACTGGGTCGTGAAGCATGGTATGCCGCGAGCATCATAATTTTCCATCTGGCCTTGGCTCCACGTGTCGTACGGAACGTCCTAAGGGAGGATTTTTTATTAAGTGCCTGCATTTTGATAATTAAACGAGAATTTGTGAGGCATCTAGAAAATGAGTTTGGTTCTTCTCCGACTATCTGCGCCCACACCCAAGTTCGACCATTGCAACGCTGCCGTCGCCCGGCGGAGGGCGGAGCGCACATATCAATGACGACGGCGGTAGTTTGGTTTTTTTATGGCATGGAGAAGGCACACGAGCAGTCCAGCCACCGGATAGTAAATGGGATTTGAGTGATTTTGATTCTTAACACTACAATCTCAAGACTGCAGCCACCAACCTATTTGAATCCTTAGTACTTTCTAATCCGTTGGACTGTTTAACAATTGACGACGTGGTGTTTACATGTGAAAGTTCATAACCATTCTTAAGCCACCATTATTCATTTATCTTTCATGCTACAGGTAGATTTCATGAACGTTAAAGTACAAGTTCTCGAATAGTTGGTAAACATGGCGCTTCGAAAACGTAACGTTTGATTGAAATGTTCGTGCTATAGTTTTTTATAAGGTTTCGCTTTCGCGTTATGAAACTCATTGCTATTTTTGTACGCAATCGCAATCGACGAAGTTTGCCCGACGCCTGCACGTGTTCGGGAGCGTGCCGTGGCGTGCGTCACGGCGCGGAGTCATGAATCCGTTCAAGGGAATAGCCGGGACACCGCGCCTGGATAGCCCGCTCGTCGCCCAAGCTTTACTATCAAATAGATCAATTATATCGAACGTTTTTTGTTTTTATTTTATGGTAGGTACGTGTTGTTTCAGTAAATATTATTAAAATCAAATGTTTATAAAGCTTCAAGGCCACTGTCGTAGTATTATTACCCACGACCGCCACTGCTTAAATAAACGTACCCATGGAGTGTAGTTACAAAGTTATACTGATGTTGAAGTTCCATGCAATGTTACCCTCTTTACCCGCCTCGTCAGTTCACCTGGGTGGCCTTCCTGCCTTGCCTCAAGCCATAGTTGGCGGCGAGAAGGCGTGGGAGGCGGTGGCAACCTTTAGTGACATAGAATGACGCTAAAGGAAGCGGCGGAGCGGCACCGTGAGGCTGAGACTCCAAGGTGCTGCCAATGCGCCGCAGGCGACTGGGTCGGCGGCGGTTGACTTGCAATAACCTCATGGCACCGTTACAGCCTGCGGGTGATAGATCGGGAGTCTGTCACCTGCAGTAAATGCCCCGAGCTGGAAAGCCTTTACTGTGTTCCAGGGTCCCTTCAATGGCGAGGGGGCTAGTAAACTCCCCCGCGTAAAGGCAAGCCCACAGGGCAGCCGTTTTTGGGGGGCTACGTTTTGACGCTATAGCGGTTACGTAGCTTCTTCCTCAAGCTACTCAGCCGGCCGAGCTGCGCTCGACCGGCCTGAAACCCGACGGAGGCACCCCTCCAGAGGTGCGACCACCACCGCACCTCTAACTTAGGGTTCAGCATGCCCCCCCGTGGGGCACTGCTACCAGTCAAAAAAATCCTCAAGCGATTGGCGCAACGCCTCGGGGGTTTTACGCCGTGCATGTGGGACATAACCCGTCCTGGCCCCGTCGGGGCGGGTAAGAATAGGCATTTGCACTGGGTCTAAAATATAAAATAAGTTCGGATCATGGTATATTTTTCCCCGTTGATTAAGTACCTTAAGCACGGCCCGACACACTCAAACACTTCCCCGGTTTTAAAAACGTGGCCTTTTACATTTTATGTTTTTGGTATGATTTATTATTACGTACCAAAAATGTATTGGTGATAGTTCACCTGGGTGGAACATGGGCAGATTTATTTATTCGTCACCTCGTTAACCTTTCTCATTTTATCTGAAACTTACTACTTTTTCTTCAGTTTACCAGACCAATATTTTTATGTAGTATTATTGCTCCATGATGGGTGCCGCGTAACTATACGCGGTGTTCCGCGGATATAAAACTATTTAACTTTGCTAAGACGGGGATTATCATCGACAGGTCCAAAATTGTAACCAAATCCGCAACTTCGAATTATCCCTTTAAAAGCAAATATATAACATTATATGCATATTTGTTTCTGTTTTGCATTTTCTTGAAAATGAGTCTTTAAAGCCAAAGATGTAGTTCATTTCAATTATTTACCTACCTTAAACAAACGACTTTATGTTTTGCCGGTTTTTCCAGTAAGTCTCCCCTTCTCTTAAGCACTCCCACGCTACCTTAAGGGATAAAGTAGCGTGGGAGTGCTTAAGAGAAGGAGAGACTTACTTAAAGCTTATAAAAGTTCATAACACGACGTACTCTCTATAAATACCCTCAGCGACGGGCGTCTTGCGTCACATAGATCAGCCGACCCGTAGATCAGTTAGAGGTCAGGTTATTCTCTTAAACTCTCTCTTTTTAATTCGACAATATACCACCAAGCCTAAGTTGTCCCCTCGGAGCATCGTTTCGATAAATATTATAAAAAATAGTGCGTGTGTTTTACTTTTGGTATAAGATTTCGTTAGTGAAGCACCCGGACAAAGCGGGAGAGGCAATGCCTTTTAATTGTGTTTCTGTCTATTTTATTGTTTGTAATTTTCCCGTTGGTACAATTAATTATTTACAGACATACTTGCCTTCGAGCGCGCGGGACCACTTCGATATCGACGAGAGATTAAGTAACTCAAACACAATAACTAATCAACATAAATGCGGTGATTTATTCTTATCATATTTATTTTTCAGGGAGTTATTTTGTGATTTATTTTTAGGTATAGTCGATTTCATAATTATGTATGCCATTTACTACCTTGTCATTTTAATCGCTGTGGCAATTATAATATGACTTAACCATGACATTGAATAGACAAGGTACTAAAGTATACATAATATCTGTACATAATAATATGAACTCGACTGTACCTAAGCTGAACTTGTTGGATAGTCATACATCTTTTATTAGATGTTCCAGATCTGATTTTATGTAGTTTTTTTTCTAATTTAAAGTATATTAAATGTTCGATATGGAAACATAATTATGTGAATAAAATGATATGAGGAATTTGATAGGCGCTATTAATGAATACCTTTGATGTGGAAACTATTTATTTACTGGGTATGAATGATTATATAGCATTGACATTGTTGAGTCGGTGCTCTATAATATTCTACTCGGTAAAATCTAATTGGTTTTCACTTGTTACCGTTTTGATAACGTTATGATAGATTTTATTTATTTAATAACAAAATGGCAGCAAAGTTAAGGATAAAACGATAACATGTAACCATTTTAGACATCTTTTACGAACGAGTAGTGAAGATGATGAACTATGTTTAGATTGTTTGGTAGGGAGGCGAAACATTATTATTCGGTCATTCCAATACTTATTTAAGTTTTTGTACGTAATCAGCAATTAAAAACGTGCGCTAGAGGGTGGCCAAAAAATATACCTATGAGTATAGGGATGTACAAACGGGCGCGGTTCATAGCGCGGACCCACATTACGCAACTGAGAATGATTAATGCCGGTCCACCCGACGCCTGGAACGGCGCGTCATCGCGTCACGTCGAGTTAAAATATAAATAAAAACCGCCTCGTTGTTTACAACCACTGAATACCTGCCCGCAAATATCAAACCCAATTCTAATTAATATCGGTCGCGATACGCAATTGGACACGGAAAGGTTTTGCTTGTGTACCGTTTGATTGGAAAACAGGTGGAAACCACGAACATGCGGGAATTTACTTTAAAATACTCAAAATAGGGTACGTCTGTTATGTACTTATCTTTAAATTAAAGAAGCGTGTGAAGTTCGTAAGTACATCTAGTCAATCGTTTAATAAAACAAAATAGTAATATATTTCTTTTGTATTTTAAGCTGGCCATAATGCTAAGGTAAGATTAAAAGAAAAATGAAGATATTTCCATATTGAAAACAAAATACTATCATAAGTTAAATTTGCTATCTTGAATATAAGGTAAGTGTCCGCTGCTGCGTCACAGGTTATGTTCGGTGTCTATTCGAAAGTTTTGTTTGTGAGCTTTAGTCAGTACAGTAAAAAAGTATACACGTGAGGACATTGCCGGTTTAGATATAAAATATTATATATATGTACATTGTTAAATGACCACTTTTTTTAAATGATTTCTTTTAGAAAACTCAATGTTGCCGGTTAAAGCTGTGGTGTTGTAACTATGTAAGAGTGTTTAGTTTCAACTCAGGAGGACATCTATTAAGCGCTTATCGGCAGGTACTGTGTGAAAAATGAGACGTACACCAAAAAATAGGTCGGCAACAAGGGTACAATAAGAAGAACCTTTTGTAACTAAATAGTTAGGTATATTAGGACGGCAGAAGTGGAGCTCACCCCACGTGCTTCTGTTTAGTCCATTAGAGAAAATACTCTTTTACCGAATCATATTCTCTTATTTCTCTTCTCTAATAAGTGCATGGAAGTGTCTATAAATAACTGGACATTGGTGAAATAAACGTAAACAGGAGTGAAAGCCATTAATTGAAATTAGAATTAGAATTAGCTATATTAGCGTTCTAATTACCGTGAGCGATTAAAGATGACTTTTTAAAATAGGAGTTATAGTTAAATATACTTACCTAACTTAATAATACTGGCTCTTTTGTATTGAATAACTTGAGCATCGAAACAATTACGTATACATAATATTGTTTTTCGTTTAAAAACGAGTCTTATAGAGAAAACGGGTATTTAATTATCAAGTTCGGTTTGATGGGCATACGCCCTGCAAATCGAATCTACAATCAAATGCTGGCGCGTGAGAACAAAAGGTTCTGATTGGTATATTCAACACGTTGGCTGCGCACCGCCAGCGCCGGTCGTCCGGTGGTTGATTCACATTCGAGGACTAATGTAATGATAGTAAGCAGGTGATAAAATGTAAATTCGATGTTTTTTGTAGGAATACATCGGTTTCATTATTTTCTTAATTGTAGTGAAATTATTATGATTTTAATTTTATGGCGACATTAGCTTCGTAAAAGGTAGGTACTTATAATGGCATTATATGTTGTTTTGAATATAAGATTAGTAGAACTTTGGTATTAAAATTACAAAAATAAATATTTCTGGTAGTGGCACTCCATACATGTTGCACAAGATGAAATAAAATAGCGTAAGTCATCATGTGGCACGTATAACTATTTCGACAGTTCTTTTAAAAACACTTTAAGGTTCCTAAGTAGTATTTTTTTATTAGATTAATGTTTTCGGAAATAACTATCGCTCTGAAAGTTGCATAATTTTTTTACCTATACTACCTTTATCTTTTAAGCCGTATGACAAAAAAATAGGAAATGATCACAAAGGTAATTAATAAAATACTTTCAATTCAATTATTTTCTACATGATCGGATATACCATTCATTAGTTATTGACGAAAAACTGCGATTCTCAACAATAGGATGTAAATAGATACTTACATACCATGAAGATACACTCTTTTGCTGGTGCACATTTACATTTGAGAGAGTTTATGTGTAGTAACGGCTTCGGAACCCCACACAGCATGTTCAGACAAGCTCTTGCCCGTTTTGTTTCTTTGGTAAAGACGCAACATTCACATTTAAGTAAATATAATAATATGTTTAAAACCTACTGTACACGACCAATTTTATAACGCCATTGGCTTTTGTTAACGTTGGGATAATAAACAATATTGAGTAATATTAAACGACAAACACTACCGATACAAATGCTGCGTTAGTAGACAAGCAGTCCAATGCTTTATTTCATTACAGCTTGTCAACGTGTGAGATGTAGCCAGAGCAGATTTAACAAGGCATATGGAGTAGGCACAGGGGTGTAACGCGAGCGGCATAGTAAACGCCTTATCAGTGTGTTGACACTTTACACTGTTTGCTCGAGGGGCACACGCGTGTGGGCAAACGTTTAGTACAACGCGTATTTGCTAAGGAAACGTAGAAAGCCGTAGTAGCGCAGCGTTAACGCGACATTATTGTTCACTTTACAGACCGGAATTAATCACCTTTGGTTGATACTACTTCGGTGGGCCACGTTTTTTAGATACTGTACATTAGTGTACATGTGGCCCAATTTGTAGCTTAGGTACCCATTGTTAATTTCTGAGGCGGTTAAAATGAAATGAAATTAAGGGTTACTTAAAACCTTAACAAAATATTTAAAAATTTGTAACTTTAGTAATGATTTACGAACAGAAAAATATTTTAAGTGCGTTTCATGAAAGTTTATCCTAATAATAAAAAAAACAACCAGTCAAACCTAGTCTGTAAATTAAAAAAAATTAAAACGGATTCGATAGTCATTGCATGCTTCTTTACTTTAGTGACTTGGGCGTATCATGATTTTCGTGAGTGCGTAGCGATGTTACTAGTTAAGCGTGACAATAACAAAATTACTTAAATGCTTTTAATTAAACCCTTAATAATATTATGTTGAAAAGTGTCCTTTCCAAGGGTAGGTAGATTTTTCTTTCATCCATGTAATTTGCGTACAAGTTAAGTTATGCAAACCGGTTTGGAAGAAACCTACTGCGCGGCCAAGAAGTTTCTGTAATTGTAGTTAGAAACAAAGGTTGCCTCTTTTGTAGTGGTACCCAGCCCGCACGACAACATAGGCACTCGTAAATTGCATGCAATAGTATTTCATATTCTGTTTTGAAGTCAATGTAATGTTCTTGTTTAAATACATTTAGTAAAATGTCAGATAATTTTTGTTTAAAACATGGACTTGCTTATAGAGTGAGATCATTGCAACCTAAGATTAACAACGGATTATGCTCGTGGTAATGATGAACGATTTCTTAGTATCAATATCCAGAGATGAGCAGGGTAGGGTAGGGTCAGCTATACGAAGATTCAAGTAATTTCTAAAATAATCGAACGCTACATACAGTGCTGCGGGGACCATTATAATAGCGGCGACCAAAATAGCTGACAGTGATTCAGAAGATAAAGACAAGTTAATTTTATTGGGCGCAGCTTGGTAACAAGGTATCCCGGCGCTTCGCGAAACACTTATACCGATGCGGCGCGCGCTACGGCTAATCTTTTAATTACGTTTAACTCAAACCCCGCCTCTTTTTTACATCAAACTTAATAACTTAATGTGTTTTATTCTTATTTTTCACCAATATAAATTTTTGGACGGTATTTAATACTGAAAATCATACTGAGTAAACCGCACCATACATTCATCCTTTCTAAAACGTAATAAAAAACAAACTTTCGCTGGAATCATCCGAGCCGAATAGAAGTATGAAAACCAAAGTGAAGGAAACGTAACTGACGATTTCCTTCAATTAAATGAACGTAAGATCTCCTCCATTAAAGACCCTTCCCATCCAACGGGCCGCGGCCGCCTCGAGGCTAGTCTAATGATTAAAATATACAGAGAACAATGATACGTCTCGCTTTACTCAGTGTTTATTGACGGGCATCGCTGCGAAACCTTTGCGAAGGGCTGTCTCGCGGTGGGTCCGAGACGGTGGGTGGGGCGAGACGGGGAGATGCAGCCGGCACACACGCAAGGAGGACGGCCGAAACAAACTTAGCTTATGATACAGCGGCCCGCTGCAACTTGTAACAAGGCACAGTTCACTCAGTTTGGGGCGCCGCCGTTTTATTAGCGAGAGACAGGACTGGTATATTTAAGTTCTCACAATAATTATGCAACACGTTATCTTAAACTGGAAGTTTGACCTGAGTTTCCAAACGAACCCAAGATTATTTATATAAATCATAGTTGTGATTTTATAAAAAAACCCGTGGGCTTAAATAAAATCTTACTAATATTATAATCGCGGAAGTTCGTACGAATGGACATTTGTTACTCTTTCACGCTGCGACGGCTGGATGGAAATGGATGAACTTTGGAATGGAGAGAGACAATGGATTATACTACTTTTAATTTTGGAAATTTTTAAAGTTCCCAAGGAAATAACGATCAGCGAAATCTGGGGACGAAGTCGTGGGCAGAAGCTAGTACTGGTTAGTCTATATAGATAGATGCGAAAGTATAGATTTTTGTTACTCAATCACGCCAGAACGGTGAAACTAATCTGGATAAAATTGGCGCAAAGATAGATCATAGTGTGTAATAAGCACATGGGCTATTTATTATTCTGGAAAATCTGTCAGTTCCCGACGGATTAGCGATGAAGGAGTTCTACGCGAACGGAGTCACGCGCGAAAGCTAGTAAAGCATGTTTGTAAAGGTTATCTACTTGCAACAGTTATACGATAAAGCAGTTCTGTTATTTTTAAGCAGTGTAATACAATTTCATGGTAAATGGCTGCTTTGCGCACGTGCTCTCGTCGTAAAGGTGTCTCCCCCGCGCCCCGCCGCCGCGCGGCCCGCGGCGGGGGACCCTGCGGGAGTGCCACGATCTTACAGCTAGACGTCAATTATTTATTTAGTTTATGCTTTACTTCTCTTATATTCCGTGCTTTTCTCTCTCCTGTTATTGGATTCGCTGTGGGTTGAAAAATCCCATTTGGTAATATGTTTTCTTATAATTAAACAAGAACTACAAGGCCATGTTGTAATGCCATTACCTACGCAAAACTCATTTCTGTGAGTGTCCAGTAGAGTGACCAATAATGTAGGTATCTCATAAGTCAAGATTTGTATTGGTTAAGACATTTTCTTAAATTTTATGACTAACCACCGGAACAAAGTGTAGAATTTTCAAAAATAATGCTTTTTTTGTCAATTTGTTCATAAAATCTCGATGCACTGAAATCGATTAAAAGAAAATGCAAGGGACAAATCGACTTCATTGTCGTTCCACCGAAGCTTTGTGTCGCGAGCTCTGACGCAATCAGCGTTCGAGTACGGCTAGCTGGAAAGTATGATTCATTGGACTTTCCAAATGGAAACGGAAAAATTGTGAGCGACGAATCGGTAATTAACACTGGCAGGGCGAGTCAATTAAACCAGGCGGGCCATCGTCGGGCAAAATAAAAGTAGCGGTGGACACGGCATTGTTGGAGCGCCCGCCACGGCCGCGGACAATATTGCAATACAAACGAGCCCGCGGGCTCGCCGGGATCGCTATAAATCACCTAACTTACCATTGCCATTCTTGTTTCGGAAATAAATAAATATAAAGGAAGCGGTCGAAGGGTCCCGACTCTCTCGGGGCTTCATTTGAATTTCATAAAGGTGCTGTATTAAAATAATCGCAATACAAAGGGATTCGAAAAGAAGAGCGGAAAACAACGTTCACTTGTCCCAGATCAGCGAAAGAGGTTATATATTATGCACCAAGCCCCTACACTTTTCATGTTAAACCAAACACGTGGGGTCCTGCAACATTAAGTGAAAAGGTGGATATTTGATCATAGTAATCAATATTTAATAGCAGTAGCTGTATAATTAATTGTTCGAGAGCTGACTTGTTTAAGGCTTCGTCCCTGTTACGATTCTTGCCAGAGGTTCTATTCTACTCGGTGAAACCATATTGCTTCCGACATGTTATCGTTTTGTTTTTAACTCTGCCACCATTACTGTCAAGAAAATAAGATCTCTCATTATGTTGAATATAGTTTTTGCTCGTCATTAGTTCTGAGAGAATTCAGTTCAATGCATCCGACCAGGTGTGTTGCATATTCAAAACATAACAGGGTAGATCAGACTATATCGGGGTCCATGTCGAGGGACGAGGGATTTGGCGAGGCGAGGCTGCCCACTCCGGCTTGCGGCGGGCGGGCGCGCTGTGACTGGCGGCGGCGGCTCCGATGCTGCGGCCTGGTTATTAATATTTCGCTTTTAGAACCAGATGTGGCAGCTAAAATGTTTACATATTTTTTTTTGTAATACAAGTTCGCATAAAGTGTAAGCGTACAATATTACGAAGTATTTATATCGACACATGAACCCACTGAGGCCACTTTCCCACCCAATAATCATTAATACGTATACTTAGTTCGCTCGACCGCTCCAGTTCAGCGCCCGAAACAAAAACCACTTTAATGGAAAAAGTAATACCTACTATTCCCGCTTTCATGAAAAGCTTTAAATTATGATCTACTTTATCATAAAGGCATAATTATGTTATTACTATTATTAGGTTAGCAAAATTTTATAAAATTAAGGTACATTTGGAAATGCACATATTTAATTCTGTTTATGCATGTCCGGACACGGAGTAATGCGTTGAATGAATAAATTATTTGCTGCATACATTTATACAACATCACATACCTACTTATCTGGAACTAATACAGGCTTTCATTTATTCTAAACAATATTGTTAAGTCTAAAAATATATTGATTGATTTACAATTAAGTTTATTTATATTAGTTTGCTTACATTGATATTAATGAAGATATATATTTTTAATATAAAGCAGATATGACAATTTTCATGTGTTGCAATGTGACAATGTACGAGTATAGCCATTATATTATTTCACCCGATTGCGACCAGCAGATAGCGATACGACGAAGCTGTAAATATCTGTAATCGCAAATTTTGGCTCATCAAAGGCAAATGATGGGTGATTCTGTAAGCCACCAGTTTAGCCGGCAATGTGAAAGCACTTCGCGTCAAATCCGCGTCAAGTGGCTTAAATTGCCCCCGCCTGCCCAACCCCCCTTCGCCCGGCCCTCCCCTTTCTTATGATAAATGTAGGGAAAATTGAAATCACGTTTCGTTTCCCGTAGTCATTCCGTGGGACCAGCATTCAGGGCGGATGTGTGAATGGCTGTTTTGGTTTTGCAAAAGAGTATAATCAATTCAATAGATGTATTGGGAAGAGTGAGTGACGTGCACAAGTGGTTTGGAGTTGTTAGTTTGAAAAATTATCTGTAAGAATGAGTATTTTCTCCATGATTTGCGAAGCATGTATTTATGACGAGGGATTTGATTTTGTCGTATCCTTTGAGCGACAATTATTACTTTTGTAGGTACCTACATTTCTAAATTATGCTTTGAAAAGCTATCAAAAAGCTTGTCTTTGGTATTGAACAATTAAACTACCAAACATAGATGATATAATTCCAGTAGACCTTTACAGAACACAAAGCTGGAACAGCGATGAAATCATCAGCGAGGCAGCATCGTGTCGCCGAGCCCGCCGGCCGCCCCTCGGGCCCCGCTCGGCCACTGCGGCTGGTCGGATCGGCTCGTCGACGTCGCTACACAGTAACCCGTCCCCGAACTCCACTAATTCGTCCTTTTAAATGTAATAAATCGTTAATTTGCTAGTATATTCTTGCAAAATGAAAGTGTTTGATATTGAAGGAGTAAGATTTTAGTTTAATTAGGCTAGATGACGTAAATTTAAGGACTATTTATTGTGTAAACTTTTCCGGGACCCCCGTCGCGCGCCATGGATTCCACGCAGTAGAATCCGTAAAGACTTAAATACTTAAACTTGATGTGCAATATTATGAGTAAAGAGTTTATTAAATAGGTAAAACGAGAAAAGTTAATTTTTGAGGTGGCCTATTAGTTTATCAGGGCTCTTAGAGTCTGGCAAACGAAGGCGTGACCTGAAAAAATGGCAACACTGTAGTGTCATCCCTTTAAAATCAATCTAAGAAAAAAGAGACGACACTGCAGTGTTGCCATTTTTTCAGGCCACGCTTTCGTTTGCCAGACTCTAGTAGACCGGGACACTTTTGAAAACTCAAACAGATACTATTACGTTGTTACGATGATAGGTCAAAATCAGTTATGAAATAATAGTTTTAGTTGCAAATGTGTGTAACGTGGTCGGAGAAGCGCGTCGCGGCGGGACGCGCCGCGAGACACACAGCGAGGTTACGCCGGGGACCTCCGGCGAAGGAGCGAGATGGATATGTTAATAAAGTTGTAAGTGCGTTTGATACCCAAAAGCCATCACAGAATGATATTAAACCCGACAAGATTAAAGTCCGAAGTTGCTTGAGCACCATTTTTGGCTCCGTGTCCCTGTCGAACCTTTGTCATTATAATCATACTTCCGATCTTTCAAAATAATATTATTGAAATATGTTCAATTTCCTGCTTTCTGTAGGACTTGTAATTTGGTGTTCGCGCAGCTGGCGCGCTAAACAGTATAATAATAGTAAGTGGTCGGTAGACGTTGTGGTTTGTTTGTTTGGTGTGAGCACACTCAACCAATTTGATTCATCGGCCACAAAGGACCTCGATTTTCTAAGAAGTCTTTTGCGTAATAAGAAAATAAACATCACTTGGGTCATACGCAGAGTTAGGTTCGCGTCTTTCCTGTGGACATACACGAAGTTAACGTTTTTAAGGCCTAATTTTTGCGTTTGACCCACTTGTTACTTAATCAAAACAATCATAACTCGGTTGAGCCCCAAAACCCTTCAGCCAGGTCGGCTTCGTTGTACTTAAATATCATTAAATATGTCTGTACTGTACAAGGTCCCACAGTTTCTCAAACACGTACTCCAAAATGCTTAACAGCTTTTGCATTGTAACGTGTTTTGTTATTTGCTTTTTATAATATTGAAAATGTTTTCGAGTACAAATAATAAAGCAGCCATTAGTCATCGGCGTTAATTATAAATTAATTAAAGCTACCAACGAAATTCATCAATTCAGGATGCACAGCAAAAACAAGACAATAGTTGTCCGTCGGTTAATTGAATGATCACGGCGGGAACACTGACACTGACACTCATTGCTTTTACCTACGGCATGATAATTATTTTCCAGCTTTATTCAGTGCCTGCGAGTATGATTTGTAATTTTTTAATGCATTTTCTTTTGAAACAGATACATAGCTTAGTTTGAAAAATTTAATTACATAGGACAGTGAAACATAAAGTAAAACAAGCAATTACAATTTCCGGGGAAAAATAAAACTCACAAATTTAACCAAACAATAATGACCAGATGAGTAAAAAAAGTCAATGAGACCGTGATAATTGGGCCGCGTAGAGGTTTATAATATTTTCTCGCATGATTTTTACAGCGTAGCAGGGCCTAGGCGGTAAAAACATATCGTATTTATTTGACATGGTATGGAATTGTTTTTTAACTTGGCTGCACTTACACTGTCAAGTAAACAAGATCTATCAAAACGTTGACAATATGATAACAGGTCAAACACGATAACATGGTGTCTACCGCCTTGAACACCGGTCGGAGTAGTGTAGCGTAGCAGTAGTTGCGTAGCAGCAGTAGCGAGCAGAACGTCTTCATACTCGTAGACCTTTGCACACGTAGCACACATTTTGTCGTGTATATGAAGGTACAACTCGTATAACGACATTTTTTTCTTTGGAAATTCAATTCTATTGTGCTAACTGAGGGGTTATTACAACATAGCAATGCAGTTCATTTTACGGCGAGCAAAAAGGACAGAGCTATAGCAGTTCTATAGCTCTGTCCCTTTCTCGCAGCGTAATCTGAACTGCATTGCTATATCATAATAACCCCCCTGGGCATTAATGATTATGGGATCTCGCTAATTTTAATCGCTTAGGTTACACAGCTACTACTGCCGTGGAATTGTTAGTGCACTTGTGCGCGTGTCGTACGAGAAGACTACGCCTCCACGCTTGCATTTGTGACTTTAAGTTTTACGCGTCTGCTGGATGAAACTATCATTGTATGGGTAAAGCTAGTACAAAACCGTAACAAAACACGATAACAATGCAACTAGGATTTGGTATATACTTACATGAAATTGATCAAAATAAGTCAGCAGCAGGGATCGTTACAGTTAAGAGATGTTTCCATAAAACCTTTATGTTACCAGGCAACCGCGAGCAAACAGTCTCGTCGCGGGTCGATGTCACGCGTTAGTAGGTTAGGGCTGGCCTTCACTAAAAAAAGGCTATTTCCAAAACTCGTTCGTTCTAGAAAAAATATATATTTATCAAACCGGTATTGGCTTGATAAGTAAAAGTGATAAAATAACTGAAATTGAGTAATTGTTCCCTGCCAGGTAGAATTATGAAATTTTCAACTTTCTTCTTAAAAAATCTTAAATGGAACCACAAAAAAGGAATTTTCAAGGATAACTATCACGATCTAGTAGACTTGATTGGTTCCTGAGATACAGCCGGCCAAAGTGTTTATACCTAATTTTTTTAATTTTTTTGAGATTGTCTTTGTGTTGTAGGGCCTTCGGGACCCTACACTGAGCGTGGTTCGTCATGCTTTTTCCCGGTTTTCTTAAGTTTAATTTTAATGTTGCATGCCTGAAACCGGTAATTGTTGAATATATTACACAAAATTGGACGCAAAAATATCTGACATGTCTGTATTACTAGAGGTATAAGAGCATGTCAGATATTTTTGCTTTTGCGCCCAATGTTGGGTAATATAATATTATTGCTAGTACATCGCCGTTACACATTCAGGCAATCTATATATATATATATAAAAGGCAATGTCCCGGGTGACTCATCATCGCCCAGCCAAAACTACTAATGCTATAAATATGAAACTTGGACAGGACTTTCTTTTTATGATGTAGAGATCCACTAAGAAGGGATTTTTTGGAATTCAACCCCCAAAGGGTGAAAGGGGGTTGCAAAGTTTGTATTGGAAAAAATATTTTTATTGTCCAATTTACTGGAAACTTGGTACAAATGCTCTTCATTGCAAATAATGAGACACGTATTTCAGCGATTACTAAAATTCAACCCCTAAAGAGATGAAAGGGGGTTGCAAAGTTTGTATGGGAAAAAATGTTTTATGGTCAAATTTACTTGAAACTTGGTAAAAATGCTCTTCAATGCAAATAATGACGCTGTTATTTCAGCGATTATTAAAATTCAACCCCTAGAGGGATGAAAGGGAGTTGCAAAGTTTGTCTAGATAAAATATTTCTATGATCAAATTTACTTGAAACTTGGTAGAAATGCTCTTCAATGCAAATAATGAGACACTTCTCTCAGTGATTACTAAAAGTCAACCCCTAGAGGGATGAAAGGGGGCTGCAAAGAATGTATGGGAAAAAAACTCTTATGGTCAAATTTACTTGAAACTTGGTAGAAATGCGGTTTAATGCAAATAATACTTAACGAATATAGGTGGTAAAACAGCTCACGCTGCTTTTAAACTCCCGCTCAATCTCACCCGAGTTGAAACCCCTCTATGCAATATCTCTAAACAGAGTGAAATGGCCCAAGTTCTTCGGGAGTGTACACTTATTGTATGGGATGAGAGCAGTATGGCACATAAGAGCGGAGTTGAAGCACTAAGTAGGACCCTTAAAGATATCAGAGGTAATGATGGAGTGATGGGTGGAGTTACTGTGTTGTTGGCTGGGGATTTTCGTCAGACTCATCCTGTAGTCGCTAGAGGAACTCGGGCTGACGAGGTTAAAGCATGTTTAAAATCCTCACATCTGTGGCCCAATATCAAAAAACTCTCCCTTAGGAGAAATATGAGAGTTCATTTAAGGGGCGACGTCTTTGCTGGAGAGTTTTCTGAACTCCTACTCAAAATAGGAAACGGACATTATCCCGAATCGAATGGAAAAATATGTATCCCTACTCAGCTGGCCACAGTAGTTTCAACAATAACAGAATTAATATCTAAAATTTATCCTGATATTTCTAATTTACAAATGAAGTCGATGGATTGGCTGTGTGAACGCGCTATACTGACTCCCAAGAACAATGTTGCTGCCACCATTAATGATATCCTCCTCAGGTCCTTTGAAGGGTCAGAAATGGAATAAAAGTCGGTAGATTCAGTCTTACAAACCGATGAGGCTGTTCACTATCCTGTTGAGTTCCTTAATAGTGTCAACCCACCTGGTCTCCCTTCTCACCAACTCCTCCTTAAAGTTGATACCCCTGTCATGCTATTGCGTAACCTTAACCCCCCTAAGCTTTGCAACGGAACAAGACTGCGAGTAAAAGCACTTCACAAAAATGTTGAGGCTACTGTATTTACCGGATGTGCTCGGGGTGAATCGGTATTCATACCACGAATACCACTTATACCCTCTGATTACGCATTTGAATTTAAGCGACTGCAATTCCCCCTTAAAGTCTGCTTTGCTATAACCATAAACAAATCTCAGGGTCAGTCATTAAAGGTGGCGGGCATCGACTTAAGGGAGGATTGCTTCTCACACGGGCAGTTTTACGTGGCCTGTTCCAGAGTTAGTTCATGCAGCAGCCTGGCTATTTTAGCGCCCGACAGTACTACCACCAACGTGGTATACAAAGAAGTGCTCAATCAATAGTCGATAGTAGATATCGTTAGATGGTAGTGATCTTCAATAGCCGTGCGAAAAAATATTTGAAACTTGAAAAGAACTGTCCTTTTTTTACGTATAACCAAAATAATGATTCTCCGCGGACGAAGTCGCGGGCGGAAAGCTAGTTAAATATTATTTGACGGAAACTAACTAACTAGTAGTTCTCTAATTTATTCTCATCACAGTCATCACATAAGTCACATAAAGTTTTTTTCAAGACTTCTTTATACATTGTACCATACACAAATGCGTGCTCCACCAACACGCAAATGGCCGGTTATATAAATTATATATGAGGAAACAACACCCTAAGATTAAACATTAAGTAAACGTAAATATATGAAGGATATATTTTAGTAACTGAACAAAGACAAACACCCTAAAAGTTTATAGCGAGTACCTGCCAAAACTTCCAATATTGCTCGTACAGCGGCAATAAAAATACCTCGCGTCAAATCGCCGAGGCAATTATTCATTCGAAATGCCATCCAGCCGTCCGCCCTGACTACCCTCCTTGCTATACTTAATCGAGGGCCCGCGAATTAGCCCGCGGAGGGATTGCCCCGGCGCCGGGCGGCGCGCGGGCCTCGCGTCCGAGGAAAACACAGCGGCCGCGATTTAATAATATCCGTTTGAAGTCGACGTTCGCAATATATTACTTACTTCTATGATTATTTTCGGGTCGAGCGTAATTAATGTTTTATTTTAGGGTACTACAAGTTATCTCCAACCCAAATATGTTCAGCCGATTCAGCGTACAGTATTGAACATAGTTATCGACTTGCATGCACCACGAGGCTTTCACATTTTTAATATTAGAATTACAAGAGAAACCATATACACGGGCTTGCTATGCCCATTATTTAGTTTTTTAGTGATTCGCATAACAATCCTAAATAACAAAGAATTTCAAAATTTGATGTTGAAATCGAGGTAGGTAGGTTAGGTAACGAACGTTTGTGTGCTGGGCCTCTTTTCTACTAGGTAAAACCATATTGTATTTGAAGTGTTATCGTATGGTTTGAACTCATCCGCCATTATTGTCAAGTGATACTAGTGACGTTGACAATACGGTAATGTTGCAGGAATTATTTCACCCAGTCCCGTTAACAATGATATTTGAATACTTGTACTAGGGGAATTATTTCGGTATCGGTAAGGTGCGAATGTCGCGGTGCATCGCCACGCGTCGCCGGCCGCACCGCGTGTCTACGAGACGCTGCGACACGACACGACACGACACGACACGACACGACACGGGTACAGTGGAAACAACACCTCCCGACCGCCTTCGCCGATTTTGTAAACCTAGGAGAAGGTCAATCCTCAAATCACGAATTAAACGGTTCAATGAACTCTTAATGGAGATCATAGATTCAAACTCCGGTACCGCCACTGCGTTGTTTGCGGATCGTTACTTATATTTGAAATCCGACGGTTCTAGAAAACAACACGAGTATAATATAATAAGCTATAATTCGTCGTGCGGCTCTTAAAATAGGTCGTTTCACAAGATTAATCCTATTAAACATTGCGAGCACCTACGTACTAAACAAGGAAAACTTAACCATTACGGTGAATTTCCTGTGGCACCGGTCATGTCAGTAGAATAAATCACAATTTGCAAATTGAAATACACCGGAACCGAACGGGATTGCAAATTACGTGGAATGCAGCTGTATGTCCTTGCATTCAATCGCGCAAGGCGAGCTCTATTTGAAATACCGCGTATTTTCATGAATGCGATAAACCTAGGGCAAAACTACAATATTGGAATTCCTACGTACCTTATATCCTACGTACCTAGATAATTCCTATGTTACGAGGAGATACATTCGTGTTATTCGTGTTATCTAAGTACCTACTGAATGAAACTGCACTGTAATCTGTGTTGTCTTAATACTACAAGATATGTCGCTATTTAAGAAATAATTGTATAAGTTTTTAGTTACTAAGGCTTTTTAATCCATACGAGAATATTTAAATTATGAAGAAGTGAATAAGGTATCAGGTTTATTAATAAGAACGTCAAATTTAGTTTCAAAGATTGCATGCTACATGGTGGTTGTAGCTATTTGTATGCCTAACGGCAATGCATAGTGATCCTAATTAAGATAATGTTATTATATGTTTAGAACTATGTTATACAATTGTTTTTTAAATTTGAATTTGGATGGGAAGTTTTCCGGGAATGTATTGTTGCGTTACCAGAACGTTTTTATGTGGCACAATTTATCTACAACGTATCCAGAAAATTGTGCGTTGTAGGGATGAAAGAAGTTTTGTTCTCTAATCAGGGTTAAATTTTACCTACTATCTTGTCCTAATAATTTTCCTCTCTGATAGTAATATAAAATGTGATGCAGAGTAGCAGGTCCTAAGAGCGAGAGCACCAATGATCTTGCCCCGCGCCGCCGTCGACTCGATGCACATCTAATCCGGGCGGGCTGCTCGAGTAACATCCAATTAATGTTCGATATCAATACATATATAACCGGCGGCTTATCAACTAGGTACGTCATTTGAGCTTGCGTGGCGTATAAACATTAATTAAGATGGGTGTTTTCATTGTATCGTTATTTAAAAAATAATTCCTTACTTTTTTTAACTAGTAAGGTTAAGCCGTAAGTTTGTATAGTTGTAGCTATAATTATCATTATTATTTCAAGAATTTATTACATAAATAGGTATACGGTCGCCTTTTTCAATTAAATATGTCGACCTGATTTTGAAACGGTGCTTTGTGGGGTGCATCGCGTTGCAGTATGCGAAAACTGCCATTAAAAGACGTACTAAAAAAACCATAAACTGCGGACTTGACCGCAAAAGCTTTCAAGCGTCGCGTTCTACTTTTACTATTCCCCGTATTAGCACAAATGTAAATTAAATTACTGACTTGGTCACCTTATTTTTTATGTTTGTTCTCTTATCTTTGATTGAGGTCCTTGATTCTTATTTTCGGAAATTACCTCGTGAACGAAACTGGGATTAGATACTGTCATTTTGATACATCAATTTCGTTTTAAGAAAAACATCAAATCATTATTCGAACTGCATTTAGTTATGTACAATCGTAATGACATCATCAAATGGTAACATTTTCGTGAATTTGTTTAATAAACTTATACAAATTCACGGTCAAAAAGTATATCTCTAGATTTTCTTGGCAACATCTAGTCACCACAAAACTGAATGAAGATTATAATTGCATTATCTATTCAGCAAAGGAGAAGCTTGCTTCGCGAAGTTTCTTTCGTCATTTTAAAACACACGTCAGTAACTAATGTAAATTAAAGAAGAAATACATTCCTCTGACAGGACCACCTAACCTAACCTAACCTAAACCGCCATTACAATTTGTTGTGAGTATTATTGTATGGACCAGTCCGACAGAGGTCACACACACACAAAAAATTTCGGTGGACCTTGTCAAAGCGCTTTTATCCGATTAATTTTACATGAATTTATCATTGCGTGAAAATATTAAACGCGGTTTAGTATTTGTTAGGGAAATTGTCAGCGGGTTCCGGTATGTGCCCGACGATAAACATGGCCGGAGCGAGGCGTATTTTGCCAGTAATTAATGTAGGAATCCCAAATATTCCCGACATAATTAATCAACGGACCAATAATAATTTGCATAGTGAGTGAGGTACGATGTTCTCGATATTTAGCAATACATACAATGAAAACAACGCATCTTTTAAAATTTAATCATGTCCCAATATTAATTGTGTTATCAATTATCATGAAATACTGCCTTCTCTTGAGTTATTGTCTAGTTGACTTAGATCGTAAATGACTATTTCTAAATAAACATCTTTATTTTTATCACGTTTTAGTCAGAGTCAATAGAATTGACAAAAGATGTAAATAAAACAATCAGTACTGTTTGACACATAACCTCAATGTTTCTGCAATCGAGTTTTTATTTAAAAAATGCCTACAGTTAATGGTTATTTTATTTCAAACAGCATGGAAAAGTAACAATCAAGCGAGTAAATAATTAAAAATACTTCACGTGATGTCCAAACGTAGGTACGGTACCTAAATATGGAGTATTAATGTTAAATTGGTCCGTTTGGTTTTGTGCCATTTTTATTTACCCTCACTGTCGATTATTGTTGATACAATCGAGTCACAAAAGACTGCTAATTACCGTTATAACAGATTTTAAAATACCTACTAAGTAATGAATAAATACTGGTTTCTCAAAACTTGAATTTCCTATTAAGTTAACGTTAATTATCTTCCCCCGATATTTAGGATCTGTAGTTTTGGGGATCCGGTGGTGGGGTCTGGTATTTTGAAAACAAGCTAATGGTACCACCACCCAATTTAAAGGATATCGATCGATGTTCAAGTTCCAGATACAGATATGATGCTTCTTCATTTCCACTAGATAATGATTGTACCTGGGGGGTTATTATGACATACCTATGCAGTTCATTTTAAGGCGAGTGCAGAGGACAGAGCTATAGCAGTTTTATAACTCGGTCCTTTTCTCTCAGCGTAAAATTAACTGCATAGCTACGTCATAATAACCTCCTTGTCCTGTTTTGATGATACATTATTAACTATTTCGAGAATAGAAATGAAACATCCGTTGCTACACTCGTAATATCTCTTTAACAGTTCTGGCGCAGTAGGAAAATTAATCGATGATAAATAAATACATACATACATAAACTCACGCCTTCATTCCCAGAGTGGGGTAGGCAGAGCTACAGAACTACCAACAACTCTAAAAACTTGTTGGTAATTCTGTAACCACATTTTGCATAAACAGGCTAAGATGTTTACCAGCGTATTAGTGACAGGTTGCAAGCCCATCGCCTAACAGTACTCCAAGCCTTTATGCCCTTAGTCGCCTCTTACGACATCCACGGGAAGACATGGAGTGGCACTATTCTAACCCGGCAACCACACGGGTCTCTAACCCGGCAACCACACGGGTGATAAATAAATTCTTAATGATTTTCTCAGATATTTTAACATCTTATCTACTAATTACGAGTTCAGTATACTTTTAGTATTGAATTCCGTCGCCCTCAAATATTAACTACTTATATGTATTATAACAACTAAGAATTATGGATGGTATGATACTATGGTACTTATTTTCTTGGTAAAATTCGTTGAAACGGTGCTTCCGTGATACCACGGCTCAGCCACAGCGCAGCGGCGCCGGCCGGCTCTCGGCCACACTATCAATTATCGCGCTGCACAACGCCTAAAATGCCAGTAATTATTACCCGATCGCATGCCTGCGCGTTCTGTGAGGTTTAGATCGGATTCGATTGTGAATTGTTGAACACAGTTTGATTTACGTATTGCTTTGTCTTTATGTAGATTTCAAAGCCTATTGTTTTCACAGATATTGTATTGGGGCAGGACGTGTCGTGTGGGACGAGTCGCTAAGTAAAAACATGTAATTTAAAATATAACGTGGCAGTAACCGCAACTTAAATAAAGTCACAGACGACAGCGGGTTATTTAGGTGCGAGCACCATTTCGATAGTTTTATTCGGGATAATACTCTTGTAAATAAATCTGTGTGAAGATTTCTATGTTCCATCAAGCTACTTATTGAGAATGTACGACCTTAAAGGTTTTTTGTACGCTTTGACGGGACAACTCAAAATCGCACGTGAATCACTTAAGAGAGTACGAGAAAACGGTTGAAGTTTAAGTAAGGCTGATAGTTATATCTCCAGATAACACTTTTAATAGGATAAACTTTGTCATTTTCTTTCTTAAATATTACGACAAAGGTCAAAGAAGAGATGACTTATGTTATCAGATAATTTTATCTGAGGATTGGAAAAGTCGGCCTATTGACATACGATTTATGAATAGTTTTTAATTGCCAGAGACCTTTAAAAGAACTTAACTCCTTACTAACCTCTTAACTTGTAGTGTCTTCAGATCAATTCCTAAGAAAGATTATTGTTTGATATTATATTAGCGTAATTCGTTGGAAATTTGTAAAAGTTCTATTAGGAAAATGAAAATGGCCAATGTTCTGTTAAACCTGAAACTTGTCATACTGTAATTTGTGCCTACGGTTCATTTATTGTGTAATACATACATACATAAACTCACGCCTTCATTCCCAGAGTGGGGTAGGCAGAGCTACAGAATTACCAAGCACTCTTAAATAAGTTGTTGATAATTCTGTAACCACATTTTGCACAAACAGGCTAAGATGTTTACCAGTGTATTAGTGACAGGTTGCAAGCCCATCGCCTAACAGTACTACAACCCTTTATTCCCTTAGTCGCCTCTTACGACTTCCACGGGAAGACATGGAGTGGCACAATTCTAAGCCGGCACTCACACGGCATAATTGTGTAATAAAACATAATAAAGCAAGTGGTGTACAGGGCGGAAACGCGAGCAGCGGTGAAACCGTATTGAAACGTTGCATTCATTAAAGTGTAATTGATAGGTGGATGGCGTGCAAGTGTACGCCGTTTGTCAGTCACCATGCTAATTAACATCGCGCGAACGTTTCTGATCAGCGTCGCGTGGACGACGACGTCATTAAAGATCGCGCATCGATGGAGCGCAGGTTATTTGACATAACAACAAAAGGCATTATTTACGTTTCATGTAATATTCCAGTACATTATTCAATTCAACATCAATTCAATAGTACGAGTCAATATTCATCGTTCGTTACTACTTATATTCTGGCGGTACTTTACCGCAAAACAGTTTAATCTTAAAGTCAGAGTAGGTGTACGACAAGGGCATATTGTTTTCTTCGTTTTCGCAAGGTGCACCAGTAAACCACTTGATGCGACTTGTAACGTCTCCTCATAGGACGTGCCATAAAGTAATCGTTAGAAGGAAAATTCGTCCTCCGCGAATTTTGCTTACTCATAATTAGTACCAGAGTTTTTAAATACGAAAAACAAAACATCGGCGTATAAAGTAGGACGGACGACGTAAGAGCTCTGAATAATGAGCCCACATTATTTATTCGTGGGCCTCTTCTGTTTTAATTCGGATTTATGTATGAACATAAGCCCCTTTCTTTAATGTGGCCGCGGCCCACGTACACTTGTACATCTACTGTTATTTTTACATTACACGCTTAATCTTAAACTCAGAAATAAAAGAATTTAAACATCGTCATAGTAAAAATTATATTATCATCATATCGGTAGTTACTCGAAACTGAGGTTACTAAATATTATACTCAAATTATACTTAAAAAGGTTAAATAAACTACACTCGTACTATTGCTAGATTAAATCCAACTTTGATTTTTCTAAACGTATTTGTGACGTACAATATGTATTTATTTCTGTTTTTACACCATTGGAAACGCATTGTTCATGACTCGCTTGCCTTGACTGACAAGACCTCCCATAACTTTATTACAACAACGATAGGAATAAACATAATGTAGATCGTGGTCCTGTTTCGATCTGTACATGGTACGCAATTAGTTTTAGGTTCTTTTAATATGGTTTTATTTTCTTTCAACCGGTTAGTAACATGTTAGTAACGAGCTTTGACTGTAACAATACACACTAACTAATATAGGTAAATCACTTCTGTAATTATTTTCTTTCCTATTCCACCAAGTACTCTCAGGTATGCGGTTAAATATTGTACAATTGCAAAAATATATTCTGTTAAACCTTATAAGCTTCTTTCGCGAAATGTTTGTGTACTTATTTGCTCGTAGGAAGTAATAAATGTGGAATGCCGGGCATCGGCGTCGGGCGTGTCCTGGTACACAAATGCGCTTTCACCTATTCAACACTCCCCGATACCAAGCAGGTTGCATTCAGAGTTCCATCCAGCGGATCCAGTGAAAGGAGGTCTCAAGTCTGTATAACTAATAGGTATCTATAAGGGCGTGTGCCAATCCGATATTCAGCAGAAGTGGCTGCCAAGCCGTTTCAAGATCTGAGTGTACACTTTTGTTATACTTTTAGATTTTTAATTGATTAGATAAGCACCTAAGTAGGTATAATGAGAAGTTATTAAGTATTTGGTATCGTTAAATATGATACAAGTTGCGACTAACTATGATTGTTGTTTTGTTGTAGCCTTTAGTGTAGAAGCAGGGACCGTCGGGAGGCCGGCGTGGATACTGGCGCGGCGCGCACGCCTCTGCCCGCGCGTTAGGTCGAAGCAACCGCGGGTGCGCAACTCCGCACGATTAACATGTTCCTTTTTATCACTAAAATAAATTATTTACCTAATTTAAAATAAGGTTAATTGAAGCAGATCTATCGCTAGTCTTTCTAACTTTGAATAGTTACATAAGTATCAATTAAATATATGGCCTTTAGTACGAGTAAAAAAAACAATTACCGTTTTGTGTATAACCCTGGCATAATAACACGTCGAAACCTAGTCCAAGGCACGAATGTGTAGCCCCTAACATGTCAATCGCAAAGACGTGTCATAGTGTCAACAACCATTACAACGGTCTGTGTAAAAAACTGGTTCTATAATACTGTTCATAAATTAAATAAATACACACTGTAAAATCATATCATACCACTTGCCAGCATTCTGTTTCGACTTGGCGTTTTACGCAAACATTCAACAAAATATTATCCTTTCGATATCGAATTGTGATACCAGTACATCGAAATTAACTATTATCCTAGAACTTTGTCTTTTTCATACACTAATACTTGACTTGGATAATTCGAAGTTAACCCTAATTTCGTTAAATCATGATAAAGTTATACTTTACTTAACTTACTCGATCATATAGTGAAATGCTAGATTTTAACAAACACATTAGGGAATACACATGGATGATTTAAATCGCATATCCTAACAAAATATGAAAATACCATAAAAGAGATTAAGACTTTAGTTAAGACTTTTGTGTCTAGGTACGTGCATCCATATCGCGCTTCACGTCAGAGCGATCGGTGCGGGGACATGCTACATGTGGAACCTCTAAGTTGTCCAGTCCGCAGACGTGTCATAAGTTTACGCAATTAGACTATTTTAAGCAATTACAATGTGCGCTGCCCGCTGCAACCGATGCTAATTATTTCAACACGATACACGTAGCCGCAACCCGGAATGTATCAGAGGCCGATTAATTATAGCTGTATCGAAGCGAATTAAATTAATACGCTTCTGTTCATTATTATTACAGATGTAGGGAATAAAATCTCACAGTCTTTGGTCGAGAACCTTCGATTTTATCTTGCTTTTTCCCTTAGCTTAATTACCTTTCGATAAGCTAATTTAAAAATGAAGACTAATAGGTAAGTTCGATCTTATCCGACTAAATACAATAATGTTCGATTATGCATTACATAAAGCACAATATGCACATTAAAATATCAATCATTGTTTTATTATTTCCAGATTAACGGGTGATCCAAAAATTTAAAATACACAAATCTGCCCATTTAATTTGAAATTTTAGTAACGTAACATTTTCATGTGAAAGAATTCTTAAAACCTTTCAAATTATAAAAAGACGCAAGCGACCGCGGGCAATAGCTATCATCAAGAGAAATCGTTTGAAACTGTTCATGCAGGGTTAAGCACGAATGAGACGCAGTATGTTGAATATTCTCAAACAAAATCAAAATTCATTCTGCTAGCGACAACGGGGATTCGCAAAATGGTTATTGCTAAAAAGTTCCTGATGCTCCGGATACTATCTTTAAAACGGGGAACAGCTTACGACTACCCGCCCTAGCCAGCGCCAAGCCGAGGCTCGGCCGGCGCGCCAAACCCGAGATGGTAACGGTTAATAATCTTACGAGCGTTGCAGTCAACACTTCCATGATCGAGTACAAATTATTTATTCATTTCCAGTAAAAGTGATGTCAGTGGCGTTAGCGCTTGTTCCTATTATGGCTATCTATATCTATGTTTTCGGTCCAAGTAGATTTAAATAGAACAACCAAGACATGAATGCTGCTAACGTTTCTGTTCTCTATCAACTCGAAATGTGTGGAGTTGACATAAGCGTGTTGATCTGATCTGTCATGCTTAGGTACGTTAATCCTATACGATTCGTTAACTTTCGAAAATGGCTAACTTAGTGTTATGTTATGTTATATGTCTTTACCAGGGCCTCGGTTTGATCCGCCTATGCATGCGTCTGCATAACTAAATTTCTGCCACGTTTCAATTTAATCTCTATACTTACTTATTTATTTTCACACTAGAGGACGCCCGCCCGCCCGCGATTTCGTACGCGTAAAATTACTTTCCCGCTACTGCCCCTATTTCTTCCCGTTGGGGGTCAATTTTCGGAAAATCTTTCTTAGTGCACCCCTATACCTCATAAGGATCCTACGTGCCAAATTTGGAATCTCCTGACCCAGTGGATTGGGCTGTGCATTGATATGTCAGTCAGTTACTTCCTTTATGTATACAATTTAGTCCTTACCATTTCGAATTTCAAACTCTGCGTCCCTATGAGGCCGTGTCCTAAAAGTGCACCTCTCTAAAGCATTAGAAACTTTCAAATGCGGTACTAATATAGTACGGTGACTTTCGAGACATTCCGATTTTAAAGAGAGTATTTGCATTGCACCAAGCTTTTATGTGAGTTCAACCTTTTTTGAATAATGTCGGATTGTGTTTTCAAACTTGTGTCAAAATAAAATGTACCTAATTTAAATCAAAAGCACTAAGAAGATATGAAGATCGAAGCAATTCACCCCCAAAATAACGTACGTACGTACCTTGCCTAACCCTACAGGAGTTATCTTAAATCAATCGAGCGAGCTCATACTAACGAGCTTACTCGACTGTTGAGCTACCAAATTCAGAATGCACGCTCTAAAATGTGGTTTGCTCGCTCAGACAGGACAATTAAAACTAGCTGGTTAATAACTCATTAACCTAGTTCCCTAATTAAGAGCATAACATGGCTTGTCATGGTCATGCAGCACGAAGTATGTATATGAACGAAATATGGTAAAATATGCTACTGGTTTCTAGGATCAGTATCGAATACCGTCACATAGAAACCGAAATGGCACGAGTAACTTTCTTTGTGTTTGGCATATTCATGAGGTTGGATAACGAAGACAGGTTTTTTGTCTCAATAAAAGGGACCGATTAGCCAATTACATAATTTCTTGCAAAAGACAAAGGCAGACCTATTTAATACATGCAAAGTTTTATAGCGTATCATGCAAGTAAAAATCAATGCTTACCTACTAACATGGTCCCTACCTACAAATGATATTCTCGTACCCACGACGGCGCGACGTAGGTACTTTAGTTTGCCAGTTAATACTTCATTGGCGGTTTAAAAAGGAAGTTGATAAGGAAATAACATTCCATACCTTTGCGTACAAATCCGTGATGTCCGAGGCCCCAGCCGAGATGCATACGCTACAAAAACGTTTTTCTTATCGATCACCCAAAATAATATGGGACGACATTCTTGTGATGACATCCTGTCATCCGATACATTTTGAGTGATAGAAATGAAAAACTTTAGTAGTGTTTTCATCTTGGCCACGGCCCTTGTGTGGCGAGAATCAAACACACGTAGTTGAAAGGGGAATTGTTTAATCCTCTAAATCCTTTAATGGACGTAGGATATGTCTAAAAGGTGTAATCTCACTGCGGATTGTGCCGCTCATGTAATGCAATGTAGCTGTTGCTGGACAGCTCCCTATGTAATTTAGTACCTACAAGTTTATGAGTTGAGTTATATTTACAAGTAAAAAACAATTATACAGTTGCTACCTAGCTCAAACGCAACAGCAACCTTGATGACCAAAGACTAGAAAAAACCTCCAGTTTGATGAGATGCAAACCCTGCGCCTCTATTCTAATCATATATATTTGATTGCTCTTATTTACTTGACAGTTTTGACGGCCGAAGTAAAAACAATACCAAAACAGGTCAAATACGATTTCAATTTTACCGCCTAGAATAGACGCGACGCGCTGGACACTTAGGTCCAAGACAAGTAAATAGAAAATCCAACTTTATCCATTTCAATCTCATTTCCACTGATAGCGATTTAGTAGATGAGGGTAGTTCCCTGCAAATATATTTTTTTTTTTTTTTTATGGCATAGGATGGCAATCGAGCACACAGGCCACCTGATGGTAAGTGGAAACTGTGACCCATAGACATTCGCATTCACAAGACTGCAAATGCACTGCCAACCCTGAGGACTAAGATGGAATGCCTCTACGCTAGTCATTTCACCGGCTGTCTTATCCCCAAACCGGAACACAACAATGCGAACACTGATGCTTGGCGGTAGGTTAATGGATAAGATGGTGGTACCAACCCGGACGGACCCTGCACAAGGTCCTACCACAAACAAAATACCACACAAAACCACACACCACCACAAATAAATAAAATAAGTTTGTAATAATGTAACTAAGTTTATACTACAACATTATCTATCTTGGTTAATTTATTGTGATATTTAGGTGGGCATTTTTGTTAATTGATAACCTACGATGGCTGCCGCAAAGGTCAGGTGGCTCATTTGGGCGAACCCTCGTTACCCAAAACTTCATGCGCACGCATCTGCTGTAAAGCGGCCTGGGAGTTGGATCGCTGCTTGCTAGCATTCGCCGAACTCGCTCGCAGGCCGCTAATTTACGCCTCGTACAATGTTTGCCTTCGCCTACACACGATACTTAATTTAATTTTAAAGAATCCTCGGAATCAGAAAAAAATATTATGATGTTATTATTTGACGTTGATACATTTATTTGTACTTATGATTTAATACGCAACTAAAAGATTTAAAAAACAAACTGTGATATGAATATTGCAGGTGTTATGGTGTTCAGTTACAAGCTAGTTAATCGGATACCTATTTTATGCAACTGACACATGATGATGTCTGTCGTTTCACAAATCGTCGGCTTAGAGTGAAAACCTGCTAAATCTTTTTTTAAGAATTAGTAGATTTGCACTTTATTTCATCTGTTTAAAGTGCAAACCTACTAATTCCAAAAAACGGATTAAGCAGGTTTTGACGAAATAGTAGATTGTTCAACAATGAACTAAAACCAGCCAAAATGACACGAAATATTTAGCCACGCGAGCTGAGCAGGGTGGCTACAGTTGGAGTATCACCATGGTTGTTTAGTCTCGCGTTAAACAATATTTTCACATTGAGTACGAGGAAAAAAAACGACGTTCTATACAAAATAACAATATTTATTGCAACAAAGTTTCTTCCAATAAAAAACCGCGGTTAATACCATTTATTTACCCACTATACCCATATATTTACCTTTGGGAAATTTAATTGCGATGAACTTTCTTTAAATGTATACCTAATTCTAAAGCGCCTTCAAATGTAATCTAATAACTTCGTGATGCACGACTCGCAACCTTAACTCGAAATGCAGCGTCATTACTTGAATCGCCCCCGACGGAGGGAAATAGGAGTCTTTCGCTTATTTTTTCCAGGCGAATGGAAAATTTAATTAAAGGAGTGGGAAGGTATGTTCCTGCGAGAAGAATCATTTATGATTCCGTTTTACCTGCACTTCTGAAAATTTCAAAGGTTTAAAAGTTCTTTTTTTATTAAGTAATTAAATTTATATTGAATATAATGCTGTTAACGGTTTTTTAAGCGACTTCAAAACGGAGGAGGTAATATGTGTCACGTCACTTACGGACCGATATTAAAAATTAAAGTAGATGTATATCGTGCGGAAAGTTGGATTTTTTCGAACTAGTGCTTTTTATTTTGCTTATTCGCAATAGTGCGTTTTACTTTTCCATTTTCGGGTTTTGGTTAAAATATTGTCAGTCGCCGACTTCAGTTCGACTTACCAGTTTTTTGCGAATCTGAAGGCGGTTTCTTGTTTTTTGGACAATTATTTTATTTTATACTTTTTAGTGATTATAATATGCTTTTGTTTAGTCCCATTCTTAGTTGATATGAATCTTTGAGATATTTCAAGCTCGCCGCAAGCAACTCCGCGGGAAAGGTGTGGTCCTAATAACCTCTGCGCTCCTGGTACTTTATTTAAACATGCAAACTCTTTGGTTGGATGCACGGCTTAATATATTTACCATTTTAAAAGTTTTTTTTATACGTTTTTGAAGGTGTTTTTTTTTACATTTTTTTTACATATTCAATTGATACGACGACTGCGTAATAACCAATAAGTAGGTTTATTATTGACGCTCTTTCGAGCCTTGAACAGTTTATTCCACACACTAATCAGTTGCCGTGATACATTAAAAGTTCGCGAAACCTCAGCTTGTGTCTTTCCTTTCTTGAGTGCAGCTGCAACGGCTTGTTTTAAATCGTTCGAATATTCTTTAGGTTTTGGCATATTGTGAGAAGTCTCCTGCAATATTTATTTCTAAAATGCTTATATTTTGCAGCCCTATTATCAGTAGAATTGAAATGGAATGAATGTCAAAATATTTTTGAACCAGTAATTTGATGTTTTTTGTGGCCAGGTTTATATTTTCATTAAATTAAACTAAACTTTTTACATGTTTCTAGGAGGTTTTAAGCCATTAATTGCCTTACCATAATTTAATTTGAAATAACTAATATGCCGCATAAAATATCAAAGCTTTTGCTGTTGTCAAAATACTTTTGGTCGCTACTGTATATACCTATGTACATGAAAAGGTTAGTTCCCGATTCGCCGGATTCTTGTTTCGTCGGATTCCCGTTTCGCCGGAATTTCTTATATACAATAAGTGCCAGTCAGAACTCTTCCGTCAAGAATCCGGCGAAACAAGAATCCGACGAAACAAGAATCCGGCGAATCGGGAAATAACCCATGAAAAGGTTAGTTCCCGATTCGCCGGATTCTTGTTTCGTCGGATTCCCGTTTCGCCGGAATTTCTTATATACAATAAGTGCCAGTCAGAACTCTTCCGTCAAGAATCCGGCGAAACAAGAATCCGACGAAACAAGAATCCGGCGAAACAAGAATCCGACGAAACAAGAATCCGGCGAATCGGGAACTAACCCATGAAAAGGTTAGTTCCCGATTCGCCGGATTCTTGTTTCGTCGGATTCCCGTTTCGCCGGAATTTCTTATATACAATAAGTGCCAGTCAGAACTCTTCCGTCAAGAATCCGGCGAAACAAGAATCCGACGAAACAAGAATCCGGCGAATCGGGAAATAACCCATGAAAAGGTTAGTTCCCGATTCGCCGGATTCTTGTTTCGTCGGATTCCCGTTTCGCCGGAATTTCTTATATACAATAAGTGCCAGTCAGAACTCTTCCGTCAAGAATCCGGCGAAACAAGAATCCGACGAAACAAGAATCCGGCGAATCGGGAAATAACCCATGAAAATGAACCCCTTTTTCCCTTGGTCACGCCATAACTCGAGAATGGCTCAACCAATTTGATTAATATCTTTTTTGTTGTGTTAATAATTATCAGGATAAGGTTTGTGTGAAAAAAAAAACACCTGTGCGGTGCTGGGAACGGACAGTTAGTATACCTAAGATATAGTTGGCGTTAGCACGTAACCGAGACAATAAACATTAATTGAAATGCTGTTTGGTTAAGTATAGCAACGCTCAACACCAATTTGTGTTAGTAGTTGTTGATCACACGCAATATTTAATGATTTTAAATCACCGCATTAACGAAACTTCATAAATTGATAGATAACTCAAGAAAAAATGTAACGTTTTGATGATAATTGTAATACGAGTACATTAAATAAAATACTTAAAACTAGTATGGAAAAAATTGGGGACTTTTTAAATACCAGATTTGTGGATGTTTTAGACCGCTGAAGAAATGGTTATTTTGGAAAGTAATCATAAATAATTTTATATTTACTTATAGGAGGAACGATGTCAGTACTTATAGAATTAAAGTTTTTATTTGATGTTGTATTTATTTACCAAAAAATATGTCATAAGGTTTTAAAGGTTTAAATAAATAATTATTTAATGGGAAATCGAAAAAAGTATTGAATAGTTTCTTGTGTTTTGTTTTATCCACGGCGGGTGTTCTTCCGCCCCCTTTCTCACATAAGTTTACATGTGGTCAACAAGACTGGCAACTTATTATGTAGAAACTGTAAAATGTTGTCACATTATAGAATTATAAAGTTTTTTGTGTATAGGGAAGGTGAGAAAGCGTGAGGCGCGACGCGTGCGCTGGCGACTGGCGTGTGCGGCGAAAAGGGATGTCTTTATCGGCGCGTCGGCGTCGCCGCGTCGGCTAAAAGTCGGCGCGGTTAACATATTCGTCCGCACGCCCCGCGTTATCTGCCTCGGCCACTCCCGGCCCACTGTCATTATTGTTTATTTCTACAAAATTATCATCGCAATTGTTTTAACAGTACCACAAACAAAAGAACACTAAAAGTCAAAGTAAAGTTAAGCAAAATTATTAAATAACAATGCCATTTATTTGCAGCTGAGATGAACTCTCGGACACAAGTGTTATAAATAATGCGATTATCAAGTTCAACCATTGTTGGTGCAGCAAACCAAAATGCAAATTAGATAAAATACGAGTTGGCGCACGCGGCAAGTCATGCTGTGTCAAGGTCCCAGTCCCAGGGCACTAGCAGAGTGTTGTACCTATTCGGATGTCTCTTGATCGTTGAAATTCTACATATACGTATGTATTTTTCATTAATATACTATAATTAAGGAAATTTCATTTTAATTGTTTAAACGTTTATCCTTGTTATCTTTCCTATCCTCGTTGTTTCCTCGATTATGGTCTGGTTGGAGGAGATTCCTTAAAGGGATGTTAATCTTAAGTTCACGTACGAATTTATTTGTAATTGTTTTTTGTGCAATACTGGGTTTACATACTCGTACATACATACATAATAATAATAGGCTTCTTCACAGTTGACGTTTCTCTGCACGCGGGTATGTGTAGAGAGACCATTCCCGTTTAGGCGTTATACCAGTTCATTATGCAAAGTCGAGCCTAAAACAACTCTTTGTGAACATAAAATGTTATCAGCCGGGCCCGACGCCACCAAATTTAAAAAGGTCTCTTGTGCTGATACGAGTTAAATAAGAAAGATTTTTTTGGTAGGTATAACCTACATAATAATGCGTGCCAGGACTCTTTTACTAAAATTTTGTTAATTATGGTTGGAATTTAATTTAGCATTATTAAAGTAAAATAAATCTTTAATTACTGGGATGATTTGTAGAAATTGTACGTGGGCAATAGATTTTTTTTTGTGCACATTCATTTCCCTACCTACTTGTAGTCCATTTAGAACTTAAAATTTCAAACATATTTAATTTACGCTGAAATCACGAGCTTGGGTGAACACAATGAAACTATATTGGTAGAAACCGAGGGGATGATAATGATAATTATGATGAAACGAAATAAATAAAATTATTTGAGGATTGAATGGAACAACAGCCTTTGCGTATATTTACCCTTTTGTTCACGCCGCGCCCTGTAATTACTCGCCACTGACTTTGCAATTAAAAGGGGTTTTGTTGTTTAGATTGTTAAAAAGGGCTAATTATTGAATGCATTAACGAGAAATTATTTTTATGATATTACATACATACATACATAAATTCACGCCTTCGTTCCCAGAGAGGGGTAGGCAGAGCTACAGAATTACCAACAAATCTATAAACTTGTTAATTCTGCAACCACATTTTGCACAATTAGGCTAAGATGTTCACCAGCGTATTAGTGACAGGTTGCAAGTCCATCGCCTAACAGTACTACAACTATTTTTATGATATTAGGTAAAAACAAACGATGTCGTAAGAGGCAACTAAGGAATATAGGCTTGTAGTACTGTCAGGCGATGGACTTGCAACCTGTCACTAATATGCTGGTAAACATCTTAGCCTATTTGTTCAAATTGTGGTTTCTGAATTACCAAAACAATTTTTAAGTTGTAATTCTGTAGGTCTGCCTAGCCCACTCTGGGATTACAGACGTAAAGTTATTTATGTATGTAGGTAAAAACATTCTTGTAGTATTTTGGTCAAAGTGTATTTTGTTGACAGATGTTAAATAATGTAACTGTAGCCAAAAGTGTCACGTTCTGACAATAACAAAAACCGGCGATGTGTTCATAAATTAGTAGCGAAAAAAATGTCATCTCAGTATAACGTGAGATATGGGCAATGTAACGGGCTCGATGCAGGCTGATGCGAGTCGCGCGGTCAATATTGATATGCCTTTATGACCCATTTACCTTTTGGGCGGCGCGCGGCGCGAGCCCGCGCCGGCGGCGGCGGAATTCCGTCAGTGCGTCGTTTAAAATTCATACTGCTTTTGAACGGCTAACTCGTTTACTGGGCGGGCTCAACAGTTTTTTTCATCCTACTGTTGTAAGTACATGCACATAAATTCACGCGTCAACGTTTCACCGATCGAAATAAAAATGCCCATTGTAACACTATCTACATGTTAAAGTGAGTGTCAATTTAGAAAAGCTACGGTACATTTTCAGCTTAAAGCATGTGGGTACTGAAACTTCGAATATAAAGCCTGCACGTGGACTTGGATGCATCGGCAGACACAACACAAAGTTAGTATTAAGTAGTGCTTTCACCATCAGTCTTCTTCGTCTTGACGGCTCTCGAACTATTTTAAAAGCATTCAGCACTTTAAATCTCTAAAAGTAACCCTAGCTCTGAAGAAGGATATAACGCTCATGAGTTTGATTGAAAACTGAATCATCTTTATGCTGTGTATATTGTTCAAATGCTGAAACAAATAAATGCTGAAGAAATTGATATTGTTAAGGAGGACATTTTGATTAGATATTCCCATGTATATAGAGGTATATCCGAGAAAATTGATGGTTTTGACATTAAAATATGTGAAGTTGTATGTAATTCTGTGGCTCTGCCTACCCCGCTCCGGGATTACAGGCGTGAAGGTATGTACCTATGTATGTAATATAATAAATCTTAAATGACTTATCATATTATAAAAATACTATTACCTTATTATTATACTGATTCATTTTATAAGATTAATGAAATTCAGACCCAAGAATAGGGTTATAAATTGAAATGCGGTGTTGATCTAGATCGCCGGCGCGGCGGCCCTCGCGGCGCGCTCGCAGCGCCCGGTAACTCAACTCCACGTTATAAAGCGAAAAAACTCTGCGAAAGTCGTTTATTGGTTTCAAACTAGGTAGGTACATACATTCAACCAGTTTCCAAGTCTCCTAACCTATAGTTTATTAAAAAACTTACCATGGAATTAAGCTTTTCGTCGTAGCGAGTACGGCAGTGAAACGGAGGGAGAGGGGCTTAACGGCCGCGGGAACTGTTCAGCGGGAACATGCAAACTTTGGTCGCTTTAATTGAATAGGAAATTCGATCTTACTCGGGGTTAGAATAACAAAGGTAGTTTTCAAATATACCACTTTATGAAAGATTTGAAACGATATAGGTACCTGCTACGAGTAGGTACTTATATGTGCTCATATTACGAGTATAAATGCGAAAGTAACTCTGCTGCTTGTTCGTTGGGCTTTATCAGCTTAAAAAACCGATTTAAATTAAATTTGCAATGGAGACATATCTCGGACCCCCGAAGAAGGACAAAAATACTTAAGATGCCAAAAAAAGAGTTCCCGAAGGGAATAACCATAAACGAGTATTAGGTTCATGGACCGGAATGTTCGGATGAAGTCGCAGGCAAGAGCTGGTAGTATACTCGTAATAAACTGTGAGGAGAAAACAAACAACACAAAGTAACAAGATTTTTTGGGTGTTACCGAAGATGTTTAGTGTTTGGGTTGGACAATAGTATTCCTGCTCTTATTTGGGAGTTCTGGTCAGGACTACGGCACCTGCCCAAGACAGTAATTGTGACGTAACACCTGTCACTTACTATATACATAAATGGCGCTCATAAATCGTAATTCAAACATTTGAAATAACGACAAAAAATTCTTTATGGATATCATTTTCGTTTCTATCCATGTATAAAAAGAGCTGATAAGATAACCATCATTTCAGTATACATCATATGATGGGAAACATTATATCTTCGAATGGGCTGATCGTTCGAGGAAAAGTAAATTGAGAAAACAAGATATTAATTTGTACAAAAAATGTAATATCAACGATTCCGTGCGAGCGCAGCGGCCAAATTAAGGAAATGTGGTAAATATAAAAGTTGTAATTCGGCTGTTGATACGCCGTCCACGTACGTTACCGCGTCGCCCGGAGCAAGCGGACGGGGTGTCGCAGCTCGCACTCGCGACTGTGAGTGCTCCGGTCGGGTCGGGGAGACTCGCCGCGCGGCGGCGTGGTGCATTCTCGGCCCGGGGCTAACTTCGCAAGACCAACCTCTTGACGTTGCGTTTTAGTACCTCACGTGTTTTTTAACGTTAACATGTCGAATATTCTTATGTAATGCTGCCGTCTGGTCGCTGCGGGACTTCAGGTTACTATAGGTAACGTTCTTATGCCAATGTGTTCCAGGTTATTAATTAAATCTTTCTCTTTTAGGTGGCATTTAGGTATAAGGTGGAAATAGGCAAAATTATATGATTCTCGTGGACTTTCGAACTTAGATGACCCGACCGGGCTCACCGCGACAGCGCCGTGCGCGCGCGACGCGAGTTTTACTTGTCACTACCTATACATTTCATATTTAAAGTCCTAGTAAAATCCCTAAATCATTATGTTCTAAACGACCGGCCATTAAAAAGTAGTTTTTTGAAATTTAACGTTAATTATTTACCCAAAAAGACAACTGAGCTCGCTTATTGTTTCGTTTAAATACTTGAGTCAAACGTTTTGTTTCTGGAAGTCATGCGATGTTATCGCCGCTTTCAGTGGCAACGATGTTATCAAAGTTTAAGGATTCGTTATATTCCAACTTGCTGGACTCGCTTGACCAGCTTATATGTTGGAGCAGCTTTATTGGTCGTGACCCTCATCATTTTATAGCAAATTTAATGAAACACCATTTTTATGATTATACTTTTGAATAGACTTATAATTTAAACATACATATCTAATCACTTTGTTAATTTGCGTTACAAATCGCAAGTTCGAGATTGTTCTTAATTAAATGTATAAATGAACGTGACTCTAATTTAAAAAAACCAGGCGTGATGCTCGTTTAAATTGCACTATGTTTATATATTTCTGGTTAGATTTGTGTCGTTAAAAACTTTCCAATGATTATTTTGAGCTTTTGGTCTATTTAATAAAATAATTCGCATTATTGGTAATGTCGTTTTATGTAGTTATAGATTAACGAAGAAAAACGAGTTTGAGTATTTAATTTAAGTGTATTTCGTCCCCGTAGAGCGAAAAGTCACTAAGTCGCAAAATGTCGAAATCGACTTTTTAATGCCACCGATATTGCCTTTTTTTTCCGCAAATTTCAGTCATAGATCCAATTTTAGAAAGTTGGTAAATTCATTAAGTTTTTGTTTTTGCGCATGAATTGAAGTTAAAATTAATTAAATTACTTAATGAATTTATACCAAAATAAAATCGGCCAAAGTGGTTACTTAAGTCATTTTAGTTATTTTTGCTTTATTCAGTTATGCTTCTGACCGAGCACAATTTTATTCCCAAATTCACTAAAACAACTTAGTTACCTGACAATTGCAAAGCTTGCTACAAAATATGAAAGCGAAAATTAACTAAGTATTTTTAGTGAACTTTCGATCATCTTATTTTCTTAATTAATACTTTAAAAATGAATGACAATTCACTAACTCTAGTCTAAAAATCACTAACTGAGATTTAGGTCCATAATATAAAAGATAATAGTAATTATCGCTTATCACTTGCAAAATAAGCTACTTGCTTCGATTTGGCAGTTGGAGCTTATACCGAAACATTAATATCCTTGCGATGAGACTATAATAAGATAAATATGTCATCCCAAAGAAATGTTAGACTTTTTTTTAATTTCATAACTTTGAACCTCCGTATCTCAAATCAGATAAATACGACTTAGTGATTTTTCGCTCTACGGGGACGATTTTTACATTTCTTTGGCTATTTATAAAAGCAACTTTTGACATTGTTGTTTAATAAGTATTATGGGGTAAAAATTCAGTAGTTCCGTACAAAAGGGAACAAAGTAAAAAACTAGCGCAGCAGTCTCGTAAGATAAGTTAGCTTCTTTTGTTTCCGATTTTTTTGGATATAAAACAGTAATAATTGTTTTCCGTAGGAAGGTACAATAAATATTTTTTGTACTTTATTTCAATGTTATTTTCATTGACTATGTCACACGGATCATGAGTGACGTGGAGTTATCTACCATTATTCTAGCGTTGTTTGATTTTGTACAGCATAATATTTTGACGTGCACATGCCCGGGCTGGATCCGTGGCCGAACGGCTGATGGCTATGACATCCCTTTCCCTCTGTGCTCCTGGCATAACTTAAACCACAATTTAAACGTTTTGAAACGGATTTACAATGAATAATGCATTTATGGCATTTTAACAATCATTGGTTTTTAAAACTTCGACTTGTAGGTGTACAGAGTTACGAGTATTTGCTAGGATGCAGGTCTGCTAGGTCGTCGTCATATTTCTTGTATTATTCATGTAAATGTACACTTCCAGATTAGATTTGCCTGTTATCTGGTGACTGACTGGGAACTGCAAATGAACAGAGCAATAGCTCTTAAAAAGTTTGGGTAATGATTGTTCACGGTCCTACCACCTATAACGTGTAACGTAAGTGTGTTTTTTTATCTTACTCCATCGAGTAAGAAATCGTTGGAAAGCTTTTAATAATAATAACCATTAGCTATGTGGACCGCTACGGTAAGCTCGTGACTGGTTTTATATTTTCTATTAACTTGAATGAAAAACTAAATGTACAAAAACATTGAAGTAACTAAATACAGTGAATTCTTGAAGTTGTCTATATAAAACGCTTACTAATGGTGCTTGTTTACACCAAAGACCGTAATATCTGTAGCTTTAGGAGGTTACATATGGTAGAGTTGGCAGTGGTCCGTGATCTGGATCTCATCACCATAACGCCTATGTGTGTTCTTTGGATACATTAAACTTGAACACAACTCCTTGAGACTGTTATACGTGAAACCAAGCCTAGAAACAAACAAATCCCTAATTTCCCGGCAACGCACCGACAACGGCGACTACTCTTCCTGTGTTGCTGGTGTTTATTACTTCCCATCAGGTAACCTACATGCTCGTTTGCCTCCCACTCTTATACAAAAAAAAAACTCGATAGTTTTATTTTTGTAACATGACACCTTTTCCCCTTATTTAGTAACGATGATTTTTGATTAAATAGTTAAGTATTTATAACTCCTTATTCCTGGTAAAACCTGTTTATGTTCAGTGTAATGGTTTTAAAATAAACAGCAAGTATTTGAATTTGACGCTGCCATATAGGCGCGCTCAAACTGCATTTCACTTTCTTCGCGTGGAAGCACTTAAAGCCATCCCTCTTCATTCTTGTATAAATATTCTAATATATATTCTTGTACGGGCGTGGCAGCATGTGTGGCCTCCTAAGTGTTTTGCAGGTATTAATAATGATGAACACCAGCCGAAACTGCGGCGAAGCGACGCAACATGCCAGGGCCTCTATTCAACGCGGTAAAAACCATATCGTTTTTGTCCTATTATCGTATTGTCAACGTTTTGATAGCTCTTATTTACATGACAGTAGATAGAGGCGCTGCATTGCCAACTCGACAGGAGCCAAAATAGCCGTAGGACGCACACCGCACCACATACGGCAGCGGCAAGCGCGGACGAGGTGCAAAAGAATTGCGTCGCGCCGCGTCACCTTCCTGCAGCGCAGTTCCGTCTAGTGAGTTTGTAACTTAAAATCCGCCCTTCTTTTTTATTACGACTTTTTCATATTATAACTTTTTCATCAGTAAACCATTTTTTGATATTCTTAGTCAGTTTAAAGTAAACAGCAATTATTAGAATTTGACGCTGCCATCAAGGCGCGCGTAAACTATCTCCGTTTCATGTTCTTCGCGCGGAAGCACATTAAGCCATCCTTTCTTATTCATGTATTTGCGTGGCAGCATATGTGGTCTCTTAAGGGTTTTTTAAGTACCTACCTAATAATAATGATTCACACCAGGGAAAACTGCGGCGAAAAAACGCAACACCACAGCATTGCCTGCTCGAAAGTAGCCAAAGTTGCCGTACGACGCACCCCACACTAGACACGGCAGCGGAACAGAGCGGCGTGCAAAAAAAATGAGTGGCGTCGCGACACCTCTGCAGCGCAGTTCCGCCTAATGCATTCGTTACTTAATAGCCGCTTTTCTCTTTACAACGATGATTTTTGATTAAATAGTTCAGTATTTATAACTTCTAAAAATGGTAAACCATTTTGATTGATAAATGTTATGAAACCACAATGGTAATGGTAAACCACAATTATTTCAATTTGCCGCTGCCATCAAGTGCAATCAAGTTCAAACTATTTCCATTTCACGTTCTTTAAAACCAATAACCTAAAAAAATAAATAATTTTAAGCCTATTTCATTTTATTTTGAAATAGCTTTTGCCCGCGACTTTGTCCCCACAACCACAGTATTATTTTTCAATTTAAAAGTCAATCACTGTGTAATTCAGGGTACAAACTATATCCAATCCAAATTTAATTCAAATCCGTCCAGCCGTTTTAGTGCGAAGAAATAACAGAGATACGGAGACTTCAACTTTTTATTTAAGTACTTAATTATAATAGAATAATAGTGTTATATTTAAACAAGGTGGAATTAAAGTCTGATTGCATAAATTATTAACACTAAGCTAAAACTAACAATAAAAATATACAAATATAAAAAAATATCTTAAAGCGTCCAAAATATAAACGGTGTTTAAATGAAAGCCTGAATTGGCCTGAATTTAATGTGGTTGCCAATTTAGTACCTGTTGAATAAAAACACAACAACTACTAATCATACAATAATTTAAAAGAAAAAATACACCAATGTAAAAAAAAAGTTAAAACAAAAACGAAAACTACACCAAACAATATTTTAATTGCGCAATAAATAAAATTGAGGGCCACCCAGGACGTTGTACTCTATTATCAGTCACTGTCGTGTGATCCTGAAATTATTAAAATAAAATAAAAAAAAAACCAATAAAAAATAATAATTAAATAAAAACGAATAATTTAATATTTCACATACCTTTTAAAACCGGCACAGCATACGATTACAGCACACAACGTTCATTGTCACATAAGTCATGTCCACATAGATTACAAGCTCTCTTTTGTTTTCAGTCGGCGCGGCGGTTGGAGCGGCGCGGCGGCGGCGGCGGCGGCGGCGGTTCACACAGGTGATGTGAGCATGGCGAGGGAGGCTGCAGGCGCGGGCCGGCTCGGGCGCGGCGGACGTGGCTCTGCACCGCGCGCTCGCCCGCGGGGGCCTTTATGCGAGCCGGGGTGGCGGCGCGCACGCGTCCGAGACCCTGTTGCTTCTCAGGGGCGCGCCGCGCGCCGCGCTTGCCGCGGCCTTGTCGACATCGACAATTATGCTTTGCCTACACCTACGCTCTTACTGGGAATTACTAAAAGTACCTACGTACAAGATTGACATGAAACCAATTCAATCTTGTACGTATTTTTAAACCTAAATGATTTTCCAACTGAATAGAACGTTATAGCTCGATAAAAAGCTATCATAGTAGGTATCTAAGATTTTTATTATACTTGCTCTTTACGCAGCAGTCTCGTATAAGATTTTATACAAGGATTTTAAATACTTAGTTTGGTGCCTCATTCTTTTTTATTATCATAGTGAAACATAGTGCATAAAATTGCCTATATACCTATGTACGTAACACCGATGTTATAACCAATGTTTATTCCTTTAAAGACTTTGAGTTTTTGATCGAAAGCTTATTATCATACTATTATTATAAATGCGAAAGTTTGGATGTTTGTTACGCAAGACACCTACCTAGATTACAGTTTGGATGTTTGTTACGCAAGACACCTACCTAGATTACAGTTTGGATGTTTGTTACGCAAGACACCTACCTAGATTACAGTTTGGATGTTTGTTACGCAAGACACCTACCTAGATTACAGTTTGGATGTTTGTTACGCAAGACACCTACCTAGATTACAGTTTGGATGTTTGTTACGCAAGACACCTACCTAGATTACAGTTTGGATGTTTGTTACGCAAGACACCTACCTAGATTACATTTTGGATGTTTGTTACGCAAGACACCTACCTAGATTACAGTTTGGATGTTTGTTACTCAAGACACCTACCTAGATTACAGTTTGGATGTTTGTTACGCAAGACACCTACCTAGATTACAGTTTGGATGTTTGTTACGCAAGACACCTACCTAGATTACAGTTTGGATGTTTGTTACGTAAGACACCTACCTAGATTACAGTTTGGATGTTTGTTACGCAAGACACCTACCTAGATTACAGTTTGGATGTTTGTTACGCAAGACACCTACCTAGATTACAGTTTGGATGTTTGTTACTCAAGACACCTACCTAGATTACAGTTTGGATGTTTGTTACGCAAGACACCTACCTAGATTACAGTTTGGATGTTTGTTACGCAAGACACCTACCTAGATTACAGTTTGGATGTTTGTTACGCAAGACACCTACCTAGATTACAGTTTGGATGTTTGTTACGCAAGACACCTACCTAGATTACAGTTTGGATGTTTGTTACGCAAGACACCTACCTAGATTACAGTTTGGATGTTTGTTACGCAAGACACCTACCTAGATTACAGTTTGGATGTTTGTTACTCAAGACACCTACCTAGATTACAGTTTGGATGTTTGTTACGCAAGACACCTACCTAGATTACAGTTTGGATGTTTGTTACGCAAGACACCTACCTAGATTACAGTTTGGATGTTTGTTACGTAAGACACCTACCTAGATTACAGTTTGGATGTTTGTTACGCAAGACACCTACCTAGATTACAGTTTGGATGTTTGTTACGCAAGACACCTACCTAGATTACAGTTTGGATGTTTGTTACTCAAGACACCTACCTAGATTACAGTTTGGATGTTTGTTACGCAAGACACCTACCTAGATTACAGTTTGGATGTTTGTTACGCAAGACACCTACCTAGATTACAGTTTGGATGTTTGTTACGCAAGACACCTACCTAGATTACAGTTTGGATGTTTGTTACGCAAGACACCTACCTAGATTACAGTTTGGATGTTTGTTACGTAAGACACCTACCTAGATTACAGTTTGGATGTTTGTTACGCAAGACACCTACCTAGATTACAGTTTGGATGTTTGTTACGCAAGACACCTACCTAGATTACAGTTTGGATGTTTGTTACGTAAGACACCTACCTAGATTACAGTTTGGATGTTTGTTACGCAAGACACCTACCTAGATTACAGTTTGGATGTTTGTTACGCAAGACACCTACCTAGATTACAGTTTGGATGTTTGTTACGCAAGACACCTACCTAGATTACAGTTTGGATGTTGGTTACGCAAGACACCTACCTAGATTACAGTTTGGATGTTTGTTACTCAAGACACCTACCTAGATTACAGTTTGGATGTTTGTTACGCAAGACACCTACCTAGATTACAGTTTGGATGTTTGTTACTCAAGACACCTACCTAGATTACAGTTTGGATGTTTGTTACGCAAGACACCTACCTAGATTACAGTTTGGATGTTTGTTACTCAAGAGACCTACCTAGATTACAGTTTGGATGTTGGTTACGCAAAACACCTACCTAGATTACAGTTGTAAATAGCGCGTAGACTATTTTTTACACATCAAAATTAAACAATTTCTTGGGGGAATAGCGATACACGGACGGAGTCGCGCGCAAAAGAAACAATGAAGTTCAGTATTACTATAGTATTTATGGTATAGCTTTCAACGATGAAGAATGAAGCGTAAATTCTCTACATAGATCAATTAATATTAATGCCGAATTACAAAATTATTAAATTGCTATGCGGCATCAAGTTCGCATCGATGTTCGGTGACGTCGCATCACTACGCGACCTCCCCCTCACCCCCGCCACCTGTATCTCCCCGCCTCCCTATCGTTTAAACACTGACTTATCAAAAAACTTACGTTTAAGTTGGAGATGCCGTTACAAGTTTACCACAAGCGGCTCTCGGGCCCACCCCGTAGGTAACAAACAAGACGATACGTCCTATTATTGATCTGTCTAACCACGACCTCATCTCTGATGCAGTCATTCAAGTATCAAGTAGGTGCATTGGGGGTTTAATTAGTTACAGGCCAATGAAGCTTTGTTCCAATTATTTTACTTTGAAGCCTCTTTTTAAGTAGATATCATTTGGATTATGTTCTTGATAAAAGTGAATTATTTACCTATCCCTAACCTTTACACCCTTTTACATTCACTATAAAGTTAATAACTCAGTTAAAAAAACCTCTACATTACAATGTTTTTCGGATTACGTTAAATTACCGTTATTTTACTCACGTTTTGGCCGTTTTGAAAGTCAAAATAGGAAATAAGGATAACTTCATCTTTTTAAAGTAAACATTTAATTACCAAATAGGTATTTCTTAGTGTACCGTGATCGTTGATCAAGAAAATGTGTGCAAACTTAATGGTGTTTATTTTAATTGAAAATAATGAAGCATAATTTACATGCTAATACTTTTCGATAATTAAGAGATGTGACACTAATGAAATCGTACGCTCTTCATGTTATTTCCTCCCTCCGCCCCCGCGGGGACGAGGCCCGGAGGTTCGGATGCCCAACTAACAAATGCGCATACAATTGTGATATCAACTTTTTGCTGCGACAAATACCTCCACTGCGATTGTTAAAATTGGTATATATTGACTGAAATAAAATAAACAATATACAGGCGCTTGCTTGCAAACACCTTAATACAAACTGGTTTTACCGTGATAAATTAAGTTAGTAATAATGTCGAGTCGACTGTCAAGTCGATCCAGGGTAAATAAGATTGCACTGTTTCTGCTTCATAGTAATTTCTAATTCATTTTTAGGGTTCCCTGGTCACATTGCATAAACGGAGGAACTGATGTGTTTAACTCCCCTACAGTTATCAATTGTACTACAATACAAATAAATTAACGTGAGAAATGCTTGCCGCGAACTTAAAATGTTCTATAGCTTCTTATCGAGAAGTGGGGCTACATAACAGCATAATTCTAATCAAGTACGAGGGCAGAGTGAAAAGTCTGGAAAAAATTAAACAATTTTATTTTTTTGGTCCAAGTAAATATTTATTTTTCAACGTAGTCCCCATGTAACTCAATACACTTGGTCCATCGCTTTTCTAGCTTTTCGATTCCCTCCATATAGTACGATTTCTCCAACCCTTCAAAATACGCATTGGTTTCTGCGATGATTTCTTCGTTGGAACCAAAACTTTTTCCACCAAGCCATTTCTTTAAGTTTGGGAAAAGAAAATAGTTGCAGGGGGCTAAATCTGGAGAATAAGGCGGATGCGGGAGCAATTCGTAACGCAACTCGTGGATTTTAGCCATAGTAACTGATTTTCTTTTTCGCCAAATGGGGTCGTTTTTCCATTAAAACTTCATGAAATCGCTGTAACAAGTTGGCATAATATTCGCCGTTAGTCGTTTTACCTTGCTGAAGGTAATTAACATATATTACACCACGAGCATCCCAGAAGACAGTAGCCATAACTTTATTCGCCGATAAAACTGCTTTGGCCTTCTTTGGTGCAGGTTCACCTGAAGCAATCCATTGTTTTGACTGCTCCTTGGTTTCTGGTGTATGATGATGAATCCAGGTTTCGTCAACAGTTATGAAACGACGCAAGAAGTCCTTTTCATTACACCTAAACTTCGCCAAACATGCCTCTGTCAGGGTCACCCTAGTGCGTTTTTGATCTACTGTGAGCAATCGCGGCACCCAACGGGCGGAGAGCTTCTTCATATCCAAATAAGTGTGAAGGATATTACGAACCCGTTCGTCTGAAATGCTTACAATATCAGCTATCTCATGTACCTTTATTCTTCGGTCGGTCAATACGATGTCATGGATTTTGGTGATCATCTCTGGTGTAGTGACCTCAACTGGGCGTCCGGGTCGGTTGGCGTCAGCAGTGCTTGTACGGCCACAACGAAAATCCGTAAACCACTTGTGGATCATTTTAATCGATGGAACAGAGTTTCCGTAATATTTGTCTAATTTTTTTTTTGTATCCGTAATGGTCTTTTTTCGCAAAAAATAATGTTTATCAGAACACGAAACTCACTTTTCTCCATGTTTGCAAACCCCGAAGTGATTGTTTCTTTTTCATAGCTGTCAAAAAAAAAACTAGTCGTGTGAACTGGCTGAAAATATACGATTAACCTCCAAAAAGGCTGCATTACAAATTGACATTAATGCATTTGTCAAGAAAATACCTTTAATATGATTTTTACCAGACTTCTCACTCTGCCCTCGTACCATTGGATGGGGCTACTTTAATTTACGGGGTGACTTTGATAGCAACTACCATTCTACATAAACATGTATTTTTTGAGGAGTTGGAATACGCCCCCATAATATTTTTTTCGCCACTGGTAGCGGCGATAGCTGTTCCTTCCGAAAGTTAAAGTAGTGCGCATGTTACTGCCTATTTTCATATAGAAAAAAATATGAACAGTTAGCGTGCTTTTTGTCTTGATTTTTGAGGCAAAAAAACTTCAAATGTACCTATGTTATGCAAAAACGCATGTTATTTGAATGGTGTCATATGTTAAGCAAATCTAATTAGTGGTATCGGAAAATAACAACATCTATATTAGCAGATATTTGTGTGATGAGCGCGAATATTTGTTCCTGAGTCATGGATGTTTTCTATGTATTGAAGTAGGTATATATTTCTCTATGTAAGTATTTATATCGTTGTCTAGTTCCCATAGTACAAGCCTAGAGCTTAGTTTGGGGCTAGGTCAATTGGTGTGACATTGTCCCCTGATATTTATTTATTTATTTTATTTATTTATATTTCTTTAGATTTTAAGTGATTTTCAGCGGGTTTACTTGAGATATTCACTCAAATATTTAGTGTTTTCAAAGTATAATTCATACTTCATTTAATACTTCTTAGTAAGTACCATGAATCGGGGTTACTTTGATCAAATTCAAAGTTTAACACGAGTTTTTAAAGAAACTAAAAGACAAAATAATAAAATAAAAATATTCAATAATCGTTTTTTTTTGTTTTGTTTACTTGACTAATTAGAAAAAATTGAGACCTTTAGTTTCCCGTAAACAAAATAAAAACACTATGATAGTGTTTTTATTTTGGGAATATATACGGGAATATTTTTATTTTATTATTTTGTCTTTTAGTTTCTTTAAAAACTCGTGTTAAACTTTGAATTTGATCAAAGTAACCCCGATACACAGTACTAAAAAAAAAAAAACAAAAAAAAACCGTCAAACGTTTTTGAAAGTGGTTTTTATTTTTTAAGATAAATATTTATTGTTTGATTTTTGTATTAAGCGGGTGTTCTATATAATGAATTATGTGAAACTGTTAAACAACGCAACTCGACTGTACGTACCTACTTAAGTTATTTTTATGAACGCGAGTCTTAATAGGTACAAGTCTAAAATGTGCTGAATCATTTATTATGATTCGGTAAAAGTATTATGGCTTATGCTATTGCACGAATTACTGACAAAAAACATCGCAAAAAGATTAGCAAAAATATTTTTACATAAATTATTTTCAGAATTTCACCGCTTCTCAATGAGGATCAACGGTTTGGTGGGCGGTTTCTTGTTTGCATTTCAATACACTTCAAACCCTTTGTTTTCGTTGTACGCCGCTAGTAGGAATAAATGGAATTATTTTATGAGGCAATTTAAAAAACCGGTCAAGTGCGAGTCCTACTCGCGCACCGAGGTTTCCTTCCTGGCCGGCTTACACGACGGTTTTTACCCATAACTTATAATTTTACTTTATTTTCCTTTTTATTATTGTTAACAAAATTCCGTAACAAAAAAAACGGCTGTCTAATGCAGAGTAAAAGATACCGTTCTTGTACGGACAGTTGCGTAGGTTTACTAATAGGGTACTCAGAATTCGGCAAATCAGAATTTGGAATTTTTTACCGATAACGGGGTGGTGAAGGCCCGAGGCCTGCCCCTCGTACGACATATATTGTGGTATTTGTACATACCAAAGAACTTTGACTCCAGGTTCTTAATTGACGAACGTGACAGTGGCAGGTGACCAGAGACAGTTCGGTGTACATCTCTCAGCTTAGCCCAATGTTAAGGTAATAAGTCTACTTTTTAAAGTATATCGAATCGCTAAAACCTGATATTTACTGTCTGCAGTTTTGTGAAATACAGGGCTAAACTTAGAGACATTTAAAGGAATAAATCAACGTTTCCTGGTACTCGAAACCTCAGAAACTTGTTCATTATAACTAGTACAAAATAGGATTCCTTAACGGCACAGCAAGCAAGCAAATAATTAAAACAATTAGCTAAGTGCTATTTGATTATCTCTCACTCGTATCTAATGTTTAAAAGTTTCGGTTGGAAACTTAGAGGAGGGGATACAATTTTCCCACGTGACCTTAGTCGTATCACGCCGGGCAACGTATACGGGCAATTTACGTATCACGTTTAACCGCAACACAACCAATTTCCTTGATTATCCTGTGAAAAATGATATAACGCAAGCTTGCAGCTCGATTTTAGAAAACCGGGATGTGTGGTAGGTATAAACATCGACCGTCAGAGAGAAGAGGTTCTTCTGTATTATTGATTTCCAATCTCATTGCTGGCCGTCGTCATCTTTGTTTTGTGCTCCGGGGAGCCCGCAGTAAACTACCGATCTAAGTTCATGAATTTTTGAGAAGCTGCCGCTGATGGAATTTGCTGCAACCTTTGCACGGGGTTGGACATCTCCAACATTTGTTACGTTATTCTATTGTTTTGGATTTATACTTTTATAAATGCCTTTTCTTTTGTAGCTCGCGTCATTTATCAAATGGGTTTTATAAATAACAACACGGAGAAATAACATACGGCACGAGTAGGTAGATGTAGGTACATAAAGGAATTAAAGCAGTTATATGAATGAATTCTCAATTTAGTGTAAAGGATACGGAAATAACAACCATCCAAAACCATAATTCCATGAATCCAGGGTTCCTAGTAGCAATCGGCAATCTTCGTTTTTCTATTAAACGCGAGTGACGGATATACTGTCAGCGGCGAGTGCAAGCGTGATATCTAGCGATAGCCAGCCGAACGCTATATTACGAAGCTGGGCTGTCTGTTGTTATAATAACGCGTGTGTGAGGTTATTCGTATTCTCCACATTCACGTCGATACCAGCGCTACAGAGTGGCATTTGTAGGTACGGTTGAGATAGTTATAAGGTTAAGATTCGTGATTTTGACGTGTTTCCGTATGATCTTATCTGCTTGACAGTAATGGCAGCCGACTAAATAACAATACCACAGCGGCGGGTAAAAGGCAGTATGTTTTTTCCCAATTGAAAAGAGGCACTGATTTTGTGTTGCCAAGTCAAGAAAGATAAGGTAAGATTTAGAGAGAAAAATATTGCGATTAGATATACAGGGTATGCAATCGAAAGGGGTCATTATGGTACGTTCGGGGACGATAGAGTTAGGGTTTTCTGTTCTTAGGAACCAAGGCCTCCATTTTAGAAAATGGCGAACAGAGTAAAGAAATACATTAGGTACCTACGTACCGGGAATGAAACCCAGCGACTTTCTTCTTTTTTTGCGAAAAGTTGGCTATTTGTTTATTTTGGGCACAGATCATAAGTAAACGTCAATCACAGTAATAAAACGAGGTGTTTTAAAAAAAATAAACCAGGAAGGTACTTACTTGGTTTGATTCCCGGTTAGTAGATCGTACCTACCTATGTATTAATTTGAACCTTTACCACGTAAGGCCCTCGTCATAAATATTTCGATAGTTCGAAAAAGAATCTTGTGTCGGTCAACTAATGTCAAAAGTCACTTTGAGAAATGTCCTAAAATTAGGACGTTGGGCCCAATTATAAATAAAAAGCAAAGTCAGTCGATATTGCAAAGTTTCTCCGTTCGTCAATACCAACCTACAACAAGCTTGCAACTGCATGAACATCTGACGTGACCGGTCGGTCAGCCCGATCGAGCTCAACAGTAGGCAAGCGTCGGACATGCTCGCGCACGAGAAATGTCCCGCACCATTCTTATTCTATTCTTTTTCGTATTTTACAATTAGTATGGGACCTTCTTTAATTCGTAATTTATTTACTTTTTTATTATTTATTTTAATAGTGGCAGCAGAAATACACACTGAAAATTTGAACAGTCGACCGGTCTACCGTTGTCATACGGTTCATAACATAAAGTCCGCTAGCAGAAGACGGTGAACTCGCAGCGCCGGCTTAGTCATTTTTCCCTGAAACCCCTTTGGTTAAGGAACCCGATAAAGTATCTTATAATGATTATTAAAATTGAGCTATAATCTTTCTTCTAATATATAAAATTTCCATGTCACAATGTTAGTTACCGTACTCCTCCGAAACGGCTTGACCGATTCTTATAAAATTTTATATGCATATTCAGTAGATCTGAGAATCGGCTACTATCTATTTTTCATAAGGTTTGTATGAAACCGGGCGGCGCCGGGCGCGGACTGCTAGTATTTATCTATTAAAAAGCTATTAATTATTCTTAACGAATAGCTTTAGGAAACCAATTCTGTATCGCCGGCGTCAAAGAATAGTTTATGAAAAAGCTATGATTTAAATCTTGTCTCTTTTGATACCGGATCCAAAAGTCTGAGTTCTATGCGACGTCCTCTTTAGCATCAATGTCGAGTGGTAGAAGCTTCACCGCGTGCGAGAGAGACCCCCGAGCCGCGCGCGCGCAAGTGCGAGTTGCCCGCTAAGTTACTATGAACATTATCTTAACGATTGTTCTTAGCGAACTTTTAAACCACGACTGTTTATTTCCTGCATTAAAGACCATTCTTATCCTATTAAAATAAAAATAAAAATAAAACAGAGTACGAGTATAGGACAACAAATTTTAAAGTCGGTGCCGCGAGCTCGGCGCTGCCTCTTCCCGACGCGTAACTTTCCTAATATATTAAAAATTTCCCGTACAAACATGCTGCATTAAAGTCGAAGCATCTAGAAAGTTGTTTAAATACTTACATATAGCTATAGGGAGAATACATTGACCCATTTGCGATTGGTGCCGTGCTCATGCTTCTGAGCCTCTATTATATATTGTTTTAGCCGCCCGTTCCCAAAAGACCAGAATTGTAAAATTCCAGATTACTTTCTTCAGGTACCATGTTATCTAAACTGCCGATTCGAAATACCTATTGGTTAGGTAAAGATCATAAAGAACCAGTATATGGAAAATCTGGCATTTTCGGAATTAGGGATTTCGCTTCTCATGATGATTACAGTGTGATTGTGATTTTGAAGCATGAAGGGCTAATACAATATGGGATAAAATGCACAGGGATTCTATTTTACATCGTAATATATTTAACTTGGTGACTATTACTGTCAAGTAAATAAAAGCTATGGCAACGTTGGCAAGATAACATCTCAACGGCAATCTGGTTTCATCCAGTACCACAGAGTTCCTGCCCTGGGCAACGCATAGACTAGTTACTAGAGTCATCAGTTATTCAAATTTAATGGACGTCTCTGAGTGCGGCACTAAAACATCAACCTTAGTAAGTATACAAACTTCATTAATATTCTAAGTGTACAAATGGACTAAATAAATAACTATACGACTATCAAGTTTTGAGGACATACGAGGACGAGTTAGCTTTCATATTCAAAGGAATTTGCTTCGAATGAAATTATCTGTAAGTAACATTTACTAATTTAATATTTTTGTTTTAGAAATGCGATGTAATAATTAAATCAAGTCATATCTGTGTTATTCATAGGACTACTGTAAAAAAATGTCGTTGCGGCAGGTGATCTACATTACTGTCTTAGACTGTTTAGTGCACACTATCATTATATGAATATGCAGCGAAGTGTCTCGTGGCATTTGCACTTCCGATCTCACCCCGTGAATGTCGAGAACTACCGTTTTTAAAATCCAATTAATAATAGAACTTTAATAACAAAAAATAATAAATTAAGAGTGTGCCGATGGCATAGTCTAATGTGTATCTAAGGACGTGGGTTCAATTCCTGTCACGAATACGTCGTATGGTTAACGCTTGCATTACAGTAGGTATATATTCCCAGTCGTGTACATTTGGTATTTTATGTATATTTAGTTAATTTATGAACTTTGATAATTAATTAGCCTAATAATAGCACATTTTGACCAATTAAAGTCGTACTTAACTAACTTACTTGGGCACCAACTTGGTAATGCAGCGACCGTCCAACTGCACTATATGTAGAGTCCCCCGCTGAGCTCGCTTTAATCTCGTGTGTATATAGGACGGAAGAAGCAGCCTCCACGATATTTATACTTGGTTGAAGGGATATCAATATCCGAGATTGAAACCTTTTTATCTTCCTTAAGATCCAATTCAGTTTCCTGTGGAGACGAGAAATTTATTTATCAATAAAATATAGAAAATTCTATTGTATACGTATTTCTTTTTTTCGTATCAACTAAGTGGCCAGGCAATGTATCAAAAATTGCTGAATTATCCGTCATTTAACTCCGGTTAATTAACCGAGTTACCGAGATAAAAGAAAAGTGATTGCGGAACAAAGAGCGCGCCGTGTAACATTGTGGAGTTTTTGGAAATTATGTGGAATTTGCCATAATACCATTTGGTTATTGAGTCTTCCTCAATCAGATAATGAGCGTTGTGAGTGTGTGCATGTGTGAGGCGTCGCGGGGTAAGTGTTACGTGATTTAATTAAGTAAGTGTTAGGCTAGGTGTCCACCACGGTTAGGAACGTTTTGTTACGTTTACGGAAACGCCCTTAATTGGAGGACAAGGATGCTAATAATTCCACTCATTAGATTTATGAGATAGCGGGCTGTAGGACATATTTCTTTGTAAAGGGATCCTCGGCGTTAATAACCAATATAATAGGCAGCATTCGTCTTCGAGCGGCGCCGGCGGAGTCGAGCCGTGGACTGGTGGTCGCGAAGTCCTGGGGTCGCTTCCCGTTTTCATTTCATTTTTATGTTTAATGTTTAATTTTATTTTGTATTGTGTTTTTGCCGTGTTGGTTCTAAATCTCAGTACATAAGTTTCATGTTAAAGTTCACTTTTTATTATTGTTTTAAATACATATTGTTCCTACCACCCATTGGCGAGTGTTTCATTTGGACTGAGATACGAACCTAGTGCATGACAAACATCAATTGCATAGTTCTGTGACTGACGGCCACTAGTAATGATATTAGGTATACCAAAATGTTAACATTTTGGCACTATGTTAATTATTTTCGTTTCCTGCCGTATTTTACCCGACTGCGGCAAAGCCCAAAAAGAGTGTTATTTATTTGACTTATACATGTCCGACTCAATGTCCACTCGTTACTTATAAACGGCTACACCGATTATTATAAATTATACGTACGTGGTTAGGTTCGTCTTAACCACTAGACTGTCATAAGCTATAATACAATTATTTAAATATGAAATTGGTGGAATAAAAAATATATACATGATAAGTAACATTACTTTGATGACATTATACAAATAGCATTAGGATTTTTAAAACTTGCTTTTCGTAAGACTGTTATTTTGTTATTTCTGTAACGTGCGAAACTTGAAACAAAGGTTTTACGCTCGATTCCATGTCAGCAGCACTATGTCAAATTTTGTTACAGCATCTTGTTTTACCAGACTCTGTTTCTCATATCGGGGTAATTCTAACAAAAGTGGCACAGACAGGCTAAAGTTTCCCCAAAAAAAAAAGTAGTGGTTTTTTACCTTCTTTGCTTAGAATAAGCTTCTTGGTGTTCCAATTGTTACATATTTATAAAAGGGAACGGAATATTCATGAAAATAAAAGAATTATGGCTTGTTGAAATATGGAGATGCAGGTGAAAGTGTTATTAGACAGGTTAGAAGAGAAAAGGTTCCAGGTTAAAGAGAGTTATATTAAAATACAAATTACTATAAAAAAGAAATTCCCTACATTTACTTTGGTAGAGCACTGTTAATGGGTACTGCTTCATAAAGCATCTGTACAGTTTTTCAGGGAAATTATATGTAAGTTATTAAATTAAAAATATTAAAAATATTCATTCACTTTAGCTTGCCAATAGTCACACTAACCTGCACAATGTCTCTTTAACCTGTCAAGAGTTACATTAACCTGTGCCTAACCTTATCTAACCAAGTTACAGGTAAAAGTTACACAGGTTAGAGTTAAAAGTATATTTACAAGACATTTACTCTTAAACCGACGAAAATATGAATGTTCCACTCTTAGTAATATAAGTAGATACATCAGAATACCACGTTCAAATGATTATTTAATTATGTCCCATACCGTTAACATTAAATAATCGAGACAAGATAAAGTTAACATACCCGTTACAAACTCCAGATTACCGCATTTGATCACTAATTTCCACAAAACTATGACAGATAGTCTCCAACCGTTTCGTATAGTGGAGAGCCAAACACAGGCCGAATGTTTACCGAGAAATATGGTGTGCCTATTATTTTTCGTATGTGAGTGAGATACAATATCACCGACACACAGGTTACAGTTAAAATATCACTGGACAAACTGTCGTGTGTTAAAATTGATGTATATGCATATATTTTTAAAACCATATCATAACTATTGAATGTCATAATATTCTTCTTAAAATATATTATAAAACATATATAATAAAATATACACAAATAGTTCAAAGACCTTAAAAACTGGAAGCAAGTCGCATTTGGACAAGACAGGTTATAGTAAAAAATGGTGCCTACCATTTTTTTTTAACAAATTTAATGGTTTTTTTTTTTTAAAAGTGCCTTGGCCTCGATGCAAATGGTCGGTGCTTATCTATGAACGTTTTTAGTTTTTCTGAAAAACAAACATTTAACACACTTTGTATTCAAAAACTCATTGACAGGTTACGGTGCCACTTTTTTTAGAACGACCCATCGAGTTGCTTGTCCTGTCATGCAAATTGTTTATATAATAAAGTATTATTTAGTACCATAATAGGTATGTACACAATGTCTTGTTCTACGGGCTCTACGGCTATGGTCATCTGATATCACCACAGTACTGATTATGAAAATCTCATGAATGTCACGGCAATTTCAGTTAATGCTTGATAAATAACGTAAACAACACATTCAATCACTAAATTAATACGAAATGCTTTTCAACGAAAGATACTTATATGGCGAGCGAGAGTGAGCGGAGATGTCGGTAGGGGACGTCCTAGACGGACGTACGGTGATCAGATTCGCGATGTAGTGAATAAGGGCCAATTAAAAGCACCCGAAACCGACGTCCATGCATGAAGATATTGATGAATGTAGAGGAAGCGAAAGTTGTATGTTTAGATCGGTGCACCTGGCATTCCATAGTCTCTGCCTACCCCATTGGGAGACAGGCGTGAAGTTATGTATGTATGTATGTATTCTTTTCAATCAATGTTGTTAAATCAGTGTCATACAAATGTGTCAGTAATGAAAGATGTAACGGGTAGAGGACGAACTAGACGGACAGTAAGACAAGTATGAATGCAGCAACCGCACATCACGCCACCTCAAAGTTAAAAGATCAAATTAAAAATGGACTTTTGTGAGTTATTAATACCTAGGTACAACTGCTTACCCACAGAATATAGTTCGAAACGTATCGGTCTATTCCTGACAGGAATAAGTAGACCTTTTACATCTTTATTTCAGTGAGGTTAGCTCGTACTGTACTAGTATATCCAGTTCACGGCATCATACATGAAGTACCTACTGGGGCACGTCTTCGTGGATCAAAACACCATTTTTACTTTATCTTTGTTAAAGTTTTCAATAACTTGGTAGCTACATTAATGAGAAGTGCGACTCGGTCGAAGCTGGTCCGGATTCCTCGGCAGATAGCTCCGCGCGCTTTCGCACGATTTGCCGCTGATTGCCCTCCGACGAAAAAACAAGTCGTTCCAAGGCCCTTTTTTCCCTACTGGAATTCCGCCGCTGTGTATATTTTATTATATCGTGTAAAAAAAAACTGTCCCTACGTGATTTCTACCACTAATGTGCGGTAACCTGAAATACTTTTTTGTTTACATTTATTTTGATACGTACTGGTCCATATTGGCTACCTGTGTTCTGTAATTTTAAATAATTGTTTTGACGTTTATAAACTTCCACTTATAAACGTCAAGTATTAGAGCTTTACGTATACAATATAGCTATATTTACCGATATCTCTACATTGTACAGACCGAAGTTCCTCCCCCTCTGTGTCCCTCTGTATGTATGTACGCTTTGATCTTTCAAACTACGCAACGGATTTAAATGCTGGTTTCATCAATAGATAGAGTACAATAAGAGGAAGGTATAAGTCCTGGATTATGTACAGGTGTTACAGACAACTCACATAAATAAACAGAAGCGAAGCGATTATAAATATAGAACACTCTGATCCGAATCGGCCCCAAAGTACGATTTAAGATTTTGTTCATGCGGATTTTTTTCCCCATTATTAAATTGTTTGTTAAACGCCGCACTCCGCTTATATTGATAAAATAAATTTTAAAATTTTGCGTTAAATATCAGCATTTTTATTGAAAATAATAATATTTATATAATAAAGTTGTAAGTATAAGGGAAAAATCTGTACTACTATTTTCTACTCGTTTCTACAATTTTTAGAGTTGATGTCTGTTTGTCTGTTTAAGTAATTTTTTTCTCTTCGCATCAATTAATTGAAACCACTGAACCAATGCGGTTTTCACTAAAATGTCCCAATAATTGATGACCAAGTTTATATTTGAGGGCGCGTCAATTAATATGATGATTTTTATAAGGGTGTATGTAATGTTCGCCCGCTCTGACGTAATGCAGAACACTGGTGCTCTGTGGGACCGAGCGCTGTCATGACATTTGTGAGCAACCGTCATGGCTGACACGATCCATTTGAATCTCATCAATGCATCACGTGTTTTGCAGAACGTCTTTTGCAATTAACGTTACAGTGCTAATTGAACGTGACAATTATATTTCATAATCTAGTGGTATTAAATTGTGATTTTCATATTCTGTGAATTTTTAACTCCTTGCCCGAATGCCCCGCCCATGCCATAATAATCTAAGATGGAACACACCGATGATGAGATCGACTGTACTACACCGGACACCCGAGCTGTCCCTTTATATATAATTAAAAAAAACATATGATAGGTACTTAATTAAAGGGAGGGAAAAGGGGGGTCATAGCTAGTATGGAAAAAAGTTATCTGATTGAGGAACCTATTTCACCAATGGATTTCTCGACTATAGTTAAAACAACTCAAATTAGCCAACTTAAAGTTATTCCTTTAGGGATTCCTATTCGAGGGCCGTCGATTACTTTACGTGATAACAAATATCAAAATTGTATTGTCCTTAATTATAACGTCATGGAGTTTAAAAGCCTATATTATAAACATTTATTGTTAGTAGAAGTGTTCCATCATCATCATAATCAGCAATGATCGGATATCCCGGTGCAACAAGGGGTGAATGACCTCAAACATTATGCTAATATGGATATGCCCCGGGGTTCCGGGACTTATGTTGTTAAATATTATTCTGATTTTATGACTTCAAATAAATTTCAATACAATTTAAACATGTAAAATAAATATTTTGACAAGAGTAATTTAGGTACTTATGTAAAAACTTAAAAAAGTTAGTTACTCTGTTTAAAATTGATCTGCCAAATAGTCTTTGGGTATAAATATAAATAAAATATATAATACGGTACGCATTATCAGTTCGCAACACTACACACAGATATTATATTTTATTAGTTTGTATGAAATTGAAATAGCATACAATTATTTTCTCAATATTTTATATGTTTAATCGATTTCTTTACACATCTAAAATCCTATCCTAATGCCTATTTATAAATATCCCAACAATCGCATTTTCTTTTCGAACCAGGTCCCGGGATTTTAGTCATATCCATATTAAGATTTCTACTCTTTATCCCGCAGTAGGGTTTGCAATCCGAATAATCCGAATATTCAATTATCCGAATATCCGCCGAAAATAATATTCAAAATTATCCGAATACTAAACCGCGAATTATCCGAATAAACGGATATTTTGAAAACACTTATAAAATCATTTATAAGCAGGAAAAATTCAAAAAAATTACCAGAAAAAACACTAATGACTAATGAGTAATGACGTTTTATGTCCATCTGTATTGCCCAAATAAGGTGTTTAGACAAATGTTCCATATTAAGTATTATACTATATTTTAATATTGAATGAAAGGATTATTTTGCTAGGTGATTTTAATGGTTGGACAGGCGTGCAAAGGGATGGTTATGAATCGGTACTGGGTAAGTATGGTGATGAGCGAGTGAACGAGAATGGCAAATGCCTTCTGAATGTATGTTTGGCTAAGAATCTCTGCGTGAAAACACTTTGTTTGATCACAAAGAGATTCATCAGTATACATGGAGACGGCAGAATGAGAAGTCTATGATAGACTTGATGATTGTGGATGAACGGTTGCGTAACAAAGTTGTAGATACCAGAGCATTTCGAGGAGTTAGCGTAGGTTCAGATCACTACTTAGTGGTAACACGAGTAAGGGGTCTGTTCACACGTTGGCGCCATCGTGTTCCCGTACCAACAACTGCGTTAGAGAGGATAAAAGTAGAGAAACTGAAAGACGAAGTTATACAAGATGAGTACGTAAGAAAGCTGAAAGATTGTTTTGAATGTGTCAATAAGATGAATGACAGTGAAGTTGAGAATAATGTTAATAATGTATGGGAGATTATGAAGAATGGCATGGTCAAATCGGCCACTGAAGTATGCGGTGTAGTCAAAAGAAGAAAAAGCAAGAATGAACATCCGGAATGGTGGGATAGAGAGGTAGATGATGTAGTGAAAGAGAAGAAAAAGTGTTGGTTGGATTTTGTAGCTGTAGATCCAGGACAAGATCTAAGCGACAGAAAGAAAAAAGAGTATAATGCATCAAAGAAAAGAGTGAAAGACTTTGTGGCTAGAAATAAAGATTTACTGAATGAAAAGTATGATAGGAGTTTCTCTGACAACTTCCGGTCGAATAATAAACTCTTTTGGAGCTTGATTAAATCGGCTCGGGGGAAATCAGAGAAAACTAAATTAAGCGCGGTGAATGATGAGTCTGGAAACTTAATATGTGAGGAAGAAAAAATGCTTGATAGATGGAAAACTTATTTTGAAAGCTTGTTTGAATGCGAAGATATTTCTCGTGAGCCAGAAAGAATGAGTAAAGGTGCAAGTAGCGAAGATGAAAGTGTGATTAGTATGAGTGAAATCATGAAAGCATTAAAAAGTATGAACGCGGGAAAATCAGCAGGTTGTGATAGTGTCGATAGAAATGCTGAGGAGAGGAGATGGCCTGGTGGGTAGTCTGTTGTACCGCCTTTTCAATGCATGTTGGAGTAGCGGCCGAGTCCTTTTGTGGTTTTCTGAGCTTTTGTGGACCTGGAAGAGGCCTATGATAGGGTAGATAGAAAGGAGTTGTGGACGGTGTTGTCTGTGTATGGAGTGAGCAGCAACCTGGTGCAGGCTTTGAGGTCCCTTTATGAGGGCTCCAGAGCCTGTGTCAGGATCAATGGGGCATACTCGGCCTGGTTTAACATCTCTGAAGGTGTTAGACAGGGCTGTGTTGCCTCACCATGGCTGTTCAATCTATTCATGGACAGTTGTATGTGGGATTTGAAAGAGTATGATAAGGGTTTGCGTGTGCAAGAGTTGCTAATCAAATGCCTCTTATATGCCGATGATCAAGTTATACTTGCCCCATCGGTACTTGAGTTGCAGGAGATGGTGACAGTGATGAATGAGGGATTTAAGCGAAAGGGGATGAAAGTAAATGTTGTCAAGACCAAGGTCATGGTGATAGAGAAGGATGAAGAGATGACTGAGTGCGTGATAAATATAAATGGTGAATTAGTAGAACAAGTGAGCGAATTTGTGTACCTGGGAAGTGTGTTTACAAGAGATGGTAAGTGTGAGAAGGATATCGAGAGGAGGGTAAATGCGGGGAATCAAATTAATGGGGCCCTATACTCCTTTGTGAGCAGACAGGGCGTTTCACAAAAAGCCCGGCTGGCTGTTCACAATGGAGTGCTGGCCCCTACCCTGATGTATGGTAGTGAATGTTGGGTGTGGCAGGACAAGCATGTAAGTCGTGTAAATGCAGTTGAAATGCGCACTTTGCGTAGTATGTGTGGTGTGAAACTGATTGATAGAGTTAGAAATGAAAAAATCAGAGAGAAGTGTGGAATAAAAGAAGATGTAGTGACTAAGATTGAAAAGGGCATGCTTCGATGGTTTGGTCATTTGGAAAGGATGGATGAGGGAAGATTGACGAAAGAGATATACAGATCGAAAGTGTGTGGAAGGGTAGGAAGGGGCCGCCCTAGGCGTACTTTTTCGAATCAAATCGGAGAAATACTGGAAAAGGGCCGAATCTTAAGTACCCGAAACCGACGTGCGTGCATGACTCGATGTATGAATGTTGAAGAAGCGAAGGAAATTTGTCAGGATCGTAGCAAGTGGAAAGAAGTGGTCTCTGCCTACCCCTCTGGGAAACAGGCGTGATTTAATGTATGTATATTATATTTTATTAAATAAGTACCTGAATACCAACTTACATAAATTACATAATATATTGATTAAATCTAGCAGACACGAATTGTTACTAATGTTACTATTATTAGGTATATAAATGAGCAACGAAAACACTTGCAGATAAGGCGGATTTTCTACCTGTCACTAAAATAATTATTGGTATTACCAACCTACTCTGAACCGACCGAACACCGAACCCATTCGCTCAGTGAGTCAGTCTGTAAGTCTGTATCTATTACGTTACACACCTTTAAATACGCTAATTTTGTTTTATTTTATAAAATACCAAAATTATCCGAAATTATTCAAATATCCGAATATTCGGATAATAAATATTGAAGTATTCAATTATCCGAATATTAAAAAACTGGGCGGATATTGCAAACCCTATCCCGCAGTGTTGCACCGTGAAATCCGATCACTGATAATCAGGGATCGGAAATTCGGATCGATATTTACCTATACTTTCGCGCCGGCTTCGTTGTTCAGTTGTATGGAGGTGGACTCAATCATACAATTCATAATAAAATTTCCGGGATTTCAAAATAAATAAATTACACCGGCATTAATTCATAATTATTTATTTATATTAACTGTTTCAAGTTATTTTCCATGTATATGTTTAACCATATGTTATTTAATTTACCTGTAACTTATTAACCTAACGAATTTATAGGAGCAAAACAGAATGTTTTATCCTACATGTAAAGTAATTATTATATTAACGTTTTGTAGAATCCCAGAATCCCAGAACTTAAATTATTAAAATAATATTTTTAAGAAGCCGACGCTATGTTTGCCTATCTTTTTCCGGGATTTTGCCAACTTTAGGTAAATATCGATCCGAATTTCCGATCCCTAATCATAATAGTATCGGCGTCGGCCGCGCCCCGCCACCGCGCTGCTGTGCGCGGGCTGCAGGGTCGCCGCTGGCATCCATCCCTGTACGCGTTTATAGCATTATAGGAAACCATTTGAAAACTAATTTGAAGAGTCTTATGTCCCATCACTGGGTTCTTAGGGTTTCTTCGTAAAACTCGTTATAGTTAATTAAAAAATGCAACGTCTGGGTTAATTAATTTCTAAAAGTATCTATTCCTTGGATAGTTGATAACCGACTTCAAAAAAGGAAGTTTTTTTTAAGCGTGTTCACCGATTACTCCGTCATACAGACCGATTTAAAAAATGAACTTATGATCTCTAAAAAGTAGGTATAAAATAAAATATAGGTTTAAAGTAAATGTTAAGTGGTATACTCGTATGTGGTTGTTATTATGTTATGTGGAAGGAAATTTTTAGTTTCTAATTTAAAAACAACGTAGTACGTAAACAAAACTTACAAACAAAAATTTAAAAAAATCGTATTTAAGGAAAATCCAATTAATATGCGCTATTGAGGAGTTCCTACAGCTACCTTATCATGATGGTACCTACCATTTATTATCGCGATGTTACCGTAATTACTTATGCTAAGTAGGTATGTCTTAAAAAATAATCCAACAGAAGTAGATTAAAACTGATTTCCAAGATTCAATATCAATTTGTTTGGTATTTTGTTAGGATAGGTTACACTAATATAAATGTGTCTCGAGGTCTTTATACAAACTAGATTGATATAGATCTGCAATGTAGTTTTATTAGTAACTATAGTTTTCTATGAACGAACTGATAGCCAACATTGAACCACACATAAAAACGAACAAAGCAGAACTCCTCAAAATGGTGATGACGATGGTGATCGCGGCATTTTACTTTTACCTCATAATTTTGAAGAAATGACTTTTTTTGACCTAAACACCCTGTTGAACTATACTTTGTCGACCTTATTGCATTTACTCACTGTTTAGGAATGCCTTATTAGTTCGATTATCAATGATTGTGATAAGTGATGATGAAAAGGTCTTTATTTTAGGCAACAATAACGCACACCTGAGTTCACGTTTTGACCGTGAACCTTTAGATTATTGCAAGGATCCGTTAACGTGTGAGCCAACGTAAGCTCATCGGGTGCCAATTATAACTCATACACCAACACCTATATGTCATTGTGTGAGGCGATGGCGCGCGCCGCTGCCGTTGGCTAAACTTTGCGTGCGGCGGTGTGTAACACAACAAGATATGTGCGCATTGATAATGAGGTGAAGGAGTTGGTGGGATTATTCCCCGGTACTTATTGAATTAGATATGACAGCAGTTCCTGAAAAGAAATTGAGACTCAACCAAATGTACGAGTAAGTAAGGTCCACTGGAGAGATAAAAATGACAGAATTAGACGTATGAAGGATACAGTTACCAAAATAAAAGAATATTTAGTAAAGAATATTAGTTTTTTAAATCTACGTATAATAAATGTACCTTAGCATTGTTAAATGAATTGTATAAGTAAGTAATACTTACTGTTAAAACATTTTACAGAGTGATGCTATCTGTGACGGTTCTTCTACGCTGACCAAAAGCATTTGGGACCACGCTCAACGTACAGTTCCAAAGCCGTTACTACAAGTCTACAAATGCATAACTCTATCTCAAAAAATACAATGTGAAAAAATCCACCAACAAAACAGCGTATCTTCATGGCGCTTATTTCCGAAAATATTCACCTAATCTAATTCTATTCTTAATTAATGGCTTTCACTCCTGTTAAGCCGTATTTAGCAATTTACAAGTTGCAGAACATTCTCAGAAGTTAAGAAATTACTGAGAATATTATCGGAAACATTTAAGAGCATTGACAATGTTCTTTTTCCATACAAAATCTAAGAATATTCTTGGAAATTTCCGAGAATTTCTCATAAGTAACTTTCACATTTTGTGAAGTTACTTTTCGGTACAATGTTGGGTGTATTTCGCCAGTGTCAAGTTATTTTTAGACACTCCCATAGACTTTATTAGAGAAGATCGGTAAAAACCATCACCTAATCAAAAAACTTTTCAGGAACCGTAAAGTGTTTTTAATACATACATACATACCTTCACGCCTGTAATCCCAGAGTGGGCTAGGCAGAGCTACAGAATTACAACTTTAAAAAGTTGTTGATAATTCAGAAACCACAATTTGCACAAATAGGCTAAGATGTTTACCAGCATATTAGTGACAGGTTGCAAGCCCATCGCCTAATAGTACTACAAGCCTATATCCCCTTAGTCGCCTCTTACGACATCCACGGGAAGACATGGAGTGGCACTATTCTAACACGGCAACCACACGGGAAGAATAGAACTTTCAAAATATACGCCACACGAGATTTACATGTACGGAATGCCCCCTGGGAATTTTAACTACCAAACTAACTAAACGCGTCTTCTACAAGACACCTTTGCTCCAAAGGTCATCGATGACCACCTCTTGTAGTTCGTTGCCGAGTAACATGCCTGTGACACATGACAGGTACCATGTTAAGCACAGGAGTGTATTACGGAGTAGAATAGAGTCTCAATAAAGGCTGCCGAGTACTATTAATACTGTAGGTTTTACTGTACAAGCCTTTACGTAAATTATTATATAAAATCTGAAATGTCGCCCCTCATAAAAGCAAGTCATGCTTTGAAGTAAATTTTCTTAAACATTTTGAAATGTTCAATAAGAAACTGATGTAATATTTTACAGGAATTTATCTTTAAGGCATAAATTTCAAAGTTACGACTCTAAGTAGTAATCTTTAGAACAAGCCAACGAAATTAAAAAGAAATACCATCACGACTGTGTAGACTAAATTGGTTCTTGACTAGGTACTAGAATGTTTATACCCCTAAAATCATCTACGCATAACACTAATTAAAATGAAGACCTAGTTACTACCTAGGGCTTTTGGAATTATAAGTTTAGCTATTTAACCCTTAATCAAATATTGGGAAATTATTTCCCACTTCATTTGTATTTTCCACAATAAATTAAAAAATAGACCCGTTTGATTAAGGGTTAAAACGAGGACTGACTTATTGAGCTAACAATAGAAATTAATATAAAGCATGTCTGATAATGAAGCCGGAAAGCCGGAAGCCATAATAGGACTGCCTTTATTACAGTCGGTGAAGACGCCGTCATGAAAATAGCCCCGCCGTGCTCAAGTCGTTTGATTATTTTCAAAAGCAAAATATGGGATGGCCAAAAAGATTGTCCATTTTCGTCTCAAAAACTTATTACCGCAATGTTTACGATTGTAAATTTAAAAAAAACGTCATTTTCAACCAGCCACGTCGAAAATCGTTAGGGCATCGGCACCAATAAAAATGCCCTCCCCACAATTTGCGGCAGCAGGGGTAACCCGGTGCACGAAGCTGAGCGACATCGCCTTCTAGACCGCTTATAACTAGACATTCAGTGTACTTGGAACACAATTTAATTTGAAATGCAACATCGAATTTAACAAAAGAACCGGTTCTGATATTAGATGAAACAAGTTCACTTCGTTTGAAACAATAGTTGTTTTAAGCAAATATACAAATGGTACTTACGTGAATGTTTTAATTCTTGAGAGCTTTCAACTTTTATTCCACATACTTACTTACTTCAACTGCTCTAAATAAACCTAAGCTTGTCCGCATGTTACAGATTAATCTCTAATACTGTTATTTTAGTACCAGTGGCGACATCTTTGGACAACAGGAGGTAACACTTCGATTTAGTAAACTATTTCTTCTGCATTTTAGCCGTTTTAGACGAAACGAATAACGCCAAGTAGACTGACAGACAAAGTTACTTCTTTCTTCTCTTTCTCTTCTTTATCTTTTAGTATTTGGTTCGGACCTATAAAACGTATTACTGACATAATGGTACACTTAACTACCATCGAAAATTCGTGTACCGAGCGGCACCAGGCAAGCAATTTGGGGTAAATGCGATGAAAGTTGTCACATTACCACCCCAAATTACCCGGGATGGTCAAATGTCTTCCAGTAATATTTTAAGGGAAAATATTTTATGTAATTTACGTTCAACTTGTAAGTAACTCCATTTTAACGTACCTACGACTAGTCTTACTTTGCATTACAAGTTTATCACTACATAGTATAAAACAAAGTCGCTGGCGCTGTCTGTCCCTATGTATGCTTAAATCTTTAAAACTACGCAACGGATTTTGATGCGGTTTTTTTTAATAGATAGAGTGATTCTTAGGGAAGGTTTATATGTATAATACATTCCGCGCGGGCGAAGCCGCGGGCGGGTCGCTAGTTGATAATAAACTAAATAAATAAATAAAAAACAAAAAACCCGACTACAGTAAAATATCAACTGAAAAGCTGTTTTTAATTTGAGAAATAATAATTGAATACAAGCTCTATAATTTATAGAAAATTGTGGGAGCAATATATAACTTCAATATTGGAACAGGTACCTACCTATTGCAGGCGGGGGCAAGCTATGAATTACCAAACGCATTTCTTGAAAAAATAGCATTTCAACTGTTAGCCTGCATTACCTTTTTTAAAATTCAAATTATGTAAGTACATCGCTCTTACAATTTTTTATGGATTATAGAGCCCATTTTTCGATTTTCAGTTGATTATTCTTATTGCAGTCGGGTTGTTATCTTTTTAAATATCTAATTTAGCTTATTTCACATATTTAGTTTTTAAATAATCTTAACACTATGTACTGGTACACAAGTGTAAATCCCAAGTTTAAAACTCATGTTAATCTCGGCAACAGATAAATAGGGATCGATAATATTTCCTTAATACGAATTAAGTAAAGCGACCTCTCGAGAGAATCTAAGAAAATAATCTGGCGACTAGACTATTAAAATTGACATCTAGCGAAGGTTACGAGTACCCCTCAAGTCACCTAGATGGCGCTGTTTTATTTATTCATACAACGCATGATAAACATCTGTTGACGATTTAATAATATTCAGACAATAAACAAATTTAATTCGTTTATTTTAGTAAAATAAATTTAAGAAAGGATTGCACAAATTCTTTTGTAGTGAGGCAATATTATTTATTAAAACCTAACAAAGAGTGTCCAGGTAACGGAAGTCGAATAAATAAAAAAGATAGAGATAAATTCAAGGGAAAGTGAGCACTATTTGCTACTCGTTACGTTAGGTTTAACTTTGTACCGAAAGAATTAAGACTATAAGTGCGGGAAGGTTGGCGCACTGACGCCTGGATATTCGCACAGGTAGCGCGAAAATTAGGAAATGGAATACAAACGTAAATAATCTCTAACAGTAGGTGATACGGATGATTTAGCATTGGTCTATGATGTCTCGAAAGTCTCGTAGTGCGCATGACGAGAAAAAGTCTAGATAAGGGCGGACGGAAAATGGTAGCGTCACTTTTTTTACAGACTTCGAGGGGGTGAGTGTGGAAAATTGTCACTGGGTATTTGTATCGTCCATTTTGTCTCGTTTATTTTAATTATTTTGTGCCCTGTGTTTAATAGGTGTTGATATGTTTGTGTGTCGCTTCATGTAGCGTACGGGTATCGCTACAAGTTAACGAGAATCGCTAGCACGAAGATGTTTTAGCTCTTGTATTAAACAGTGTCTATGGGAATGTGTTATAACATGGTGTTTGTGTACTTTTGGTATGTTTTTATAAGTTTATTAACTCTATTTTGTTTTCCAGAACTCTGTTATGGCGCCTTTATTGGTAGCCAAGTACACAGGGCTCCAGGCAGCGTAATATTCGGAAAGGAAAACCTACGCTCACATTTTGGTTATGTTATGAGACCTGAAGGTGTCCACAATCAGGAAACGGATGGTTTCATCTCATTAACTGAGTGGGTCTAGAGGGTTCGTGTAACAAGGTCTCTGACGCCTTTATTCGGTTAGTCAGACAACGCTAGTGGTATTCCGTTTACTCTCTTCATAGGAATCCACGTAGACGAATCCGAACCAATTCTGGTAGTGGAGGTGGTACGTGGAATACCTCATTGCGTTGGCCCCCTTATCTATATATTTATATATCGACCACGTTAGGTATTATTTCCACCTGGAAGCCAACTAAAGGTTAGCAATAGCCGGCTGCTGGGTCTTAGGACTACACACAGGAAACTTGGTTTTCCGAAGTCGTTATTATGTTAGGTCTTAGTTGGTCTAGATGGTTATTATTGCACCTGAATAGCCATACATCACTCACACGTTTAACGTAATCGTAAAAGTCGTAGGTATTGGACTTTTAGTTGCACTAAAACAATATACCGATAGGAAGCTAGGGTTATTAGGTAGTTAGAAGTTCTTTCATTACACCGTGAGAGACTTATAAACACGTAACGTGAGTAGCTAGACGTATGTTGACAAGGTTTGTTTCACATCGCCGCTGTCGATGACGTAACAATCAAGATTATTGAAGTTGGTAAATATAAACTAGCATTTCAATTTCGGATTCTTAGAAATAAGTTATAAATATTTAGTGGTTATAATTAAGAAACGCCAAATTAGAATTAGGTAGGAAATAGTGTTTGAATAGTGTTGCGTTTGTATTCGGCTAAGTTTTACTGGTATACCTTTGGTGTTTATCTATTATAAAGGTTAAGGTAGACCTGTTAGAGCAGGTGGAAATCTAAGTGGGCGTTTAGTGGATCAATAGTTGATAAAGGGATGCTAGTTGCCCGAGTGTGTAATAAACAAAACGTCGAAATTGGTACCCTTCAAGTTACAGTAAATTGCCATAATTTGTCCACACCAGGTTGAAGCTAAATAGGGCCGTTGAGATACGTACTGAGACATTACTAGGCAATAGGAATTGTATTCGTGGTCGGAAAATAGCTATATTTATTTATAAGATACTAGGAAAGCAAATAATACGAGGTTTACACAAACTATCTTTTGCATTAGCTAGGTCTAGGATCTGAGTAGTACTTACGGGTTGGTCTGTTCTCTTTCAATTCATCGTTAACAGTTAGGGATGTACAGTACAAACCAAAGCTAAGGCTTTCCTGTTACTGGTTAAGGCCGTTCAGAGGGTCACTGTACTTACATGTTTGCTAGATGGTTCCACGGATCCTCTAACATAAATAAGCGATGTGTAGTTTGGGTACATTCCATCTTGTGAGGATGCTATGATAATTAGGGACTCCAGATAGTGATGCGACCAAAGGGCCACTAGACTAGACCAGTCTATTGATATAACAAGCCACTCGGAAGCTCACTGCACTGATTATGTGTGTTATTCTTAAACTCGATAAATCAATATCAGGTTATAGGGTCATTTGCCATCTACTGAAACTACCTACTTGGTTAAAGGTTGTGATCGAATTACTGTGGAGCAGTACCTACATGTATGTGGATTTTACATACTTTATTTATAACTATAATAAGAAAGTTATTTGTCAAGAGATGACATTTCTGAGAAAGGTTAATAATACCTGTAAATTTAACAGTTTGTACTATGGTTACTAGTTAATATGTTATACTAGTTAAACTTGGTTTGATGGTTGGGATTATAAATTCTTAATATATTTTCCCAGTATTAGTAGGTTACATAATAAGTATTCATAATCAAATGCTGGATAATATGTTTATGGTATACAGAGTGAACCATAATTCATATTAGAAATCAGTAAAATGTGGTAAACAAATCTATTTAGAGAAAGTCACCTAAGCTTTATTATTAGGAAATAATATAAGATATTAGTTTAACTTAGAGATGTGGTTAAATAATTTATTTAGAGATGTGGACTGAACTTTATGATAATGTTTTTGTCTTAATACAAATTCCAGTTGATGAATTTGAATCTAATTAATTATTCTAAAGGAGCTTGACCCTTGAGTTTGTTTCGGCATATTCTTCTCAATGGGGATCCTCAGGAAATGCTGGTAGAGTCAAAGTATAAAATAGACTGGAACAAGTCTACAAGTATTAACGCTAATAAATTATAGTGATATACTAAACTAAGTAATAATAGATATATTAGCGGGCGAGCTCTATAGCTATGGCCGAGAGCAGCGGATATGCGGGGAAGGGGCATTCCTTTACCGCTAATATATATTTATACTTTTCCAGTAGTGAAACAAGTAATTACTAATCTTGTCTAGTGAAGTAACGTAATTGTTCTATTTTGACTAAATCATTTTAATAGTAATCAAGATCTTCCTAGAGGATTTAATGGCTCAATTTAAGAATAAATTAGGCATTCACTTGGTTACAATTAATTTAAGAGGTAGTTTAGTTTCATAAGTTATAACAAAGAGTCCTTTCCCCAAGTATCTCTAAATAATAAGTTTAACCAGTAGGAAGAAGGTACTTAATCATTAATATAGTAAATAGTAATCTCTTGCTCATTACAGTACTCAGGTTACTAGTCAGGTTCACAAAGTAGGGTTCCCAATACACTAGACGATCACGAGGCCAAATCAGATGTAGTATGTAGTATTGCGCAGAATGTAGTATTTAGTAGAGATTAGGATTTAGTAGTAGGTAAGTTAGGTAGGTTTAAAGATTATAGATGATTATGTAGGTAAGACGCTATATCAGGGGGGGTTGTTACAACTACTACGTACTTTCTTGATGTTCTTGTGAAAATGGTAGCATCAAATAGTTATAATTTACTTTACCTCGTAAGATCCAATACCTATTTAAGTATTTGAATTGGGCTATTAGCCTATTAGCTTTCATCTGAGACCTATTTATATAAAAAATATAATAAAAAGATAATCACTTAGACAATTAAGACAAATCGAATGACATTTAAGCTGCAGAGCGTGCGTACATTCGCTCGAAAAACATAACTCTCCTTCGGGCGGTCGGGTACAAACCTTTTATTACGTCCTTATTGCCGAAGTTTATCAAAAAACTGAAGGACGACTTAAGATTTTGATATAAATGCTTACCGGAGAAAAATAACACCGTACCTAAATGATAAAGAAGAATAAGCCTTAGAATTCCCTGGCTACATGCGACATCAGCGAGTCCTAGCCACCTTGATGGACGGTGAAGTTCTTTGCGGTATCTCGGTCTATTGGCGCCTCTCAAAGACGATACAAAAAATCAAATGATTCGATCGACGCATGGGGCGTGCTGCTGCACCTGCCTCTAGCGGTGCCAAGTTGAATGCAGGTACCGTTACTAATTCTGTAATACGTTTGGTAGTGCATTACTCTGACATTTACTGTAACATCTTATTAGGAATCTACGTTAAGAAGTTACGTAGTTTTTCTTGTGGTGTCTGTTTCACGTAAAGTTTAAAAGAGAAATTGATCGAACTGATCATACGTGCGTAAACTACTATAAACGAAGTTACAAAAACTTTTCTCTTAAATCAGGATCAACTTAAACGACGCGTTGAAAGATTACAATTATTGCATTCGTGGAGCCGCGTGTTGAGGCTATAATCAGACTGCTATGCCAATTGCACTATTTACAATGCGAGGGGGACTTTCTTAATTTCCGTTGCAAATCGCAGAGAACATATTACATCGTAAATAAATAAGAAAACGAATTAAACGCTTGCAGAATATTAACCATTGTGGCATTAAACGGGTTTCGTGCTTCCCTTTTCTTCGTGTACATTATTTAACTAACCCCAATTAAGCACCAGGATTTTAATGTAGAATTCGCAACGTTTTCTGTTTAATCTTTGCGAAGGTTATGACCGATGGAGCAGTTTTGAGAACGATTCTCGGGACAACCGAGATAAGGAGACCTGTTGCGTCAACATTGTCATTTTTGTTGCCATCTTTATTCCCCACCCCCGGGCATAGGGGACTTGTCTCCGACGACTCGCCTTGTTAAATATAATCGCTTTGATATAATTTACTGTATTGTTCTTGTCTATGTTTCGCTCAAAGATTTTAAAATGTTTTTTCTCTGATAAAAAATATAAAAAAATCACACTGCAGCACTGGTAGATTTATGTTTCATTCAGGCTAATGCAAAAAAAATTGCGGCGTACATTTAGATACAGACTTACATAAAGCTAGCGGTCCTGGGTTAAAATCCCAGTATGGGCAAATATTTGTGTGATGAGCGCGTGTATTTTGTTTCAGAGTCCACTCTGTTCAGAGTAAGTTTTCCATATATTTAACCACCGTACTTATACTACCTAGTAGACATTTAGTATAGTTTAGAAACAGAGAATTCGTTATTTTTTCAATCTTGTGAATAATTGTCACCAAGGAATGACTTAATCGTCATTTACTTTCTCTCAATGTGGCCCTAAGTATGTATTTCTCTATACAAAATAAGTATGTTAATCGATGTTTAGTATCTAGTTAAATATATCGTTGTTTAGCACAAGCCTAGGGGATAGTTTGGGACTAGATCAATTTATTTATTTATTCATAATTGAAATATTAAAAAAATATGAACTTGTTAAACATGTGAGGAACGTACCGTAGTCTTTATGGATAGAAGTAAGTTAAAAAAATGATAGATCTAGTCCACGAATTATTAAACACATCTCATCGTGTTCGAAGACCGAGTTGGTCAATTATAATTTTAAATTAGCTGGCCGAGCTGAAACCTAGGATGACGGGTGACCTAAATCTCAAATAGATACACTGCTTAAGAAATGATATTGAAAGGAAAACCATTGACCTCTTACTGATATATATTGATCAAAAACAAAATTAAATTACTACATTCAGATTGGTTCGATCACTAATGCCGAATGCGGGCTCAAGTGTTTATACAAGGACCATTACTAATTGATCTTATAAGAAAATAACTAAGTCAATACAAGTAACCAACGAAAAATAAAATTTCAGTTACCAGGAAAATGAATGAAACACATGAAAGAATAAAGTATCACACGTCTTACTCAAACAGACAGCGTAATTCATTGATTGTCATACTCAAGCACTAAGGACTCCACACCAAAGTCTTACTTATATTATTAGAAACAAATTAAAATCTTGTTGTTGCTGGTGTCACCACATTCCACCCGCGTCAGCTCTTGTTTTTGGGCTGAATTTTCGGGCATAAGCTGCATTTTTTGATGGAAGCACGCCGCTTTGTACAGTGTTGTTACAGGTCAAAATAAGTGATTGTACCCGCAGCAGCAACGCTTTCACCCCTTAGGAACACAGGTGGCGCCACTTCATTTTTTCATTTTTCAAAAAACTCTACTACCGATTTCAGTAATAAGGGGTCAATCGAAAGAAAAAATATGCATTAAATTTAATGCATAATTGCTAGCCAAAACCCCCACTTTAAAAAAAAGTTATTCCCCCGTTTTTTATTAATGACATTAAACAATTCAAGGAAAGGATATTATCTTATTAACTCACATGATTAAGGTGTTAAAAACACTTTAATATTCAGAGGGATATTAACGATAATATCCCATAAAAAACACCGAAATGTTTGAACTAACATTGTAAAAAAAATACCCCTTAGCAAAATCAAAAGTTTCGTTCAGCTTTATTCCCGTCTTTTCATAGTTGCTAGAGAAAGTCAGCTTGATCTGAACGAATTCTTCCGGTATGAAAACCAAATGTCCACCATTGCTATCCGTCAATGAAGGACTACGCTAAGGTAAAATAAGGACGAACTTGCTGGGTAGTTGGAACTTTTAGCACGACCTGGAGACACACCTCCATCTTAATTTGACGGCATTATTTGTGATAGAGCAGGGCTTGTGCAAATGTGTCAATCGAAAAATTCAAAAATTTAATGATTAATATACAACTGATCTTAAGCCCAAAATTTAACATCTGGCACAACTGCTGGAATTAATATCCAACGAATAATCTTAAAGGACAGGAACGAGAAACTCGAGGAACAGGAATTCGACGCGAAATTGCTCCCAATGGTCCTTTGCCATGTAACTGGTCTGATTTTCTGAGAAACGGCCACAATAAATCTGACCTGTTTGAGTTTCTTGGTTGGGAAGTCCTTAATAGCTTTTCTGGCGTAATGGTATAGTAACAAATTCGGCTAGTCAAGTATCTGCTTCGGACTCTTCTTGTACTACCATTACTAATAAGACTAGGTATATATTTCACATGGAAGAAGCTGACGGCCGTCTTATTTGGCACGCAAATGATAAAATAATAATGCATATTTTTTTATTTCGAACAACAAGGCCCGTCGTTTCAAATACCTTATAGACTTACATACATAACAACATAAACCTTAAAAACTAACACCGAGGTGACAGAACAGCGTGGTTATGTTTTCCCAAACTTGGCGTGATAGTCGCCGGAGCAAGACATCTTGCGGCCAGAAGTCAGGACACTCGACGGTTCCCAGCATAAACCGCGGCACGGGCACTTCGAACGAACTGAAGTGTCAGACCGCATCCAACCTTCTGACGGACGTACTCCACCACGTCGTCTTCCGTTGCGGAGAGGTGCAGGCGAGACACGTAGAGGGATCGGTATAGCTGCCCGCAGCTCGGAACTCGGGGATAGCTGTACATGGAGCAAAGTCGCACTCTAGTGCGATCATCGGACATAGATATTATTGGTCTTGCTCATTTCATTCTTCTGTATTAAAAAAAAAGATGGGCTGAAGGAATTATGGCTATTAACTGGGAAGGCTTATAAACTACGATACGTGGCAGTGCACAGTAAATATAGTAAATAATTCCAATCCTGATATACCCGCTGCACTTCGAGGCTTTCATGCTTTCACAGGGTGTGACATAACATCTTTTTAGAATTACATACATACATACATAAACTCACGCCTTCATTCCCAGAGTGGGGTAGGCAGAGCTAAAGAATTACCAATTAGAATTAAAAAGGAAAAAATCTTGTTTCAGAACGTGGATGTCATACCCAAGAGTGAGTGAGCAAGACCTCTCAAGATAGATGGATAGATGTTACAGCGATTTGGTCAGAATTGACGCTCCTGACACAATGCATTGTGGTTGCCGACGCGTTGGTCTACCATGCACGGTGCTGTGTAACTTCTGTACTAATCAAACGTAAGCAGATTTTATTTTGAAATGCAATATTAAAAGAGATTAGTATTAGTTAATTTTGTGGTACATCATCATGACATTCATGATGATATTTTCTTCCTCTTTACAGTTCAACCAGTACTACATTTGAAACAGATGAAGACTTGATATTTTTTTCATGTCCAAAATCCGCTTTTAAGTAACATTATATGTATAACTTAAGTTCCTTATTTAGAATGAGTGGCCATTTGAGTTTTCTTACCAAAATCAGAATATTAGAACAGATTATTAAAAACTAATAATAATTTTAAAATTACTAACCGATTTCGATGTAGTTTTCATTATAGGATTAAAAATTTAGTTGCCTAAATTAAAAAAAAAAACTTATTTTTCTGTGAGATACACATTCTTTGACGGGATCTAACAAAAAAAACAGCAACAAATTTATCTATTTCGTTGATAAATATTATCAGTATCTATTTTGCACCATGATTCATATCCTGGACGTCAATTTTTAAGCTTTTTATTTTGTCAAGGTATCATTTTTTGTCAATTAGTTCAATTACTGGCCAAAAATGGGGTGGCGCGCGAATCAATCGCGCGGTCAATGAACTCGACGCCCAGACGCATATAATCGTAAATATCACTCTAAATATATATTTTTTTATTTAATGTGTTACTAACAGCGTAATCATGTGAGTTAATAAAATAGTAATATACATTTTTTATGTAATTAAATAATACCCTGGTGAAAAGCTAAAAAATAATTTCTAAAAGGGGGGTTTTTGTTAGCAATTATGTTTTTTTTAATGATATATTTTCTATAATTAATTGTTTAATGTTCTTTTGATTGACACCCTAATTATTAAAATCGGTCCTGCCGTTTAACGTAGTTTTTTTTAAAGGGGTGAAAGTTTTGTTGCTGCGAGTAAAATCACTTATTTTGACCTCTTACAACACTGTGCAAAGCGACTTGCTTCCATCACAAAATGCCACTATAGTCACGTACAATACTTTATCTACACTCATACTTTTGTATACTTCTATGTAATGTGTCCAGGGACGGTGGGTTGTGATCTGCACGCCTATTAACCAGAAATACCACTTATATTTAATGCTTATAATACAAAAAAACACACATTTAAATAAAGACAATTTTTTTTTAATCTTCAGTAAATTAAATGTTTTATTTATTATTTAATTTAGTAAGTAGACAAGAATAGACGCATTTGTTTTTTTTAATTTTTTTTCAATTCATAATCAGCCTCATGAATCGAAATTTTCGAATCAGTCGAGGTCAAGTACGCGAGATATGTCTATAAATATATGTTTTTGACATTTTTCATCTTGTTTGATGTTTCATCTCGAGTGACATGAAAATTGTAGCCGAATCAGATTGTGTCGCAATTTGAATATATTCGAAATTTGAAAGCCATAACATAACATTATCGGAAGCGATAACGTTCAATTCAATTATATTTTTCGTTTATAACTTTACCGATACTATCTATGATTCCGCCAGTGTCAGGTTTAAAAGAGACACGTGGTTAAAAATATGTATTTGACCGGTAGTTCGATAGCAAGGATGGCACTGATGAAAATCAAAAACAAAGGACAAAACATACATTAAATGTTAGACACCTAAGTTTAAATTAATTCCCATAAATGTACAAAATATAGTATTTGCGAGGGCGGGTCCCAAGTAAAGAATGTATAAATGCGGAGGCCTTGGCGCCATTTCCGTTTAAAATGGTCTTGGTCAGACAGACGGACAGCAGAGTATAATTTTAACAAATCCGTTTGTTTAAATATTTGCTATGGAACTGAAATAACGTACGTAACATACGTAAAAATGATGTAATAATTAATAATAGACAAAATGGGAAAAACGAGGACCGATCAACTGTTTGCTTATACCCTCATCAAATTAACTGTAAAAATAGGAATGAAGCAGCACTTGTCAACCCCTCGCAGGGTATACATACGGTGTTTTAATAGTACAAATGTATAAAAGCTGCACGCATGATAAATGTTGTTGGCTCACACACCGCCGACCGATACTTTAATCCGCCGTATAATTCCGTCTCGGGCACAAATATATTGCTTCTGGGGTGGCAAAATCCAACAAGGCAATGTTCACACTTGCTTGTTAAACAGAAGTCGAAGTGAATAATTATTTATACTTGTTTTACATCATCGCTGTAATTTGACTTTGAACAAATCACTGTAGTCACTTTTGGGAGCACAGATACTTTTAGAAGGGGTTGCGTACTCGTTGGTAAAGAGTAGTTAAGTATCGGTGACCGATACTTTAATATGAATATTAAGATACAACTACATCGATAACCAATACTTGAATAACATGTAATACTTTAATGTTAACATTAAAGTACAACCACAGATAAGCAGGGCCATTTACCCATATTTTCTGAACATATTGTAAAGAAGTTATGATATGGATGAAGATAAAAAAAAAAACTTAACTTTGAAGTAGTAAAGTCGTCAGTGGTCAGCCAGAGACCTGTAGTCGGCCTCTGCCTATACTTTGTATGAGTGGGAAGAGAACGAAAGATATATTTCACACTCTTCGCACTCATATAAGGTCGACTATTGGTCTCTGGCTGACCACTGGTAACTTTACTCTATAACTAGGTATTTATAAAACATGAAAATTGGATAAGGTATTGCAGCTGAGGACAAGCAATGAATTACATTAGCAATGAACAACATAGTCCACAGTTGGTTTGTCCCGCGCCAGGAACATGTTTTTTCCAAATAATTTAGTTTTTAACATGTTATTTTAAATAAGGTGGCATTCATTTTTACCTATTTGTTAAATTAAATTACTTTTTTTCACAAATTAGACTTATAATTTCCAGCGTGAATATGTGTTTATAGTTGCTCAATCATTATGCGGCGCTCCCCCGGCGGCGAGAAGCAATATTTAATGTTTTTATTTCGTAATAAACGCGGCGGCTGCAGCTGTGTCGCGTAAGGTGCACTTTTATGACACTTTCACTATTTTGCGTTCAGTACTTAAATTAGCTTACAAAAAGTAGTGAACTTTACAAATCCGACAGGATTCCTAATGAAACATTTATTTCTACAGGTACATATTTCCATCTTTGTAGATAGTTATAAATTATGATTGCAATAAAATATTGAGTAGTATTGATTTTTTATCAAGTTGCACGATTTCGAGAAAAAATGAGGCTAAAAATATTTAACAGTCGAATTCCAGGGCAAAGGCTACAACTATTTTATAATAAAATAATACGTTATACGAGTAACATCTTCGCTGGACGTTTTTTGGGTTCAAGTAGGAATAGTCATGTAATAGGGTCGTGTAACGTAGGTATTACGTTATCATATGCATTACCTAATTACACGTAACGAGTTAGTAGAGCTCTGTAATGAATACTAACTCGCGTAGAGTGCAATTAAGTAGCTGTTGTACTCGCAGGCACGCCGATTCAATCTCGCTTGTCAATAATACAAGTTCGCGGATAGATAATGCAACCGGGACGCGGGGAGCGCGGGGCGCGCGGGGAGGGCCGGTGCCTCTTTTCACTTAGTATTATTTGATGCGGTAATGTAGAGCTTGGTCGGACTCTCCGCGGAATGCCAAAGAGGGGAGGGCAGCGCGCAGGGGATGTGGCGTAGTCTGCAACGCGCCGTAGTTTTAGTTATTATTCAAATAGTACGACTTATTATGTCAAATAAATTTATTTTCAAATAGGTATAATTAGGAAGGTACTCTGATTTTGATAGTTAAAAAGATAGGTTGTGTGAATTACATAACTGCCGGTTGGACAAGTTCAGGCAGTCAGTTTTTAGATTGCTTTAAGTGATTGTTGTACTTACACCTACAGCGAGCGCCTCTATTCAACACGGTAAAAACCGTGTGTCAGCTGTTATCGTATTGTCACTGTTTTGATAGCTCTTACTTACTTAACAGTAATAGCGACTGACGTCATAACATTACTATATCATACGGTAAAAAACAATCGTCTTTGCGATTCGTTTTTTACCGTAGGGAATACAGGCCCCGGTATATTGACCGTCGATTCCAGTGAAATAGTAACTAAAAATAAAACAGAGGTTGTCAGGTGAGCGGCAAAATGTATATTGCAACTTCAAACCGCGATATTTTGCTTTTTAGTTCATGTTTCAGCAAAAACATTTTGCAATCGTGTTTCTCAGAATTTGATGCTCTTTAATACCGTTTTTTGACGTCGTCGACTATCGAGTATTATTCTTTATCAGTTCTATATTTTCTATATTATATTTTATTACGGTATTTACAATTTTACAACCCAAAGTCATCGCACCTACACAAACCATATTACTCATCATAACAGATTTGCGACTAATTTATTGTATTCTACAATATAGTAACTCGCGTTAGAAAATATGAAAGATACATAAATATATAACGAATTGTATAAATTTTAAGTAGATATTAAGGCTGTTATTATAATCGTTCATTCCAAAAATATGTTTATTGAATATTGGACGAAAAAATAATGTTTTATTTTTATTCAATCCCAAGTAATTAAGAAAAAATAAAAGTACTCATCACCATAATAAGTTAATTACCCTCAGTACTTAAATATTTCAGAACTTATCTGGTTCCCAACTATAAATAGTAATAAAAAATAAACACTTACACTTTTTTTGGCTTAGTCAAGCTATTTAATAAGAAATGGATAACAAAACATGAATTTTCTCTTTGTCAGTTAATCCTTACTACTTCACATTTTAATTACCTTTCTTCTTCAAAGAGATGACAATGATAAAAGAATAGGAAAGCATACAATAGACATAGAAAAATATTCTTTATTATGTAACTGTACAAAGGTGACAAGAAGAAGCCAGGCCATCCATTTCGGACGCACAATATAAAAAGTAAAATATGCTAGATTATTATTTCGATTCAGTTTGCTGAATTACTTACTAATTGAGCGAAAGAATTATTAAAATTAAATATTTTCAAACGTAAAGACATTATCCCTCATTGGGCGAAGAATTCCTTTTGGTCATAGAACGCATTGTCAATGAGCCAATTTTATAGGCAACTTTTTTATTTAAGCTCTAGTTTTTTAAACATACTGGTAGCTTATTGAAAACTCGCGTAGCAGTAAACAGCAGGTACTTTTTTTTAATAAACAGCAGCCCGAATAAAATACATAAAATGAACACTAACTTGGCAGGTTATTCCGGAAAGGTGACTTTTTTGTAAAGACTTTTTTTAGAAAGTATAGATGCCTTTAGTGTTAGCAACCGCTTCTCTTTAAACACATTACGGAGAGATTGACTAACGAGTGGACGGACGTGGACATGGCGAAACTATAAGGGCTCCTAGTTTGACTACGGAACCCTAAAATGGCTTTTCAGGAGAGTGGAAATTACACTATCATGTGAATTGTTTGCTCGCTGTAACATTTTGCGGCACTTGGTTTGTAATTTTATCCCTCTCAGTCTCTCATTGAATCAGTTTAAACAAATATTTTAAATAAGAGTTGCAGCCAACCTAGGTATTGATTTTTGCTAGGGATTATACGATAATTAGCCACGACACCGCTTTACACTACGAGTACAACCTTGATCGCCATACACCTGACACTTACACTATCATCTTAAATACGAGACAGCTTATTATTGAACCTCGCCTGACGTCATCCCCAACATTTGCTTGAGATCCGTTACCACATGCTTCCATTCATTCTGAAACAGGAAAAAGATACGCTATACAAGAAGTCTATTTATGCTTCAGCGGATCGGCCTCAGGGACAGACAGGCAAACGATCCTATTATAAAAAATACTAGGTAGGGAATAATTATACTTACACCATTTATTGTTAGTTTGGGCCTTCTTATATGGTACGAGTATACTTGGTTCACCCGCACATGACAGCTAAACTTGTATGTCTAACTTGATTACTGGACCTAAAGTTATGTACTTAATATTGACTTGTACAGTCGAGTTCAAAAAGATGTATACACTTTAGTACCTTGTCTATTTAATGTCATGTTCAAACTGCCATATACGAATTATCACAGCGATTAAAGTGACATGGTACTAAATCTTTATGAACTCGACTGTACTAGACATGAATGCTTTAATATTACTAAAACTAATAATGATTGATTTTTCTTAATGATTAGTGGGCTAAATAGTCATAAGTTCTAATGACTGCCAAAACTAGTCGTTGTTTGAACGAAATATAAATAAAAAGCAGATACTCAATTACGTCAAAAAAAAAAAAAAAATGTACTCTTAGCGTATATGTTATTTAATATGTAGTACAATTAAATATAAGGTAAAACGTTATTATTTGTAAGCTGACGATCTCAGTATTTATATATATAATTTGATTTATGTCAAACTTATGTAATATTATTGAGAAATAAATGATTTATCTTTATCTTTATCTTTGTCAACAACCAAAATTATATGTAATCTTATCGCCACCTACCGCTGAGGAGTTCCGGAGGTCATATGTGGTTTTCATTATCAATTCCACTTTACTAAATGATACTTTTTGAATGCATATTATTATGCTGGACTAGTTAAACTGCTTGGACTACTAAAATCGCTATATGCCCCCATCAGTTATCAATTCGGTGATAATCGGACCACCTAGAACGTATGCCTTATTAAAGAAAAAAATAATTTTCAAAATCAGTCTTCAATTGATAGAAAAATCATTAAAAAAAAGACGTGTGGCACTCGGGGACTGCCGCGGTAAAGCTATTGCATGTCGTACAAACGCACACAACGCCGTGTCGAAGACTGCCGAACTGAAACGACGTTAGACGATGCACGGCCTTCAAGCCACACCTCCTTGCCCGTCGGAGTGGGGAGCGTGAGGTTTTTTCGTTACGGAATTTCTGGATTCGGTCCCCGCGCTCAAGGCCCGCGATAGAAGCTATGCAATAGCTTAAAAAATACATACAGTAAATATATAAAACTCGGTTAAGTCCCAATTCCCCTTCAGCTAGATCTGCTTCTTTGTGTTTAAATACCTTTCTTTACCTGCCTCAAACACCTATTCAACAATACTTGCTTAGCAGCCGTCCTACTAATAGGTAAGGAGAGAGGTATCGTTATTAAAGACTTCACAAGAATGGAAACTTACAATTTTGCCATCGAGTTTTCTAGCGTCGTTGGTACTTTGATAAACGATTCATTTAATAGATACGCTTTTAATTTATTCCATCTCTCTTCCCAAATTTTAAGTCGTTCCATAAAATATATTTTAAAATCTTTAATCGGTTTCGTGAATTCACAATTAACCGGTTTACTCTCCGCACAAAACAATAAAATAAATAGTGCAATTAAATAACACTTTTCAAAAAACATTTAAGAGCACGAGCTAGTGACAATCCAAACGACCCCGCCGACAACAAGTGAGCGGGCGGCGGGGCTGGCGGCCGGAGCGCGGGCGCTGCGGGCAGCAGGACAACTCTACCATTTTGAATAACGATTCATTGTTTTAGTAACAGTGGCTTCCAAAAGACTAGCTCTGCCTCGCGGGCTCGTCAATTACTAAGAGATTCTATACCGACGTATACTTTGGTCTTCACGGCCAATGTAATTTGTGGGTCTCGTGTCCTGGAAATAATATTATTGTCATATAATACACTTGTTTTTTTACATTATTATTATTTGTGAAATTCCCTCATAAGTGGGCATCCGAATTTACAAACACATAGAACTGGTTTTACATGCTATTTAAGTTTTGCCGAAAAGCAATACCTAAATCCTCAGGCTTTAAGGAGGTCCTTAATGATTGATTATTTTGGTTTTTTTTATCGTATTATTATTAACAACCATAATAAGCTTATTTATAAGCTTTATTTAAAAATGTTTAAGAGGTTCAGTGTGTGTAGTTTTAGATTTAGAGGATAGAAACACGAGGCTCTAGCAAAAACGACACTTCTAGAGGTTTTCATATTTACTTAACAGTTCCTTATAATATGTCTTAAATAGTTTTTAGTAACGTACACGTTACACTTTTCAATAGCCATACACAGCATTCTCAATTGATGTTATAAGATTAAATAAAAACACCCTTGGTTTACAAGTGTGGGAAGAACCCTAAATGTGTTAATTCTAATGAATTTTTGCTTCGCGTGTATCAAATAAATGTTTATTGCGTGTATAAGAAAATGGGAGGACACAACAAACAATTATGTGCGTTTCTAGTTTGGATCTCAAAACTATTCGTAATAGAAAACTTTTTGCTTGTTTACATGTATTTCCTAGCGAGTACCGTCAGCATCCGAACCTTAGAGAGAACGTTAAAATCGTAAAGGCCTTGTGCGTTTCCGAATCACTCTCCTTTTATTCGTCCGGTAGATGCGGACTGCTTGTATAATAGGACAGACAGACAGTCCGTTCATTTGTATATTTAACAGCAGCCAAGTAAGGTTAAGTCACTTGTTTATGAGGCTAGTTGTTGTTTTCATTAGTGATGTAATCGTCTAGTTACATTTCGTTAGCGAACAATGATGTTTAATATGATTATTCAAAAAGTTGATAAGGTACGGTAACGGGTAGTAATTAGTACATAGATTAGTTATTTATCATAATTTAGTTTTATTGTAATTGTATTAATAAACATATATGTTAAAGGGAAAATTAAAGTGGCCAGTTGTAATCCAATAAATGTATATGAATTAAGTTTCAATACGCTGCAGACGGTCGGCTATCAGCCATGTATGGATATGTTTTATTAGTAGAACCCTTTTTAATCTCCTAATACACCGTGGCCTTCTCAAAGAACGTAATTATCTCGATCATCATTAAGAGCTGAGTTTAGTGAAATGGAACCTGGCATTATGGCCGAACGTCCTTTTAAAAGAACAAAATAAATACCGCTATTGAGTCTTGGACGGAACTGATTTAAGTTATATTACACTATGTATATTATGATTTTTGCTAAACAAACCTTGTTCACAATTTTAAAAGGACGTCAATTCACAAAAAATATACCGTATGTCTATAGTTAAAATTATGAATAAAACATAAAATATATTTATTTAGTTTGTTTTTAACCTAAAACATACCTAGTTTTCGTAATATCTACAACATATTCAATAATGGAAAAAATCCGATTAGGTTTAAGGGAAGAATAACGTAATCGGATTTTGTATGGACATTTTCAGCTTCACAATCCTGTCAACGTAAACTCGAACTTTCACGTTGTAATGTAACACCTGCGTGCGCCCGCGGCCCCGTGGGCCGCGCGTCTGTAGTTACCCACGTGCAGACAGACACAAGTAAATACTCTTGTGCTTGATACCGACATGATATTCCATGCATATATGCAGAAAATTATACAATATTAATGTGGTTGGCTCATTCTTTTTTTTAATTACTCAAACAAGCTAACGAAATAAAGTTACAGTAATAATAATAAAGTTTCGCTGTTTTGAAAGCAGTATAGTGGTATCTAAGCATTTTTAGAGTATAAGAACTAAAAAGTTATAACTACACTTTGAATTTTACTTGATAGAATTGTTTTTTAATCTTATAAAAAGCTAAAGGATATATTTTTCGCTGTTACTGTAATTAGCTTCTCGTGGCGACATAGCTAAGTCGGGATACATTATTTTCATTTTACCATAAGGTCGAGATATTTCCTTGAATCTAATTTGCATTAGAATCCTTTTTTCGCGTAGGAAATTAAAATAAAGGAGAACAGCTCCAGTAAAACAATGTGGCCCGACTAATGTGCTCCGACTGGAATAAACTCCAATCTGTTTTGCAAATTATTCCTGAGCTTTATTTTTAGGGTTACATAGACAAACTGGGAACCATTTTTACCCGACTACGGCGAAGCAAAAATGAGGGTTATAATTTTGACCGGTATGTTTGTATGTGAGTTCATCTGTTCCCTCATAACTTCTAAATTACTTATCATAATTTGACAAATGAGCTATCATTGGAAGAGTCTTGATTGTCCGCTGATTATAGGCTAGGTGGAATCAAATTAAATTTAAAATGGCGCCCTCTAGAGGAAATAAAAACATGAACAAAATAAAAATGTTTGTTTAATGGTGCCGTGTTGGAAATCTTTATTAGAATGGAAATGGATGGAAATCTTTATGGAAATTTTTATTATTTTTATTTTTATAATGCATAGGGTATCCACTTAGATTTCTGTTTTATTGTTAATGATGACACGCATCCTTCAGTATCCAACCGCTTTCATGCTGGTGGTTAATTCTATTAGCTGGCAAGAAATTGAAGCCAATTAAAAAAATTGAGTATCTGCTCAAATCCCCATCAAATGGAATCATTTTTTTTCCGTAAAAAACCGATTTCTTGTCATCTGTTGCCTAATTTATCATCTTTTGTCAATGATGCCACGACAACGAAGTCATATGGACACCATTTACTGCCACCAGAGCCGTTACATTGGTTGCTGAAGGTCAGTCACAGCGGTCTGTAGCTGGTTCGTTGGGATTATTTCGCAGAGCCATCCAAAATGCGTGGAATCGCTTCCAAGAGACCGGCATTGTCGCGAGAAGGCCTTGATCGGGTAGAGTACGTGTGACTACGGCACAAGAGGATCATTATTTCCGGTTACGTGCCCAAAGAGAGCGCTCTGGGACGGCTCGTAAATTACAAAATCGCCTACGGCTGACAACGGGGACTCATGTTACTGACCAAACGACACGTAAATAATCGACTGCATGAGGACCAGCAACGTTCCAAACGACCAGTACTACGAATTCCTCTATCTAGGGTTCAACGTGGAAATTGTTTAAGTGTCTGCCGTCAACATTTGGATGGGGACATAAATCAATGGGGTATGGTTGTAGCACAGATGAATGTAAAGTGAAGTTTTATAGTGACGATCTGCGGATTAGAGTATGGAGACGATGCGGTGAGAGATTTTCTGATGCCTGCATCAAGGAAATTGACCGCTTTGGTGATCCTAGTGTAATGACTTGGGCTGGGATAAGCTTACACGGCAAAACTGAGCTTGTTTTCTTAAATCAGGGCACAGTAACAGAAGATGAAGCCGTCGCATGAGGCCGATGAAGTCATCGGCCTCATGCAATTCCATTCGCACAGAGAGTGAGCCGAGTTCTGGTTTATGCATGACAATGCCCGCACACACATAGCTCGGGCAACTCAAACTGTACGGAATAACTCCCATATTCGTTTCCTAACTCGGCCAGCGTATAGACCGGATTTAAATCCGATTGACCATTTCTGGGACCAACACGAAGGGTTAGAGAGCATCAGCGAGAGGTTCACAACAAGCAGCAGCGTATCGATCGTGCCCGTCGTGGCCTAAACTTGTTGCCTATTAATATGACACTCATAAGATTGAATGAATTTGACAAGTATGCTACTAAGTGTCATTGTCATTGTTTACAAATCGGTTGACATTGTGAAATATTTTCTTTCAAAACACAAAAAAGATGAGAATTATAGAGATTAAAAATCAGTTACTTATCCTTTCAACCCTCAGTCAAGAATACATAGCTTTAGTGACGGACATGTGTATACCTACCTACAAATGGGTCCCACTCGTACAATAGAAAATAATCCAGCATCGCGACAGATCAAATAAGCGATCGAGATTCAAGACTGGAGAGAGTGGAGAGAGTCCAAGATAATTATGGCCACAAATAAAAATGGACGCTTAATTTTGCTAAGCAGTGACAATAACAACCTCATTGCGGACCACAAATATGCAGGACTCTTTTAAGATAATAATGTTTCGGGTCTCCTATGAGCTAAAGCCGGAAAAACCATTAAAATTTGAACCTGTAATAAGTTTTAGGTTCTAAAGTTACAGTTCAATACTTTATTGGAATATTATAGCGAGAGTCACAATACGAATAGTTTTGTAATCGTTTTGCTTACTTTAATCGGTGATTGCATTATTATTTATTCGGTTTCAACCAATGTTGATCGGTGATAATAAGAAATGTAGTGAACCAGTTTCCCACATTTCTTATTTGATTGTGCACACGAGGCGAGTACAAAATAAATATAACAACCTCGTAAGGAGTAACTCGCCTCTCGCCTAGTTTGGCAGAACTTTCTTTCTTAACGACGTAAACAATTTAAATCTAATACAATATGCAAACCAAGCCGGCGACTCCAGGAGCGCGCCCCTCGTCCCTCGCCCCTCGCCGTCCTTATAAAACATTCAGCCTTCGTTCTGAGCCGGGAGCGATCAAAAAACTTTACGTTGCTCGCTACTCCGGGTGATCGCCACAAACTAGGTACCTATTGCTGTTACACCTACCTATGTATGTAGGTTCTGTTATTCGATTCTTGCTTTATGGTTATGCAGTGCAAATATCAAAAGTGTTAAAAGCTAAAAAAAAACACCTGCTCCTGCCTAAGACTGTTTGCGTAGATTTCGATTATCGTTATTCCCACTGGAACTTTAAGATTTTTCAGTATGAAAAGTAGCCTGTGCCTATGTGGGAATCCAGCGTATTAGCTATTTTCATTTTAAATTTCACCCAAATTCATCCAGCCGTGGCAGCGTGAAGAAGTAACAAACTAACACACAGACTTTCCCATTTATAATACCTATATTAGTGGGATTGCGGTAGCATGTATATAATTATTTTTAATGTTTCGACGAAATAAATTGTTATGACATTAGGTAAATTCATACATAAATTATTGTACACCACAAATGTGGTAGATTATAATAGGAAACGACTATTACTGTATCACCTTATGTACCTATAATCATACAATAAATGAAATTTGATTTGATTTGATTTGATTTGACTTCGTCCGCGTAGATTTCGATAACCGTTATACCCTCGGGATTAACACTTAATAAATGCTTACAAAGAAAATTATTTTCAATATGATTGGATATACCGTTTTTGAGTTATTTCCGAAAAACTGCGCTTCTCAACAAAAGGACGTAAGTGCCATGACGCTAGGTTCGCTGTTTTGCTGGTGTCCTTTTTTTGAGATAGTTTTTTGTAATAGTTAGGCTTTGGAACACAACACTGAGCTTGTCAAACATGCTTTTGCCCGGTTTTTTATAAATTATGACGTTTATCAAGTTTAAAATCAATTTGATGACTGACAGGGACGTATCTTCCACGATATTTGCGACCCTTAGTTTCAAATCAAATCTCAATAACTTTTAAATAACACAGCCAATATGCTATCAAGCATCAAAACTATAACAATGAAATAGAAACCACCCTGACCACCGTTTGTCAATGCCGACGCTGAACAGGCGACTATGACTAACAGTCGGCCAACCTATTTCAGCCTGTCTATTCATTGTATTAGAACCAATGATTAGAACAGAGACTTAATAACTTCAAAAGATATATGCATCCCTTGTCAGCCCGATTGTTGTTGTTGGCGCCCAGAAGAACGACAAACTGACAGACATAGACAACATTATTAACATTACGTGTTATGTACCCGGGAGATATTTGGGGTTTTCTGTTCCTAACTACAAAAGTTACAAACCGATAATAGTATTAAAATCATTTTATAAAGGACAGAAGATTTTTGAAAAAAAAACTATGGTTGACTTTTAAGCCCTCTGAAGTCTTTTTTCTCAAATATGTTCTTCTTTCTACATTTATGTTAAATGTATTTTCTATTTACAGTAATAATCACTATAATTCGATGTACAGAGATTTTTTACTCGTAATCGTGGACCGATTTTGATGATTCTTATGTCAATCGACTTGTGTTAATCTTGTGTGTCACAACGATAAGGCAGTAATCAAAATTCAATATGTCGGCAACCAGACGCCATAATAATATTGTAAAAGAAAAAAAAAAACTCGACAGTCGATGACAAATCGGGTATCATTGAATAGGTATTAAAAAAGCATGTTAAGGTTTCTCTCATTACCTTTTGTAAATCTATTTGTTATGGATTGTACAATTAAAAGTTAAAACTAAACTTATTTAAATTAAAATAAAACTAAACTACTCAAATATTAAATATGTAAATAATAACCACCACTATAAAAAGAACGCCCCCTCCAGCAGGTCCAGGCTTCTCTCATTATTTTTAATCTGGAATGATCATTTAGGATTCATAACGATTTAATGTCGTTTAGCAATAGTCGGGTTTTTTAAAGCTTGCTTTTTGTAGATATTTTCCAACTGGAGGGTTATTATGACATAAGAATGCAGTTCAGTTTACGCTGAGAGAAAGGGATAGAGCTAAATAACTTCTAAAGCTCTGTCCTTTACGCTCGCCGTAAAATGAACTGCAAAGTTACGTCATAATAACCCCTGTGATCATAATAACCGTCCTAATATTAAATACCTAACAGTCGTAGAAATAATAAATACGCTTTGAATAAGTCTTGAAAATGGCCCCTTCCGCTCTACTTCTCTTCCTTGTAGCTATCTTTAACGCTTGCATGTCCAATTGTCACTTCCCCGAGGCGTGGAAAACCGCAGTGGTGATCGGTATCCACAAACCGGGTAAACCACGCCCCGAGCCTTCCAGCTATCGTCCTATTAGCTTACTTAACACCATGGGCAAGCTGTATGAACGGGTCCTTTTATCCCGCATCCACTCCTTCCTGAGCTCCAACTCGATCCTCATCGACGAGCAATTCGGCTTCAGAGCCCGACACTCATGCGTCCACCAGGTGCACCGCCTCACGGAGCACATACTGGATGGCTTCTCCACCTTCGCGAGAGGAATTCCCACGGGCGCTATCTTCCTCGACGTAGCGAAGGCTTTTGATAAGGTCTGGCACAATGGGCTTATTTATAAGCTTCAGCTTATGGGTATGCCCATTGGGCTAGTCCTAATACTGAGGGGCTTCCTCAGTAACAGAAGCTTTCGCTACCGAGTGGAAGGCTCGCTCTCCCGCCCCCATCCTATCAGAGCCGGGGTCCCGCAAGGGTCATTTCACATACACACACACACTAATGATATCCCGCGCCATCCCAACGTGCAGCTTGCCCTATTCGCTGACGACACCGCACTCTTCACCACCCACAAACTCGCCTCCGTCATCCAGCGCTACCTCCAGGAGGCGATCACCGACCTAGCTCGGTGGTTTAAACTCTGGAGGATAGAGGTTAACCCCGAGAAGAGTGCGGCTGTCTGGTTTTACCCGTCCCTCCGCCATTTCCACCTCGAGAATATCGTTCTTTTCGATAGACCCATTCCTTGGTCACCAAAGGTCAAATACCTCGGCGTGACCCTGGACAGACACCTGAGCTTCAGTCAGCACATCCAAATAGTACTCAACAGGGCCAAGATGATCAAGAGTCGTCTCGGTCCCCTTCTCAACCGACGCAGTAAACTCAGCGCTCGCAACAAGCTAACACTATACAAAGTATGTATCAGACCGGTTTTCACATATGCCAGCGTGGCATTCGCACACGCCCACGACTTACACATAAACACTCTACAGATATTTCAAAACATACTTCTCCGATCGGTCGCGGGGGCCCCTTGGTTTGTTCGCAACGCGGACCTGCACAGGGACCTCGGCGTCCCGTCGATCAGACACACTATCAAGGAAGCGTCTAGGCGCTTCTTTGATAAAGGCCCACACCACCCTAACCCGCTCATAGTCCGTGCCACCTCCTACACTCCCCAACTCACCCCATCCGATCCCGACGTGCTCGCTGCGCTCGGGGCACCCGTCAGGCGCCCCAAGCACATCCTGCTCGATCCCACCGATCCCATCCAACTCGCAGTGGATGAGGGCACTGAAGAAAGGAAGAAGCTCCGGCGCCAGGGACGTCGTGGCCGCCCTCCCAGATCCGGACCTGAGCCTCATAGCATCACTGCAGGGATCGAGAAGATCGAAGAAACCGAAGAAACCGAACATACTCAAGAAACCGAAGAAACCGAACACTTGGAAGCAACCGAAGAAAACGAAGTCCTTCAAGATACTCAGCCGGCCGAGCTGCGCTCGACCGGCCTGACACCCGATGGAGGCACCCCTCCAGAGATGCGACCACCACCGCACCTCTAACTTAGGGTTCAGCATGCCCCCCCTTGGGGTATAGCTACCCGTGCCCGGGTGAAGTAGTCACGGTATAGATTACCAACTACATAGTCCAAGATAATAATAATCTTGAAAATGGCGAAAAAAATATAAAAATCTGGATATGTCAACGCTGTCAACGTCAATCTGACACCGCTGCTTTTGACATAGTCTAACAAATCAGAATGTACAAAGTCATGTTGTCACACTGCACTATGGTCCCGCTCATAGGTCATAAGTCCAAATAATCAACAATAGCCGAGCTATGATTTGTACTTCTCTGATAACACATTCATTACCAGCCTACTTAAAACTATAAATAGTTTTGAAGTAATCAGTCGGGATCATTGTTTTTCAGACCTCCGAAGTGAACACACTTAAACCGCGTAATTAGTCTTATCAATAGATCATTAAAGTGAAAGTTGTTTGTTGACGGATTTCTAAAAACTTGTTGTGATAAACTCTATTGAATCATCATAGAAATTAATGACAAAGGTATGTGTTTTAATAATAATATTTTTACTAGCTATTTTTACTATACATTTTATATTTATTTGAGAGCTACGAGACACCTAATTTTATAAAAATATTTAAATTGTTTGTGTATTACCATTGAGTTTTATCAATGACGCCATGCTGTACCATTAATAATTTTGATTGTTTAAAAAGCATATAAAAGTCTAGTTATTGTGCCAATAGTCATCTTCTGCTAGATTTTGCTAGATGTTTTATTAATTCGTCCTCTACGCTGTTCGTAGAAGATGCTACGATATTTGTCAATTTCTAATGTATTTTGTTTTCTTTCTAACAGGTTCTTTTTTGCAAGTTCAGTTTACAAGAATGCACATATTTGAACTATGGCATCTTCCTAAAGGATCACAGGTGGAAAAATATCGAGTTTTGGAAATGGTCCCGGAAGCTGAAAACGTTGAAATCGAAGTTCTAAGTAAACGCGTTAATGGCATAAGTAATCCAAAGGATCGCAGATTACTGGAAAAAAGCAGAAAGTAATAAATATGAACTAGTCAGAAAACATGAAAAATGGTTAAATGTCCTTGAAACTATAGATATAGCAAAGAATGAGTCGGTATCTGCGAGAGAAAATTAGTTTACTGGTCAAGAAATGACATCAAATCTCGGTCAACCGAAGAAAGATTTTGAGTCTTGCAGTAAACGAACTCAGCGAAGGAGATTAGTGGACCTCTCAAAAATTGATAACTCGGCCGTCAATGCTTTGATAAATACTTCGTCAACCTCGGGTTGTGGGCCAAATGATAGTCATAAATGTGAAGTGAATCCAAGTGAGATCCTATCGCTAATCACAGAAGCAAAATTAACAAAACACCAATACCTTTTAATTAAAGAGTTCATTAATAGTAAACAATATCCAGTTTTGCCTTCGTATCATAAGGTTTTAAAAGCCAAGAAACAGTGTTACCCTGAAAAATTAACTATTACTGAAAAAAGTGCCGAAGTAGAGTTACAAAATTTGTTGAACCACACGGTTAAAAGAATACTGGATTCTCAAAATATACTGTTATCAAGTATCGATCCCGAGACCATAGGTGATGTTATGTTAGTTGGTAAGTGGGGTTTTGACGGTAGTACCGGACACAGTGAGTATAACCAGTGCTTTTCCGATGACCCAATTTAGAAGATGGAAGTTTATTCGTCATAGTTGCAACAACAGGAGAAGAAACAATATTATGGAAGAATCCTCGCCCATCATCAACTAGGTACTGTCGCCCTATTCGCTTCCAATTTGCAAAAGAGACAAAACAGTTATCTAAGAACGAAGAAGATTATTTTAAAAAGAATTAAAAAAATAAATTAGGTCTGATAGTGGACAAGCCGCGTAGCGGAGGAAGCGGCAACTCGAATGATGGGAATACAGCACGTAGGTTTTTTGCTAACTCTGCCATTTCTGCTGAAATTACAGGAATTAAGCAAGAGCTTATTGATAGTTGTGGTACAATTCTTAACTGTCTCAATTCCGGTTACAAAATTAATTCTGAGAGATTTAAATCGTTTGCTTTAGACACGGCTCGACAGCTTGTTGAGGAATATCCGTGGTACAATTTGCCAGCGTCCATTCACAAAGTTCTGATTCATGGGTCTGAAGTAATCGATCAGTTCGATCACATGATGGTATCCATAGGAGAACTATCAGAAGAAGCTGCCGAAGCTACAAATAAAAATAAAAAAGCGTTTCGGCTCAACAATACTAGAAAAATGTCACGTGTTGCGACGAATACCGATGTTTAAAATCGACTTTTATTAAATTCTGACCCACTAGTTACGGGTCTTAGAAAGCTTCCTAGGAAAAAAAAGTGTTTCATCTAAATCTGTCATTAGTTTATTACATTATTGCTAAGCTCATTAAAGTTTCACTAATGAGTGTTAGATAGTTTAATTATAGTATTTTTAAGATAACAACTCTTTACGTGCGGTTCATTCTACTGCATGAATTGCACATAACGAAAAAACTTAGTAAATATGTTTGCGTTCAATATAAGTTGTTTTTTTTTAAATTAAATAGTATTAAGGTATTGTTTATTATATTTTTAAGTGAAAACATGTTACTTACTATTTATAAGTGTTAATTATACAGTATTGAAATATAGTGAATTTTGAAACGTTTTTAATTGTTTTTTTTTTATTATTATTCAATAATATATACACATAAAATTAATTGTAAGTCCTTTATTTTATCAAATAAATTCATAATTAACAACAATATATGCATTTCTTCCCAATAATGTTGGAAGTTTTGGACAAATCGACTTATGACACTCTCTCCATACACGCTGAACCACAGTGCACTGGGTGGTGGAATCCAAAGGAGAAATAAAATAATTAATTAAACAATTTTGTCAAATAATTTAAAATACAGACTAATATTTAACGTTATTAACAATATGGTCCTGAAATAAATGCATGAATAAAAAAATCTTAATCTTATTAGGGTTAGGTTATGCAGTAGGTACCTACCTACTGATATTATTAGTACTACTAACGAAATTATTTATTTATTTCAAAATCTGATTGATAAACAACTAACACCCAAAAAAAATGGTATTTGTGTCAAAATTACGTCATAGATGACGAAATTATAAGGTTTCTCTTTTTACCATAATGCTGCGGATCCCAGAGGAGAGAATAAGTAAATTAGATCAAAATTGCGGTCCCCTTTGTTTGGTAGAATGTTTTTTGGAATTATTGAATAAGGCATTACTTTAAGTACAAGTTCGCATATGGTATAGTGTTGTTTCATAGAAATAATTAGGTACATTTTAAATTGGCTGGTTGATTAATCTTAATGCATAAAATTTATGAGTCGAATGTTATTAAGGAATAAACAATGGAACGCTAACTTATTAAGCAGAATAATGATCAGCATAAACGTTTTAATAAGCATAAGCATGAAAATAAGGCAACAGGATGTTCCCTTCTTATATAAAAAAGAACCTAACAGCCTAACCTACCCGAGTCGCTTCTGCCCCGACCCATAAATGCTCGTTTCGCTCGCTCCCATTATGCTACATAACATTTTATTCAATATGATCATTATATTAAATTAAATTATTCGTCATTAAATTTGGTCATATTAATAGATTACTATATAAAAATCTACTAAACATACATACATAAACTCACGCCTTCATTCCCAGAGTGGGGTAGGCAGAGCTACAGAATTACCAACAACTCTAAAAATTTGTTGATAATTCTGTAACCACATTTTGCATAATCAGGCTAAGCTAAAAATCTACTAAACAATCATTCGGAAATTAACCAATACCTATGTTTTCTATGATGTCAACATTTAACATACGTCGAAATTCAAAAAATTCAAAATTCAAAATTCAAAATATTTATTCAGTAAATTGGCCACATGCGGGCTCTTTTACACGTCGGAAATGTACAGTGAATCTACCAGCGAAATAATATTATACTTAGTACCAAGTACCAATTTCACCAAACGATGTTGAATTTAATCAATAGTAGATTCACTCCATATTACCGACGTGTAAAAGAGCCCTCATGTGGCTAATTTACTGAATAAATATTTTGAATTTTGAATTTGAATTTTGACGTTTCGGATCATAAAAATTATGCCATATACATGGCACTCTAAAATTGTATAACCAAAACTAAGTTAAAATAGGAGATTTCTTGTCCAATATTGTCTTGATTATGTATTAAGACAATATTTTATCACGTGCTTTTTGATCGCTCCAGTTATGGGAGTGATATGGTTGTCCTATTCTTTGATGTCACATTATCATGGCGTCGCATGTATTACTACAACAAATTGGAATATTTTTTTTGCCTGTCTATAACGTTTTGTACATTGAATTTTAAAAATCCTTGAATTAAGTTTCTATGTAATAATTGGAAAATAAATTTTCCATATCTGTAATCCTGTAAATCAACCGACGGCCCTCAAATAGAGTAATTATATAAAGTTTCAAGTGACCAGCTCAATGAGGTAACTTTGGTTCATACTAACTTTGACCCCTCTTTCACCCCCCTTTTACATTAAAATCTTAGGTTTTTATTATTTATAAACCTGGTCACCGTTTATTGTAACCTTTTAGTGAAAATTGCATTAACATTGGTTCAGTGGTTTTCAATTAATGCGAGGAGAAACAAAATTAAACAGAAAAACAGACACCAACTCTAAAAATTGTAGAATCGTGTTCTGCTGCTCATTTTGAGGTCCTATAGGTAATTTTAACTTCATATCTCAAATGTAGAGATTTTATCCCTTCTACAACTTTATTATTTGGCATTAACGGTGTATAGGTTAGCTGATCTTACTAGGAACCCATAGTTTTGTAGTGTAATGTTTTGTATAATGTTATGTTTTTTTCCATTATTTTATGACAAAACGGTATTCGACTTAACAGGGCCGATGACTGTATACATATGTATAAAGGCCCTTTAAAACGATAAATAAAATTAATAAAAATAAACTTTATTACATGTAACCACTTTTCATCTATTTGCCATTGGCGTAAAGTCAGCTTGTCTAAAATTACGTGTCACTAACATTCACGTCGCCGTATAATCGTTTAATATAATATTGACCTCGTTATTGTCCATGTTATTAAAATACGAGCAACGCAGACGCACGAGAGTGAATATCCAGTGCGTGTCACTTTATAGTTGATTTTATTTTTGTTTACGTACATTGACATATATGATCATTTAGTATTTGTCTAAAGTCTCACTTTGTTAAGGAATAAATAAAATATCTTTCACACATTTTGTGCCATTAGTGAAAAATATTTATAAATAATTACACCAGTTTTTTGCGAGTTTTTTTAAATATTTTGAAAACTGTTCTTAGTATGTCATGACACTCATGAGGCCCTTCGCATTTACTCGTATCCATTAAACTATACGACACTTGTTGTTTTTAATATACAGATGACATAAAATATTTGACTATGGGGTCATTCTCTCGTTTCGTGCAAATCGACTTTAATGAAAAATTGTCGAAATGTTCTTGATTTTGCGAAATTGTATTGATGCAATCTTGTAAGGTAATGTCACATGTAAGGTAATAGTACATTACTACAGACGCTGGGAAGTAGGTGGTTGCAGGCCGAGTTCATATAGACGGCCGAGCGAAGCAAGGTCGGATAGTTACGAGGCTGGCAACCCCTTTTCACGGCGAGGTATGTATAGTGCTTTTCTCAAACATATGCAATGAAATAAAAAAAAAACATCACTCAAAAAACATTTGTGTAATAGGCATTAACGCGGATATTTTTGGTCCGAACCACACAGATACAAAAAAAAAAACGATTTTCAGCTATTCAGCCTGTTCATAAAACCAGCTGTCATGGCCATATTAAAATTAAAAAAAATTTACTTCCCGGCCTAGGCCTTCAATTTTGTATGAAATTCCTTTACAGTTCTCTCGAGTTGTTCCGTCGGGATCGTGGCACTTTGAAGCCTAAAATAACTAACATAACGCCGACATTACATAGCATGTTTGAGACAATTATTTTATATAATCAATACTGATATTTATGAAGTTAACGTTCTTTTTAAAAAAAAAAACGCAATTCTCATTCATCTCTACGGCATATTGATGTGATTTTGATCACATATTGACCAAAACCTGCTAATATCAGAGGTTTTGTTTAGCATTTAATGACATAAGTTAAGTACTTGTTTAATAACGATTCAAGTTGATAAATATGAGTGGTTATTATCCAACCATAATGAAAATACAGCTATCTAAATTTTTGTCATCAGCAATGCGATCATTCCCGCGCGAGAAATGGATCACGTATATTTCGATTGTTATACCTACTTATAATTTGAGCGCTACCAACGCCTAAAAACATCGTTCATTGGTCGGTCGACCGTGAGCTGCCGCAAGAGACGAACCTACGCCACTGCCGGTAAAAATACCTTCGTTATCTCCTTAGTGCGAGGAGTTTATCACGTTTGAGTCTTCACCACCAAACCACCATCCAGCGACACATTCATTAAGTACTTAAGTGTAAAAGCTATGTTTTTTCTTGTTTAATGCCTCTCCAATTGCCACATTTACTAAGGTCTCTTTTCTTGGGTACGGTGATGAGAAGGCCTTTGTTCCAGTCATCAGGTACCCTTCAGCTGACCAGATGTTCCGCAGAAGGGGTGTCAGCGCATGTGCAGCAGTAGGGACTTTCAGAATTTTCGCTGTGATAAGGTGCGTAAAGTTTTTCCGCTCTTTAGTGATCGAATGGCCTTCATTCACTACTTCCTCTTATATAAGGAGAGTCACGTCAATGTCCAGGCTTTGTGCGGGCAAGCTGGCAGCTGTTGTGGCCGTAGTAACGGGATAATTCGGGACTCGGAAGATGTCCTCAAAGTGCTCCCGCCAGAGTATAAGCTTTCCTCTCTTGTCTTTCAACGGATTTTTCTTCTTCTGGTTCTGGTTTCCGGCCAATGTCTTCGTCGCCTTGTACATATCCCTGAGATTGCCAGAGTTGGCAGCGCGTTGGGCACCGTCCAAACCGCAACACCATCAGCCCGTAGGGTCATGACGGGTACTGCGTTAAATTTTTCTGCAAGTCTGTCTAAATTGTAGCCTCAGGTCTGCGTACTGCCACATCGCTAGTTGCCAGGAGTCGAAAATGGAGCTCGCGCCTTTGTTAGATGAGGTTTCAGGTTCTCTTTGACATCTATTTTTCACGTCCATAGTTTGTGTCCAAGAACAACGGAGCTGGTCTCTGTGTAGGCCTTTTTGATGTGATTTCACTCCGCGTCGAACGTAGTAGTAGAGTCCGTTTCGAGAACGGAGAAGCGATTTCACAGCTCCAGCTTAAAGGTGTCGCCTACGTCTGGATTACGCAGCTTATTGACCTCAAAATAATTTGCCTATCCTGGTGGTCGCGCTGGTATCTCGAGATACAGCTACTTTGAGCCGCACCTCGGATATGACTGGGTGGTGAAGTGTGAAGTTCATACATTAGCTTCTTGCTATTTGAAATGTATGAACTTCACAATTGCACTTAACAAAGTCTAAACAGGGCCTTACACGTTGATTTTACTAATCACTTTACACCTGCTCTTACTATTTCTCTAAGTGTAAACATGTCTTAAACATAAGGGGTAGGGTAAAACAAGTATGAAGTCTGAAATACTCCGGATATACCTGTGAAAATTTTTGCTTTTAATTACCTTGGAACCCTCCAAGACGATATTTTTGATGGACATTTAGCCAATACCTTGAATACCTACTACAACCGGGAATTTCTATTTTTCCTCCAAGATTTAAGAGTACAATGCTCGCTTTAGATAAGGCATTGCTAGTAAGGCATTAAATTGCTTGCTTATTGTTAGACGTTTTTATTATATTATAATATTTTTCTCTTCTGGTATGATTCTAAAGCAGAGGGGTTATTATGACATGATATAGCTATGCAGTTAATTTTACGGCGAGCGTAAAGGACAGAGCTAAAGCAGTTATAAAGCTCTGTCCTTTTCTTACACCGTAAAATAAAGTGCAAAATAAGGTCATAATAACCCCTCAGGATACCGATTTTGGTAACTCATACTGTATACTAAATGTTCTGTGTAATATAGGTACAGTTAAAAACCTATCTGGAAACTGACAACGCAAAATAGTTATAATTTATTTCGGGTTAAGATCTCTGCCTGATTGGAATTGCGAAATATTCATCCTAATTTGATTTGGTGGTAATTGAGATTCTAATAATTTTACTATTTTAGGAAAAATTACGTCTATCGCATTAATACCCCAAACAAATTCAGTGTGGCTTATTTTTTCATTTTCAATAATTATATGAGCAACAGGGTTCACAATCCGGGTATACAAAACCTGGTTATCTAGCACGTTGGATATCCAGTCATCATTTGAACTAAAAATGATAACAGGAGTGGTTATATTTTCAATAGGAAACTCCTCATTTTCATTACCGAATCTATGAAATCTTTTATGTTTTATTATTTGGGCATAGTGCAGAATTGTTTTTGTGGATCCACCCGAAGGGATGTGAATAAGAAGCCGACTAAGGAACTCCGGAGTGGCAGCCAAACCTTGCTGTAATCCACCGGTTATAAATAACAATGAGTTCTCGCACAACATAGTTCGGCCTGCGCAGTACTGGTCAGCAAAAATCGATGGGATCCGTTTAGAAGGCATGAACTCCCCGTGCCCAAGGTAGTTTATCGCATTTGCGAGCGGCACGTCCGCCATAAGAGGCCAGAAGTTCGACATCGGCCCGCGCAGGTGCGTCATAATCGCCAGCGGGGCTAGCAGCACTATCACCCGCAAATATTTGTTAAACTCAGGTTTAACAGAGAGAAGCACTAATACAGCAGTTGCGCCCATAGAATGACCAATGTAGTTTATCGGCTCCTCAGACTTCGTCTTCCTCTTGATATATTTTATTATGGCTGGTAAATCATATTCACCTATTTCTTGAAAAGAAAAATCCCAAAAATCATCTGAGTTTCTGGTTTTTGAAACATGATTGCGGGAAAAACAGTTGCCTCTTGCATTAGCCAGCCACACATCGTATCCTTGCATAGATAAAATATATGGAAGAGCAATTCCTGGCCCCAGCATCAACCAGTCTGTCGAACTACCCAGTAGCCCGTGATGCAGTAGAACCGTGCGGTTGGCCAGCTCCTCCTCCGCCATGCCCTTGCGAGGAGGTACACGATGTAAGGTAAGTATGTAACCATCTTTGGTACGTACGATGTAACGCTTCAGTTTCCGTGTAGTCATCTGTATGGGGGGTCCATTCATCACGTTCATGCTAACGTCAAAACTTGGATACTTCATGTCATTGATTTGCTCATCTGGTGGCAGAAGAATTATTTTACTGGCCAAAGTACTTTTAATTACATAAGCGAGTTTTTGTACCAAATGAATTAGTTTCTCTTTAAATTCACTGATTTTGGCTATGGTGAAATCTATGATTGAACTTTCTACATGTTGTTTGTCATTTAACGAAATAATTATCACTAAAATTATATTAGAAGTGATGAGCTTAACGCCCACTTGCTGAACCAACCACCGGGCCATGACTGTATAACACTTATCGTCCGCTGCAAATATTTATAATATATGAATGCACATGGGTATGCTTCGTGTTAATTAGGGTGCATGGTAGTGAACCATCAAGTTATGACTTAAAAATCCAGTTAACTTTAACTATCGTAGTTTTATACGACCAATATATAATTAAATAAGTAATAATTCGAGTTCAAATGGATTTATAAAAGTTTTAACCCTGAAATAAATAAAGTGTAGCGTCCTCTTATTATTTAACTTAAGTAAAATTCATGGAGTTGAGTTATCTATATAGTAAAATTTTTAAACATGCTACCACCAGCAATTACGATTTACAGTAAGTATACTTAAGTGTAATAGTTGTGTATTTTTTTCCTTTGAGCGCAACGGTGTACCAAATGAGAGCCCGTGGCAAATTCACCAGATAGGGTCCTTCCTTTCACTTTTATTTAAAATCCATTAAATATTAGGTTCCTCTTTTGCTCACGACCTTTCGGACCGGGGGCCTCTCACAGGCCCTTGGTATTTTTCCCGCTCTGCCACCCTATAGTTACGCCACTGTCGTAAAGTGTTGACGGCGTAATAGACAGAAGTTAGCCCATGTTCTGCTATGCGACTGGTAAAGCTAGCAGCAATTTAAGGTGTTGCCGCGTGCAGGTCTCAGGGTACGCGAGGCAGAGCAAGAGATGCGATATAGACTGCGGTGCGCCGTCGCAGCTGCAGTATTTTTCGATTGTGTAAGCCCACTTTGACATGATTTCTCCTCGACTACCAACCTGAGCGCGCAGTTGGTTGAGCGACTTCCATGTTGGGCATTTAGAATTGTGTTTAAGAACTGAAAACTTTATCTACGAAAGGTTGATTACTAATGTAAGTATCATTAGACTTGGCTTCATTTTACAAAAGGTACATATGTCAAATAGAGTTCTTGCATTATTTCACACACTCATGTTATATGATAACACTGAGCATAAATCAATGATCCCCATTGTGCTAAATGATAATATATTGCTTTCATTATCGGTTTAGAAATAGTTGAGTCAGAATAGTTATTCATGCAACTGTTCCACAATCAGGAGGTTGAGGCACAGATAACAGAATACAAGTACAGATACCCAATCTCATACAGCAAAAGCGTGCCGTCCTAATGTAGACAATTCGGTAGGCAATTTTAGTCCCGTAGTTACACCAGTAGATGCCGTATCTGAGCCACCACTGGATGCTGGCAGCCTACCTAATAGTTTTAGTAACGTATCACCAGATGGCATTGACTTCAAGAATGAGACGTCAAGAAAATTGTTGACTTAAAATTAATATGTAATTTCTATAATCCTACCGGTGACATTGTGTAAGCGTTTTATTAATTCATAGGAACATCTGCCCTGATTAATGATGTCCAGGACAAATAGGAATAATGTTTTAATGACATGTTTGGGAAGTTTTTTGCTGACAATAAATAAAAGCAATAGGTAAAAATAACTGGTTTATTAGGTTTAAAGAATTTATTTTCTCATAAGAATTTTACAATTCACTTACAATGAGAATTAAGAATAAGTTAAAAATAGTTTGGTGAGCGTATTTAAGCGTGCGTATTTACATAAAAAGGAAATATCGCCTTCAACTTCAACTTTATCCGAATCCAACGAAACAAAGTTATACACTCGGCCTCAAAAAAATCGCACCTTTTGGTATGTTGACTTCAAGCAGCTATAAACCCTATTTAATCTAAGATAAGGTATGAGTGTGGGGCCTCATTTTTTCCTTTAATTAATAAAAATGTGATAATGATTACTAAGCTTAAAAAAAATCGTTTTTCATGAAAAGAGGAAAAACATTTATTCACGCCAAAATTACACAATCTAAAAACATAACAAAATTAAAAAATACAGTAAAACAAATTCTTAAAACGAAACTTAAAACCTAGGGTTACCTCCCCTAGCCCTAATTACAGCCTCCATGCGATCCTTCATTGACCTCACCAACGTCACGATGCGTTCTTGAGGAATGTCACTCCACTCCTCGACGACGGCGTCCCGAAGCTGTTCAAGGGTGGCAGGGGCAGTCAGTATCATCCCAAATGTGCTCTATGGGGTTCAGGTCAGGACTTATCGCCGGCCACTGCATCACGGGGATCCCAACCTGATCCAGATTGTCCCGAACAATCAACGCCGTATGAGAGCGGGCGTTGTCGTGCATGAATGTGAATTCAGGCCCGACAAAACCAGCATACGGGACCACGTGGTCCTCCAGGATCTCTGTGATGTACCGATGAGCAGTCAGGGACCCCTGGCCACGTCCACTTCCAGTGCGGGAGACGCACACAAGGTCGGTTTTGCCCGATTTTAAAGTTTATTAACTGTGCTTTCAAATGATACTAATATTGGTAGGGTACAATAAATAAGTTAAGAGCTTTATTCGCTTGAAGTCAAAATTTCATAAGTGCGATTTTTTTGACGCCGAGTCTAGTTTAAATGTTTGTACACAAACTGTCAGCGCGTTTTGATACTTCAATGGTTAAAGATAGCACGTTGTTCGTTCCGTGTTTGTACTAACATTTTAATACACCGAAACCGCCAAAACAGTATTTTGTAATATTCATTTATATTCGTCTAGACATTATTTTCTCTATTGTTTTTTTGTTTTTAATATAAAAGAAGTATTTCGAGTATTGATTTTACGCATCAAATAAGAATTTGTACAAACGAAACGCTTGGGGTCTGTGAGTGCATAGTAGCACAGTATATAAGTAAACCAGTAAAGAACCTACGAACAAATGCTAGAAAGTGACGCACTCACACAGACGCACGCCTCTACGAGACCTTGAGAAAGATGCCACAAAAGTATTGCGTGGTAGATTCAGATTCAGATTTTATTACTCAATATAACACAGTATAAATTACATGGCATGTCAAATTATATGCAGTTACATTACGTTTATTATTCGACAGGCTGCTTCCAAAATCGATATCTGGAGATCTGTGTGGTCCTAACTCTCGAAATTGACACTTGAATTAGCCTGTCGAATAATAAAAAAGTTCAAGGTGGCGGCTACTTTTTCTCATTCTGCCAACAAATTCGTTGTCGGAGACCACGCACATCCCCAGATATCGATTTTGGAAGCAATCGGTTGAATAAAAAAATAAAAAAATATGGCCTCTACTTTTTCTCAATCTGTCAACAGATTAGTTGTCAGAGACCATTCACATCCCCATATATCGATTTTGGAAGCAATCGGTTGAATAACTTAAAAGTTCAAGATGGCGGCTACTTTTTCTCAATCTGCAACGGATTTGTTGTCGCAGATCACACGTATCGATTTTGCACTAACTAGCTGAGATACTGGAGCTGTTGGTGAGTGGCGACACCACGGACCTGAATGCTCCCGAGGGTAGGTCCTGTTCCTCACCTCACGCTTGCCTTCACCGGCCGGCTGGAGTGTATAATGACGAGGAACAGACCCTCACCTCTGGCTTGCCTTTATTGGCCGGTCAGAGTGGAGTCGCAAGAGCTATATGCTCGAAGGGTGGATGTGTTGCATAAGTGGTGAGTGGGCACCTTATGGTCGTTTAAAGTCCAGAAGCACCTCTCCACCCTTAGCCCCTCTGGAACTGTTACCTCCCTGCTGCTATATATATGCGGCTATTTCGGGAGGCCCATTCTTGAGTTGGCGAGTCACCGCCTGCCATTTCAACCAAAGTAATTAGCATTGGCCAGGCAGGCGCCGTAGTTTCATCAATAGCCTAGTTCACCAATCCATATCTGTTCATTCATAGAGCCTATTGTTAATACTTCCATCCTTCTTAAATAGTCCTACACTAACCGTTGGTTGACCGTGGGAGCATACTTTTATAGTTTGAACTCAGGGACAATCGCCGGTTGGTGTCCCATCACTTTACTAAAATAAACTTGTCTAAAGGGCCTCTGCGTGTTGGCTTCGGCTCCATGTACGCCTTCCAAAGGTCCGGGACTCCCATAGTCCCGTGAATGGTAAAGACATAATAATAATACAAACAAACAACAACAATACTATAAACAAGATTTTTTTTCAATTTTACAAAATGTAAATCGACAACCCTTAAACGCTCAATTGGAGCGTAGGTATTTAATGTAGGCCTAGTTTCTTTACTGGTTTATTTATATACTGTGATAGTAGTTTCGCGATCCGTGATGGCACCATCTAGTGACAGTACCTAATAAGGCGTAGCAAGCTTGAAAGCTTATAAGTTTTTTATGAGTTAGATGGAGTTAATATAAAATTTATTGCATTTATTAAACTTGTAAAATATACCCTACTTTATGTAGAGAAGGATGTTTTTGATGTAATTAAGGTACGTTGAATTTATTAAGGTGCAAAAATCATTCAATCTTCACGATTACTGATTCAAATGTTTCGCTCGATACCTGTGACGCCATCTATGAGTTTATTAAAGTAATAATTATACGTTGTTCGAGTTGGGAGGCCATGGTTGAGGTGACTCCCAATTACTAAGAATTGAAAAATATTTTTTTTCGATCTTTACGCTGTCATTAATATGTTTTAAAAAAAAAAGCGGTGGTCGCCTGTCCCGCCGCGCCTGCCTTAACGACATCCTCCGGCGGTCCCTCGTCAGCGTCAACGTGCCTGCTACGCTAGAACCTTGTGGGCTGGCACGTGACGATGGCAAGAGACCCGATGGTATGCCTCTTGTGCCGTGGGAAATGGGACGGCCTTTAGTGTGGGATGCCACCGTGTGGATACTCTGTCACCGTCGCACCTCAGCGTGACGGTTTGTGAAGGCAGGTGCGGCGACTCTTGCGGCAGAATCAGCAATACGCCGCAAATATGCAAATAAAGCTGATAATTGCATATTCGCGGCTATTGCGGTAGAAACTCTTGGACCGTGGGGCCCGGAGGCACGGATTTTTTTTATCAATTTAAAATAAACCAATTCGTGCATCAGGTGACCATAGAGCTGGCTCTTTCCTCGACTAACGGCTTGCCTATACCTAATACCTGGTCATAATTTCTAATGACCTGTTAAACTAATTCATGTTTCGACGAAATATAATTAAAAAACAAATAGGTACTCAATGCTCAACGCGCAGCGCCTTGCCTACGGGGAATAGGAGTTCCGCTCAGCGGAGCCCCGAAGTCCTTAAACGGTCGTTTACGTCCATTGGAACATATATAAGTAGGTTAAATAAACGTTAGATTTTAAACATATAAAGTTTAGTAATATTCGGTGTTCAAAGGAAATTAAAAAAAAACAAAAATATTGGTGTTTTTACTTTTTATTAAGAATCGGGCATAAAAAATGGGTATAAAGTGCATTCGGATGCTAATAAAATTAGGGCCAATGTATTCCATCCGTTAGGAAAAATCAAAATTAGTATTTTTGATTTACGGTCTTATAAAATTATTAGGTACCTGTTAAAAAAAGTAAAAAAAAATTGGGCTACAATTGGAGAACCAAGTATTGTTACAATCAATGTTAATAATTAAGACTCACCTCAGCAGTCTTCAATAATAGCAGCGACCGTTGCATGAATGACTATTCTGATTTAACTATGCATTTGCGGCTTCACGTACTTTATATAAATGTAGTGTTCATTTTAAATAGGAAAGTAAAACCTTTATCTACGGTATTTATAATCACGATCATTATTTTTTGTTTAAATTGCAACTAATTTCAGTAAGTACATTTTGTTACTGCTTACTAAGGGACTGTTGTTTGATCAGTAGTTAAACTAACTAATCGTTAGAAACCGTAACTAATGGATGAATCTCAAAGATATGTGTAAAATTTTCGAATTTTAACAATTAGTTGAGTTTACTACTGATCAAATATCAGGCCCTTAGTAACTAAAGCTTTAGGTAGGTAGATACTGAAACTGATTTACATTTGTCAATACTAAAATAAAATGCATTACACCAAGGCATGTTTTAGTAGCGCAGTCAATCATGACATGACTTCAAGTGGGGAAAAAGTGATAGCTACTTCTCTCCCTAACCAGGTACAGTCGACAAAAAAAAGAGATTTACCCACTTTTCAGCCTTTTGCATTGTAATAAGGACCAAAAGTTAAACTATTTGAAGTCGACAGTACCTTACGTTGAACCCTGGGACATCCTTTATAGACTAGGCCCGAAACTGAAAAACGCGTCTCTAAACCATGCAAGCGGCAAATCCTGTAACAATTGGGTGACAAAGTTATCAGAGGGTTTTGACCCTGCAGAATACGGATCTGCCTGTCGCCATTCTGAAATTTGAACCGGAAGTACAACATAATATCGGAAAAGGCAGCCCATACAAAAAAAATCGTCGTACATTTAATAAATCGTTGTTCCGGTACCCTAAATACATACATACATAAACTCACGCCTTCATTCCCAGAGTGGGGTAGGCAGAGCTAAAGAATTACCAACAAGTCTTAAAACTTCTTGATAATTCTGTAACCACATTTTGCACAAGTAGGCTAAGATGTTTCCCAGTGTATTAGTGACAGGTGGCAAGCCCATCGCCTAACAGTACTGCAAGCCTTTATTCCCTTAGTCGCCTCTTACGACATCCACGGGAAGACATGGAGTGGCACTATTCTAACCCGGCAACCACACGGCAATTTTTTTGATATTATTATGCTGTAAAGACCACATAGGCATAATAACCCAATTTTATCGTCCCTCCAGCTGTATTTCTTTTTTCTCCATGTTGGAAAAAACGTAACTTTTTTGTTTCTTGCCTAATACTCGTACTGTCGTTAAAGTCCATTCTAGTGCTAATCAAGGTTCTGCAATATTGTAGAATGCAAAATTTGCTAAAACTTTTGGGTTCAATATTTTTTTCCAAAGACGTAGATATGAAATCGTCTATGGGGAGCTAGCCTTAAAAATTGCTATTGTTTTATTATTTTCGTCCTGTATTTACGTTTTAGTGTATTTAAGCGCAAACTGTAGGTACCTAGTTAGGCAATATTATAGATAATAAAATTTGCTGTATCTTTTGGATTTAAATGTTTTTTTCCACATCCTCAGGGATTGAAGATATGGAATCATCTATGGAGTGCTACCGTCTAAAGTTGCTTCCTTTTCCAGTTTTATATTTTCGTGTATTTACGTTGTCGTGTATTTTAGCGCAAGCCGTAGTTTTGCAATCATTTAAAAGACAAAATAATCAACAAATTATCATTCGTTTAGTTTAGTTTATTTATTCATCAAAGTAAATTGCATTGCATGTCAAAAAATACGAAATTACATTGAGATAGTCAAAACATAACTACGAATAATCAAAAAATACAATAATAATTAACAATAATTAATTAATACAACAACAATTAAATATCGAATAATGGTCACTCGTCCGATGTCAATACATACAATGCTTAATAAATTTCAACAATAATAAATTTACATGTCCGGCTTCATAATTATATTCATCCTATACCTACACAACTTATTTTATACTAATCATTATTTATTAATGTTAAATAATAAAAAAACATAAACTTAAAAGGGATAACAGGTATAAACTGAGATTGCACTCGGTTTTCAATTAAAGGTCTGACTCGAAAGTAACAAAGTTTGGACCGAGAGCCGGTATTGCTTTAAATGTGGAAGTGTTTTATTTCTTGCTGCAGTATCTTTATTGCATGAAAGTACCTACGCATGAAAAAATATTACAGTAAATAGTTAGGTAGGTACCTACTCGTATATCTATCAGAAAGTGATTTATTATTGCACCTCGGCAGAGGCTCTATAAGCCTCTTGCTGCTTTTGCAATTATAAATTACGTTATGCGAGGATCATCATCTATAGGTCTGCGTCCGTAGACCTTTTTGTCGGGTCATAAATATCAGGCTGAAACTTTCTAGATCGCTTCATTTCAGTGAGTCGGACAAACTTTATATTTGACAAAAATCTCGGTAGTGGGGACTAATTTTGCTAGAGGCCTTGAAACATGTCGATAAGTCCGGGTGCCAAAAATTTACTAATACCAAGCCGATTCTTATTGAAATTTAAAGATTAATTTATGAGAAAGTCAAAAAGTAGATAGTCCGACAAAATTAATGGGGACTATGCGCCAGTCGGACATACTGAAAATGTTGGAAATTCCAACTCAAAAAAGTGATTAATATCAGGCTAATTTTTTTTTTATGGGTTAATTAAAATTAATATAATACAACCGTAACGTTATCCGACAAAATTTATGGGGATATGCGCCAGTCCGACACTCTAAAAATGTCGAAAATACCAGCACAAAAAAGTGATTGATATCAACCTAATTTTTATTTTTTCAGTAATAAAATAATGTTTCAAACGTGATTCTACGATTGTCCGACAAGAAATGTGGGGAATACTAATAAAAATCGATAAAATATCTATTAAAATTATTCGTTCTGTATACAGCATTTAAGTATACCTATATATATCTCCCCACTCTCCCTGAACGCTTTCTGTGTTTTTCTGTTCTGTGTTTGGCTGCATGAGAGTGAGTGAGAAAGATGATGGGGCAGAGAGCGCACCCAACTACCCAGAGTTACAAACACAAACACTGGCCGCGTGGCGTCCATAACCTATTCACATGCACGCAGCCACGCCATCCTTTTTGTCAACCCATACCGAATTTTCTTTATTTAAATAAAAAAATAATAATTCGTTCAGCTGTTGAAGTGCTGCCCTTGTATAGAAGAAATTGTTCATCATGCAGTGTTTCTTGTGTGAATTAAAAATAAGTGAAAAAGACAATTTCAAAGAAGTGAAAGAAACTGTTAAAAAGTTCTCCAAAAATATTTTGGAAAATTGTTACAAGTTTAAGAATGCTCGAGAGTATCATCGTCATAAATATAAACAAGCAGAATTACCTGTTTAGCTTCTATTTTTTTAATTTTATACGAATCCTACTGACAAAAATCTGTAAGCTCGTATTTTGACACGTCTAATGTATGATTTAGAGGAAAACAAGATTTTTTTTATCGCTTGACTCCATCAGATAACGTATTAGCCAAAAATTGAGCGTGTGGAAACCACGCGCGGTAGAAGGCGTAGCCTTCTTTAACCATTTGTTATATATATACTACTTTGATACTTAATAGTTTTCAAAATTATCAATTAAAATTTGTAAATTTGAGAAGTCATTTATTCTCTTATGAAAAACTTCTAAATGTGTGATAATAAAACTAATATTTTATTCATCAAAGCAACATAAATTTATATTATTTTTCTGAGATTATGTAATTAAAAACAAAAAGGGTAGCTTAAAAAAAAGTTAATACATTAAACTTGAGCCAAGTACAGCTACATTTATTCACAAACTTCTAATTGTGGTAGAGAGGTTAAAACCTCTTGTATACTATATAGTGCAACAGATACCTACATTATTCTTGTCGGACTAGCGATATGACCCATTATTTTTGTCGGACATCAGTATATTTCGGTTATAAATGATCTAATCTACAATTACTTATGTTTGTCCGACAAGTATCAATCACTTTTTTGTACTTGTATTTTCGACATGTTTAGAGTGTCGGACTGGCGCATATCCCCATAAATTTTGTCGGACAACGTTACGGTTGTATTATATTAATTTTAATTTCCCATAAAAAAAAATTATCCTGATATTAATCACTTTTTTGAGTTGGAATTTCCAACATTTTCAGTATGTCCGACTGGCACATAGTTCCCATTAATTTTGTCGGACAATCTACTTTTTGACTTTCTCATAAATTAATCTTTAAATTTCAATAAGAATCAGCTTGGTATTAGTAAATTTTTGGCACCCGGACTTATCGACATGTTTCAATGCCTCTAGCAAAATTAGTCCCCACTACCGAGATTTTTGTCAAATATAAAGTTTGTCCGACTCACTGAAATGAAGCGATTTAGAAAGTTGCAGCCTGATATTTATGACCCGACAAAATGGTCTACGGACGCGGACCTACTACTTTTCAACCGACTTAAAAAAAAGAGAAGGAGGTTTTCAAGTCAACCCGTTTTTTTTTTAATGTATGATCACGCATGATTTTTTACAGAGTTCTCCGATTTAAAAATTTTTTTTTGGTTTGATAGAGTACAATTCCGAGGTGTTCTCACTATCACCAAATCTGAATCGAGGAATTGAAGGAACTCTTCTAATATTATAGGCATACATACAGCAATTTCAGTATTTTTAGGAACAAGTCCAGCATTTGCATTCAGAAAGTATCATTTGGTGAAGTGGAACTGATGATGAAAACCACAGATGGCTACCGGAACTCCTCAACGGTACCTATTACAAGAGTGGCGATAAGATATCTCGATTAAGATGGTTGGGAAATTCTAATGAAGAAACATGTAATTGTTTAAGTATGACTATGGCTTTCCCGCGGCGTTGCTTGCGGTGAGCTTGAAATGTCTCAAAGATTCATATCACAGAAGACGACTTCAGTTGGACTGAGACCTATAAACAATTATTATTATGATTTTCGCTCAAGAAAGCCAAATCAAATTACAGCTAGGCCAGTGCCTAGCTATTATACTAAGTGAACCTCATTTTTGTGTTTCATCTACCTAGTATAACTTTGTGTGATTACACAAAAAGTTGTCATGAAGTAAAAATTGGAATGTAGCTTTAAAAACATCTTAAGTTCATAATGATTCTAACAATGTAAGAAAAGACTGAAAAAACATTGAAATAATACAAGAGCTGAAGGGTTTTTCGTACGATGGACACAAGGAAAAATTACAAAAATTCCGATTAAAATGATCAATGTCTCTGAACGTACTAAAAATCGCTGAACATATATGGGGGTGTTTTTGGTAGCCCTCAAGATGACCATTTTTTTTTTCATTTGGACCACAGGAAACCACCCTGTATAAGCAATATCCGTCTCAAAATTACCCTTGAGCAATGCTTAAATGATCAGAGAGCGAAGGGGACTACACGCCATTGGGGCGGGAATATAATTGGACTGACACGACGAACCAAATTACCTAGTTAGTTAAATATGCATAACATTACGAAACTTGGGTTATTTGCCGAGCCATTATCACACGTTTCAATTATTAAAACGAATTCTATAAATTTACTGTCATTTGGGTTAAAAAATAAATCGAAGAGTCACAACAGCAAAATAACAATTTGAAATTACTACAGCGACAAGAAATATTGTCCAACCTAAATAACGTCCAAAATAGAATCATGTCCGATGGTAAAATTATCCAATTTATGATATAGGTCAAAATAAATTTGTCAATTTGTATTGACACAGAAATATGACCAATAGTAAATATTTCCTACCTGACGCAATGAAAATGGTACTTCGACTCTGATTTCAAAGTGACAAGTGGGTGACGTGATACTTTTGCAGATAAAAAAAATAACGAATCGTCATCAACAGCCTTCTACCCCACAACACACGCACGGACCAAACAAATAGTGATTTCCCCGGTTGTACGTTATTTTACAGACTGAAGTTGTTTAGAATTTCATTTCATAGAAAAATTTTCTCGTATTATCATTTCATAGAATAATCAATATGTAGAATAATTACTTTGAAGACATTTAAATCATCGTTTTTTATTTCAAATAAAATTCAATGTTTCTTTTTTTCATATCATAGAATAGCAAATTAAATATTCATTGTTCTCATATTATTTGATTTACAATCAAATTATATCGCATAGCTTATTCAAGGAATATAAAAAAAAATAACCTCGAAGGCTAAGGCGGGAGCTTGCTTCGCTTCGCTCCCGCCATAGCCTTCTAACCTAACCTATTCAAGTCGGTTCTGCCCAGAGAGGTCTTGTTCGCTCACTCATATTTATAGGTTGAGTACGTTAATGAGTTTCTAATGAGTTTTGAGTGAGTATGAAAAAATACACTGACCAAACAATATTCGTGGAAAAATAATTATATTGTTTGATAAGTTTGTGTAATGAAAAAATAAAATTACAAAATTCATTGAATTGATTTTCTGTCGAATTTGTTTCTTTCAAGTAAATAGTTAAAAAATAATAATATACGAAGCAAAAATACAAGGACCAAATAGTATATGAAACATTTTCTGTGAAACAAAATTCTGTAATTTTTCAGTCTGTAAAACAAGGGGACACCGATTTCCCCGCCGCCGCCGGCCAGAAACTTCCCCAACCGTTGTACCTAGTCCAGGTCTTCCGCTTGCGGGAACCTTGGGACGGGGGAAGCTGGAGGGGAGTGAAAAAGGCAGGGGGCATCGCACAAATATATGTCCTTGCCGGGATATGAACCCAGAACCGCTAGCTTCGTAGGCAGGGTCACTACCAACTAGGCCATTAACATATACATATAATAAGTAGGTTTCACGTTGCTCTTAGAGCTGCAGAGACCGAAGCTCAGACTCGAGCTCAGCAGATTTCAGACTAAAAATCACGCTACTCTTAGAGAATTGCTCTTTCGTGGAAAATGTACTGGAGCTTACGAGAAGTTATGAAAAATAAGGACATCAATATTCATATTAAGATAAAAACTCTCGAAATATCAATTCTGCCGTGCCTAATATATGGGTGCCGTACCAGGGCTCTACGCAAAAAAATGAGACTAAATTAACGATTCAAAACCGAGCATAAAGGAACATAGCATGTTAGGAATGAGAACACCAGAGAGTAAGAAATGGAAAGGAATATAACTAAATTAATCGACATTATAGAAATAATAATTAAAGGAATTCCCTTCAATCAACTCTGTCTAAATTATTAAACATTAATTTAAGTTTAGCCTTGGACTCAAGCGGTTCTCCCAATTCGTTTCGGTGGACATGGAATTCGACGCTCTTCTAGCGTGGCACTACCAGCTTTCCTGACCTCCTCTTATGGTTGGTTGCCTCTCGTCAGTATTATAGTATTATCTTAAATCACCTGGTACCTACCTCGTTACTTACCTCTCCCTAAGGATTGGGCTAGCTATCCTGAGGAGTAATGCAGCCAGTGTCATAGGGACCATGACGCGAGCGGACCTGCTAGAGCGGGTGTTCTTTTTATGGTGGTGATTCTTATTTACATCTTTAATATTTGAGTAGTTTAGTTTTATTTTAATTGAAATAAGTTGAGTTTTAGCTTTTAATTGTAGTACCTATTTTTGTGATATACATATCTAAATAGATTTATTCAAAAGATACAAAACTTGAAATGGAATTCGTACCTCCAACCGAACAAAGCGGTAAATCTTTTTACCCGACGGTACTTTTTATTTTATTGCGTTTTTGAATTCCGCACATAAACATTAATCACGTCAATTTTTTTCGTACTCCTCTGACGTATATTCACGGAGACATTTACACAAACGTCCGAAATAAAAATCAGTCTACATCGGAGAATAAAACCAGTACACGATATTACACGGCCTCGGTACGCATATAGAACTTGCCTGAATAAGGATATAAAGAATCAAAACACTTTTATTCCCTGAAAAAGAGAAACACATCGAATTGTTTCACATTAAACTTCGTTGTTCTAACTGAATAAATATTCCACTTGAGACGTAATGAAGTGATACAAGTTTAATGGAGTTCTGTTTTTTACGTAAAGTACTTTTATGTTTGCCTTGTGAATAATTCTAAATTGAAATGATATTTGCAAAACTTAACTAAATAATCATGGACGTATTTATTCATTTTGTCATTTTACTTTGCAATATATCCAACCATATATTTTTGCAAGCCTGCTTGCAAGGCCTGTCCCGGGGTCCCGCGGGGAATCATTTGTGCTGTAAAAACGTCGCCGGCCGGGTATTCTAATTTTTTTTTATTAAGGGATTTTTTTATGAAAAATTAAGCTGTAAAGCGCTAATATTTGTTAGAGTCAAGTGTCCCCCCCCCCCTCCCTGCAGCCAAAACTAGAAATACTTAAAATCAGAAAAATATCTTAAATAAAAGCATTAGTTTTCCCGTTAAGCTGACTTCTCAAAGGGTAAGTGTTATCAAAGTTTGTTAAGTATCCCATAAATTGTGTTTTACTAACGCTACAAAAAAGATCACACGCGTGTTTGAATGCCTACTTAATTGGGATAGACCAAAAAAAAAAACTCACGGTTTTTACACTTTAATTCGGAAGAATAGTAATTTTAACAGACTAATTTCATTAATTTTTTTATTTAGCCCTATAGTTTTGTTGTAATAATATCTTTATTTATTTAGGATACATTTCATGGATTAGATGATTCTTTTGGATTGGCATTTTCTAATAAATCAGAACAAAAAATGGTATTTTATGATAAAAAGTGATTGTAAGAGTGTATTTAAACATACTAAGTATTTCAAGCGGTTTTCGCCTAACCCGTAAGATACACCCAGGACGGCTTCAAGTCGAAAACGAAAGTAAATAAAGGTTAAATATACCTTTGTCGAAATATCCGATATAGATAAATATTTATATATATATATATATATATATATATATATATAAACTTAATAATGCAGAAAGACTTTAAACCCTATTCCTCGAAATGGTTTGGCACGCGCAGCTTTATCTTCATCCATATCATAAGTTTTCTACAATATGTGAGAAACATGTACCTGCAGTTGCCCTGTATCTTAATGTTATATTATCGGTGACCGATACTTTAAAGTGAACATTAAGATGGAACAACATCAATAACCGATACTTTAAAGATATGTAGGTAATAATTTAATGTTAACGATCAAGTAGGTACAACCACAGATACAGGTTTCTTAATATAGGCCATTTGCTTATCGTTTCTGAACATATTATACGGAAGTTACGATATGGATGCAGCGAAACAATAGTACATTGTGTATTAAGGTCGGTAAGTAAGGAATTACGACCGAGGCTCTAGTAGAAGCCCGAAGTCGAAGACTGAGGGCTTTCTGAGTCGAGGTTCGTAATTCCCGTACCGCCCGTGAAACATATAATGTTTTTCATCACATTTGCGAGTAAATAAATACACAAGTCAGCACAACTATTATTACGAATTACTTGAACTTTTTTTTACGGGCGGACTCCACAGATTACACAAATGTTTCGTTCAGAAACGTTAAGGGCAAATACTTACGTAGGTATACATACAGCCCTGAAGGAGTGTAAAAAAAAACGACTTTTTGATACAGAAAACGATTAAAATCGATTATTAAGAACATTAATTGAGTATTTAAGTAACATGTAGCAAGAATGCAATGAAATTCCTGTTTAAATAACATTTTAAGACAATTTTTCAATTGCGTGTAAACTCTTTGCTTGAACTTGCATAACCTGTGTGCTGTGGTATAAATTAAAAAAAAATTACTTACCGACCTTGGGTTTCATGGTAAAAAGAAAGGTCGAGGGTTTTATATGGGGCATTGCGGCCAAGTTAACCTGTATGTTTAGATACTGTTTACGTGCAAGTGTGATGAAAATATTATAATCGGTTTGTTTCCCACCGTTTGTAACAAGCAAATGCTTGCAAAGGCTATCAGGGCGGCAGGCCAGATAATTGGTCAGCTACTCGCTGTGAATCCGCCAGAGATTGTAGTTGGCGTTTCATTTGCTCTATTCTGCTCTGACGGCGCGTACCTATTTAACATGCACCACAGATGCCGCGGCGGAGAGCCCGCAAATACCGCACCGCACGTATTAATCCGGCTTGGTGGCTTATTCATAACAGCCTAAAGACCAACAACGAACAAAGTCTCGATTGCGCCCAAAACTTTAAAATCGCGAATGAATTGCAGCGTTAATATTGCTGAACGCTCGCACTCGGGCGGCCCGCCAAGTTATGCACGGTATGACGGCCGCTGTAAGGGCTACTGTAACGAATACTAATTTAAATGGATTTCAATCGTCTGTTTATTTCAATGGACAAATATTGAACTTGGAAATCACGTAGAAAAAATATATTTGAAACTAGATAGAATTCCTTTTGCCCTAAGTCGGTTGAGAAATGTAGTGAATTAACAAAGTGCAAAATTTTGGCATCATACCATGGGGCAACTCGGTAGATGCTGGAATGGTGTTTAGAGATTTAAAAAAAGGATTCGTGCTGTTTGTGAAGCTAAATAACTCAAAAGTTGCAAATAAGAAGAACTTTAAAGACTGTAAAATTGTACCACTTCTGAGCTTTATATTATCTTATTCACTTGGGCTTGTAGTACCGTTAGGCGATGGGCTTGCAACCTGTCACTAATGCGCTGTTAAACATCTTAGCCTGATTGTGCAAGTTGTGGTTACAGAGTTATCAACAAGTTTTTGGAGTTGTTGGTAATTCTGTAGCTCTGCCTACCCCACTCTGGGAATGAAGGCGTGAAGGTATGTATGTATGTATGTATTCACTTATATTTGAGATGTGTGTATTTGTAATGAGGCATTCCTACGTGTTTAGAAAAAAATGTGATGTGTATTCTAGAACAGGAAGATATAGCTATAATGTGCCCTGCCAAAAGATAAAAGTATGCAGGATGAACTCTTACCGCATGGGTATTTGGATTTTCGACCATTTACCAGATTCATTTAAAGACATGACTCTAAATTCTTTCAAAAGTAGGCTATTTCATTTCCTTTTTCAGAAATGTAACTACTCGGTGAATGGTTACCTCAGTGATAAGAATCTGTTATAAATACTCGTACTGCCGTGCTAAGCCAAAAAGGCCTATGTCCGAAAATTACCAAATTCTGTTTTTTTTTGCGTTGGATTTCTTAAGCTACAAGGAATAAGATTCTGTTAACGAAAAAGTCGTATTTTTATTATAAGTGCCTTAAAACGACTAAAAAAATAGACGTAAGACTGGTTTTTCCCTTAATTCCTAAGGAAATCTACGTATGTTTAAAATACTTAACAATTTGGTCGTATAGTTCCGTTACGAACTAATAGATAAGGTGTCCATTGTAGTAACATCAAAGCATTCCTAAGCCAATTGGACGTATAGTAGAATAGCTAAGAATCTGTGCAACTCAATGCCGTCAATTAATACCGTAAATACCGGGTTACTTTTAGCCCTAGGGGGTAACATAGTCATTGCCCACCCTAAAAACCATAGGTAGTTTTAGTATTTAATTATTCTATTAAATGTTGTATAAGGACTAAGCCACTTACATAGTTTTAAAATTATTTAACCAAATTAAGATGATTACCACTAAAATAGGTCGGTATAGTTTTAAATTAACCGAGTTTACGGTATTCAAACTGTTATGCCCTTACTTATAAACGTGGAATATCCATAGGGTAACTAAGCCATGCTTTGTCCTTATCTGTCATTGTGACATTTGAATTTGGCAGATAAAGACAAAGCATGGTTTAGCTACCCCACGGTTATTTCACGTTTAAATATAATGAATAAGGGCATTAAAGACTACTTATTTCGTTCATTAATTTGTTGATTTTATATGTTGTTAATTACTTAGTCGGTCCTAAAGTTATGTCACTGGCACATTATTTTTTAATTTAGAACATAATTTTAAGAAAATGTTTTTGTATTCCATTTTTGAATGTTTAACAAGTTTGTTAAAACAAAAAACAGTCATTTGCTGCGATTTCTCACGATGGAGTGGACATTGAAAGAAAACCGAATAGCTGTTTTAGCGTTGCACCGCTGTGGGCACTCGCCAAGTACCGTTTTCAAGTTGCTCACAAAATTAAATATAACGCTTAGGTTTGTGTACCGTACTATTGATAGGTACAATGAAGTCTCTAGTGTTGAGGACAAAAAAAGAACTGGCCGTCCACGCTCCGTAAGAACACCAGCAGTGATCAAAGCGATCAAGGCCCGTATAGCAAGAAATCCTGTCCGAAAACAGAAGTTGATGGCTTTGCAGATGGGTGTCAGTAGGAATACCGTCAAAAAGATTTTAAACGAAGATCTTAGTCTACGAGCATACAAAAAAAAGTGTGGACACATGCTTAATGCCCGTCTAAAAACAATCAGGCTTAAAAGATCCCGAAAGTTGTTAAAACAGTACGCGAAAAATCGACACCGCGATATCCTATTTACAGACGAAAAAAATTTCGATATTGAATAAAAGTATAATAAACAGAATGATAGAATGTACGCTAAGAGCTCTGAAGAAGCAAAAAATACCGCTCCGCGGGTGCAACATGGGCATCATCCAGCATCAGTGATGGTTTGTTTGGGAGTATCTTATTACGGGCCAACTGAGGTTCATTTTTGCGAAAAAAGGGTCAAAATCAGTGCAAAAGTGTACCAAGAGACGGTTTTGGATCAGGTTGTCAAAGATCTGCCCAACACGCTATTTTCAGGGCATCATTTTGTGTTCCAGCAGGATTCTGCACCTGCACACAAAGCCAAGACCACTCAAGCCTGGTTTGAGCGTCAAAAAATCGAATTTATAAGACACGAAGTTTGGCCTTCCTCCAGTCCGGACCTTAATCCTTTGGACTACAAAATTTGGCAGGTCTTAGAGGAGGTCTGTGCTAAACTACATACAAATTTGGAGAGCCTGAAGTCATCTATTAGAAAAGCAGTCGCTGAAATAGACATGAATATGGTGCGTGCTGCGATAGACGACTGGCCGCGGCGTTTATTGGCCTGTATTAAAAACAAGGGAAGTCATTTTGAATAATTTTAAGTTATATTAATTCTCTATTAAATGTACTATAAATTGGTATATAAATTATTAAAAACTGATTGGTACTTTTGTTTTTATCATTAAACTTATTTGTGACAGAACTTTAGGACCGACTAGGTATTGAAAAAGATACTCATTTAGTTGTCTATTCTAAATAAGTTCTATTTTACTCATAAGCGATACTGTGATATTTATTAATTAATTATTACTACACCTTAGCCTATTTGTGCAAAATGTGGTTATAGAATTATCACCAAGGTTTTAAAGTTGTAGGTAATTCTGTAGCTCTGCCTACCCCACTTTGGGATAACAGGCGTGAAGGTATGTATGTATGTATGTATGTATGTATAACTACTAATTGGGAAAAATAGAGATCTCATTATATAAGTATTGATTACAATATTTGCAGATTGCTTCAAGATGAGTCATCAATTTATATGACTAGATCTGTTTATTTTTATAACATTTGCTAGGAGTACTTAAATAAAAGTTTAGTACATACCAATGTACATTTACTTACTTAATACAAACCAAAAAAAGGAATGTTTTCTTTAAATTGTAGTGAGACAATTAAAGAATTGAATGACTTATAATTTTCTTAAATTTAAGTTCAAACAAGTTGTTTTTTGTTTTTTTTTGTTTCAATATTAAAAAAAGAGGAGTTTGTGAAGAGCAATAAACTCAATTTAATTATTTTTCTCTTTTTTTTTACCACACTTCATCCAGTGGCGTGCCTAGGGTTTCAGAATAGGGCAAGCCGAGAGATATGTTTTGTAGATTTTACGGTTATTATGGATAAATTTATCTTGTTACCACATTACTGATCAATCTTCACTTCACTCTGCAGTTGTAGGTATAGGCATTTGCTTACGTGGACGAGCTCACCAAAGCACCCTGAAGGCATGTTACCACTAGATATAATTTTACAGACATATCAGCAATTGCATACTTTCGGTGGCCTTGAAAAAAGCCGCTTGGTTTGTATGAGAGAATAAAATAAAGGTTCAACTTCTTATTTTAACTTTGCTTGCCTAGGGAGAAAGCAATAAGTACTTACTTTTATTTCAATTACCTATCTAAAAATTACATGTACATACTACACAACATAGTTAAATTAAATTATTATTTGTATACATCGAATGTGTTTTTCTAAAACGCCATCGTACCTATTTTGAAAGTAGCGACACAAGCTCTAAAAAATTACCCTTATTCAATGAAGTTTTAGACTCATCGTGACCTCTGAAGGGAAGTTCTTGTTGTGCTAAATGACAAACAACATCGACTAATCTTTGAAAAACGCTACTATTGTTATCAACACGCATGTTGTTTTGTAATTTCCTTTGATAATTGGCGCGATAAAGATGTCTCAATTCGCTGTTTACCAAAATCACTAAAAGAAATTACCGCGTTCATGTGTTTTCGAGAATTCATATGTCTTTTAATGGCGCCAGCTAAATTATTTAAACGTCATAACCAGACCAGATGTATTCCACACGTTTTTGTCGTTGGAAAAGAAAATACAACACCAGCAATGTAACTTATTAGAGTGCGAACAACCAACAATCCAATGAGTTTTGTACACTGACCTGTTAAACTGTCTTTTGTGCGATTTACTACTCTGAGAAATACACAAGTCAGGCGTAGGTTTTGCCGAAGAAATAAGTACCTTTTTCTCTGCAAAGTCCAAACATTTTACCTTTCCGTCGACAAGCAAAGTTTGTGCACACTTTAAAATATCACAGTCACACAGGACTTCCTCCATTGTCAATCTAATTGAATCACAACTCACAACACCACAAAAAAAAACTTATTATTGCACTGACCGCACCGCGCCGCTCAACGCCTAAACAAACTATTCAACACGTGAATAAAAGCATTTGTCAACAAATAGCAATGAAGTGAAGTTGGCCGCTAACGCGGCTCAACGCGCGCTCCGCGCCTGCGCGAAGCGAATTTCGCATTTACTATGGACTCGTGTACAACTTCATACGCAATCAGGGCTTTTTACTCTCATACTATTTGCCATATTAATACACGACCAGTCGTGTTTGGGCATATGCCGTTTCGGTGGGTAAGACAGAGAATATGAAAGCCCGATTGCAAGCCAATACGTGCGAGCGAGATACGAGCTAGCCGCGTCATGAATAGTTCGACTGGTTGCCGCACAGCGCTGAGCGCTGTGCTGCGTAGGTGGCGGCCGGCGGTGCGCGGTAAAATTTAGTAGGTACTACTGTTGCATGTAATTTGATTTGAAGAATTTAGTGAGAGCGCGCGGCGCGCGAAGGTGAAATACCTATCTAATACATTACGTGCATTTAATGAATAGTTATTTTTGTAAGGCAAGGCAAGCCCGGCTTTTGGGCTTATATGGCAGTACCGCCACTGACTTCATCCACTCAAATATTTTATTAAATTGCTATAGAAACCTTCATAGAAAAATAAGATAAAATGTCGTATAACACGTAAAGAATATACTCAAGTGCTTAGCAAAAAAGTCGTAAGTCCGTTTTAAGTTAAAAATATATATAATTTTGAGTTCAAAATATAACAAACGTATGGCTCTTTTTTTAACTAAACCATAAGTACAAAAAAAATTAAGAAAAGTCCGGTTTTAGATGGAGTTTTAGGTTGAGATCTTGAAAAAACATAAAAGCGCGTTTATCTCGAAACCGTCAAAACGCCTATAGGCCTTTTTGGCTTAGCACGGCAGCGTAGTGCTTTGCATCTTTAATAAATAACAAAAAAAAGTATAATTCTGTGATACTCTAATAGCTATACAATCTTATTTAATTGAAAATTGACCTTATTTCTTTGATATACAGGGTGTTTGGTAGAGCGTTGTCAAAAAGAAACAGGCGAATAGAAGAGGCCATTAGCTATCCATTTCAGGTACTTTAATCCTTTATTTGTCGGCTATTTAATACCGATTTATTTTTTATTTTATTAAAAGTTACCAAAATTCGACCTTGAAACCCCGAAAAAAAAGGAACTATTTGGTGTATCCACAAAATTATCGTTTTGTGAGAAAGTTAAATGTTGTAGTGTTCGAATAAAAGTGTTATTGGAAGCGTATAGCAACATTTAAAAAAAATGGGGGCTCTCAAAGTTTCAGAAATCAGTAAATAATTTTTTCAAGATTAACCATACAACGAAATAAAAAAAAAAAAAGTGATTACAACTCTTTATTATCCTGCAGGCCTAAAACAAATAAACTAAGAATAAGAATGAATGATCGGAAACTTGGTCTTGTAAAAGCCACATAGGCCTGCCAGCCGAGGTAAGGTAGTCTAGCCGCGGGCACTCGTAAAAAATTTAAAAATGCAAAAATGTTTTAAATTTAATACACAATAGTGTCCAAAATTTAACACTACAGAAAATAATAATGAAAAAAACACAAACGCAAATCTTGAACAACTTGTAAATACCTTGCATAGAAGTGTAATGAAAAGCGTTTCTTTCATCAGCCCGAAGCACTGACCATACTTTCCAGATGCTCAAGTCAAGCGTTTCAGCAGCAACTCTAATGCAGGTACCATTTTGGGGATTTTGATTCAATAGCCTCAGATTTTTACGTATAAAATTCTAATGAATTAATTATCATCTTAGATGTGTGAATTACAACGAGAAAACATCTAACTGCGTAAGACGTGGTAACTGAGTAGAGAAGTTAATTCTCCCAAAAATCGCCGCCTTCACTGCCGGGTGGAAGTTATTGACGAATAACTCAAATTATTAAGAGTTTTGTAATGCATGTGGCACACCATTAGAATCGGCATAAACTGGAAATGTTTTTAGGATATTTGAAGAGTTGTAATCACTTTAGTTTTAGTAGAAAATATTCTTTACTGATTTTTGAAACTTTGAGAGCCCCCATTTTTTTTTAAATGTTGCTATACGCTACCAATAACACTTTTATTCGAACACTACAACATTTAACTTTCTAACAAAACGATAATTTTGTGGATACACCAAATAGTTCCTTTTTTATTCGGGGTTTCAAGGTCGAATTTTGGTAACTTTTAATAAAATAAAAAATAAATCGGTATTAAATAGCCCCTAGACAAATAAAGGGTTAAAGTACCTGAAATGGATAGCTAATGGCCTCTTCTATTCGCATGTTTCTTTTTGACAACGCTCTACCAAACAGCCTGTATAAATTAAACCACATTATTATTTTTATAACTAGATATTTATGCGCCGTCTAATGGCAGAATATGTCGGAACTCCTTATATCTTGTACCATCATGTTATTCTTGTGAAAAAAAAAAATACTTACTTACTGTTTTAAGGGTTCCTTTTTCAAACTACTACCTTATGCTTTCAACTTGTCGCAGCTTAGTTTAGAGACGCTTCTAGAAAGCTGTCATTTAGAATGAATATAGGTACATACACCGCGTTTTTGTTGATTTTCGTTACCTTTAATTCGTTACGTTTTGAAGGTCAAATTAAGTTAATTTCTCGAAGATATTATGATCGCGAATTCGATCGCGATCGTCCTGTTATAAAGGCATTCAATTATTATTAAACATTTATTAGCCGCATAGATTCAGTTTTCGTTGGCATTTAAATCGCTCAGTTTAAAAAAGCTGAGGATTTATGGGGATCGTTAGTTAAAGTCACTTATCAAGTCATATATATAATTGCACCTAACTCAGCTTTAATCTTCGATCAACAATACTGACTAGATAACCAGTCCCACATAAAATCAACGATAAATTCTGTCCGCGTGAATATACACGTCAGTTGCGTTTGTTTACTAACGAACTTAGACAAACGTTTTAAAACAGTTTTACGTTCAACCTAGTAACAACCATAATACTCAATTCAAAATTTGATGTCATACCTACGACTATTCCTACGATTATTATGAACACATCAATAAATGGCATCTGTTACTTACAAACGAAAAAACGTATTTGTTAAATAAAATTTATTGTAAAAACAATCTTATCGTGCTAAAATAAAAGTACTTTTTCCTGTTGTTGCCCTGCGAGTTACATCGTTTATTATCTATTCATTTCGCTTCTTCGAACTTGACTAACGGGCAGGCATGGAGTCGAATTAAATTGAAAATTAATGTAAAGAAGTACGTTAAAGTGTGGCTGTTTAGTTAAGATTACTTAGTTTTGGGTTCGCATGCTTATTAATATTTATACATATTCGTCTGTTTTAAACTCTTTATAGTACAAAGTTACTTATTATTTTAGTGACGTTATCTATTTTTATGTTTTGGTGTGGGTATAATATGTTTGTTTATTTTATTACATTATGTACATACTTACCGTGTTCACGCCTGTAATCCCAGAGTGGGGTAGGCAGAGCTACATAATTACCTACATCTTTAAAAACTTGTTGATAATTCAGTAACCATTATTTATTACACAATGTAAAATTAAAAAATAAACAAAATAAATGGAGAACGAACAAACACAATAATAGAACCGTACTACTGGAGTTTACATTTTAAGATGAGAATCGCCGGCGGCAGCTATCTTTTTTAAAATAATAATTTATATTGAACAAGCGCCAAGAGGTCTTGCGTTTTGGACAAGTTTTTGGATTTTAAAGGAATACAATCGTAATTACTGAAATTGCGACAAATTGGTATACTCGTATTCTTCCCTAAACAAAATTACCTAAGTACTAAAAACTCAATCGTACGATATTAAAATTACACATTAGATCAATGTTTGAGATTTTTTTCGATGTTATTAAGTGAAAAACATCGTGTATAACCGACTGAGACTATTGCATGAAATATCAAAAAAACTTTTATTTTTAAAATAATATAGGTATTTAACTAGAGGACCCAGTGGGCGGACGTTGTTGACTTCCACAATTACTTCTTTTCCGGATCTCGACGACAGCACCACCCAACCGGGTTCAACCATAGCTAAGAATCATCCAGGTGACAAGTACTTATGTATACTAAAAAAAGTTCATCAAAATCAGTTAAGCCGTTTTGGAGAAGAACAATGCACACCGGTATTATACTATATGTATATTTTTTAAAGAAAACTTCTGGTATATAATTCTCCAATACGAAAAGAAACCGGGTAAAAGCATGTCTGATTATGCTCAGTGTAGGGTTCCGTCGCCGTTACTACATACACAAATAACTATTTCGCAGAACAACAAGAGGGATCCGTTTGCGAAATGTTAAGATTTAAAGTGCTCATTTTTGTTACACTCAATGGTCCGAGTACAGCCAAAACTACGAATACTATAAATCTGAAAAATATTCGTAATTAAAGCACGGGTTAGAATAGTGCCACTCCATGTCTTCCCGTGGATGTCGTAAGAGGCGACTAATGTCGGGTTCCTATATTCAATCCGAGGATAGATAAGGCTTACCTCGGGTTAAAATTTGACATTTGCCCATACAAAATGTGTCAAATTTTAATCTGAAGTAAGCCTATCTGTCCGCGGATTGAATATAGGAACCGAACGTAAGGGAATAAAGGCTTGCAGTACTGTTAGGCGATGGGCTTGCAACCTGTCACTAATACACTGGGAAACATCTTAGCCTACTTGTGCAAAATGTGGTTACAGAATTATCAAGAAGTTTTAAGACTTTTTGGTAATTCTTTAGCTCTGCCTACCCCACTCTGGGAATGAAGGCGTGAGTTTATGTATGTATGTATGTATGTAAAGCACATAATTATAACGAATTATATAGAAAAACTATCACGACTAATTAGACTTGATTGTTTCCTGAGATACAGGCGACTAAAGTGTATACCTACTAAAGTCACGTAAGACAGCACCAAATAACTTTAAATAGAGAATTAGTTCATACTTGTTGTTTTTTGAGATACTTTTGGTGTTGTAACGGCTTCGGAACCCTTCACTGAGCGTAAGAGACATGCTCCTACCCGGCTTATTACTACTCATACAAGCTTTTTATCAACTTGGTACTTATGTCAGTTTAGGTCAAATCTTGTAAGTTAATTTTGAAGCAGTGTCCGTTATGAAATAGGCTGAAATTTGAACCACATAATGTAAACTCGATGACACGACAATATAATATTATGGTGCCTAAGAGCTGAACCGGTGATGGAGCCATACTGGACCTCCGCTATACTTAACGTACACCCGCCGTGTTGGGGCTCATTAGATAAGACTTGATAGGCAGATAATGATTGTGCAAAAAAGGTACACTTAGAAACAAAAGATTGTCCCTGTAAGATTTTTTAACGGAAACTTACAAAGAAAAATATAGCTAAAATTGAAATTAGGTCCAAAAACTGCTGACTGTATATGTATAGGTAGTGTCTTCTGTTCTGGGTCGATAGGAAGTCAATCTTGACACATTGCAAAACCCTGAAGTTACATTCCTTCACATAATAGATAATGATTAAGTAAATGTAAAAATCAATATTTTAACCATTCTCAAACTTTTAATGTAAGTGATTACTCCACGATTACTGAATAACAATGGTAAATTGATTTGTTTATATGATTGACTAGAAAAGATACCCGACTTATCTGTACCTATAGCCTGCAAGTTACAATAAAAGTGTCGCTTAGACAGATTATTATTATCGGCAATCAAATGTGTAGTTAGCTCACTCAGTATTCGCTACGCGTCTTTTTTTCTAATGATAATGAAGAATTGCATATCCGTTATAAATTTGTCAAATTTATGAAAGAATCTTAAAAGCCAACAGCACCATCTATTCATCATAAATACTTAGATATCTGATATGATATCAAATGTTCAATAACGAATACTTACAATATTCTAATATTCAAACTGGACGCGTCCAGCTGACTCCATTTCGTCAGATGATTAATCGTCTTCAGAACCACTAATTTCAATGATAAATCTCTCGCTCCAGGAATTAACCGCCATGATTTTTAATCAAAGGTGTCCCTCTCGCTACCCATTTAAAAAAATGGGAAAGAGCATTTCGGGAATAACTCAAAAACCTATTTTATATTATTTTTATTATACATACAGTGGTGGACATATAATTAGAAACAGTACATAAAACTTAGGTAAACACAGAATGAACTATCGTTATGAGTAAAAATTATATTGATTAAATCACTATTGACTATGCCACAATATAGCCAATGAGTTAAAAAACTCATAAAATATTTAAAAAAGTAAATCTGTTCTATCTTTAATTATTAAAAGATTTTAAAAATCATGATAGTTGAATTTCTATTACTGGCCGCTTGGACAACTAATTAGAAACAGGATCCATGGTTCGTTCCATTTTTGAAACTAAAAAGAAAACCTCTTTTTACGCTTTTTCTGTTGTTTCGGCGGCAATTAAACGTCAATTTGGAAAATTACGTGAATAATAAGTATTGTTAAAAATGGGTAAAAATAAGAGTTGTGACGAGTCAACCAGGCAATTAATCGTTAAATTACATTTAGATCGAAAGTGGACTTATAGAAGAATTGCTAAACATCTAGAATGTTCTGTGAAGAAAGTTTTCAACGCTATTGCTCATTATAAAACTAACGGAACTACTAAAAGTGTTGTTAGAAAGGCTCGTCCAAGGAAAACATCTCCCCGGGAAGATTCGCAAATAATACGTGTAGCTAAATAGGACCCGTTCAAAGGCTCCAACGAGATTAGAAATGAAGTTTTTTCACCTGATGACCCAAGGAACATTTCATCGAAACTGGTACGCCGCAGATTAGTGGAAGCTAAATTGTTCGGGAGGGTTTCTCGAAAGGTACCGCTTCTTACCAAGCAACACAGAGAGAAGCGATTATTATTTGCAAAGAAATATCTTAACTGGACCGTACGAGAATGGAAAAAAGTGTTATTCTCGGATGAAACAAAAATAAATATGGTGAATTCAGACGGCAAACGCTACGTTAGACGTCCAATAAACCATGCTTTTGATTATAAATACACGAGGAGCATAGTCAAACACGGCGGTGGTAATATTAAAGTATGGGGATGTTTTTCTGGTTGCGGAGTTGGACCCGTCCGTAAGATTGAAGGTATAATGGATCAATTTCAATACATAAACATCTTAGAAGAGACAATGATTCCCTACACCGACGACCATTTGCCTGTGACCTGGATCTTTCAGCACGATAACGACCCAAAACACGGCCCGCAGTGTTAAATCCTTTCTTAGTGAGCAACGTGTTACCATGTTAGACTGGCCTGCAAATAGTCCCGATTTAAATCCAATTGAAAATTTGTGGTACGTCGTTAAAAAAAAAGTCTCCGTTAAACGTAATTCCAGTCAAAATGAACTTTACGAAGACTTTGTTGAAGCATGGAACTCGATCCCACTCGATAAATGTATGAAATTACTTGAATCAATGCCACGTCGTTGCAGAGCCGTCATTAATAACAAAGGCTATGCAACTAAATATTAATTGTTAAGAAATTTAGTAAACCAAACATTATTTTACATAAATAATTTGAAATTGTTGACGTTGACACGTTAAAACTTTGATTTTTACCTCATTTCTTTAGTGTTTCTAATTACTTGTCCATGACGGATGGTACTGCAAATGTCGTTTAGTTGTTTGTACGTAACTAAATATCTAAATGGTAGTTGTAAACTCGGATATTTATTTGTTTTTTAATTAATTATAAGTTGTTGAACTTATTCTATGCATTTTGTTGTTTTATTTCCAAAAACAAAAGTTTTACGGCAATGTGCCTTGTATAATGTGAAATACGTCGCAAGTGTTTCTAATTATATGTCCACCACTGTATATATAAATTATATAATATATAAAATATTATTATTTTTATTTTTATTATATTATATATGTACACAGGACAGAAATAAAAAACATGCATATTACTTGTCTGGAATTTGCTAAAATGGGGTAATTGTTTATGTGTTGTATGTAGAGTACATCCGTCCTTACGGGACCACGACTCGTCAGGTCTAGATACGTGATTGATAATATATACGCCGTTGTTTTGTTGTGATAATACCTTAATTACAAAGATCATCATGGTTAATTAAGTTTTGCGAGAATAAGATATACCTGAGCATGCATAATGCATATCGATCATTAGTTAAACAGACTCATGTACCTACCTAATAGATGTGTGATAAACCACTCGACGTCTCATATGCATTAATACAATTTGGGACTGCTGTGACTTTAAAAAAAGTCTTCCAGTTTTTGGGATGACGTAATCCGATTCATCAAAGTGGATGCTGCAAATCCTGCAATGTTTGCTAGGCATCCAATTTTGTCTAAGCAATTTGCGACGAACTGTATCCACGCGAGCCATACGGTTCTTATTTTTTAGAAAACTTAAAAATAACTTATTACCTATTTGTTTTGTTATGTAAACTAACGATAGTAAAGCTGACATAAAAAAAATATTAATTCGAAGAAGTTGCTTGTAATTCACATTTTTTTAAAGATATATTGAATAACATCGGCCATGACATTTTAGTATCCGGGCATATTTAAATTTAAATAACCCACTAATGAAAATAAATATTGCTTTGGTTTGCAGCAGCGTGGTTCCATTTCTATTTGTGGTCTAGATCTGATGATGGAATCCACGAGGAATCGACGGACAATGAAAATTATACTAATATTTCTATAGCTCGTACTACGATTTTTGTATTTTAGTATTTTCATTGTAGCTCATGCATTTGCTCTTGGAAAGTACTATTTGGTGAAGTGGATATGATGATAAAGACTACAGGTGGCCACCGGAACTCCCAAACGGTACCTATTTCAAGAATGGCGATAAGATTTCTTGATTAAGATAGTTGAGCGACTAAGACGAAGCACAAACATTTATTTTTTGTTGTAATGCAGAGGCCGGAATTTTCATGGAATTTTTGAGCTGTCATAGGGACATCATTTATCGACTTTTAATTAGTTATAATGTCGATATGTTAAATTTTAAAATAGACTGTTAGGAACTTTTTGTGAACCAAACATGGTAAAGAATATGTTCTTTTTTAATAATTTGCCTAAGAAACATTTTACTTGTCAGCACTAATAGAAATGTTGAACCAGAGATTAAATAACCTGCAATAGCTTAGATGTTGGTAGCCGTATTTTGGAACTGATCAATTATAATTTTCCAAGTAATTTTTAAATTTAATTGCTTATGTCCATGTCGTAATTTAACCTACTCATTCAAAGGTTTTCTGGAAGAGATCACTTTTCAGCTAAGCAATTTTTAGCTTTTGTGTTCTGTGTTGTGGATAAATGAGAAGTCACTAGCGTTATTGAGAAGTGCCAGGAAAATTCCGGACACTACGTCAGGAGTCGACTGATAGACGGTTCGGCACTAAGGCCCGTATTAATAAACTGATCTCGACTGTAACGCCCGTCGTCGCTTGACGTTCTTCTTTTGCCCCCGCGGCGACTTGAACAGCTACTACCGCGGGGATATGGCGTTTCCACGTTAAGTGATTTCGCCAGTGTCAAGTATATATAAGTATATATCAATATAGCCATAAAACAATCCAATCTTCTCTAGGAAGATTGGGGGCAACGTTGTACGGTGATTTGTAGGTCAGAGGTCAAGATAGTTTTAACCTCTGCACCACTGCGAGTCCACTTGAAACGAGAAGAAAGATGCCAGATACACGAAATAAGTCCAAGTCTTCAATCACTGTGCGACACAAAGGCATAAAAAGTACAAATCACTATCAGAAAAGAACTTTGAACACCTAATTACCCAAAAATTAAAGTCTAAAACAAATTACACGTCCGCCATCTTTTAACGTTGCAAATGGCCCCCCTGCTTGACGTTAACTTTGCCATATTATCTTGTGACGAGCATCTCAGTCAAGATGAGTTTATTAATACGGCCCTAAGGTCTGATTTTTATTCCCACAGAAAAAATGTAAACAAAGGTGTTGCCGTTACGAAAAACATCCACATTTAAAACCAATTGAGTTTCTATTCAAAAACTATATATTGTAATCAAGATTGATGAATTTAATTTGTTGATGTCAAACTTTATTTTGTTATAAACTCTTTGTTTTATTAATTTAAAAAGAGAAAGCCTTTTTTGTATGCATAATTTACTTATTGCACTGGTATCATTGACTCGATACACCTGTGTCAGCAAGTTGAGGGCCGCTTGAATAATGTGGTTTGTGAGACGTCACTTCACTCATTTCGCTTCACAATTCGTGCTCCCGTGTTGTAATCGCTTTCCAGTGACTCATTTGTGCAATTTTAATTTCAATTATTTCTCGAATTCATTTTTATATCCCGGTTCTAGCGAAATGATAACTTGATATTATATTTCTTGCTTGTCCAAATTTTGAGATCCCCTGAAATGTCACTTTGACAGCGACGTAACTTTGTTTACATTTTTTCTGTGGGAATAAAAGTCCGACCTGCATTAGCTCGACCCCCGCCAGCATAAGTCAGTGGGGCCGATTTTCAGCGTCAGTTTCGCACCCATACTTATTATCAGAGATCAGACAAAGGGTGTCATTATACTCCACAGAGCACAGAACCGCGCCCCTACTAGAGACGGTATGCTCCAAACTTTCCATACAAATCAAGCGTGTCACTGGGCGTCACCGTTTACTCACACTAGTGAGTATCCGTATTGTCTTAGATGTCCACCATCGATGCGCCACAAGAAAGTCACAAGTGCTTAAGAGTGCTGCGGTGTGAGGTCGATATTTTTATCGATATTTTAATGAGCCAAAATCGGACACAGCTATTTTAAAAACCATATTTCGGCAATATTCAAAATTATTTTATTGTGTTGTTTATCAAAATCAAGACTAAATAAAAACTTGAACCGGAGCGCCATCACTGCAATAAATAAATAATAAATAAATATCAGGGGACAATCTCACACCAATTGACCTAGTCCCAAACTAAGCTCTAGGCTTGTACTATGGGTACTAGACAACGATATAAATACTTATATAGAGAAATAAATACTTAAATACATAGAAAACATCCATGACTCAGGAACAAATATTCGCGCTCATCACACAAATATCTGCCCTTACCGGGATTTGAACCCAGGACCGCTCGCTTCGTAGGCAGGGTCACTACCAACTAGGCCAGGCCAGGCCAAATTGGAGTTGCGTTTTTTTGTAAGGTAATTCAGTCTGATGTCCACATATTTTTTCATTATTGCTTTTATTAATTGGATTGAATGGTTGTTCATGGGTTCTTGGTCAAATTGGTGTGTCCATAGGTTTTCAAATAAATTAACCCCCAGGCAAAAATGCAAAGCATGGGTGGTTATATATTTTTTTGTATGTTTCGATTTTATGTACCCACTGTTGAGGATATTTTTAATTACTGTTTCAACTTTCTGACAAACGGTAACTACATCTTTAGTTGGGAACGTCAATCCTCCTTTGTTTTTCATTTGTATTATTTTGTGTGATATGGTAATCTCATCTGCATGCAATTCTGTGATGCAATCGTCACATTTCAGTTTTCTTGATAAATAAAGCACGACGTGGCCTGCAATATATGTTGTAATTTGGGCGCTGAATTCCGATAAATTCTCGTCAGTTTTCATTTAATAGAGGAGATACTTCCTCTATTAAATATTCGTCCAAATTTATTTCATTTTCATGTTCATTTGAAAGTTTATTTTTATCTGTGGTATTGTTGATAACGTCCACGGCTGACGAGCAATTGAGAATTGAAATTTGTTCCAGCGGCACACAGTTTCCTTTCTGACTGTCTTTCAGCTCAATATGTACAAGAATTTTCTTGTAAATTGATCTGAATTGTCGTGCAGTGGGATTATTATTTGCCCCACCGTGAGAACGCATATTGCAAAACAACAGCTCTAAGTGGTCTTGGCTCACTTTGTACATAGGAATGTACATTAAAGCTTTTGTTTCTTCGATTAAGTGACAGTATAATTGTTGTGCACTTTCTATACAAGCCAGGAAGCCGACAAATCCGGTTTTACGACCTGATTGTACCACTCTGGTTCCGTCTTGTAAAAGCAGCGCGTTTAAATAATCCTTAGTATTTTCGAGGAATTGAAACGTTTCAACTTTATTCCGTGGATTAAGTGGCTTCGTGTAATCTTGTTGACCATAGTTTTTCGAGTTAAGGACGTCAAATAAATTGTTTAAAGTCTTCATAAAACACGTCGTTACAGCAACGTTTGTGAAGTAGTCAAGCTGAAGCTCAGTTTCGCAAAATGTCAAAGCTTCCGCCACACTGTTGCTAAATAACTGACTTGCTAATTTTACCTTCATTTTGTTTTTTTCGAAGTTGACATGTTCCTTTCCTAATTTATTTGCCAGATGTAAATGCTCTTTCTCTTGAATTTCATGTAGATTCTGCAAATATCGCCATTTAACTCATCGGTTTTCTTTGTCAATATAGGTGTCGTAAAATTGGAAAGCTTTTCTTATTAATTTTAACATGTGACACGGATCTAGGAAAGCGTGCACATTTAATTTTGTTTCTGGGTGCTCAAAATGTGTCTTCATGTTGTCAGGATTAAAGGTACATCCCAGTTGTCTTAACATGCTAATATTGGCGGGACACCCATCACATGTAAGAGAAACTACTTCTACGCCCGTATCGTGGAGTAGTTTTAGGCACTGTAAAACTAAATTTGCTCTTTGTTCACCATTGACTCCATCGACAAAGAAGAACCCAACGGGAACTTTCCAGTTTGCATTGATCGCATTTACCAGAAACACCAGTGCCTCTTTTGCTTCTTTTAAGTCATCACTATTTATACTACTACCAATATCGACATAGCCGTGAAATTGTTTGCCATCCCACTCAACTCGTTTTCTGATAGCCATCTCGTCTAACATCAAACTACATACAATCTTATGCTCGGCTTGTTTCTGCTTCAAATTAATTTCCGTCAATGATTCAGTAGTAAAACCTGCATTTGCATCGACGCTTTGGTACCATTTTTGAATAGTTCTTGGGTGTGGTAGGCATGTATTAAATTTTTCATGTACAAAATTATACGCCTTTGGCGAATAATAATGCAATGTTAACGCAAAAGATTTGACTTCATTTGAGTACACACCTTTTTGATTGAATTTCAAATGGTCGTTGTTGACATTAGTACTTTCTAACGTCGCTTAATCCTCATCAGCTATAGCAGATTGTTCTCGAAGATATTTTATAATGTTTTCCATTTTAGCAACTTTTTTTGATAATCTTCTATTGCTTTCTCTGAGCCGCTTTACTTGCAGTGTTTGCCTCTTAATGGTTTGCTGGGCTCTCATAACAGATAATTTTAATTTGCGTCTTCGAGGACTGTCCTGGATATTCAGTTCGGGTTGGGCTTGAGCCGAACTTTCAGAAAAAAATATTGTTAATGTATCATCAAAATCTGCATTGGCTGGCTTTACACGTGACTCATCTTCAGTGATCTGAAAATATTACATAAACATGAAGTCAATCATGAAGTATTATGTGAAAATCGATATAAGGCAACACTTGACAAGATGGGGATGGATTGGCAACACCAGCCAGGTTAGACGTCAAAATGAAGTGCCGGTTTTGATAATTAATTTTAAGTAGTTTTTAATGATTAAATAGTTAATTTTTGGGTCTAAAACCCAAGATAAACACATAAATATTTAGTGTAAATGTTATCACGACTATAAGCGCTACGAAGAAAGTATTATCACGAGTGCAAAATTTGACAAGTAACTGGGTCAACGACATCGTGATTTGAAAATGTTTTGAAAATTACACCGTCTGCTGTACTGATTGATCATCAAGGAAACCTGGGGAGTATTGTTATTTTATAATATCGTTATTACTTTTACTTCTGCATGAAATTTTTAACGAAAATACTGTACTTGTAACAAAGTAATTCGATCAAATTATGTGAGAATGACAGCGCGAAAAGGATTTAGTTTTTTATACTGTTTCGGTAAAAGTGTGGTTTAATTAAAGCCCTAGTTAGTAGTACAGCGCGTCAGTGGCTAATTAGTATTATAATAGTAAATTCATTGCAGTCATTGATAGACCTACATATCCTTAAGGAATAAGTTTATCTTGTGACATTGACACTTTTTATACAGTTAAAGTATAATTTAGGCTAACTATTGATAGGTGTATCTTGTTAAACTGTTTATGTGTCCTAGTACTGTACTCTTTAATCATGTTTTCAGCCACTAGCAAGCCCACAACCCGTCGGGATGTCCTGGTGAACAAACTCCGGAATACTCAGTCTGAGCTTAAGACAGTCAACGAGCTCAATGCACGGCTGTTGCAGGAGCGCGACGAGAGTAAAGAGGAGGTCCTGCGCATCATCAATAACAACAAAACCCTCAAGAGTTCTCTGGCCAAGCTGGACTTAGAGTATGATGACATGCGGGAACAGCGGGACCGCCTCCAGGCCAACGTGGACCAATTCCAGCAGTGCCGTGAGACGCACGAGGAGGCGCTTCGGCGCATCCGGGACCTGGAACAGTTACTGGAGGTGCAGCAAGTGAAGCAGGACACTACTTGTGCCAGATGTGTTGCGGAGGACTCCGCTTACAACGTAAGCTTGTTTGCAGAGCTAAATACCTCTTACTCGGAAGTTAACCAGGATATTGTAACGGTAGACCTTACTAATTCTTTAGATTTAATTGACCCCAAACCAACTAACATTGCTGTGAGGGGATCAAACAAAATTAAAAAGTATCTAAGACTGAGTAGATTTATTAAAAGATCAAAAGTTTTATTACGCTGTAACAAAACTTTTATGAAATTAACGCCAATTAGGTACACCAATGTAGCTTTACATAATGACCTTTTAAATTGTCAACACGAACTGGACTGTATTATTAAAGACTTTAATGCCAATGCCGAACAGCTTCAAAAAATGGAACTCACTCTGCAGGATGTCTCTAACAAGTATACATTATCTTGTAAACAAATGGAGGAGTACATCGGCTTCATGAACAACATCATTGATTTAGGCAATACCAACATGCAGAAACTGGACTCACTGGTAGGTAAATCGTGCGATGGCTATGGCAGCTCTCCCTGCCACAACCGGAGGCAGAGCCTGCCGGCCTCGCCGTCACCGGCACCGGCGCCTCGTCGCGCCCGCCCCGCGCCCGCTCCGGCTCCACTCCCCGCGCCCCGCGCACCCCTCCCGGCCCCCCGGGCAGCGCCAGGCGCGGGGCCGGCGCGCGCTCCGACGGCGGCGGCTGCAGCGCAGCAAGGGGACACTCCATGCTGCGCGCCCGCGCCACCGGGACCGCGCGCGCCATGCGTGCCACCTACTGGGCAAGTCTCTCCCTCTCCCAATTCTATACCGACCCCGGTGTGCAGGACCGTCATGTACACGGATGAAGTAGGTATTGGGTTGGGCTCTAAAATGGTTAAGCACCTTGCGCCTCATAACATCGTAAACAACTGTTTACCAGGAATGTCTATGGACCACCTGATATCACGAATCTCCATAGACACATTCGATCGCGATACAACTCTAGTAGTGTTACTAGCAAACAGTTTAACTTTAAGTAAACATGACCTACTCAAATTGTCTGAAACCCTCACAGAAATTAGCAAAGGTGCTATAGGTAAAATAATTATTTGTGCTTGTTTGTTTTCCCATAAATTGACAAATAAATGTAATAAAAATATTGATTATCTGAACTCGATATTTGTAAATAATTTCGATTTGACGCGTAAATATTGTTATTTACCATGTAGGTACTTAGATGAATGTGCTAAGTTGTTAGCATATAATATTTTAGACCCCGTTATGACTAGCATAGCGAGCGATAACAGTAGGACGGAGCCTGCGCTGAGTTTTATTAGCGCCGGTTCTGCGCCGGAGCTGCCGGTTGATTTGAACTGACAGCTTCGACAACGACCGCGGCTGCCTTCGTTCGCGACGACAGTCGCGGTGGCCCCGTGCTTGCCCTCAGGCCGACGAGCATTACAAGTAAATTGGGTGATAATGTAATAAATGTTATTCATCAGAATATACAGGGTTTTTCTAGTAAGGAACTTGAAATTGGTTTATTTATAGATAGTGCTAATGTACACGTTTTATGTGTTACTGAGCATTGGCTTAAAGGTTATGAGTGCATGTTTAATTTTAATAATCATAACATAGTTAGCTTGTTTGCTAGGCAATCTTGCAGTCGGGGGGGATCCTTAATTATAGTTAAAAATAACATTAAATGTAAGGAGCGTAAAGATATTGTTATGAAGTCCATTGAACGTCACATTGAAATTGCGTGTATTGAAATGGAGCAATTTATTATTGTTTGCGTATACAGACCCCCTTCAGCGGATTACAAACTATTTGAGAGCGTTTTAGAGAATGTTCTTAGTTGTGTTTTTAATAGTAAGAAGTGTATAATTGTGTGTGGAGATTTTAATGTTAATTTACTCGACAAATCGCCCATGTCTATTAACTTACTGAGCGTTTTTAAATCCTTTAATTTAGTAAATCTGTTCTGTGAGCCTACCAGAATCACAACAACCAGTGCAACGTGTATTGATAATATATTTAGTAATTTTGACCCCATTCAGAAATCTATAATTAATATCTTAAGTTCGGACCACTGCGGTCAGCAAGCTTCTTTCAAGGGAAAAACTGATAATACTCCTCAAGATTTTATATTCAGGCCAATTTCTAAAACTCGATTAGATTTGTTTAATTCTAAGATCTCCAAACAATTGAATTATATGACGTGTACTCGGGATGATCCAGATAGCTTGTGTTCTTCATTATTTAATTGTATTATCAAGGAATTTGATGCCTGCTTTAGTTTAAGAAAGGTAAAAGGTCAGCAAGGTACGAAGTTTAGTGATTGGGCTACACCAGACATTCACGCAAAAAGGTATAAATTATATGAGTTATACGCTACAAGAGCTGTCGATCATAGGCCTGAGTTTCTAGATTACGTCAAAAACTATTCTAAACAATTCAAACAGATTTGTGCCGCTGCAAAGTCAGAATATTTTTCCAACAAAATCCGTAACTCAGACAACAAGATTAAAACGGTTTGGGATGTAATTAATACTGAAACTGGTAGAACTAGAGTTAGAGACCCGCATTACAGCCTGCAAGTTGAAGATACTCTAGTGAACTCGGACCTTGATGTAGCTAAAGAGTTTGAGCGGTTCTTTACAAATATACCTTTAGATACCACTAAATCATTACAATCATCTCCTCATAAGGCTGAAATATTATTAAGATCAAATGTGAAGGAATGCACAGATGTGTTTAAATTTTATCATATCACTTCTAAAATTGTTATTAATACGTTTAGGTCACTTAATCTAAAAAAGACTGAAGATCTCTGGGGCCTCTCTGTCACAGTATTGCAGTCCATCCTGGAATTAACTGCACCTTATTTAGCTGCTTTATTTAACAAGTGTATCGATATCGGAGTGTTTCCCGACCTGATGAAACACAGTAAAATTATACCCTTGTTTAAGTCAGGGATAAAAACAGACCCTACAAATTTTAGACCAATTCCGATACTGCCAGCACTGAGTAAAGTTTTTGAGAAAATCATTTTAAACCAAATATCCTCACATTTTAGTAGGAATAAGTTGCTTCACAGTAGTCAATTTGGGTTTACTAAGGGACGGTCTACTACAGATGCCGGTTCAACCTTAATTAAATATGTATTTGATGCCTGGGAAGAATCACTAGACGTAATTGGAGTTTTTTGTGATTTATCCAAGGCGTTTGACTGTGTTGATCACGTAACGTTAGTGCGGAAGCTAGGTTATTATGGAATTAAAAATGGAGCCCTTGATCTTATCAAATCTTACCTTGCTCACCGAACTCAGCGGGTGGACATAAACAGAACGCAATCTCCTGGATCAGCTGTTGCTATGGGAGTGCCCCAAGGCTCAATTCTGGGCCCATTCTTGTTTTTGATCTATATCAACGATCTCCCTTACGTTGTGCGCGATAGACATGAAATAGTCCTGTTTGCCGATGACACTTCACTTTTATTCAAGGTAGATAGAAAACAGAAAAATTTCAATGACATTAATGATACGTTGTCTACAACTGTTGATTGGTTTACAGCCAACAACTTACTTTTAAATACCAAGAAAACCAAGTGCATGAAATTTTCTCTGTCAAATGTGAAAGGAGTGAATGGGGCTAGTATTAGACTAAAGGATGAGACGCTGTCATTCGAAGACAAAATAGTATTTTTAGGTATTACTTTAGACTCGAAACTGCAATGGAATGCTCATATATCCACCCTTGCGGGAAGACTTAGTTCTGCAGCGTATGCAGTAAAGCGAATCCGACAACTTACAGACGTCGAGACGGCGAGACTGGTGTATTATAGTTATTTTCATAGTGTTATGAGCTATGGGATTTTGTTATGGGGAAAAGCGGCTGACATTCAGGCCGTCTTTGTACTACAAAAGCGGGCTATACGTTTTATTTATCAACTGGGTTCTCGGGTCTCTCTCAGAGATAAATTTAAAGAAATTAATATTCTTACTGTCGCGTCGCAGTATATCTTTGAAAATATCATGTATGCACGCAAAAACATACATCACTTCAGACATAACCGTGACGATCACAAGTTTAACACGCGAAATAAAGATAAACTCGTAGTCCCATGTCACCGTCTTCGTAAAGTTAGCACATCGTTCGCAGGGAACTGTATACGCTTCTACAATAAGATACCTACTGATATTGTCAATATGCCGTTCAATAAATTTAAGTCTCGCATTAAGTGCTGCTTGCTGGGTAAGGCATATTATACTGTTAATGACTTCCTAAATGATAAAGACGTTTTTAAGTAGTGTGAGCTTACTGAAGTTAGGGTTATTTTTGTCTTTTGTAATTATAGCTGAGCACTGGGCAGCGCTTATTGCAAAATGCCTTTAAGCCAATGATGTACACTTTTAAAATTAAATTTACCTATTGTTATTTTTGTAAAAAAAATATATATATTAATTCTTGTGTGCACAAGACATTTTAGAATTGAGAACACATTATGACGTTTCTCGCCGGACAGATACTTTTTTATTGTTATCTTTGTCCGGCAGCATGAGCATGTCATGCTCACTTAAAGGTCTTTGCTTACGGCGGCGTCGTTGATCGGGTCGCCACCTTCCCGAACACATGGTTGAGGGAGGCGATGGCTGAGATACGCGTCATACTCGTGAACGGGTGCTGTCTGTGGGGTCCGGTCTGTTCACGCTTGCAAGGACCTGTTTTTCCAATTTAGTTATTTTAATTATCGTTCCTGACGTAGAGACCTCGTCATGTTGTTCTCCTAATCATGATTTTTAACTTTATTTTATTGACTTTACATTTGTAAGGATTTTGTTTGTATTGCTTTTTTTTAAATAATTATTTATTACTTTATTACCTTGTAATGTAACTTACTTTTAAGTATTATTGTACCTAATTAATAATTGAAAAAATGACCTTCTGTTGGAGATTCTTGCGGCGCTTCTTCTCCGCAATGATGGTCTTGTCCGAAGCGCTAGTAGATTCACTCCATGTTACCGACGTGTAAAAGAGCCCTCATGTGGCCAATTTACTGAATAAATATTTTGATTTTTGATTTGATTTTGATGTTGAGGACATAATAATTACCATTCTTCGTTTTGCTTGTACTGTGTGAGAGAAATCACCTTGAACGGTTTCACGTGGATCTTCTCTGGTGATCTGAAAATATTACAGACTATAAGTACCTACATTTAAAGTGTTCAAGATACTCGTATACAAATTTAAATATGTTTGTGAATATAATTAAATTTTTACGTTTCGATGGTGCTATATCAGCAGTTTGGTTAATTTTATTTTGATTTGTGGGTGGATTCATCTGAAAAGTGCATAAATTATGAAACTACAATGCTACTCTTAGTATCTAAGCTAAATAAGAATTAAGACATTAATTAATGATTTCCGAAAAATGTGTCACAAACTGATTGATTTCATAAACATCATTTTGATAAACCGCATTTTTTCCGAAACTACATATTTCAGGATTTCTATGAAACTTACCTAACCTGTAGCGTTTTGAGACGATAGTCATGAAAAAATCCTGAAATATTTTCAGTTCCGGAAAAAATAAGTTTACCAAATCATATGTCTATGAAATGAATCAGTTTGTGAAAGTTTTACCTCGTTAAAAACAGGATGGAGTTTCATTGGCGGAATAGCATCAGGGGCCCTAGACAAGATGCATTACGCCGAGTCGCTTTTCTATTCGTTTCGTTTTTAAACCAATCGCGTCACTGCTAGATCACGTGACTTTTCGTATTACGTGATCTAGCAGTGACGCGATTGGTTTAAAAACGAAACGAATAGAAAAGCGACTCGGCGTAATGCATCTTGTCTAGGGCCCCTGATGCTATTCCGCCAATGAAACTCCATCCTGTTTTTAACGAGGTAAAACTTTCACAAACTGATTCATTTCATAGACATATGATTTGGTAAACTTATTTTTTCCGGAACTGAAAATATTTCAGGATTTTTTCATGACTATCGTCTCAAAACGCTACAGGTTAGGTAAGTTTCATAGAAATCCTGAAATATGTAGTTTCGGAAAAAATGCGGTTTATCAAAATGATGTTTATGAAATCAATCAGTTTGTGACACATTTTTCGGAAATCATTAATTAATGTCTTAATTCTTATTTAGCTTAGATACTAAGAGTAGCATTGTAGTTTCATAATTTATGCACTTTTCAGATGAATCCACCCACAAATCAAAATAAAATTAACCAAACTGCTGATATAGCACCATCGAAACGTAAAAATTTAATTATATTCACAAACATATTTAAATTTGTATACGAGTATCTTGAACACTTTAAATGTAGGTACTTATAGTCTGTAATATTTTCAGATCACCAGAGAAGATCCACGTGAAACCGTTCAAGGTGATTTCTCTCACACAGTACAAGCAAAACGAAGAATGGTAATTATTATGTCCTCAACATCAAAATCAAATCAAAAATCAAAATATTTATTCAGTAAATTGGCCACATGAGGGCTCTTTTACACGTCGGTAACATGGAGTGAATCTACTAGCGCTTCGGACAAGACCATCATTGCGGAGAAGAAGCGCCGCAAGAATCTCCAACAGAAGGTCATTTTTTCAATTATTAATTAGGTACAATAATACTTAAAAGTAAGTTACATTACAAGGTAATAAAGTAATAAATAATTATTTAAAAAAAAGCAATACAAACAAAATCCTTACAAATGTAAAGTCAATAAAATAAAGTTAAAAATCATGATTAGGAGAACAACATGACGAGGTCTCTACGTCAGGAACGATAATTAAAATAACTAAATTGGAAAAACAGGTCCTTGCAAGCGTGAACAGACCGGACCCCACAGACAGCACCCGTTCACGAGTATGACGCGTATCTCAGCCATCGCCTCCCTCAACCATGTGTTCGGGAAGGTGGCGACCCGATCAACGACGCCGCCGTAAGCAAAGACCTTTAAGTGAGCATGACATGCTCATGCTGCCGGACAAAGATAACAATAAAAAAGTATCTGTCCGGCGAGAAACGTCATAATGTGTTCTCAATTCTAAAATGTCTTGTGCACACAAGAATTAATATATATATTTTTTTTACAAAAATAACAATAGGTAAATTTAATTTTAAAAGTGTACATCATTGGCTTAAAGGCATTTTGCAATAAGCGCTGCCCAGTGCTCAGCTATAATTACAAAAGACAAAAATAACCCTAACTTCAGTAAGCTCACACTACTTAAAAACGTCTTTATCATTTAGGAAGTCATTAACAGTATAATATGCCTTACCCAGCAAGCAGCACTTAATGCGAGACTTAAATTTATTGAACGGCATATTGACAATATCAGTAGGTATCTTATTGTAGAAGCGTATACAGTTCCCTGCGAACGATGTGCTAACTTTACGAAGACGGTGACATGGGACTACGAGTTTATCTTTATTTCGCGTGTTAAACTTGTGAACGTCACGGTTATGTCTGAAGTGATGTATGTTTTTGCGTGCATACATGATATTTTCAAAGATATACTGCGACGCGACAGTAAGAATATTAATTTCTTTAAATTTATCTCTGAGAGAGACCCGAGAACCCAGTTGATAAATAAAACGTATAGCCCGCTTTTGTAGTACAAAGACGGCCTGAATGTCAGCCGCTTTTCCCCATAACAAAATCCCATAGCTCATAACACTATGAAAATAACTATAATACACCAGTCTCGCCGTCTCGACGTCTGTAAGTTGTCGGATTCGCTTTACTGCATACGCTGCAGAACTAAGTCTTCCCGCAAGGGTGGATATATGAGCATTCCATTGCAGTTTCGAGTCTAAAGTAATACCTAAAAATACTATTTTGTCTTCGAATGACAGCGTCTCATCCTTTAGTCTAATACTAGCCCCATTCACTCCTTTCACATTTGACAGAGAAAATTTCATGCACTTGGTTTTCTTGGTATTTAAAAGTAAGTTGTTGGCTGTAAACCAATCAACAGTTGTAGACAACGTATCATTAATGTCATTGAAATTTTTCTGTTTTCTATCTACCTTGAATAAAAGTGAAGTGTCATCGGCAAACAGGACTATTTCATGTCTATCGCGCACAACGTAAGGGAGATCGTTGATATAGATCAAAAACAAGAATGGGCCCAGAATTGAGCCTTGGGGCACTCCCATAGCAACAGCTGATCCAGGAGATTGCGTTCTGTTTATGTCCACCCGCTGAGTTCGGTGAGCAAGGTAAGATTTGATAAGATCAAGGGCTCCATTTTTAATTCCATAATAACCTAGCTTCCGCACTAACGTTACGTGATCAACACAGTCAAACGCCTTGGATAAATCACAAAAAACTCCAATTACGTCTAGTGATTCTTCCCAGGCATCAAATACATATTTAATTAAGGTTGAACCGGCATCTGTAGTAGACCGTCCCTTAGTAAACCCAAATTGACTACTGTGAAGCAACTTATTCCTACTAAAATGTGAGGATATTTGGTTTAAAATGATTTTCTCAAAAACTTTACTCAGTGCTGGCAGTATCGGAATTGGTCTAAAATTTGTAGGGTCTGTTTTTATCCCTGACTTAAACAAGGGTATAATTTTACTGTGTTTCATCAGGTCGGGAAACACTCCGATATCGATACACTTGTTAAATAAAGCAGCTAAATAAGGTGCAGTTAATTCCAGGATGGACTGCAATACTGTGATAGAGAGGCCCCAGAGATCTTCAGTCTTTTTTAGATTAAGTGACCTAAACGTATTAATAACAATTTTAGAAGTGATATGATAAAATTTAAACACATCTGTGCATTCCTTCACATTTGATCTTAATAATATTTCAGCCTTATGAGGAGATGATTGTAATGATTTAGTGGTATCTAAAGGTATATTTGTAAAGAACCGCTCAAACTCTTTAGCTACATCAAGGTCCGAGTTCACTAGAGTATCTTCAACTTGCAGGTTGTAATGCGGGTCTCTAACTCTAGTTCTACCAGTTTCAGTATTAATTACATCCCAAACCGTTTTAATCTTGTTGTCTGAGTTACGGATTTTGTTGGAAAAATATTCTGACTTTGCAGCGGCACAAATCTGTTTGAATTGTTTAGAATAGTTTTTGACGTAATCTAGAAACTCAGGCCTATGATCGACAGCTCTTGTAGCGTATAACTCATATAATTTATTCATAAACATCATTTTGATAAACCGCATTTTTTCCGAAACTACATATTTCAGGATTTCTATGAAACTTACCTAACCTGTAGCGTTTTGAGACGATAGTCATGAAAAAATCCTGAAATATTTTCAGTTCCGGAAAAAATAAGTTTACCAAATCATATGTCTATGAAATGAATCAGTTTGTGAAAGTTTTACCTCGTTAAAAACAGGATGGAGTTTCATTGGCGGAATAGCATCAGGGGCCCTAGACAAGATGCATTACGCCGAGTCGCTTTTCTATTCGTTTCGTTTTTAAACCAATCGCGTCACTGCTAGATCACGTGACTTTTCGTATTACGTGATCTAGCAGTGACGCGATTGGTTTAAAAACGAAACGAACAGAAAAGCGACTCGGCGTAATGCATCTTGTCTAGGGCCCCAGAAGATAGATATGTTCTGGTACTCCTTCTCGTGGTACTTCCAGCCTCGAAATGGTTTGAGCAAATCGTATCATGTTTTTGGGGAAACCAGTTTAACTTTCCCGTCGCTAATATCCATTTAGCTTTTATGTAAGCATCATTAGGAAACCTAAAAGGAACAGTTAGTAAAGGAAAATTAATATTAAATGGAATAAAAATGCATTGATACTTTATGGACATCGATGCACTCTATCGATATGACGCCATACACCGCTACACTTCACTAACGCATTTACTGGCGTCACTGGCTGGTGAGACTGCTTACGGTGCGGTGGAGGTTTTGTGTCAAAAATAAGAAAAAGAGGAGGTTTTGTGTTCCAAGATAACCTCAAATCGCAATTTTCAAATAACCAAAAATTTATTTTATATACTTACTTGTGATATGATACGCCAGAATTTTGTTTATTTACATTTTTACTTTGGTTGTTACACCATATAACAGCACAATGAGGCATATTATCGCTTTTTTGATAATGTGTCCTCTACAACGTCCAAATAGATACCGACGGCCTTTACCTCCATCAATTGCGCTCAGCGCAACTGCGAGGCACGAATATTGTCTTCACTGCCGTCTCTAGTAGAGGCGCGCGGTGACGATTCAGTGCTCTGTGTTATACTCGCAATAATGTGGATATGATTCCAAAGATTTTTATTAAACAAATTAAATTACATTAATTGATTTGTTACCTGAACATTAATCTTGATCCTATACAGGTCAATAATAAATAAATAATACAAATATCATTATTATTAACCTTTCGAAACCCGATACATATAGCGAAAATCAAAACAGTCATTAATGTCTTAAATTAGAATTCAAATTATTTTTGCTACTGGCTCCTTTGGAGGCCGGCGGGTACCGAAAGGTTGATCTACTTAAGTTTGCTCCATTAACATCCGTGGATTGCAAAAGAAGCTTTTTACCTCGTAAGTTTATTTTAACGTTTAAAAGGAATGAACTAACCACGGAAAAAATATTATTAAATAAAATAAATAAACTTAGCATTATTTTTAGGGTAAGCAATCAATGAATGTAATTTAATTTGTTTAATTAAAATATTTAGAGTCATGTCCACATTATTGAGAGTAATGATACCCATATTCGGATCTCTACTTATTATACATATTTCGAACACTAATGAAGAGTGACACTCTATCAAACATTAAAAAACGGCTTTAAAAGTGCGGTCATACAGGGTGGAAAGGGACGACGGCCTTTCCGTTAAATTCTAGATTATGTATCTTTAGTACTATATTTTTCTCCAAGAAACTATGCTAATATTTTTAGCCGTTTTCGAGTTACAGCTCGTTAAAGTTTAATACAAAAAACGTGTAGTTTCAACCCTAACAGCTGATAAGGTCAATGACCCCACCTTGAACTAACTAGTAAACACTAACTTTATGACGTTATTGATGGATGACATTTTGTAGGTCCATTGACAATATTTTTGTTTTGCAACCTGTTTGTTTCACAGATAATTATTACAATGACAATAAGCACGTCACAATTATGTCACACTCTTAAACTAATAAAATACTTAATTGGAGGCCATTTGCAACGTTAAAAGATGGCGGACGTGTAATTTGTTTTAGTCTTTAATTTTTGGGTAATTAGGTGTTCAAAGTTCTTTTCTGATAGTGATTTGTACTTTTTATGCCTTTGTGTCGCACAGTGATTGAAGACTTGGACTTATTTCGTGTATCTGGCATCTTTCTTCTCGTTTCAAGTGGACTCGCAGTGGTGCAGAGGTTAAAACTATCTTGACCTCTGACCTACAAATCACCGTACAACGTTGCCCCCAATCTTCCTAGAGAAGATTGGATTGTGTTTTATTGCTATATTGTTTTATACTCATATAAACCTTGACACTGGCGAAATCACTTCATGTGGAAACGCCATTATCCCTGCGGTAGTAGCTGTTCAAGTCGCCGCGGGGGCAAAAAAAAAAAAAAAAAAAAAACTTAATAATGCCACTATTTGAGGCTAGAGATTATCTCAATTTGTTACTGTTATACGCAGAGTGCAACTACAATACCTCTGAGACTTTGCGTCAATACAGACAGCGATATCCTCCACCGCATCCATCAGATCGTCGAACGATTTTACGTGCCTTTGACCGCGTTGCTAGCAATCGTCCTATAATCCCCCGAACATCTCAAGACGACCAACGCGGAGGAGGTGTCGTGCGACTTGCTGCGGGGCTCGAAGAAAGAGTACTGCGTTATTTTGATCGAAATCCAAGAGCAAGTTCCAGGTGGGCGGGTCAGCACTTCGGATTAACTCATACGACAGTATTGAAGATACTAAAACGTGCCCGTCGTCGTCCTTATCACATACAGAGGGTTCAAGCGTTATTGCCCAGAGACTGTCCCATCCGGGAAGCATACTGCCGGTGGTTGTTGGACAAAATAGCTGGAGACCGTGACTTCATTAGACGCATTATTTGGACGGATGAAAGTGTATTTACACGCAATGGAATGTGGAACAGGCGAAATGAACACGTGTACGCCGAAGAAAACCCATTCGCGTACCGTTATTCGAGTCACCAATATCGTTGGTCAGTAAACGTATGGGCTGCAATTCACGGGGAAACAATTATAGGGCCTGTGTTCTTACCTGCAACACTTAACAGAGTTGGATACATGGCCCTCCTAAACTCCGAGGTTGACGCTTACCTCGATAACTTGCCACTGGCCGAAAGACAACGCACTTGGTACCAACAAGACGGAGCACCAGCTCATTCCGTGATAGAAGTGCGTGAGAAATTAAACACTGAGTTTGGGGACAGATGGATAGGGCGATTCGGGCCACACCGTTGGCCCCCAAGGAGTCCGGACCTCACGGCACTGGACTTTTTTCTGTGGGGCACGATTAAAGACAAAGTGTTCAGGACAGAATGTGATACTGCCGAGGAAATGAAAGAAAGATTAATTACTGCCTTTGAACAACTGCGTAGAAAAAATCGTGAAGAAAATACATTATCGAAGGTGCATCGCCATACTCGGGCACGAGCTGCTGCCTGTCTTATTAGACGCGGTGGAATATTTGAACATCGGGTATAGATCCCTAAGATAACAGGTATCCTTTTCTCCTTACAAATGTTGGAATGTACTTAGTTAGGAACATAGGGTTGTCACCAATATTAAACATGACTTATTTTAACTTTTTTGTTTTCTTTATAATAATTGTTTCTAACCATTGCACATCGAATGTATATCACTTATGTGATATTATATTTTCGGGAACGGCCCTCGTCCCTTTCCACCCTGTATAAAGACGTCTCTTTTTTACGATTGGCATTTGAAACAAGTGCGAATAGTATTATTATTTTTGCCGTTTTTTACTCCATCTACGCTATTATATGTCTATAGTGCATAACTTAAATAACCATTAGCACAGATTAAGTAAGAGTTACTACGTAACAGATATTTATCTGAGCGAGGTACGTCCGATAATCACCGCCTGACGGAACATAGTTGCCGATGCTAATACATCAAGGATGCCCGCGCGCGGCGATGTCAACTCGCTCGACCGGTTTTTGAGTGTCGAGACATGGTCGAGATACGTCAAGCGAGATGCAAGTAGGCGAGTAGTACACTCTTACTTAATCTGTGGTAGTAGGTACATTGTAGTCATTACGTCAAGTTCGGTTAGATGTGTGTGGTGTGTTGTTGTTTCTTTGAATTATTTTGGTGAATGTATAATTTAAAAAAATGACTCATTATTGCTGTGTGAGTGGGTCTTTACACAAGAGAACCAAAAATAATAAAAAGGAAACCTTTTTCTCTTTGCCGGTGAACGAGGAAAGGTCAGTAGTTGCAATTTATTTTTATTTATACATATAAGATGATATACCTAAGTATATTGAAGTGATCAATCAACACGAAACAGTGTTCATCAAGTTAGAAATATTTAATTATCTAAATTCGGGGTCAATAGAAATGATAAAATTATTTGTTTACAAACAAATCAGTACTGTTTGACACATAACCTCAATATTTCTGCAAACGAGTTTTGATTCGAAAAACCTATAGTTAATAGTTATTTAATCTTAAACAGAATGTAAAAGTAACAATCAAGCGTGTACATCAAATAAATATATATATATATACATATATATTATATTTTGATTATTCAAGTAACTGTTTTTCTCATAATGTGTACCTGTTAATTTATATTAATATTTTCGATGTGTTGACAACCCTACCGTTCGAGCGAGCAAACGTAGGTATACCTATACGTTCGCAGTAAACTACGAAAAATTAACTTTCAATAGGAGTTAATATGGTTTATTTAGGCGCGTTCGGCCAGCATTATACATATATTTTATATGTATTCAATACTTTTACGTGTTGATCGGACCTACTTTGTCGCTTTGTATAGAAGTGAAATATGCCTGCCATTAGTATATAACCATAGATTATAAATTATAAGGGTATGTAAAGCCATGGTTTAAACAATCGGCTGCTTTTATAGTCAACTTATTTAGAAAAGTAAAATTCAATTTAATGGAAATTATAAAGCATAGGATGTGCCCGAAATGGACGTCCTCATTTAAAGGCGCTAGAGCAAATTAATGAAGTTAAACAATAACATGGTGTGACATGGTCCACCATGACTTCACTTTGTGGTCCTTTAAATAGGACGTTGGATCTTACGAGGCTATGTCGAAAAACGTCGAAACGGCAGATTTATAACCAACCAGTTCAATTTCGTGAATCCGGCGAACCAGGGGGCCGATTTTTGACTTTCCAGCGCTCGAAAGTTTCACTTGAAAGTGTGCAAAATATGTGAAACCGTTTTTTGAAATACGAGCGGAAGAATTGAAAACGAATGGTGTGGACCACTCGACTTAAAATTTTGTATCGCTCGTTATTTCAAAAATACGGTTTCTCAGATTTTGCTCACTTCCGAGCGAACTTTCGAGCGCTCGAAAGTCAAAAATCGGCCCCCAAGCTTACAAGCTGAATTACAATTCATAATTTGAATGTTTTTTCAAATTAAAAAAGCCTCTGTTACTTATTTTCATATATAAATGCAATCATAATTAAATCAAGTGCCTATACTCGTATTATAATGGATTAAACTATCTTTTTAATGCTTTTATCTACACACATATCATAAGTCCTCTATAATGCGTTCAGAATCCGTAGACAATGACCATCATTACAAGATACAATTTTACTATGATATTTTTTGTTATCTGTAGCTGTAATGAAAAGTTAAAATTACGATATAACTTTTGATAAAGTAATGTTGTTCAAATTTGGAACATCTTCCAAAACCAACACAACTCAAACAGGGGGTCAATTCTAGTATATATTAATCATCGACTCGGTATATTTTAAGTGAAGTGTCGAAGTGATGTCGAATGACATAAGAATAGGGACTTTGTTAGTTTGTCTATGATTAAAAAAAAACATTCATATTCGTGACACAGGTTAGCTTTGCCGCCATTTGTTTGTTTGTTAATTAAACATTTCAAATTGCACTAATGTTAATGTTTACAATCATTATAATAAATAAATACTTCTTTTCTCTGATTTGATTTATTTCTTATTTCAGTTCATACATTAGCTTAACACCCTATAGATGTATTTCAGGTAGCAGTAGCACTGGTAGCTATGAAGGTTATTTGCCTTCGGCTACTGAACGCATCTTAGAGTACTTATAATATGTGTGTAGATAAAGTAATGTATGCAACTATACATAATTAGGCCTTAAAAAACTCGTGTGATGTTATTATGAAACTCGCCTTCGGCTCGTTTCACAAAACCACACTCGTGTTTTAAGGACCCTCTTTATGTACCAGTTACATAAAATACTATTGACATACATACATACATACCTTCACGCCTTCATTCCCAGAGTGGGGTAGGCAGAGCTACAGAATTACCAACAACTCTAAAAACTTGTTGATAAAACTCTGTAACCACAATTTGCACAATTAGGCTAAGATATAGGTAGCAAGCCCATCGCCTACAGTACTACAAGCCTTTATTCCCTTAGTCGCCTCTTACGACTTCCACGGGAAGACATGGAGTGGCACAATTCTAAGCCGGCAACCACACGGCACTATACTATTGACATATGAGAGATAAGTTAAATCGTTGGCTAATTTGAAATCGAAATCCTGCTTCTTCTTATAATATAAAAATGAATCGCAAAATGTGTTGGTAAGCGCATAACTCAACAACGCCAGGACCAATTTGGCCAATTCTTTTTTTTTAATGTTCGTTGAAGTTCAAGGATGGTTTTTACGGCGAGAAAAATTGAAAAAACTACCGGAAAAGTCAGGAATTTGCAGCGGGGCGAAGCCGCTGGGGGGCCGCTAGTCTATATAATAAAAATGAATCGCTAAATGTGTTGGTAAGCGCAAAACTCGAGAACGGCTGAACCGATTTGGCTGATTTCTTTTTTGTTGTGTTCTTCAATGTCACGACAAGGTTTTTATGAAAGAAAATAATTGAAAAATCCACCGGGAACGTCAGGAATTTGCAACGGGGCGAAGCCGCTGGCGGGCCGCCAGTAACTTAATATTATGAAAGTTCGAGTGTTTGTTTGTTAATCCTTCACGCTGCAGTGGCTGGACGGATTTGAATAAGATTTAATTTAATTTTTAAATGAATATAGCTTATACCCTGGATTAACACATAGGCTACTTTTCATTCCGGAAAATATAAAAGTTCCCAAGGGAATAACGATAATCGAAATCTAGGCGGACGAAGTCGTGCGCAAAAGCTAGATGTCCTTTTTTTGGGTAGTGGTATATCAATTGGCAACTGTGTGTAACGTAGAACGTGTTCCTTTTCAGTAGAGAACTAGGTGGTAGAGAAGACCTCGTGTATGACAAGACTGCCCAAAAAAAGAATGTATTGTAATATTTTTAGACCATGACTTAGATGCCCTTGCTTATCCACTACACTTCTTTTAGCATTACAAATTCGATAAATAAAGAAGCAGGTGTCGTAAACCTGTTTCATCAGAAATGAATAATAATATATTAAATTGATCGCAATTTTTTTCATTAGACATTCATACATAAACACGCCTTGATTCCCAGAGTGGGGTAGGCAGACAGAGCTACAGAATTACCTGTAATTCTAAAAACTTGTTGATAATTCTGTAACCTTATTTTGCACAATCGGGCTAAGATGATTACGTGTATTCGTGATAGGTTGCAAGCCCATCGCCTCACAGTACTACAAGCTTTTATTCCCTCAGTAAAAAAGTAAATTGCTAAGATTAGCCCACGCATTTAAATAACCACTTGAGGGAATATTACTTCACGCTGTTTAATTAGTTAACAATTTCGCATAGATATCTAATAGTTACATAGTAGGTAACTATACCTACATATCACCAATGGCTAATGATGTGTATACAAATACTTCTACGACACATTTATTAAACTTCTTGATGTTTTTAATTTTAAATATATGCATCCCACCAATTAATAACAACCTTAAGTTTGAAGTTCTGTCGACCCATCTCCATCACACACTGGTTGCAGGCATTTGGAGTTCTTAACTTTAACGAAAAACAATCAAACTCAACAACTCTAAACAATAAAAGACCCGTAAAGTGCGAGTTGGACTCGCGCACTAAGGATTCCGTACCATCGTAAAGTAGGTATTGTTATATTGCGATTTCGAATCGTATCAGCGCGAGCCCACGTCACACTTATTTTTTTTATTTTTTTTTAGGTTTTGTACTGTACCAAATTTGACGCTTGTAAACTTTACCGTTCTTACGATACAAATAAAAAATACGATGGAAAAAACGTTCTATTTCGGACATTACGGTTCAAAAGATACAGTTCTTTTAAATTAGGACGGACCGATGGACGGCCGGACGGACAGCGGAGGTATGCTAAAAGAGTCCCGTCGGGTTACCCGGCGGGTACGGAATCCAAAACAGGTTCCTGGAACTATAACGAATCGCACGCGAAAGATGGCACGGCGGACATTTTATGCGGACGATTAAAATCCTAACAAGCCAAACACGTTCCGTGTGTTTAAGACATATCTGCTTCTTTGGGTTTTTATCGTGCAATAAGTTTGTTACTATTAAAAACAACACAAATAAATTATGATCGCCTTATAATTTAATAATCCTTATACATAAACGCAAACAACACATTTTGCAATTGTCTAGGTATAATGAATGATGCACAATGGTCCGAAAATATTTTTGACAGTTCTCCTTTTATTCTGTCATGCTGTCGTAAAACGAGTCCAGTAAAAACCCTACACTTCCTTCTGTAAAGGTGTTTCTAATGCTAAAAAAATGAAATACCGGCACTATTTATTCAAATGTTATAAGACTCTTTGCAAGGAGGCTTTTGCATGCACAGTGCGTGGAATGAAACAAACGTCATTTTTAAAACCACCGAATATAATATAATCGTTACGTACTGTCAAATTTTATTGTTAATATAATTTATTTAAATTTAATAGACATCAGATATAATATTTACAGCCGCAAAATGGCTTTGAAGAAAGTATTTAACGGTATACCATCAGACCTCCAATCAGCGGAAGGTATCCTAGAGATGGACTGGAAGGTTTTAACTCCTTGCCAGAGGGAGTGCACCACGCGGCTGGGCATGACCATCCAGTTGGAGCAGGAAGCCTACCTCACACAACATCCTGAGGTAAATTCTAGACTAAAAGCAATTACTTGATTTGAGTTTGAGAAATTTATTATAATTATTTGGTTCTTGCAACATTTTAACTTAATGAAGAAGTTTTATTTTTAGATTCGAGCTGCCTTGGAAGTTTTTATTGCTAAAATGGTAAGATGTGGAAAACGCAGGGTGCTTTTGCAGGCAGCAGCCGAGCACTTCACGCGACCTCACTCGGAACTCGAAAAAGAAGTGAGGAAGCGGCTTGCATTACCAATGGATGGGCCTTATATTAAAGTGAGTAATAATATAATTAATTAAGTAAATTAATACTGCTAAGGCTAGTTACTGATAGATTTTTGGCAAAAGGGATGGAAAGACACACACAGACAGATAGGCTAAGGTTTTTTTTCTCAATTGAGGTGTTATTTTTAATTTAACGCGAGAAAAGGGATTCAAATGCACCTTGAATTCAAGAAAATATCTTAAAATTTATGTTGGAATGAAAATAATGGACTCCAACTTAGCTTATGTCGCCACGAGAAGTGAATTCCAGGTACTCCCAAAAATATATCACCTTCAGCTTTTTCAAGAAATGGGAAATAAATACTATCTAATGTAAATCAATGTGTTGTTATAACTTCGTAGTTCTTGTAAAAAACGAAAATGTAGGTAAGTATTTTTAAATTTTAAATCGCAAGTCAAGCGCGAATTATTACCTCAATGTCAATACACATGTGTACATACGTACACTGCTGAAATCATAGCCCTTTCTTTTGGCTTTGCTTGCCGTAGTCCGGTAAAAATAATAGATTTTAGGCACTAGCACAAAAAAATATCATAACTAAATGCTGAGGGTAAAAAGAGTACCTACCTAAGTAACCTATCAGCAAACTGTGTGAATAAAAATCATGATATTGCTATTTTGGCTTTGTCAGTACAGGGAAAAGAAGACAAAGACAAAAAACTCGTAACACATAAAACGATAGGAAACAATTTCTCCTAAGTTCCCAAATACCTTAGCTGCCCGCCGTGCTCGCTGTCAGACTGAGGAATCTGCTAGCCCATTCGCTTGCGCAGTCGCTGCAGGTGCCCTGAACATGGCAGGGGTTCTCTAACTTATAGTTAGGTCCACTCATAGCTATGCTAAGCTCTGCTACTCTTAAAATGTATTTAATGGGATCCAGTTCCAGTAAGGCCAGATCACTCTCGCCAAATAAGATAAAATACATTTATACAGTAAGAAGGCCACGCGGGCAGTTTTTCACTTCAAGAATGTACTAGCGCTTCACAGGAGGAGACGCTTTAGACGTTAACGACTTTTTCAAGTAATTTTAAGTGCTGAAAAGGGTAATTTTAAACGTACGTCAGGTAATTTATCATAGAAATGAATGCATTGACCAACAAATGATTTATATACTTTACGGACGCGGAATTTTCGAATAGCGTTTTTTTTTTTATTTCTTGATATTCTTGAAATTATATACAGGCTGTCTCATTTTACGGTCAGTATGGAAAAGTCTGAAATTCTATAAGACATACGAAGATCTATTCTTAGGAAACGTGTCATCGATTTTAATAAGAAGAAAAACTGCATTCATAAATTTAAAAAAAAACCTGTTTTCAGCTCGGGAATCGAACCCGGTTGTTTTGAAAAAAATAAACTTACACTATTTTTATTTAGATATCGATTGTGTAGGTCTTATGCAGTAAATGGCTCTATGAAACATGATGCCTATAATGAATTAAACCATAGAGACAATTTTACATACCTGAACTTGTTGAATATTGTAACGGTGGTCACTTCGAACACCTACTAAAATAAATTAAAGTATGTGAAAACAATGCATTTTATTCATTTTTGACATCATGTTTCAAATACCCATTTACTGCTTAAGACCTACAGTATATTGTATAGATCCCAGACATTCAATCAACAGATGTTGCCGTCCAGTTTTGTGGTCCCCCTCTAAAATATTATTAGTGCTTAAATTACAAAAAAAACAATTGGTTCTAAACTGGGAACGCAAATAATACGTTATGACCGGTTTTAACCGGTTATTTTCATACAAAAACTATTAATAACCGGTTAAATTGCATGTCTTAACTTCTAATTTTGGAATTTCATTAGAAAATTAGTACTTATAGCCAGTACAACTATAGAAAACTTATATTTTCATAATAAAATACAAAAAATGCTTACTCATGCAAGAAACAGATTCATTTTGTTACAAGTTTTTGCAATAATTGTTTAAACATCTACACAAGGATATAAAATTTCAGTGCTACCTTTATGCAGGTACACGACTTTGTTCAACAATTAGTTCGAAATTTACGCGGTTTTATTAAAGAGTCAGGTAGAGATTTTTTCGTCATTTGTTTTGGGTAAAGGTTTCTTTTGCGTAGATCGTAACTGAATTTAAGGAAATCAATGTGCTCATATCGGTTCATAAGATTTCCAGAGATAAACTTGAGCAGAAGCTTTTAAGCAGTGTAAATGCAACGCATCAGAGGTAGGTACATATTATTTGTGTCAACTTTAAGGCAAAATCTATGTTATCGCGCATCAATTCTTATAAATATAAAGGAAAACACGATTAGCCACTCGAAACCTATTTAAACAACGTTAGTTTAAATTCGTTAAAAAAACCGAAGTAAATATACTTTTTTATACGCATGGCTGATGGTACAATAAACGTGTCATCATTTTCTATGGCGTTAGGCACGCCAGACGTGTCATGAAATAATTGTTGACCGCCACAGAAAGAAAAGCGCGCGTAGTGAGACTAGAGCAGCGCTGCCGTGTCATGACAAAATGATGTAACTCCAAGGAGCATGGTTTTCAGAAATTAAGATTAATGTTTGAATCGTGTTTGTTAAGTTATTTTGAGACCCGTTAGTCAGGTATATGAAGTTTTATTCTAAATTAGTGTAATATTAGTTCCTTTTATATGGCCGTATATTTTTTTAAAGATATTTATAGTATTGTTTGAGTTATTGTCGTTAACGCAGTTTGTCATGACAACACTTTCATACAAATCTTGTCATGACAGAATATTGTAACTATAGTTAAATCATCTTGCCGATAGTTTGGAAAAAATTCTAAAGAATTCTTGTCATGACAGAATATTGTAACTATCGTTGACTCATCTTGTCGATATTTTGGAAATATTTCTTTAGAATTTCCTATATTGTAACTATTCTAAGCAAACAATTTGTCATAACTATTAAGGTTTGTATGTCTGTCAGTCTGTCTAACTGTATTTGGGTGAATATTCGGGCGTTTCAACCGCCGTCATTATTGTTTTCGCATATTATTTAAGATAAACTTAATAACTTTCTTGTTCTTTTACATGGAATGGATATACTACCCACGGGTACGCTGATTTTGACATCAAAAGTTGCTGGTAGTTATAATTATTTTTGTAAATATAAGTACCTATTGAAGACAACAATAACGGTGGTTGAAACGCCCGAATATTCACCCAAATACAGTTAGACAGACTGACAGACATACAAACCACAAAACCTTACCACAAGCCTCCTTTTACCGTTAATACTTCGGTATGGAACCTAAAAACTGGTCAAGTGCGAGTCGTTCTCGCGCACTGAGGGTTCCATACACATTTGGCCGGTTATTTGTGGTTTTTCTATAGGGTATGTACTTTGTACTACAATTAAATACAAAAAAAAGTTTACAAAAAAGTTACTTGCATATGGGATTAACTACTCCGTATTATTTTACTTTTTTGTGAGGAAATCTCTCGATATAACACGTATCCGGCAAATGAAACAACTCTATATTTTTTAAGGTTCAAAGATACAGTTAGGTATTTAAAATTTGGACAGACGGACAAGGGAAGGAGGCTTAAGTTAGTAGTAGAACCATCCTTCGGGTACCGAACTCAATAACGACGTCTACGGAAAACCTTAATTTTCTTTGACGAAGTTTAAATTTCGTTTACGTAAGTAAGTAATGAATTAATGACACCTATAACGGAACCCTCTGCGAGTGAGTCCGACTCCCACTTAGATTTTGTATGAGTGAGTTGCTTTTTAAATTTGCCGTGCACTTATATAACTTACCTACACGTCACATACCTAACATAGGTAATTAATGCAAAATACTCTCGTTTTAGCTCCAGTTTCAGCATTCCTATGCTGCAGCTGTGCACAATTTTCTTTTTCGGTTTCGATAAGTTCACTACACTATCACTTTCGTTCAAATCCCGATCAAATTTAATAACATTTTCACTTGAATGTCGTGTTTCATACACTTTGTTTTGTTGCGAAAGTCTTAAAATAAAATCGCGTCTTTTCATTGTAGTGCCAATCAATCAATACCCAACAACAAAATCACTTCCCTTCTTGTCCCACACCTTTCTCAACGAAACTAAACACGGAAGTGATTTGTCGAAACAAGTAAACAATGCAAATCATCTATCTAAAATAACAAGATCATTGGCCGCCCCAGCGGTAAGTCAAATAACAGGCCCCCGCGGGGGAGGGTGCAGATAACCACTCGATGTACGGTCGATGTATGGACAACTCATGTAACTGCGAGATACAGCAAATTGACGCGTCTATTTAGCGAGCTTTCGGTCCCGCCTACCTCAGGTAACTTATGATACAATAAGTAGCCAGGACAACACCGGGGAAATTTCAAGTTACATGGGTTGGTAATATCACTTTTCTTGTAATAAGAAGTTTTTCAAGGCCAAATATTTGTACGGGGCGAATAGTATGACCAAATAAATACTATAGAGACCTGTTACCACTAACTCATGTATCTATAGTTACATCATTTTGTCATGACACGGCGGCAAAGGGGCGGCAGTGGCGTGCCTAGGGTTTCAGAATAGGGCAAGCCGAGAGATATGTTTTGTAGTTTTTACGGTTATTATGGATAAATTTATCTTGTTACCACATTACTGATCAATCTTCACTTCACTCTGCAGTTGTATAGGCATTTGCTTACGTGGACGAGCTCGCCAAAGCACCCTGAAGGCATGGTACCACTAGATATAATTTTACAGACATATCAGCAATTGCATACTTTCGGTGGCCTTGAAAAAAGCCGCTTGGTTTGTATGAGAGAATAAAATAAAGGTTCAACTTCTTATTTTAAACTTTGCTTGCCTAGGGAGAAAGCAATAAGTACTTACTTTTATTTCAATTACCTATCTAAAAATTACATACATATTACACAACATAGTTAAATTAAATTATTATTTGTATACATCGAATGTGTTTTTCTAAAACGCCATCGTACCATTCGTACCTATTTTGAAAGTAGCGACACAAGCTCTAAAAAATTACCCGTATTCAATGAAGTTTTAGACTCATCGTGACCTCTGAAGGGAAGTTCTTGTTGTGCTAAATGACAAACAACATCGACTAATCTTTGAAAAACGCTACTATTGTTATCAACACGCATGTTGTTTTGTAATTTCCTTTGATAATTGGCGCGATAAAGATGTCTCAATTCGCTGTTTACCAAAATCACTAAAAGAAATTACCGCGTTCATGTGTTTTCGAGAATTCATGTGTCTTTTAATGGCGCCAGCTAAATTATTTAAATCGTCATAACCAGATGTATTCCACACGTTTATGTCGTTAGAAAAGAAAATACAACACCAGCAATATAACTTATTAGAGTGCGAACAACCAACAATCCAATGAGTTTTGTACACTGACCTGTTAAACTGTCTTTTGTACGATTTACTACTCTGAGAAATACACAAGTCAGGCGTAGGTTTTGCCGAAGAAATAAGTACCTTTTTCTCTGCAAAGTCCAAACATTTTACCTTTCCGTCGACAAGCAAAGTTTGTGCACACTTTAATATATCACAGTCACACGGGACTTCCTCCATTGTCAATCTAATTGAATCACAACTCACAACACCACAAAAAAAAACTTATTATTGCACTGACCGCGCGCTCAACGCCTTAAACAAACTATTCAACAAGTGAATAAAAGCATTTGTCAACAAATAGCAATGAAGTGAAGTTGGCCGCTAACGCGGCTCAACGCGCGCTCCGCGCCTGCGCGAAGCGAATTTCGCATTTACTATGGACTCGTGTACAACTTCATACGCAAGCAAGGCTTTTTACTCTCATACTATTTGCCATATTAATACACGAACAGTCGTATTTGGGCATATGCCGTTTCGGTGGGTAAGACAGAGAATATGAAAGCCCGATTGCAAGCCAATACGTGCGAGCGAGATACGAGCTAGCCGCGTCATGAATAGTTCGACTGGTTGCCGCACAGCGCTGAGCGCTGTGCTGCGTAGGTGGCGGCCGGCGGTGCGCGGTAAAATTTAGTAGGTACTACTGTTGCATGTAATTTGATTTGAAGAATTTAGTGAGAGCGAGCGGCGTGCGAAGGTGAAATACCTATCTAATACATTACGTGGATTTAATGAATAGTTATTTTTGTAAGGCAAGGCAAGCCCGGCTTTTGGGCTTATATGGCAGTACCGCCACTGAGGGGCGGAGGGAGACCGAATTACAAAAGAACGTGCGCGCGCGCGGCAACATGGCTTTTTATAAAGTCGAGGGTCTCAAGTAGAAAAATCGCCAAACATTATGCGGTCTGTGATTTTTGCTAACGAACATCCCATTGGAGCCGGCTTTAGGTAAATCCCGAGTGTACAAATGTATAAATACCTTTTTCGTTTCTTAGGCCGATAAAGAAGCGTTCCAGTACGAAGATAAAAATCTAATAAAGGATTTAAAGGATATCATCAACAAACGATATCCACCAGATCAATGGAAACCTCCCCCTTCGATTATTGAAACACCTAATACCTTGTCTTCGTCTTTTATTTCCATCATAACATCGGAAACTACGCAGCCCACACCAGGTGCGTTCATGAAAAAAAAGGATCACTAATTTACTTAAATATGTATTACTCGTATAATACGAATATGAGGTATATTGTCAGCTTTTCGGGCTCTGGTCTAAAGTATTCATATTCAGATAAAAATAAATAGGGGTGCTGAGTCTAAAATAGCAAAGAAAAATAAGAAGAAATATTGTAGAATTATAACCAGTTCTATAATATTTTTTGTAATTATATTTAAAGTTATCAGAAAATACGGCTTTTGTTAGAAATATAATAGTTAAATACATTTTAATTTGCCTTGATTAGAGCCTGTTAAAATCCCGACACCAACAACGTCGGAGTTGATGTTCAATCTGGTCTCAAGGACGGTGGACAAGGCTGTGTTCTCCGGGGTGAACGAGTATGCTATATTGTATGACTGCGCGTTCGTGGAGTTGACAAAAGCCGTTGAAGAAGCTATGGAGATACCAGTTAAGGAGATCAGAGAAGACATAGCACAGCTTTTCATCGAATCCTACAAGATGTTTGATATTAATATCACGGAAAAAGAGAGAATTGGTACGGTTCATTTTATTCACTTCTTTTTTAAATAGTAACCAATTGTATGCGTATTGATAACAGAGCACTTTTTATCTCTTTGTTATTTGTTGTTGTTGACGACGCGCTGGCCTAGTTGGTAGTGACCCTGCCTACGAAGCTAGTGGTCCTGGGTTCAAATCCCGGTAAGGGCAGATATTTGTGTGATGAGCGCGAATATTTGTTCCTCAGTCATGAATGTTTTCTATGTATTTAAGTATACATATATTTCTCTATATAAGTATTTGTATATCGTTGACTAGTACCCATAATACAAGCCTAGAGCTTAAATTGGGACTAGGTCAATTGGTGTGACATTTTCCCCTGATATTTATTTATTTATTTATTTTATATAAAATTTTGTTAAATAAGTTTTTGATAAAAACCATTTCAAGACTTTTTTATTTGCCAGCTGCGGAACATGCCTGGGAGAAAAGAATGAGAAAGAAGTTAAAAAGGACATTGCGTCGCCAAAAGAATTTTAAAGGTAAGTTAATTCCCCAAATCTGTTTTTTTTTCAGACTTGTCATCCCAATCCTCCGAGTCCATGATAATCTAATTCCTGGGTTTGGTCTGTGTGTGGAACATCTTAAAAGGATTAATAAAGATGATGATGATGATGATATTGATGATATTATATGATGACTTTAGTCAAGTTAAATTACTTTACACGAACCTTGAAATAAAATTCTTGTTAATAGACTACAAATCTAAGACTTATACCTTGGCAAATTATTTCGTGACGCTCCCATGGTCTGCGGCAGACAGGGGACGAAAGACAGCGGGAGCGGTATATAGTGTGCGTGCAGCCGGGTCCAACTTACAGGAGCGTTCGTCCGCTGCCGCCGTTGTTGGCGGTTACTGGTGTACGTAGGCGCGGCCGGACATAACAAAAGGCACACAAGATTGCTACGCAAAAATGAGGCCGCCGACAACCCAAGTACATAATGTATAGGTATACGCCGCATCCGGGACCTAAGAGATTTTAACACCGTACGAGTATTCCTTAGTTAATTTTGAGTTAAACATGTCATGTACTCACAGTTTTTAAGATATTCCTATCATTTTTTGTGAAAAAAACTTTTCGAAAGCTTGGGTGCAACATAAATGGTGCTTTTCCACCTGTGAGGCGAGGCGATAGTTGAAATTGGTATGGCCAACTTTCAATTCTCTTCTCGCGCATCTTTTGTGGAAGTAGCATTGATGGGCGATACGAGAATTTAAAAAAAAAGTTGGTGTAATAACAAGCTGTATTGCAATTTGCAACGTACCTAGTTAGAGTTTTTGTTAACTCTGAAACGGAAACCCGATTCTCAGATCACCCCAATAGATACCGCTTACAAGGCGGCTTATGTTCACCACTCAAATGCGAAATTGCGCATATGTAGGTACGGTATAGCTCCGATGACCGCTGTCAGTTTCAACCATGTTTTAGACCTATGCGTACGGCTCCCTTTTGAGTTAGAAACATGTCCACAAACACAAAAAATATACAAAAGTATAAGAAACTACTCAAAATGTCTTCATGGGCCGTGTAACGATGTGGAAAGGCATCAAGAACATAAAACTAGAAAAAAAATTGGTAGAGGAAAAGCCCCAAATATGGACTACCATATACTATTTGTTAAATAAAACACAGGATTTTAAAGTTAAAGAAATGTAATAAAAATGAATCAGTCGAGAAATTATCTGGCAATCTTGTAACTATAATAAATTTTTTATAAAGAAACGAATTTTAATAAAAAAAATGTAATTATAAAAAAACTCAAAATTAACCCTTTCAAAAAAGGGAACATTATATGGACCACTATGTTTATAATATGGCCTATGGGTGCGCAATATGGACCATAGCATCTAAGGTAAGATAATTATCACATTTCTATTAGAATTACTAAGGAACTTGTAGTCGGCCTTATATGTGGAAGTAATAGGTACTATAAAGTCTCCACCGTATATGCTTCCTTATTATAGTAATATTCACATAAAAATGAAATGCCATCGACACCTAGTTTAAAGGCTAAAGACTTGATGTCTCTCCTAGTTAAACCAAAACCTAATGCCTCCAGTTAAAGTACATAGGTACCTATGCAGTATGCAGTGCGCACAAGTGCATACGACCATGTTCATAATATGGACTACTACTCCATATTTGAAACTACACTATTGGTCCATAATATGAACAGGTGTCATTTTGTCGTTAAATATTTTTCAAACAATACTAGTAATACGTGTCGTCACACGCTACAACAAGAAAGTTTACTAACAAAATAACGTTTCTAGGACACGGGGGTACAAGAATAACCGGTTGTCATGAAAGAAGTAATAGCCTTACAAAACTCACAAAAAAAATTCATCAAATGTGACTAAAAACTTCAATCGACAATAACTGACACGTGCGCGCACTGAGCTTCGCGGCGAACCACCAGCGGGGAGCCGCACCTCAATGGCGTCAAAAGCGGCCAACTTCACTTCGTTAGCAATGCCACCTAGCGAGATATTTGAGTGGTCCATATTATGTACCTGGTCTATATTTGGGGCTTATCCTCTATAACTTTCACCGATAAGCACATTTTATATTTGACCAACAATAGTCAAGTTATAATGGCATTTTAAAGTAATGTCTCTTTTACTCATTAGGTCAATCCCCAATATATTGTCCCCTTCTGATTTCGTAGTGATGTCCGGCGTTGTTTCTAAACACAATATTATGGTCAAGTTATAATGGCCTTTTATCGTAACGTCTCTTTTACTCATTAGGTCAATCTCAAAATACAGGGTGACTGCGGGGTCGTGGAGCAACAAAGTAAACTTCTTTACACCATTAGAAACATAACGCAGACAGTAGGTTTGGTTTTGTTTAAACTAGGCGCATATCTAAGTCACCCAGTCGCGGAAAAGAGCCCGTCAAAACCAGGGGTCTCCTTATAGAATTTGCTACGGACCCCGAGCTTGCTCAATCCGGCGCTGACGACGTTCTATATAAAACTACAATATTGGATATAAGAAAGTTTCTTACAACTTTGTAAGGCGGTTTTTTTTTGTAATGTGCCGCTTTAGATGCTTGCATATTTATTTAGCCAACAGGTTCAAACTTATATACTATTTTTAATCTAATTGAACCATGCATAATAAAACGAATTCATCCTTAATATAATTAAAAAGATTCATATTCGTAATCATTATTCGTGCTTCACGAAATTAAAGCTTTTTAATTAATATTTTTGCACAGTTGTCATTTTGAGCTTATTTCCACGCACTAAAAATTATCTATGCAAAATAACTGAAAATGTCGATAATCCTCTTTTCACAAACAGTGATGTTTAAGGGTTTCCAAAGTACCTAATTTAAAAAAAAAATACTTTAATCCCTGGAGATTAATAAAAAGCTTTAGTCCCGATAGGCAGAGACTAAAGTAACATTTTAGGAGCACGAGAAGTTAAAACATATTAATATCGTATTTGGCAAATCTATAATTATTTTTAAGTTTTTTTCACGTTATCGAATCGCTGTATCTATTAAAAAGAGAAATTATCTTCAATGTATGAACATATTTTAATAACGAAACAAATGAAACGAAAATTCTTCATTGTACTAAAATAAGTTTGTTCATTTATTTGCACACTCTGCCATTGACAATGTCATTTCATGTATATATTAATTCAAAAACGACATATGTGCTCAATCCCATTCTAATCGCGGTTTGATAATATCCTCATTTAATTTTTCTTCCATTAACATACATGTATTTAACAGTACTTATTCACGAGACATGTGGCTTGCTGCACCCGCGTGTTTATCACAAGACGAACTGAACAGCACTGTACCATGAGTTGCCTACAATCCGAGGGCGATACCGTGCGAGCTCGCGCGGGCTCGTGCCGGCGCTCGCCGGGGCGCCGGGCGCGCGGCTCGCACGGTTAATGGCAATCTTTGGTAGAAATGGGCCGGCGCGATTTCAATTGTCGTCTCAACTCGTCTCGCCACGTTTCACCGGTAGAAAAACACCTTTATAATTGCGACGTTGCCACTTTTAAGCCAAGTATAGTTATCTGTATACATATTACAAGTCGCTTAATCAAATAAGTAGTATAGGATATTGGGGTCTCTGGATCACACGAGCTCTTTGCAAGAACTATATTTTCGAATAGATGCTCTATTCAAAAACTACATTTTTGAATAGAGCAATCTATTCGAAAATACACTTCTCGTATAGTACCTTGCGATCCAGCCACCCCAATATCCTTTTTTATAAAACAAGTATCTATTCGAAAGCACAGTTCTCGTTATGATATCTTTAATTAAAACATTTATACAAATATAAACTTCTCAAATAGAAATATTTGAGAGTCAGTCCCGCAACGTCCACTTCTCAAGCACAATTTAGAATCGTTTGTCGTTTTTGATTGAATAGAGTATCTATTCGAAAATACACTTCCTCCTTAAAGACCTTGCGACCCGGACACTCAAATATTCATATTTATAAAACAAGTATGTTCTCGAAAGCGCAGTTTTCATGATTGTATCATCTGGTCGAAAGAATACTTCTTGTAAAACTACATTTTTGAATAGAGCAATCTATTCGAAAATATAGTTCTTGCAAAGAGCTCATGTGATCCAGATACCCCAATATCCTTTTCTATAAAATAAGTATCTATTCGAAAGCATCGTTCTCGTTGCGATATAACACTTATACAAAAATAAACTTCTCAAATATAAATATTTGTGAGTCAGTTCCCTCGACGTCCTCTTCTCAAACACAATTTAGAATCGTTGACGTTTTTGAATAGAGTACCTCTTTAAAAATACACTCTCATGTCTTGCGATTCAGACACACAAATATCCTTATTTTATAAAATAAGTACGTTTCTGAAAGCGTAATTCTCATAAAGGTATCTATGCTTAGCTGATTACATCATCTGTTCGAAAAAAATACTTCTTATATGTGAATGTTTGTGTTTCAATTCCTCCTTTTTTTCTTTTCAACTCAAAACAGAAAATGGGTAACATCGATACTAAGTTAAAATTTTGGGTATATTTGAAATGAAACAAATTTAATAACAATTAGTATTTAGTTTTATTTTCACTTCAAACAAAAAAAAACTTAACTACCATTCTCGATATTCTCATGAATTTTATTAATAACATCTTTCGTCATTCTGCCGATGTCATCCAAAAGAAGTGATTTAGATACATATTGAGTACAAATTTCTGCATCACACATGCATAACATTTCGTTATTATTTTTTAACTTATCCGCATCATATATTTCTATTCTAATGACTTTCGCTCCTCGTGAAGGCTTTTTTATATAAGAAAATAATCCGAGATGTTTCGATCTTTTACGAGAATGGCATCCGTCTGTAGAGGTCCTCTGATAAAAGTTGCTGGGCTTGTCCACAGGTATAAAATTGAATAGATCTTCGGATTCCTGAAATTGAAACAAATATTAGTCATAGAATGTTTTTCAGTAAAATACTAAGTAACTACCTATTAGAAAATGTTATCAGTGTATTGTTAAAATTAAAATCAATGAAATTATAAGTAAAACTTTGTTCTTTCAAACGTATACAGTATAATATTAGTACCTATTAATAAAATTTTATTTCTTTTTTATTCACATATTTATTGAATATTGTGCTTTTAAAGTATACTTAGTTCAAAAATATAGTAAAATGACTTACCGACATCATTGCTTATATAATATTTATGCTCTTCACGTTACAGGAAATCTGAACAAATTACTGGTTTTTAATGATATCCATCGGTTTTTATAAGTTAAGAAAAAGTGTCATTAGAGTTTAAAATCCCTATGAAATTGTTTATAAGAAGCAATTCCTTTTTTAGAAGCAGCCTACTGGCGCCGTATGCAATATGATTCGTCTATGTTTATACTACAGGCAATGGTTCTGTCCACGGTTCGTTTGTCTGTTGATTTGTAACTAAAATCTTGTATTATGAGCAGGTAGGCTTTTACTAATTTTAATTCCATATTCCATTATATTCTTCATGTTAATTTCGGCTCTATTTAATCACTAATTAATTATATTAGTGACTATGACAAACTTTCATTTGTGATTTGTCGAGCAAATACTGGAAACAGTACTATAGTATATGATGATTTCAATGAGAGTTCAACCTGCTTTATGTTTCTTATTACTGCTAGACCCCCCTGATTGCATCATGCCTTTTACGGGATATCGATGATGCCGCATAAATCTGATGACTGCTTATTTTCCGAATGCATACTAACAACTAGCCCTATCATTACAGGGCACACATGCAAAATAAGATTAATATATAACATCAATCCTACGGGACGAAAATACAGTCTTCCCTACTATCACCAACCTCAAATAGTGAAGTGTAAACATCGAGTTCCACGTATACCTAAGTGCGTGTTAGTGCAAGTGCAAGGATAACACTTAATCAAATGTAAGTACTATTAAAATGTTTATTTTTTGAATAGTTTGGTTTTAAATTGATGTTATTATATAATACCCATCTCATCTCTATTTCTTTATAATTTCATCATGTCGAATTGATTCTACAGAGATTTTATCGAGTAGAAAACTGTAGGTATTATAATACTACTAGCTTTGTACTAGTAGCAGGTATTTTAATACTAGTAGTAGGTTAGTACTATAGCCTCTTTTTTTAATAAATTATAGTCAGTTTTATTTAAAACACTTTTAATATGAGTGTAATTTAAAGAAGTGCGTTTTAATTAAAGCATTTTAATTACATAGTGTTTCATTCGATATTATATTGTATTATTTTTATTTATTGAACTCATGTTTTTAAAGTAAATCATTCTTTCATAATGAGTAAGTGTCAACAATCATTACGCTTATATTATTTCTAATCATGTAATCATGTTGGAATATTTAAATTTATGCTTTATTTGATATAACATAATTTTAGTAACATTATGTTTATTTATTATGTTTTTTAGAGTTATTGGTAATTATCTACAAGTTTTTAGAGTTGTTGGTAATTCGGTAGATCTGCCTACTCCACTCTGGGAATGAAGGTGTGAGTTTATGTATGTATGTATGTTAATTTATCATGCAGATATACCTTAGAGCACATATCTAATCCCTAAACCAATTGAAAGTCTCTACTATTCATTTTAACTAAACAGTAGCTCTCATAACTGGGTGAGTGGACCCGCCGCCGACGGTCCACGAAGCTTGAGGTCACGCGCTCGATTCCCGACAGAGTCAGATACTCATATCATAAAATATCTGTATTCGGCTGGGGGGATTGCTCGTTTATGTCTTTGCAAGAAAGTGTGACTGTATTTATATTTATTGAAAACAAATATTTATTTATTTTTTGTTATTTCAGAATTTGGTCTAGAGCCGAAAATCGTTTGGAACATCAGCTGTATACACGAGAGATCTGCTATATTCACATATGTAAGTAAGCATTTAATTAAAGTTCTATCATAAACGAATACAAGTTAATTTATCCCGCTGAGCACCATTATATTTAAGAAGTGAAATTACTTCTTTGATATTTTTTTTTTTTAATGGATATAGCATCTAGGTCTAGATTATCTTATGACTTAGATACTGTTTTAGTCTGTTTTCGAAGTATATTTTTGAGTTATTGCATTGTTCACGTTCTCGTTTTATTTGTATTAGATAAAATTTTTTTTTTAATTTCAGTACCTACCTGGCCTGTTCCTATCATCTCTGCGCTGCATATCTGCTGCTGTGAATTTCACTCGTTTATTTGAACCTCAAGATGTAAGTATTCATTTATTTTCTATTGCATACAACAAAAGAAAAGTTATGTTTTTTTTTAATTTTCTTTTGCATTGCATGAACTTACTCATTTTTCATATTATTACGATCTTATATCGAACTGTTTTTTTTCTCAATTTACAAATAACGCAATTTACATTAAATAAAAACTTTAATTTTTGAAAGATTTAAATCTCATTAATTAATTCGATAGTAAACATTAGTTTTTTTATTTTTGTTATTTAGAAAAACAGCGCAAAGATTGTATACTCAAATACTTGGTATTAAAGCCTTCTATTTATTTTTGATTTCAGGTCTCTTAAAAATGATGAGCTGTTTACCAATGCGCCTACATCGTCATCATCATCCTCGTCATCCTCGTCATCGAGTTCTTCATCTTCAGATGAGGACGAAATTGTGAAGAAAACGCAACACGAGCCAACGACCTCGGCATCCTTAAAGAAAAAAGAATCAAGAAAACGCCGCTCGCATCACCATGAGAACTTATCTGCATCTTCAGATGAAAGACGCACTGATGTAATATCTGAAAAGAAGACTTCTCCACCGTCGTTGCCGCCAAAAAAAAAGGTTAAAACGAATAAAGATGTAAATCAGGAGCAAACTTATACTAAGCCTAATAAAGAAGACAAAGACAAAAGAAGGGATGGAAGTATTGGAAAAGAAAAGGCAAAGAAAGATAAGTCTAAATATAAGAAAGAGAAGCACGAGAAGAAAAGAGAGCAACCGGCTGATAAAACCAATAAAAAGTCTACAGCAAGCGATTTATTCGGAGGTGAGAGTGATATAGAAGTTCTCGATAATATCGCCACTAAGAATATTTTATATTCTTATTTATCGCAGCGTTTAGGCAGTGGTTATTCCCGACAGTCGTATGATATGAAGCCAGGAGACCATTATGTCGAATTAAAAATTTACAAGTGCACAGAAATTGAAAAGGTCTCGGCGATGAACAGATGGAGGCATGCCATTATTGCTCTGAAATCCAAAACGGATACAGATACTAAGGCATGGAGTTTACTATCGCAATATATAACAGCTGTAAAAAAAGAATTTGAAAATAAGCCTAAGACCTCTCTTTCCTCGTATTACTAATAGAATATATACAAAAAAAAGTAGTAATACGAGTGATGAGCAAATTAAATTGCATTAATTACCCTTAACTGTATCCCATATTATTAATATATCATTTTAAATTGTTTAAATCTTGTATCATAATCTTGTAATCTTGTATCTTACTTTATGAAATAATATCAATATATCTAATGATAGTTGTTTTTTTTTTTTTTAATTTACAGCCACATCACCCGCTTCATGCATGCTGCCGAATAGTGATTATGAGCAAAACCTTACTACTTATTGTGATAAATGTCAGATTATATTACCGAAAAATAAATATCGAAATCATGAAAGAACAAATTTACACAAATCAAATTGTCTACTTCGAACTGAATTTAATAATATTCAAATTATTGCAACGGCATTTAAAAACAGAATTACGACATTTCGTCTGAATTCCATGCATAACTATTTTACACCAGAAGCATTCCTTTTCGATAATTTAAGTGAAACAGTTAAACTTATTAAGATGACTCTCGGTAAACACAAATGCATCAAAGCGAATTTCGAATTATTCGCATATTTTACGCTACCGCATTCAGTCCAGCAGCAGATCAAGTCATTCAATACTAAGTATAATGTTATACTAGAAAGTACTCATTTAAAGGAATGGTACATGGATATGGTAAGCGTTTTAAAAGAAAAGTTTTCAGAATTTGAACAGTCCCAATCTGGTTGGTCTTTTAATTCAATAAGTCATTTAGAAATTAATATAAATAAATATTGCCCGATGCGAGGTGGCACATACTTACCGTTACCACAAGTTATAAAAAACACAAAAGGTTGTTTAAATATTCAGAACTCTGATAATTACTGTTTCTTATGGTCAATCGTCGCTACGCTTTACCCTGCGAAAGCTAATGTTTGTAGAACATCGTCTTATCCTCACTACTCTGAAGTACTAAACACAAAAGAAATGGCATTTCCACCATCATATAATGACATAAAACAATTTGAAAAAAATAATATTGATATTAGCATCAATATTTACGGATTGGACAAGGATTCGACAGTAACCGGTCCTTTGTATTTAACACAACATAAGAAAAACAAGCACATTAATTTGTTGTATATCGAGAAAAATGGAAAAGGGCATTATTGTTTAATAAAAGACCTAATTCGTTTAGTAAGGAGACAAATCACAAGTCATAAAGGTAAAGTTTATTTTTGTGATGAATGTTTACAGTTTTTCTCATCTAGAAATAAATATAACAAGCATTTTTGCACAAAAACTCGAACAACATTACCACCGCCGAATAAAAAGTTACAATTTAAAAATTTTGAAAGACAGCAAAAATTAAAATTTGTTATTTACGCTGATTTTGAAAGTCTATTGCTTCATCATTCAGAAAAAGTATCTGAAAATACTCAAACTCGTAAAATGCATCAAGCATCTTGTTTCGGCTATTACATATGCTGCGCTCATGATGAAACTTTAAATAAATATGTCACTTATAGAGGCTCCGATTGTGTCCAAGTATTTGTTGATTACCTAATCAAAGATATAGTTCAAATAGCTAAACTAATAAAAGATGCAAAATCAATGTTACCTTTAACTACAGTACAAAAACGGCAATTCGAGCATGCATCGGTATGTCACATATGTGAAAACTTTTTATTTGGTGATAAAGTTAGAGATCACGATCACATTACCGGGGAATACAGAGGTGCCGCACATTTGCTCTGTAATTTAAAATATCGAGAATGTACTTTTGTACCAGTAATTTTTCATAATTTGTCTGGATATGATTGCCACTTTTTTATAGAAGAGTTGACGAAATATGATGGAGAAGTCAACATTATACCAAAATCTAAAGAAAAGTATCTCACAATAACAAAGTCAGTTAAAACTCATGATATTGATATTAAATTTATAGATTCGTTTCAATTCTTAAACTCGAGTTTAAGCGAGCTTTCAAAGGCATTGCAAGAAGATGACTTCACCCATTTAAAAAAAGAATTTGCTGATAAGAAGCATTTTGATTTAATTTCTGAAAAAGGTGTTTATCCTTATGATTTTATGGATTCATGGGAAAAATATAATTTAAAAAGTCTCCCCCATAAAAAATGCTTTTATAATTATCTAACTAGTGAACATATATCTAATGATGAATATTTAAGAGCGCAAAAAGTATGGAATGAATTTAAAATTCATTCGCTCGGAGAATATACCGATTTATATTTAAAATCAGATGTGTTGTTACTTTGCGATATTTTTGAAAAATTTAGAAAGACTAGCTTACATTACTATAGATTAGATCCTGTTTATTATGTCTCTTCACCCGGGTTGAGTTGGGATGCCATGCTTTTGCTAACAAAGGTGCAACTTGAGTTAATAAGCGATGTGGAAATATATGAATTGCTTGAAAAAGGAATAAGAGGTGGATTAGCTCAAGTATCTTTACGACATGCCAAAGCAAATAATAAGTATCTTCCAAATTATGATAGTACGAAACCGTCTACTTTTTTGATATATCTAGATTGTAATAATCTTTACGGTTATGTTATGATGCAAAAGATGCCCATCTCTGAATTCACATTATTAAGTAAAAAAGAAATTAAATCGTTTGATGTACACCGTACATCCGATAATGATGAATACGGATACATTTTAGAAGTTGATATGTGCTATCCGGACTATTTACATCATAATCATAGCGATTTACCATATGCACCTGAAAAAAGTATACCTCCAGGTGGCAAAACTCCAAAATTACTGGCGACCTTATACGATAAAACCGAATACGTGATACATTTTACTCATCTTAAAGAATGTTTAAAGCAAGGATTAGTGCTCAAAAAAATACATCGGATATTGCGTTTTCGACAGGAAAATTTTCTAGAAAAGTACATTGCACTTAATACTAGACTCCGACAAGCTGCTACTTCTTCTTACGAGAAAGATTTCTTCAAGAATATTAACAACGCCTTGTTTGGTAAAACAATTCAGAATAGACGAAAACAAGTACATGTCAAGTTAATTACTACCTGGAATGACACGAACAACAAAACAAACAAGTATCTTGGCGCTCGGCACTTGATCGCAAAACCTAATTTGACAAGTATTACAATATTTTCTGAAAACTTCGTAGCTATTCAACTAAAACATGAAAAAATAAATTTAGACAGACCGATATACATAGGTTTTACTGTTTTAGAGCTGGCAAAAAATCATTTATACAAATTCCACTACAATTACATGAAAAATAAATATAATCATAACGTTGAATTGTGTTATACTGATACTGACAGTTTATTATATTTAATCCAAACGAATGATTTATATGATGATATAAAAAATGATATCAATAAATTCGATACCAGTAATTTTAATGAAAACAACTCATTTAATATACCAAGATTAAATTCAAAAGTGCCCGGTCTCTTTAAAGACGAACTTGGTGGCGATGTTATTTCCGAATTTGTTGGTTTACGTGCAAAACTGTATTGCATTAAAAGTTGTACAAAAAAAATAACCAAAGCAAAAGGCGTCACTAAAGCAATAACGAAACGATTAGATCTTTGCCATTATAATAGATCACTTAAGAGAAATAAAAAATTGAAAAGCAAAATGAATCTTATAAGATCCGTTAAACATATACTGTATTCTCAAGAAGTGAATAAATTAGTACTTGATCGATCTAACGATAAGAGACATATACTCGAAAATCAAGTAAATACTTTGCCGTGGGGTCACTTCAGTATGAGGTAATATAGCGTGATGTGGTGTGGTTTACTTATTATGTATAAATTAAAATATTATTAAGATATTATATTTTTTTTGTTGTATTCTTACTACATTACTTTTCGCATTTGAAACTATTGTATTCTTATGTCATAACTATGTAATGTTCTAGTATAAGTTTGAGAAATAAATTGTTTGTTCTTTATTTGAATTGTTTAATTTCTTAGTTTTTTTAAAGTAAATTATGATTTTTGTTCAGAACACCTACCTATATAAAGAGTCATACTAATAAAAATATATTAATATAAAAATGAAGCTAGCAAAGCAAGCACTCTCATTACAAGTAAAAAATATAAATGCTGAAAAGTCTCAAGCAGAAACACGACATAATATACTTTTTCCAAATACTATCAGAAGCATAATATGTGGACCATCAAACTGTGGAAAAACCAATGCAATGATTACTTTGTTATTACATGAGAATGGTGTAAAGTTTCGTAATGTTTACCTTTATTCTAAAACATCATATCAGTCGTGCTATTCTTATTTGAGCGAAGTCTTCAAAAGAATACCTCAAATAAAGTTTATGATTTTTACAGATCATAAAGAGATAATACATCCAAATGAAGCTTTACCTAATTCGATTTTTATTTTTGATGACGTTGTTTGTGAAAACCAGAGTAATATACTTAATTATTTTACAATGGGGAGGCATCGATTAGTCGACTGTTTTTATTTGTCTCAAACGTATACTAAAATACCTAAGCACCTCCTACGTGACAATGCCAACTTTCTGGTTATTTTTAAACAAGACGATGTTAATTTAAAGCATATTTATGATGAACACGTCAATTCTGATATGGAGTGGGCCCAATTTAAAACACTTTGCTCTATGATATGGAAGATTCCTTATGGTTTTCTAATTATTAATAAAGATAGTCCAATAAATAAGGGGCGATATAGACAAACTTTTGATACTTTCATCGAACTTGAATAGTCTGCTAATGTAATATGTTATAAAATGGCTAGCAAGTTAAATTCAAATCATTCAAGTTTAAAACATAAAGCAAGGCCTATGTTTATTGTAAATGTTGATTTTTTAAAATGTCAGGGAATATCAAAGAAGAACTTGTTAAGTCTGTGAAGTCGATAAAAAGAAAGCTGCGCTTGATGCGTGATTATGAAGATAGAACAGAGCTGAAAGCAAAAAAGATGCTGAAGCCCTTGTCAGAATCTATAAATACACTATTAAAAATAAAAAATAAAAAACATTCTAAACTAAACAATTCACAAATAGTATGCCAGGACGATAACTCAAAAAATGAAGAATTAAATAAAACAGTAAACCAAGAAGATACTAGTGCATGTGATGATGGTGATGATACGGATTCTGAAAATTTTTACAGCGATGTCGATGAAGATCAAAATGCGTTCAACACTTCGCTTAACAAGGATGAAGTTTTAGATATTTATGAGCCTATTAATGTACCTTTCGGTGTAAGAAGTATTAATAAAAGACTTTTTATGGGGAATTCTACAGTAACTTTATTATCGAGAGAAGATTCTTCGTCTGCAAATAAAATCTATATGATAGCAATAGATAATAATAAAAAACATAAGTTGACTCCAGGCTTAAAAGAATTATTACTTCATGAAAAACCTAACTTGAATTTAGTATCAGAAAATGATAAAGATGTCTACAAAGATATACTGTGTCAAACTAATGCACATAAAAGGGATTACTTTCCAACATGTCAGATAAGAGGTGACAAGAGCGAAAAATACCGCCGAATAATTAAGCCCATGTTCTCTAAACAATTCAGTACACCGCAGCAGGCAACTACTAAACCTGACTTAAAAACAAAGCTTGGTGGTTCTTTACCAACATTAAAAGAATATAAGCATAATACTGACCTTATTTATTGGGATGATCCTAATGAGTTAATTGAACGATTGAAACTTCTGATTGCATCACGTGATGCAGGGAATAGCAATCATGATAATGAAATAATATCTATTTTAGAAGAGTTAAAAGAAGCTCATATAATTAAAGATTAAGATATAAAAACATTCGTCTGTTAAGACATTGCTCATAAATCAAATGTATTTCGATCATGAATGTTGATAAATTTGGACTCAACGTGCATAAAAGACAGAAAAAAAGTGAAGAACTGAATAATTGTCCTTTTAAGAATACAGATGATGGTAATGTGGACGCACAATTTAAAATAATAAAAAATCTCCATTCACCATTCGATTCTAGCGATGCTGTTACGAAGGATTACGTGGAAAAAATATTGAATGAGTGCTATAAAAAGATTGATTTTTTGAAACGAGCTATTTCAGACAGTTCTAAAAATAATATAATCAAAAACACCATTAATGGCGATTTAGATGCACGTCAAAAAATCATAAAGCATCTTCAAAATCCCGTCGATTCGAATGATGCTACAACAAAAGACTATGTGGATAAGTCTATAGATGGAATCTTACAAAAATTTTTGACTATTAATCAACTTATCACAGAGTTATCTAGTAAAGTATTAACGCTTGAAAGAAGCATTAATTCTCGTAAAGATAGTAAACATGAGCAAAGCAGACGTGGTAAATGAAATTCATAGGAATGCCCGAGTAAATTTTCCTCGAAGACGTGTTCAAATGAAAGATATAGATGACTTATGGCAAGCTGATTTAATTGATGTGCAGTCACTTGCGAAATATAATCATGGAAATAAATATATATTGGTAGTAATTGATACTTTTTCAAAATTTGCGTGGGCATACCCACTTAAGCAAAAAAATAAAGAGCAAGTTACTAAGGCTTTCCAACAATTATTAGAATTGAAGCGTGTACCTAAAAACTTACAAACAGATATGGGCACTGAATTTTATAACGAGAAGTTTAGTAAACTCATCGAGTATTATGGGATAAATCATTATTCGACATATTCCACTAAGAAAGCTTCAATAGCAGAGCGATTTATAAGAACTTTAAAAAATAAAATGTACAAGCAATTTAACATAAATGGTAGTTATCGATGGAATGACGGAACATTAGATGATATAGTAAAAACATATAATCAAACGTTTCATAGCACAATAGCATGCACTCCCGCAAGTGTGAATACAAAAAATAAAAATAAAATTTTAATCAGATATCTTCAAGCATGTTGTCCGAAGATAAGATGTAAAAATAGTGATATTAAAGTAGGTGACTTTGTGAGAATCAGTAAATATAAAGGGGCGTTTGAGAAAGGATACACACCTAACTGGTCTACAGAAATATTTTCCGTTGTTAAAGTACAAAATACGAGCCCTGTTACTTATCTACTCGAAGATGCTAGACATCAACCTATATTAGGTGCATTTTATAAATATGAAATTCAAAAAACCAAGCATCCACAAATATATCTGGTTGAAAAAGTTTTAAGAAAAAAAAGAAACAAGGTCTTCGTGAAATGGTTGGGTCTACCATCCAGTGAAAATAGTTGGATAAGTAGCAAAAATCATATTTATTAATATTAAAATATCGACTAACATAAAAGCGCCAATTCGAACTATCCTTAGTCATTTTCCGTATGAAATCGGAACAAGATAGTCTTCTCAATCAAATAATAAATTGTTTGCCATTTGAATTACATTTACCTGGATACAATTTCTGTGGTCCTGGAACAAGGCTAAGGGAAAGACTTAGCCGTGGAGACAGGGGGATAAATCAATTAGACGAATATTGTAAAAACCACGATATTGAGTACAGCAAATCATCCAATTTAAAAGATCGACATATAGCTGATATACAATTATTGAAAATGGCGAAAAGGCGTGCATCTTCTCCGCACGCTAGTATAGGAGAAAAAATTGCAGCTAATTTGGTAAATAAAGCAATGCTAACTAAATTAAGTTCTGGTACAGGATTAAAGAAAAAATTTAAAAACATCGTCACTCATACCAGAAAACATTTACGTAAAATAAAACCAAAGTGTAAAAAGATGGCAATGGAGTTAGCTTTTGCTGCAGCTAAAGATCTAGTATCAAATTCTCATGTGAAGCTACCACGAATTATTCCTGTACCAAAGACAGGTGGTGTTCTCCCACTAATACCTATTTTCGCGGGACTATCTGCCGCTGGAAGCTTAGCTAGTGGTGTATCAGGAATTGTTAAAGCGTACTAAGATTATAAAGCAGCCAGAAAACGCTTATTAGAATCGAGAAAAAATAACCAAAAACTAAAATCACTATCTATTGGCGAAGGTTTACATCTTAAACAATACAAAAATGGACTGGGGATATACATAACAAAGAAGAAAAAAAAAAAAACAAACTAAGCCGGCTGCCCATTCGTGCTCTCACGAATAAAGATATAATCAATCATATGAAACAATTTCCATACTTTAGAGGAGTTTTTATGAAAGATGAGTTACCAAAGCATCCTTTTTGTATGGAATGTGGTATTGTAAATTTAGATAGTTCAAGAAACCCTGGCACACATTGGGTAGCCTATGCTAAGTCAAAAAACTATATTGAATATTTTGATAGTTATGGAGATTTAAGACCACCTAAGGAGTTAGTCAAGTATTTAGGTTCAGATATACGTTATAATCATGATAATATACAAAAAGATCATCCATTTAACTGCGGACATCTTTGCATTGAATTCTTAAAAACTTTTGGAATGATGTACTATAATAATAAAAAGGCTCATCATTAATTTTTTTCGTTAGTCTCTTAGATAATAGGAAGCACATCATACATGGTTTTATGTATTTGTACTAAAATGTCTTTCACACTATCTCTGTCAGGGGAGACATCTATTTTAGAAGCACATTACTTTCCTCCCTTATCTTTAGATAATAACTATGAGTGTGGTTTATTATACTTCTCAGCATGCAATTCTATTCCGAATATTAATGATGAAAATAATCTGTTTATATATGGGAATGATGAAAAATGTATTAAAATACCAAGTGGCACGTATGATCTATATGACATTGCTGAGTATCTTGAAAAAAATGTAATTAACTGCAAGATATTACTAAAATCAAATAACAATACTATGATGTGTTCATTGTTTTGTAGTGAAGAAGTTAATTTCCAAGTAGACAATAGCATAGGCCAATTATTAGGATTCCCTAAAATAAAACTGGAGGCAAATAAATGGCATGATTCAGTTAACCTAGTGAGCATTCTACCTGTGACTGTTATAAGAGTCGAATGTGATTTGGTACATGGAACATATATTAACGACTTACCTTCACATACAATTCATGAGTTTGTTCCAAACGTTCCACCTGGATACCAGTTTGTTGAAGTACCGAGTAATGTGATCTATTTTCCTCTAAATAAAAGCAGTATATCTTCTATTGTTATTAAAATTCTTGATGCAAAGGAAAAGCTTGTAGACTTTAGGGGAGAGCATATTCAGCTGTGTTTACATTTAAGAAAATCAAGATGATCGTATTTTTTAATACATCGAGAGCATTTAACAAAAAAAATAAATGTTGTAAAGCCGACATTAAACCTGTTATTATTGCTAATACAGTGGATGCGAAAAGACGTGTTTACAAAACAAAAAAAGTAAAAAAAAGTAATAAAGAATTCCTAAGGGCTCTTGGATTTAAAATATGAATATTCTACAAATATCTGATTCACCTCAATTTGATAACTCGATATCAAATTATGAAATTCATTCCTACAATCCATACAATAACAATTTTAAAGAAAACGATGAAATTCGAATACCGATTCAACAACAAGATTTGTATGTTCTTCCATCTGCTAGCTCTATTTACGTTGAAGGATATGCAGTTGTAACTTCAACGGATGCGTTGGGAAAAAAGATCAAAAAAAATGTTGAGTTCTCTAATAATCCTATAGGTTTCCTTTTCCAAGATATAAGATATGAACTAAATGGGATTGAAATCGATCGTGTAAGGAATGTTGGAATCACTTCTACAATGAAATCATACATATCAATGAATGGTAGTGATAGTAAAGCAGCAGGTTTATGGGGTTGGAATTTAAAAGATTCGAAACATAATGGAAACTTCAACGTTGTTATACCATTAAATAAGCTATTAGGTTTTGCAGAAGATTATCAGAAAATACTAATAAATTGTAAACATGAACTTATAATAACCAGAAGTAATACCAGCATAAACAGTGTAAAAATCGATGAAAATGATCAATGCCAAATTATTATTCAGAGGCTGCAATGGCGTGTACCCCATATTAAAGTATCAGATCGAGAAAGACTTTCCTTATTGAAACAGTTAGAGAAAGATCGAACTATACAAATAGCTTTCAGGAATTGGGATTTGTATGAATACCCATCTTTACCTAAGTCAAGCAAACATTCGTGGTCAGTTAAAACCGCCTCATACTTGGAAAAGCCTCGATATGTTATTATTGGTCTCCAGACCGCCCGAAAAAACAAAAAGGAGAAAGACAGTTCTTGGTTCGATCACTGCAAATTAACAAACGTAACATTATTTTTAAATTCACAGTACTATCCCTATGAACCACTTAATCTTAAATTTGAGGAAGATAGGTATGGTATATTATATGAAATGTATACTAAATTTCGTCAGTCTTATTACAACCTTCCTGTAGATCCCTTACTGGATATTACGCAGTTTAAAGAAAAAGCACCATTTTTTATCATAGACTGTTCAAGACAAAATGAAAATTTGAAATCTGGGCCGGTAGATGTTCGTTTAGAAATTGAATGTTCTGAAGATATTCCTGAAAACACGAGTGCTTATTGCCTCATTATAAACGATCGTCTTATAGAGTACAAGCCTTTGTCCAATCTTGTACGTAAGCTGTCATGAATGCAATCGTAGATGTTCAAGGATTTAAGACTGATTCAAATAAGTTTATAGTTAAAGAATTAGCTATTTTATGCAATAATCATTTACAAGTTCTTTTAATAAAATCGCCATTTCCATTTTATGAGTTGACATCTACGGAGAGAAAACAAGTAGATTGGATTGAGCGAAATCGAAAAATTTACTGGAGGGAAGGGCTTATTCCTTATTTAAATTATAAGAATTGTATTGAAAAGTTTTTAAAGGATAAGGTTATTTTTGTTAAAGGAATTGAAAAAGTTATATGGTTAAAAGAAATATTAAGATGGAATAAAGTATACAATTTAGAAGATAAAGGCTGTCCTAGTATAATAAAATTGTATTCTGAATATTCAAAATCAAGTGACATTTATAGTTGTATTTATCATTCTTCAATATGTGCTCAGAAAAATGTAATGTGTTTAAATAAGTGGTGTTTAAATAATAAAATATTCTAAGTTATTATTTTTGTCTCATTTCAAATATACCCAAATATACTTATTTTAATTGAAAATAAAAAAGAAAGGAACTGAATCACAAACATTTACATACAAGAAGTATTTTTTCGAACAGATGATGCAATCATGAAAACTGTGCTTTCGAGAACATACTTGTTTTATAAATATGAATATTTGAGTGTCCGGATCGCAAGGTCTTTAAGTGGGAAGTGTATTTTCGAATAGATACTCTATTCAATCAAAAACGACAAACGATTCTAAATTAAGCTTGAGAAGAGGACGTTGCGGGACTGACTCGCAAATATTTATATTTGAGAAGTTTATATTTGTATAAATGTTTTAATTAAAGATATTATAACGAGAACTGTGCTTTCGAATAGATACTTGTTTTATAAAAAAGGATATTGGGGTGGCTGGATCGCAAGGTACTATACGAGAAGTGTATTTTCGAATAGATTGCTCTATTCAAAAATGTAGTTTTTGAATAGAGCATCTATTCGAAAATATAGTTCTTGCAAAGAGCTCGTGTGATCCAGAGACCCCAATATCCTATACTCAAATAAAACTCGCATGCAACACTAATCCGTAACTTCTACAGATATTGTTTACATTCGTCTGGAACATGCCCTGAATTTGTCGCCTATAATATGAGTCATATTATATGACACTCACAGTCATAAGATTGAATGAATATGACATAATTCATAGTGTCATTGTCACTCTTTACATTGTAAAATAATATTCTTGAAAACACAAAAAATACGAGAATTTTGGAGAATCAAAAGCATCTAGTTACGCAACATTTGCATCGCATCAGTAACTTGTCGTCTAAACCCTGAGTCAACAAAAGTTTTAGTAACCTTACGGACTTACAATCGAGTGGGATCCGGCATCGCAGCAGACCAAATAAGCAACCGAGCGTGTAACCGGGATGAAACTGGATCGGTACCTTTGTTCAAGACTGGAGGGAGAGTCCAAGATAGTTATGGACAGAAATCATACAGAAATAGAAACGGAGCGACGTTTATTATTATTTTGCTTAGCAGTGATATAACAATATCGCGGACCATGAATATGCAGGACTACTTTTACCATGAAAATACGACCTGCTAGATTTTAACCATTGTGAGATACTGCCGGATGATTAAGATTATAACCTGCGATGAGTTCTTATGTTACAGTGAAAGGATTTATGGGAACATTGTAGTGAGACACACAATACAATACAAAATCTACTCAGGTTCTCTATATCCACATCTATTTTCATCTTGTTCACATTGTCATCTCGGCCATATTCCTACCTCGTCCACATTTCCATCTCGTCCACATTCTCATTTTGTTCACATTTCCATTTTATTCCCATTCCCAACAACTAGTGAACAGCCGAACTGATATCGAACAGCCCTACAGTCCTGAATAAGGTGGCAGACGAGTTAAGAAAGAGGACGATTTGGGAATGTGGACTAATTGGGAATGCAGACGAGTTGAGAATGAAAACGAGTTGGGAATATGGATGTGATAGGAAGTGATCTTTATTTAAGTCACGAGTAAGTCATTTTTCTCAAACATGCTCGGAAAAAACGGTATTCCGATTGAAAGACAAGGACGGAAAGAGCCTCATTTTACTCCTAGGAGTAAAAAAACTATATGAAAACACTTTCCGTCCATGTCCATATATTTTTTAAAAATGCTGTCAATTTGCATACAAAATCAAAAGGACCAAGACAAAAATTCCAAACAGCCAAGGTAACTGCTCGCTTTTTTAGCACAGTGCGTGTGTTTCTTTTTGAATTTGCATTCCAATGTCTATGGTTAGTATTTAAAAACAATTGACAGTCGGTAACATTCGTTCATTCTGCATAATATAATTGTGAAACCGAATATTAAACTATTTGTTGTGTGAAATACTTACTATAAAAAATGAGCTCAAGCGACGAAAGCGACGAAATAGGTACCACACCGCCTATATTAAAATCTGAAGCTGCCTCGGTTAGGCAAAACCTGCTTCCCGCTAAATCTAAGTAAAAATATAACCGAACTTATGACCAATTTATGCTGTGGAGGGCAAACAAAAATGAAAATTAAATTACTTGCTTTTTAGAAATGTATTTGTATTATTTCCTCACATGTTTGAGAAAAGCATTATGTATGCCTCGGCGGAAACGAGGATTTCCTGACTCGTATTTTAGCACGCCTCGCTGTTGCTCGGCCTGCTAACCACCTCGTCAGGAAAACCCTTACTTTCCGCGCCTAGGCAACAATGTACTATTTCGCAAACAAAAGCCAAAGATAAAAAAATACAGTCATTCAAGCAGTTACTAGGAAGTAAACTATACGAAATAAAACTAAAATGAAAATTCAAAATGAAATATTAAAAGAAAGGCAATCTGAATTGGCTTCTACATCTAATTTTCGTGAAAATACAACTTTGAGTCAATTTACTAATTCCCATTCAATAACACAGACACAGTAAGGATCGTGATTTTATGCCCTCGAATGACTTCTTCGTTATGAATGTGAATTATAAAATGAAATACCTATAGATCCGAAAATATAGGCAATGAAAACTCTGCAAACGACGACTCTGAAATTAAAGACGAGATGGAGTCGTTGGAAATGAAGACTCGGCTAATATGAAATCAATAAAAGTTCTGGCAAACCTAAAAAACGACATTTCTAAACGAATTTTTAGTTTTATTGAATAAATAGAAAAATAGCTGCATAAAATGAACAATTGAAAGAGTTTCAAAAAATAGACAAAATGCCGTCTTCAAAAAGTCAAAAGCAACTTCTTTTGAAATAGTTTGTAAATAAATAATTCCAACTGAAGTCGGCTTTTCGTTAAAATTATTGTGAGTTGCCGACTTCAGTAGGTACCTACCACAGATCACAGAAACAAGGGAGATATGTTATGGGGGCGTGGTTCGTGTCGCCTCGATATGGTCAAATTGACAATATCGGCACGAGGCGTGTCAAGCGTTGACACAGTCACTCACTGAACGCTGTCAGTATAGAAGCTCCGTTTAAATGATAATATGACTGTATGTAGCGTGAAAGTGTGCAAAAATCGAAATACAAACGTTAATATAAAATCAAAGGGCATAACTTACCACCGGTAAATTTTGTTTTTAAGCATTATTTATATTTTTAAATGAATATTTTATATTTGAATGGATTTCAGAGCGTAAGGTTGTGAAAGTTGTGTTGACGTGATTTCTATCGACTATCGATAAATGGCTTATTCTACAGCTATCAATAGAATTCAATGTGTTAATAGTTCTAGTTATTTATCACTGCCACGACACGCTTAAAACAGAAGAAAAATAATTTTAACAAATTTTCACGTTATACAAAATTTAATTTTCTTTACAATATTAACGAACGACGAAGGACTCTAGCAATTCAAATATAAGTAGGCGAATCATACAATTAAGATAAAAATAAATTAACCAACCACAAAGGCAAAGGGCTCTGGCTCAGTATTGAGCTGTGCTTGCACACAGCAGCGCTGATTGACAGCTCGCGCCGACTCACTCTTAAAAGGATTCAAGCCTAAAGGTTGGATGGTAGAGATTGCTCCAAGTATTAAGTCTATCTTTCTGTTTTAAGTAATTTGTACCATTTATGAAATAAAGTTTACATAATCAAGTCGGTAAACTACCGGTTTGTCCCAAACTGAGATCTTGTGACGTGACACTCAACCGAAGCCATTTTATTAGTATATTTGTATTAACATCATAAAGTCCAAGTTTACAATTTAGACTTTTATGTACTAATCAAAACGAAAATTTTTAACAGCTCCAGAAAATTTAACCAAAGAAATTCGGCCATTTTTTTGTTACGTTCTAATATAGGTATCGTTCCAAATTTAAAATCTTATGTATCAATTTTACGCAAACCGTATTCTTGCTAATAAAATATTATTCTATTCTAACAATAATATATTAAGTTTAAATGATGTAATTGTATTTACCTAGTAGTAAAATAATAAAAATAGTACTTATTGCCTGTAAATTGAATAGTACCTATATTAACGTTGCAAACAAGTTTGAATTGTTTATCGATATATTTTGAAACATTCCTTGTGGCATCCCTAAGTGGACGACAGGAGAGAAACGCACACCTCTTGAAAAAAGTATAACTAGATGTCGCTGTGTGTGAGTAGTCCTTAACCTGCTGAACATAGGGACTACTATCTTGGCGCCATCTAGCTCTGAGGAACTAATTAATTACTCGTCGCATAGATGGCAGCTAAGTGACGAGTAAGCGCTACCTTACGTTCAGTGACTGAACTACGATGGAAAAAAAACGATCTTTCAGCATTTTTCAACCTTGAGAACTTAGTATAAAGCTTAAGTTTCTGCTACTATCAAAACTATGTTACGGCGTTTTCAGTTCGTAAGCTGTAACCAATTATGAGGAGGTTGTTTTTGTAGTAGTTAATAGAGCGTAAGCGTAAGACGCACACATGTTTAAAAGTGGCGACACCGGGTCTTGTACGAATTGGCGTTCATGACATATCTCCCTTGTTTCTGTGATCTGTGGTACCTACCATTTTAAAAGAAGTAATTGTTTGCAGTTTTGATGGTGGTTTTTATTTTTTTATCATTTCGATGGCTTACTCGTAGTTCACAATCGTACTAATTACAAAAAAAACGTATTTCGTTTTTTTATGCCATATTTATTAAAATTAAATTCTGCGTCGTTTTCTCTTCTCAAAATCCTTGAAAGCCTTCTCCTTATGTAAGAAACAAAGTGACACAATCGTACTAAGTACGCGTAGGGTGTGTTATAATGTATTAACGGCCATTATTTTGCCAAAAGCTGTTTAAGAATATTATAATATAAGTGACTTTATGTTGAAACGATTACCATCGATGAAATGAACGTGCGTCCTAGGAGCACTTAGTTCATTTGGCAAATTATTTTTCTAACATGAACTTATAAATTAAGTGATAATAGCACTAAAGTTAAGAACAAATTTGTAACAAGTTCGTCACAACTGCTTTTAGTCGGTTTATCTGCAACTCAAATTAAACTTTAACTTACACATTAAAATCGCCTTTAGTTTTGTGCACAGTTATTTATACTTCTACGCCAGTTATTTATGTTTTTATCTGCACTTAACACATTTGCGCACCCATATTTGCTACTTTTGTGGGATGCTAAATTTACTTAATTCCATAAAACTTGAGGTTTTTGACGATACTAACCGCACTTAATACATGTGTGCACGTCCATAAAATAATATAATTATTCTCTGTTTAAGGCGCTCAGTAGGTACTTTTGAGCTTTTTATTGAATTTTTTAATCTTTTTGTTTAATCTTTTTCTATTGCAAGCTTTCAGTAGTATTAAATGCATTAAATACTCAATTTAAAGAAGGTTTATTGTGCATAATTTCTGCAACTACTTTTACGTTTGTAAAATTGATTTAAACTTTCTTTACTAATATTCGACTAATTAAAATTATTTTTATTTAACATTCCTTATGGTATTATAGATACTGCGTGTAATAAATCACCATTCCACCGTCAATTTACGATGACACCTGTCGGCTTCCTTCTGGAAACTATCTCTGTATAATTTGACTATACTTAATTGTGACAAAAACACGGGCTATAGCTACTTTTGGGAGGAGTCGAACGGAAAATAAAAAATGAGTTTATGAAACTAAAACCCGGCCGCAATAAAATAAGAAACAAGTTTGGACCTTTGTGTTTTACACTATTTACTAACATGTGGTATTCGCTATCTAATTTACAATAGAACTACTCTTAGTCCTCGTATGATAACGTTGAGGCTAAATTTGGGATAATCCAAGATATCGACAGCAGGCATCACCTCACTGCATCCATTGTGGTCGTCCTCCTGCCTGCTAGGAAGCTGTTCAAAATATTGTTGGTAGTTGAACGTAACTACATAATGTACTTATAACATTCCTGGATAATATTTTGAATAGCCTGCTAGCACGCAGGATGACATTCACAATGGATGGACACTCACAGGTGATGCCTGCGGTCAATGTCTTGAATTTTCCTAAATTTGGCCTTTACGGCATCATACAATGACAAGAAGTGGATTTTAATATTAATCAGATAGTGAATACCATATTTTGGTAAATCGTGTACAACATTACACAGGTCCAGAACTGTTTCGTTCTTTTTTGCAATCGGGTTTTAGATTTGAAACTTGTTTTTTAATTTAACACGGTTTGCAGTCGGGTACTACATTATTAGTGATTAGTGATTACAGTGACATTTTGCATTGAGTAGCTGCTATAAGATTCGTAATTCAAATGCGATATTGTTGTGTTTGTAGCAACAAAACATTGTAGACATCATTAAAACATTACTTAATCAATATTCAATAACATTTCTGAATTTAGTACCAGCTAATAATAGAATTATTCTAACATAATTTGTCATTAATTTATTTTATTATTTCAATAAAATATGCCTATCCATAGAACAATTACAATCCAAAAGATCTTAACTACATTGATTATATTCATCTGGCGCGCACACTTGAACTACTGCGGGGACGGGTTTCTTAAAGTTCCAATTTAAAGTAAGTAAACTTCATAATTTTATGAAAATATTTGGGATTTATATACTCAAAGACCTATTCTAATATATAAATACAAAATTTGTCAATTTTTTAATACCGTTTATGAAATATTCACATGCAAACATTAAAATCGCTCTCCTGTAAAATTTGGCAAAATGTAATTAGTACGATTGTGAACTAAGGCATCGATTTATTATGTTTTGTACTTTTTAGTGATCATGATAAGCGGTTACGTAGTCCCATTTCTTTGGTGATACGAAACTTAAAGACATTTCAAGCAGACTGTTACAGAGGACACATTTATTTGTAGCAGTCAGCACAAGTATCTAGACTAATGGATCCACGCAGGTAGCAAGTATAGAGTGCGCGTGCATCGGTTGCTGTGGAAATGTTGACACGCAGCTAAAAACTAGTGTGTAAGTTCTGAGCGCACCGCGGTGAAAACGTTAGATCCACTTTCCGCGTTAGAAGCGCATTAGACGGGTAGCTTTTAAAGTTGAGTTATTTACTGTTTATCAGAACACGTTAAAACACGTAAGTGGGTTTGCTATTTTTCAAATGATTTCCTAATATTTTGAACTATTTTGTTTATTTTTTCTTGTTTTTTACAAACAGCGGTCTTAATGACTTTGTATTGTTTCCAGCACGAATTTTCTTTAATACGTTCTCTTTGGAAGTAAACGGATTATGTTCTGGCCTCAACTTTGATTTTTGGACCTTTGAAGAGGTGATAGAGAAAATCGGAAGTAATCGACTGACAGAATACAGACAGACGCATGTTACAAAAATAATAAGGGAGAATCATGCTCCAATGACCCTAGATTGAATTGGATAAATAGGCGATCAATTAGGTACTTCTAGTAGTTCTAGCTAGCAGGCTTAAACTGAGTTTCCGTTTATATGTAATAAGCAGACATAGAAGTTTTTGTGGCACGTATAAAATTGCCCTAGGGACTTCCGAACGCTATTGATTTATCGATAAGTAACTATTTTTAGAATTGATATTATATTGTTTTGTAGGAAATTTGAAATTGAAACCGGAAAATTGTATAATCACATACATACATACATACATACATACCTTCACGCCTGTAATCCCAGAGCGTGGGGTAGGCAGAGCTACAGAATTACAACTATTGTATCATCACAATCCTTTTGAAATACGAATGGTGCATTCCTACTCTGCATTAATCAATTTGCTTTGGATGTTTTATTCGAACAATGCATTTGATTCATATATGGTTGGCAATGGGTTGCTTCGGCCTATACTAATGTTTTTGCTGGGTACAATAGTACGTTTCAAACATAATAGTTATATATAACATTTAATTGTTTAATTATCTTCTACGTACAAAATTATTGTTATCCTAGAGTTTTCAAAACAGTGAATCAAGTTTTTAATATCATCTATAATATAATTGAGTTCACAGTCCAAGATGAGGGTCTATTTTTAGGCGAATTCAAAATAGGAGGAGGTTCTCAGTTCGTTTTTTTATAAATCTTGGAGAAATCAAGGGAACTCCTGAAATATATTATTATAGGCACACCTACAGCGATTTAAGTATTTTCATTGTATTTGCTCTTGGAAAGCACTATTTGATGAAGTGGAACTGATGATAGAGACTACAAACGGCCACCGGAACTCCTAAACGGATAGGTACCGTTTTCAAGGTTGGCGATAAGATATCTTGATTAAGATAGTTGAGCGACTACGACGAAGCACGTTTAGTTTTAAATAATATGACTATGACTCTCCCGCGTTACTTGCGGTAAGCTTTTCTATAGTTTCTTGTAAGTTTATAAGTGGGACAATAGCATAATTAGGATCACTAAATAGTATAAAATATAATACCTAAATGTGAAAAAAAACTAAAACCTGCTTTCAACAACGCAAAAAATAACTTATTCGGCATCCCACTAAATTAAAAAAAGCCGCCTTCAGTTGGACCGACCCATTATTTAAAAAAAAGTTATTTTTTGCGTTTTTGAAGGATGGTTTTTGTTTTTTTAGTATCTGATCAGTGATCATATATTTTTTATCGACCACGATCAGTAATTGAAACTGAAATACGCGTTGTGTCTTATTCACATTGTTACAGGAGCGGAAAAGGTTAATTAAAATGCATAAAATCAAAATAAAATTAAAAGTTTCAATCTAAATGTTCAATCGTCAATCTGCTAACCTAAAGTTATAAACATCTAAGTTTCTCTCGATAGACGAGAATCGAGTTTCATAATTAATAATTTAAGTTTACAGATATTTAAAATTAGAAAACATGATCCGAACTCGATCAAGTCTAAATGTTTAAAATATATAAAACGAGAAAATATAATGCTGAAAAAAAAAAACAATCTAGACTAATATTTTCTAATAAGTGTTCCTATTATTAGAAAAAGCTCATGTTGATGTTTTCGTTAACGTATTGCATTATTATATTTGATAAACTTCACATCATTATATGAAATCTTTAAAATTTAGGATGAAATTCGCTACTTTTCCCGAATCAACGACTTGGCAGATCGATTGCCGATCCAAAAAATCCATATTTCCGAGTAAGCAATGCATTAGTACCCTGTAGCAATGTATTAGTAATGTGCTAATATGTATACAAGTTTATTTCAGCATTATGATTTCTCTGACCATGCGTTTAGGCCCTGCCTTGAAAGTTAGCGGTCCCGGGTTTGACTCCCGGAATGGCCGAGTAGGTACTTCTGAGCGCGGGTATTTGAACGGTTACAGTTTGTCCAAAACACCCGCCGCACAAGCCTAACGCCTTGTGCTGTTTCCCCTCCTGATATTTACGAGTATTTACTATTTGTGGAACACCCGGCATCACGAAAGTGTGGGGCATGGGTCTACCATATTTCCTATACAATCAAGTGTCATAAAATTAGATGCTATAAAATCATTTACTATAAAATCACTTGCTATAATCATTCATTTGCAATAATAGCCATTTTCTATAATCTGTGTTTACTATAATTAAAAAAAAAAACAATGTCCTTCATGCATAGGTAACATTTAAAATCTATACACCGTGTTTTTTTTGATTTACGATAACTTTAAGGGAACGTTCTTTAGGTCAAATAAAGTTAATTTCCCGAAGACAGACAAATGATAACTGTAACGGTTTTAAAGATATTTTATTTTTTAATTTTATCAGTTGTCAAGTTGAACTGATCTAAAAGGCTCTTAACTGTCTGTGTATGTCACGCCACAGATAACAGAATACAAGTACAGATACCCAATCTCATACAGCAAAAGCGTGCCGTCCTAATGTAGACAATTCGGTAGGCAATTTTAGTCCCGTAGTTACACCAGTAGATGCCGTATCTGAGCCACCACTGGATGCTGGCAGCCTACCTAATAGTTTTAGAAACGTATCACCAGATGGCATTGACTTCAAGAATGAGACGTCAAGAAAATTGTTGACTTAAAATTAATATGTAATGGGTATAATCCTACCGGTGACATTGTGTTAGCGTTTTATTAATTCATAGGAACATCTGCCCTGATTAATGATGTCCAGGACAAATAGGAATGTTTTAATGACATGTTTGGGAAGTTTTTTCTGACAATAAATAAAAGCAATAGGTAAAAATAACTGGTTTATTAGGTTTAAAGAATTTATTTTCTCATAAGAATTTTACAATTCACTTACAATGAGAATTAAGAATAAGTTAAAAATAGTTTGGTGAGCGTATTTAAGCGTGCGTATTTACATAAAAAGGAAATATCACCTTCAACTTCAACTTTATCCGAATCCAACGAAACAAAGTTATACACTCGGCCTCAAAAAAATCGCACCTTTTGGTATGTTGACTTCAAGCAGCTATAAACCCTATTTAATCTAAGATAAGGTATGAGTGTGGGGCCTCATTTTAAAGGTTATTGAATCCTTTAAATAATAAAAATGTGATAATGATTACTAAGCTTAAAAAAAATCGTTTTTCATGAAAAGAGGAAAAACATTTATTCACGCCAAAATTACACAATCTAAAAACATAACAAAATTAAAAAATACAGTAAAACAAATTCTTAAAACGAAACTTAAAACCTAGGGTTACCTCCCCTAGCCCTAATTACAGCCTCTATGCGATCCTTCATTGACCTCACCAACGTCACGATGCGTTCTTGAGGAATGTCACTCCACTCCTCGACGACGACGGCGTCCCGAAGCTGTTCAAGGGTGGCAGGGGCAGTATCACGAGACCGCACCCGGCGTTTCAAATCATCCCAAATGTGCTCTATGGGGTTCAGGTCAGGACTTCTCGCTGGCCACTGCATCACGGGGATCCCAACCTGATCCAGATTGTCCCGAACAATCAACGCCGTATGAGAGCGGGCGTTGTCGTGCATGAATGTGAATTCAGGCCCGACAAAACCAGCATACGGGACCACGTGGTCCTCCAGGATCTCTGTGATGTACCGATGAGCAGTCAGGGACCCCTGGCCACGTCCACTTCCAGTGCGGGAGACGCACACAAGGTCGGTTTTGCCCGATTTTAAAGTTTATTAACTGTGCTTTCAAATTATACTAATATTGGTAGGGTACAATAAATAAGTTAAGAGCTTTATTCGCTTGAAGTCAAAATTTGAAAAGGTGCGATTTTTTTGACGCCGAGTGTAGTTTAAATGTTTTGTACACAAACTGTCAGCGCGTTTTGATACTTCAATGGTTAAAGATAGCACGTTGTTCGTTCCGTGTTTGTACTAACATTTTAATACACCGAAACCGCCAAAACAGTATTTTGTAATATTCATTTATATTCGTCAAGACATTATTTTCTCTATTGTTTTTTTGTTTTGAATATAAAAGAAGTATTTTGAGTATTGATTTTACGCATCAAACAAAAATTTGTACAAACGAAACGCTTGGGGTCTGTGAGTGCATAGTAGCACAGTATATAAAATAAACCAGTAAAGAAGCTACGAACAAATGCTCGAAACGACGCACTCACACAGACACACGCCTCTACGAGACCGCTAAGAGGATTTGGCGGTGATGTCAGCCGCGTGTGTCGCGTCGAGACGAATGGGCTCCTTCGCATTTTACGTTCGTTCTTGAGAAAGATGCCACAAAAGTATTGCGTGGTATATACGGTTGTTTGAATTCGGCTTCTTCAAACCCGGAACTTTCATTTTTTAAACTCTCTGCTGGTGTTGAAAGGTAAGAATAAATAAAATATTTAAAAAAAATGCTTTTTATAATACGATGACGTGTTGCAAAAGTAAAAATATAAAAATCGTTTAATTTCGCAGCGAAAATTCAAGAGAACTCGGGAGATTTTAGTCGAAATAAAACAACTGTACTTATTGTATTACTTTAATTTACAAACTATTAAATTATTAAACGATATAAAAAAAAAACATCTCTACAATATTTGAACATTGAGTGTTTTTTTTTAAATATTTTTCTCGACCGTGGATAGGTCCTTCTTTGAGTGTCTACCATTGGTGTTGTCGTCTTAAAAATACTGTTTGAATTTGTTACTTTGGTTCGAAATGTAGAAATTCGGGGTCGCTAAATCGTGATATCGGGAGGGAAGAGCCGAAATCGGTAGATTTCCCGATAAATCGGGAACTTTTGCAACACGTCTGACATTTTGTTTATTAGGTAATGAAATATGTCAAATAAGCATACTTCCTCTCGAATTTAGAAAAAAAAGAAACCGCCGCCTTGTTACACTTTGTGTTGTTCTACCTATTCCTTCCAAAATCGAAATCTGGGGATCTGTGTGGTCTCTGACAATGATTTCGTTGGCAGCATGAGAAAAAGTAGCCGCCATCTTGAAGTCTTTAGTTATTCAACCGATTGCTTCCAAAATCGATATCTGGGGATGTGTATGGTCTCCGACAACTAATCTGTTGGCGGAATGAGAAAAAGTAGCCGCCATCTTGATTTTTTTTATTATTCGACAGGCTGCTTCCAAAATCGATATCTGGAGATCTGTGTGGTCGTAACTCTCGAAATTGACACTTGAATTAGCCTGTCGAATAATAAAAAAGTTCAAGATGGCGGCTACTTTTTCTCATTCTGCCAACAAATTCTTTGTCGGAGACCACGCACATCCTCAGATATCGATTTTGGAAGCAATCGGTTGAATAAATAAAAAAATAAATATGGCCTCTACTTTTTCTCAATCTGTCAACAGATTAGTTGTCGGAGACCATACACATCCCCATATATCGATTTTGGAAGCAATTGGTTGAATAACTAAAAAATTCAAGATGGCGGCTACTTTTTCTCAATCTGCAACGGATTTGTTGTCGCAGATCACACGTAGCGATTTTGCACTAACTAGCTGAGATACAATAAACAAGATTTTTTTTCAATTTTACAAAATGTTAATGGACAACCCTTAAACGCTCAATTAGAGCGTAGGTATTTATCTTGAAAAGTAGGCCTAGTTTCTTTACTGGTTTATTTATATACTGTGATAGTAGTTTCGCGATCCGTGATGGCACCATCTAGTGACAGTACCTAATAAGGCGTAGCAAGCTTGAAAGCTTATAAGTTTTTTATGAGTTAGATGGAGTTAATATAAAATTTATTGCATTTATTAAACTTGTAAAATATACCCTACTTTATGTAGAGAAGGATGTTTTTGATGTAATTAAGGTACGTTGAATTTATTAAGGTGCAAAAATCATTCAATCTTCACGATTACTGATTCAAATGTTTCGCTCGATACCTGTGACGCCATCTATGAGTTTATTAAAGTAATAATTATACGTTGTTCGAGGTGGGAGGCCATGGTCACGCCAACATTGACGTATTTGATACTGACTATGAGTTAACCCTAAAGGCCCTTTTAGAATGACCAAACATACAACGTTTAATTACTTTGTTATAAACAGAAAAAATATTTTATTTTGCCATATTTAAAAATCTAATCTACCACTTAGTTTCTATGGATGTAAGGAGTGGTTCAACAAAAAAGTAGCAAGGAATTATCACATTTTTTTTTTTTATTGTTTGTTTATTATGAAGCAGTTTATTCTTTTAAGTAATGTGTAGATATCTTACTATCAAATAAAAATACAATAATATTGAAATGTGTAAGATTCCTTGAGTTTCTTAATATTTATTGCAATGTACTTTATAACTTTTTGTACAACACAATTTGACAATCTTCGCTTGCCGTTTTCTACAATACCACAATTGAATTTCCATTTTCAGAACTTGTTTTATGCTTTTAAGAATAGTATTATACGAATAAATTATACCAATAAACTGGATTTCACGTTGGGTAGTAAGGAAGTTTCTCCAATCTAACCTCTGACAGGGGTTTTTCTATGGCAGACAAATTTCTGTAAAAATGGCAAATACACCATTTTTGAAAATCCATGTAACTAGGTACCTCAAACTAAAGTCAAATCAAAAATATTAACTAATGATCAAAAGACAATTTAATAAGGTATTAACTAGCCCATCAAACTTAAAGAAAAAAACTTTGTTTATGACAAACACCTCATAAATTCTCTCAAAAGACACTGTTCAAAAAGTTTTAGGTGAGATTTAATATAAAAGGCGAAAACTTGAAATCCCTCTTTAATTTTTACCATTCTTATTGTTTATTTTATTAAATAGTATCTACAGAATATTATTACAAATGCACTGCTTAGAAATCAGCACAAAATAAAAATACATACATACATACATAAACTCACGCCTTTATTCCCAGAGTGGGGTAGGCAGAGCTAAAGAATTACCAACAAGTCTTAAAACTTTAACTTCTTCTAAATAAAAATAAATTCCATAAATTCCGGACCACTCTTTACCTAGTAATACGCCGAAGTTATCGTAAATCAAAAAAAAACACGGTGTATAAGTGTGTTACATAATATTTATTTACTATAAAGTTTAATCGTTTATTTCCGTAACTCCAACAAACGCTAAGTTATGCACTATAATTAGCACTAATGTTTGATAATGTTTTAGGTTTTTATAGCAGATAAATAAAACTTCTTACCTAACCTATCCGAGTCGGTTCTGCCATGAGTCGTACTGCTCGTTGCTTTTTCTGGATAGTCAAAACACGATGTTATAGCTAGTGATGATTAGAGATTTCGAAGGTAATAAATAAACCTTAATGTCATTTACATCTTATGGCTAATAATTATTAGAGTATAAAATGTTTATAGAATTTGAACGTATAGCAAATGATTTTATAGCATCTAAAACTCATAGTAACTGAAGATTATGGAAACGAACTGTTATAGCATTTGAATGTATAGCATGTGATTGATTATAGCAAATGAATTTAGAGGAAGTGATATTATACATACATACATACATTAAATCATGCCTGTTTCCCAGAGGGGTAGGCAGAGACAGAAGAAGTGATATTATAGCTATTGATTTAATTGTAACTAAGGGGATACCGTGGGGCATTATGTATCTATACTAACAATATTATAGGTTCCTGCAATTCCATGACATTTTACTCCTTATTACGATCATATTGAGTAGGTAGGAGTATGAAGTACTGATACAATATGAATGTAAGAGTAAAGCGATGGTTTTTTTACTAATTCAATTTAAAAAAACAGGTTATGAGACACCACCTACTCCAAAAAGTGAAATCTCTTCGCACGAGAGCTACAAGAAACCTCCTCAGCGTCCATGTCCGTGCAACCTGCCATTTTACTATAATAGGTATCCGAAGGTAAGATAAATAATAATTTTAACAAATAGTTTTGCGGCATCGGATCGACTTTTTGCCCTGCCGTCCACCGTGGACTTAATGGAGGCGCGCAGGCAATCGAAGCGGCTCAGAAACTCCGAGGTGTCAGTGCCTCGACTACTGGACGACACTCGACAGCCTGCGGCAAAGCGACGGCTGTTTGTTTTTTCGATTTTCTATCAAAATTTTCACGAAACACTAATAAAAATAAAAATAAATACTTATCCTGCGTGCTTTAGCTCATTACAATATTTAAAGACAAATAAATAAATATGACAAATTATAAAGATACCTCGTTACGGATTATTAACATGGTCTTTTATAATTAGATCAATCGTTTTTCTGAATGTTACCACGGAGTCCCCCCGATGTCGTCATTTGGCGGCTAGCCATCGGGGGGCAATCACTATTTTGCGACAAGGGGCGATAGGGGGAAAGGTTAAAGTAATTTCCCCTTTTTTGCAATAATAAAACTAGTTGATGTACCTACCTACCTACTGACGTCAAGTTTGGTACTTACCATTTACAGGTAAATTGAGGATGGTCAATTCATTGTCGTTCCTTAGCAAAATATGGAGAAATACAAAAATAATAAAATTTCTGTAACATAAATTTTTAATTATTGCTACCCCATTTGATTTGATATCGTTATCACATGTTGACGTTACTAAGATGAATATTGAGTAAAAAAAAAACGTCAACAATCTGTTTAAGTTGGTACAATACTTAATTAATTTAATAGTGTCTTCAATAAGAAACCTCAAATTTTCAATTAAAAATGTAATTTTCCTTACCAAGGTATTTTGTCTTACGTGAAAAAGAAATAAGAACCAATATAGTTTTTGGAAACGAATTAAATATTTACGCCCGACGAGCACGTCCTAACACGCCCCTCTTAAGGTTGTCACTAGATTACTTACTGGTTAATGTTTATAGGATCGCTTCGGTATTTACCTGCCCATGGATCAGGGATACAGCAAAGAGAGCGTGACCGCACCGCCGGCGCTCGTGGAGGATGAGCCCGAGGCCGACGAGCCGGGCGTCTCCTCCGCCCGGAGCACGGCCTCTACCTACTCGCGTAAAAGCACCCTGAGCAAGAAGAGGACCAACGCTAAGTCCTAACTTTAACGGCACCACCAAAACATGTCTACTATTTTTGATACACTGAAATACAAGTTCATTTGACGAGTTTACTGAAACCATAAAGCCCTTGGCGTTGTTAATAAATGCCTGCAACTACGTGGAGCGAGGGATAAAAATACCATTACATATATATTGTGATATAAATTGTTTTATTTATTAGTTAATTCAGCGTTTGCTTGTGACTCAGACCGCGTAGAAATTGTATGGCGCTACTTTCCTCGAGCACGGATAAACTCAAAGTAGCTAATACCTGGCGCAGCTATAGATAAACTAAATTCAAACCTTGTCGATCCAGAGTTATCCATTTGTTACCGAATTTGTCGTGACCAACTACTACTCTTTCATACTTACCTCGTGTGTTTAATAAGTTTTGAGACGAAATAAAACGTTTATTAATAGTAAATTTTGGTACAAGTGCGGAAAGTATGTAATTTTGCTGCAAGCTACGGACAAGACTCGGGACGAGTTAAAATGACAGTTTCGCACGAGTATCAAACGTTTTTGAATACGTTTGCGAAAAAATGAGTATCTTTGTATGTGTGTATTATCTGTCCTCTTCCCCCCGGACCTCTGAAGTGAGCTTAACGTGTGCACACATTCTGTCCGAAATTACTTAAATTTTAATAAGATTATTAAATTCAAAATTATATCGTCAAATAGTAGGAAAAATATCTACTGGATTTGTTTTTATTAATTAAGGTTGACGCGATGACTCATAAGCAGAGATCGGACAAATTGGTGTCATTACTCGCAATAATGTGGGCATGACTACAAAGATTTTAATTAAACAAATTAAATTACATTAATTGATTTCTTACCTGAACCTTAATTATGATTCTTTGCCGGACAGTAATAAATAAATAATACAAAGACGTGAGGAGTGGCCATCAATATTAACCTACTTAAGTTTGCTCCATAAACATCCGTGGATTGCGAAAGGAGCTATTCACCGCATAAGTTTATTTCCCTTCTTCCTCGTCGCGCCACCAACTTGCCCCACCAGTGGCCCGAGAAGGAATTGTCATTCCTCGTCGTACCACTGCATGATTGTAGCTGAACTAGTAATAAAAAAATGTCATCATTACTGAGAGTAATGTAATGACATGACACCCATTTGTCCGATCTCTGCTCATAAGTAAGCGTTTATTCAGTGTAAGACAAGTTTGATTGAACTTTTCCAGCGATAACTTCGAGTTAGATATGAAGAACTTAGAGAATTAGAATGTATGGGCAGAATATTCCGTTTATATTAAACAGACATTCTGTTATAGGTATATGTTCTTTAATACATTTGTTGTTGCCAACATTGTTGCTCCCACGATAACAACGTTTGAGTATCAGATCAGCTCTTTCCCTTTGTCTAAACTGATGGCCAGACTAGTCTGTTGTTTTCCTGTTGGACAGATCAGCCCTAGGTAGGTTTACGTTAGGTTAGTTTTGCAGCAGGCCCGGAGGACCAAACCTCCCAGAAATAGGAGGTCCGCTTGAGCGGAGTTCCGTCAACACTGTCTAAGATAAGAAAATGCGAAACTTTTTTTACATTTATTGTATTTTTTTTCGGGTTGTTAAAGAAATCTGGCCAACGGGAAAAAAATGGGAAAGACTGTTTGAGAGCGTCTGCCAAACACTTCCAGCAAAAAAATACAGACACATTTCATTTTCCGTACCTACCAATAAACTTATAATTTATAACTGATGCCCTGATACCATAACTATTATTTCAGTATCAGATAGGTAAAGTAACACCCCCGGTTGGACTATACCAAAGGGGGGGCCGGGACTTAGTTTTTTTTTGTTGGATGTGATGTCATTATAATATTCTTTTTTATGATTGCAACGTATAGAACTCGTTAAAATAAGCACATTTTACTTGAAAAACTTTTCTCTAAATTTAAAAATTACTGAGATACGACACATAAAAATTTAGGACTTAGAAAAATTTCGATGTCGTTTTGTCGATAGGTATAGGTTTAGGTTAGGTTAGTTTGTTGTCCAGGCGCGAAGCGCCAAAACTACGTAGGCGGCTTCGCGGACCTCCGTCGACGTCGCTATTGTAATCTTTGATGGCGTATATCTCAGTCATCTTAACTTTAGAAAAAAGTTTTTCAAGTAAAATGTGCTTATTTTAACGTAGGTATTCTATGTGATAGAATTATAAAAAAATAGTGTCAATAAGACATCGCATTGATGAAAAAAAATCCAAGTCTTGTCTCCATACAAAACGACACCGAATTTTTTTTAAGTCCTAATTTTGTATGTCGTATCTCAGTAATTTTTAATTTTAGAGAAAAGTTTTTCAAGTAAAATGTGCTTATTTTATCGTGTTCTGTACGTTGCAATCGTAAAAAAATAGTGTTATAATGACACCGCATCCAACAAAAAAAATCTCTTTCATAAATTATCAATCTTTGAACTCTTCTATCTCGCCCATTTTTAATTTTAGAGAAAAGTTTGTTAAGTAAAAAGAGCTTACTTCATCATAAACTTGAAAATTATTCTAAGTGTTTTGCAATCCCTATGATATTTTTTTTTTTGAAAAACATCTCAGTCCCAGAGTCCCAAAAAGTCCCAGACACGCCCCCCCCCCTCCTTTGGTACAGTGCGACTACACCCCCTTTTTCGAACCGGAAATGACTAGTTTTTTTACGTTCGGCAAGTTTCGTCGTGGCAGACTATCGAATTCGGACTTAGCATCACTTTTAAGGGAAACCATTGTGCATTTCATCGCGGTATCAAGCCGGTACGAATTTTTGCACTCGGCTCTCCAACTAATACATGACCGTACACACTGATTGCACTTTCTTCTTCTTCTCTTTAATGGCAGCCACAAGCCAAGGGGTCAAAGTATAGCAAAGGGGGCGCAACTATATATAGGGGAGGGGGAGGGGGTGTTGGGGGAGATAGGGGGGGTGGTTTCGAGGGGGTAAAAAAGTTTTTTTTTCACTGACTTTTCGGTGTCGCGAAATTTAGGTCAATATAACACTACATTTTTATGAATGAATCCAGTAAATCATGCTAAAAGAAACATATTTTGCTTTTTCACTTTTTTTCCTACGATCCATATTTACCGAAAAATTCGGGTTTAAATATCATTACTTTCAAGGAGCCACGGACTTAGTAAATTTTCGGTGTCGCGTAATTTAGGTCAATATAACACCCCATTTTTATGAATGAATCCAGTAAATCATGCTAAAAGAAACATATTTTGCTTTTTCACTTTTTTTCCTACGATCCATATTTACCGAAAAATTCGGGTTTAAATATCATTACTTTCAAGGAGCCACGGACTTAGTAAATTTTCGGTGTCGCGTAATTTAGGTCAATATAACACCCCATTTTTATGAATGAATCCAGTAAATCAAGGGTTATATTGACATCAATTTCACTACTCCAAATTTTTTCAAAGAGAGAAAATGAAGTCTAAGGCAGGCATATTTCACTTCTATACAAAGCGACAAAGTAGGTCCGATCAACACGTAAAAGTATTGAATACATATAAAATATATGTATAATGCTGGCCGAACGCGCCTAAATAAACCATATTAACTCCTATTGAAAGTTCATTTTTCGTAGTTTACTGCGAACGTATAGTTATACCTACGTTTGCTCGCTCGAACGGTAGGGTTGTCAACACATCGAAAATATTAATATAAATTAACAGGTACACATTATGAGAAAAACAGTTACTTGAATAATCAAAATATAATATATATATATATATATATATATATATATATATATATATATTTATATATATTTATTTGATGTACACGCTTGATTGTTACTTTTACATTCTGTTTAAGATTAAATAACTATTAACTATAGGTTTTTTCGAATCAAAACTCGTTTGCAGAAATATTGAGGTTATGTGTCAAACAGTACTGATTTGTTTGTAAACAAATAATTTTATCATTTCTATTGACCCCGAATTTAGATAATTCAATATTTCTAACTTGATGAACACTGTTTCGTGTTGATTGATCACTTCAATATACTTAGGTATATCATCTTATATGTATAAATAAAAATAAATTGCAACTACTGACCTTTCCTCGTTCACCGGCAAAGAGAAAAACGTTTCCTTTTTATTATTTTTGGTTCTCTTGTGTAAACACCCACTCACACAGCAATAATAAGTCATTTTTTTAAATTATACTTTCACCAAAATAATTCAAAGAAACAACAACACACCACACACATCTAACCGAACTTGACGTAATGACTAGAATGTACCTACTACCACAGATTAAGTAAGAGTGTACTACTCGCCTACTTGCATCTCGCTTGACGTGTCTCGACCATGTCTCGACACTCAAAAACCGGTCGAGCGAGTTGACATCGCCGCGCGCGGGCATCCTTGATGTATTAGCATCGGCAACTATGTTCCGTCAGGCGGTGATTATCGGACGTACCTCGCTCAGATAAATATCTGTTACGTAGTAACTCTTACTTAATCTGTGTCTAAGGCAGTAATTGTGATTTTCCGTATCTCCGGCGCTGCGGGAACAGCAGCCCTTCCGCCCTTGCATGACGACGACGGGCTGCTCTCCCTCCGCGCCTCCGGCTCTATAAAAACACTCTAGGGCGCGCAGTGTCGGCACGCGTCCTAACCAGCGAGAGCCCTAGATTCGGACTTGTGTGGAAATGTCCATTTAGGAGCCAATATCTCGGTAATGATCAATATTTTTGCGTCCTCTATACGATAGCATCATAAAAACTTCGTGTTATAATAACACCACTTCACTCAAACCCCAATATATTGGTAAATATTGGTCGGAGAAAAAAAGTTTATATGACAAAACCGCCATTTACCCGTGGTCCCCCGGCTATGACCCACAGTGGGTCCACGGGTAATTTTTTTTTCCCCGTGGACCCACTGCTGTAGGTTATAATTTATTACTTTCAATCCGCACGTTTTCGTGGGCCTACGGGTCATAACAGATATAATTTCATTCCCCGTGGACCCACTGTAATATAAATTATAAATGCCCCTCTTTGCCCGTGGTACAGTTGGCTAAGTCCAGTTGACCGGACTGTGGTAATTTTTTTTAACAGTGTTACAGTTGACTGAACTATCTTTTTTTCATTATTTGCCCGTGGTCCTACTGCGTAGTCCTACAAGTAGTACCACGGGCATTTTTTTTTGTCCGTAGTTCTATCAGTTGGACTACGGACAAGTAACATTGCCCGCAGTCCTACTGGTAGTACCACGGGCATTTTTTTTGTCCATGGTTCTATCAATAGGACTACGGACAAGTAATATTGCCCGCAGTTCAACTAGGAGTAATAAGACCACCTTTTTCCTAGTTCTACTGTATTTACCTTAAAGAGTATTTATTCTAAACATAAGATGTTTTATTTTGAATGATTAATAAATCATCGTATTGTCATATTGACGTAGGATTATTTTCCGTGTAAGTCTTGAAATAACTGGAAGTCTCGCAATGGAATTTACAAAACGGAAGGGCGGTACTGTGCTGCTGTATGATGGACACCAGTATTATAAATTGAGGTCTTACAAAGAGAGGTCAGAAATTTGGAGGTGCTCCAATTATAGAAAAGAAAAATGTACGGGAACAGTCAAGATCAAGGTAACTCGTGTTGATATTTGCTTCTAAAAAAAAGATACCCTCGTCGTGTTTGGGCTCGACAGATTTGTCTTGACGAGTAGTTACCTACCGTCCACAAAAGTGCTTGTATTAAAAAGAATTGTTTAATTTTTAATATATGTCTGTTTGTTGTAGGATAATATTATACATAAACAGAAAATGCATAGGTGTCAACCAAATGAAGAAAAAAATGTTATTGATAAAACGTTCGCAAACTTAAAAGAAACTGTTACGAAGTCTGATCGACCAATACCACAGCTGTATAATGAAGCCATTGTAGAATTAGAAGATGCTGGCCTAAATTTTGTCCAGGAAATTCCTTCGCTGTCGAATACGCAACACTGTCTCTATACCAGAAGAAATAAGTCTATGTGTGTATCAAAAACTGTCTTTAAATACCTGGAAGTGGTAGAAATACCAGAAATTTTTTCATCATTCGTGTTAGCTGATTACGCATATGAAGGTTCGCGTATCCTTATATTTTGCTCATTAAAAAGTAAAAAGGCAGTTTGTTAACGCCAGTCATCGCCACCAGAGGACCGCGCTGCCAGCCGCCCGCGCCGCCCGCGGCCCAGGCCGCGCCCCTCCACACCACTACGACCAGCGAGCTCACGCAGAGCGCACGCGCCATTTATTTAATATTATCAAGAAGCTGTAATTTTATATTATCTCCATTATACTCTTCAAGCCATCGCCGTTGGTATTATTTTATACACAGTTCCAAACATAAAAGAATATTTTGTAGACGGAACCTTCAAGAGCTGTCCGAAGCCTTTCGCTCAGTTATATACATTCCTCGGTGACGTGGGTAGTTCAATCGAGACCACAAAAGTGGTTCCACTAATCTACGCCTTATTACCAGATAAAACAGAAAAAAATTATAATATTTTATTTTCTCTCATAAAATCGCAACTGCCGCTTTGGACACCGGAAACCATCCATTGCGATTATGAGATAGGGGCAATAAATGCCATCTTTGAAATATTTCCGGAATCACAAATTAAGGGTTGTTTCTATCATTGGACTCGAGCAATCTGGCGAAAGGCAAAATCTTTATGTGGTAACCTGAGTAAAGCTCAAAAACGGATTGTTTCTTTAACTGCAGCCCTGCCGTTGTTACCGCCAATATACGTCACGGAAGGGTGGAATGATATTAAACGTGAAAGTGAAAAAACTGAAATGTCCACTTTTATAAAATATATAGACAAGTATTGGTTAAAAAAATCCATTGCTCAAATTTTAAGTGTTTTTGCACAACGTCATAGAACAAACAATGCCATCGAGGGATGGCACTCGAAATTAAACAGATGCGTAAATAAAAATACCGTGACATTGCTACGACTCCTAACCACCTTAAACAAATTTGATTTGGAAGCCACTTGCAAATTGAAATATAAAATAAAACCCCAAAAAAGATCGCAAATATCGATTCAAAATGACGACTTTATAACTTTATTATCCTTATGTTTGTAAAATGTGTATCCGTTGTATAACATAACATAACAACTGCTACACTCATTTTGCAAAATATGTATTTTCACGGTTTCACCGTACATATACAGTATAAGAAACTAGACTACGTGACTTTGAAATGACATAAATGACATAGGGCATAAACCGGGAAATGCAAAGAGATTGTATATACATAATGAAAATTATCCAACCTGTTTAATCTTATATGACCGCAGTGCAGTGGACCACGGGGAAAAGGCAGTTTTGTTTCAATTACCCGTAGTCCCATTCTAGAACAGTGGGTCTACGGGGAAAAAAAAATTACCCGTGGACCCACTGTGGGTCATAGCCGGGGGACCACGGGTAAAGGGCGAACAAACGCCATGCTTATTTTACCATGTTTTATAGGATTTATTAACAAAAATGAGGATCGAATGAATCTCGGTAAATATCAAGTTTAGAGAAAAGTTGCCCATACAAAACACGCTTATTTTAGCGTCTTCTATACGATAGCATCATGAAAAATAGGTGTTATAATGACACCGCTTCCATCAAAAAAAAATTAAGTCTTGCGCCCCCTTTTGCTATACCCCAACCAGCCAAGGCTTGTGCCAATGTCAGTTGCGGATTGGACTTTAGCTTGGTGCGAATGACATTTGACACAACGTTTCGTTATACTCAAATATAGTTGCTGCGGTCTATACATTTGGCGTTTTATTTAAATTGCAGTCCAATATAATACCTTATAAGACCTTTATCAAACTGGCCGCTGTGTCAAATTTAATCGTGTGCGTCATGCGTTACGTTGGATTTTCAACCAACATAGACCCTGTTTTATTCCTGAGAATATGGAAAAAGTGGTCGTTATTTACTCATTTTACAATTATCATTTTGGAATGGACAATACACACGTCATGGACAACACACACGGACACCCTGTCCCAAAAATAGCACGTCACAGTGACACTGGAGATTTCCCAGCCTCAGACAAATCAAACCAGCCTAACATGACCTCAGTAAAAGTTGCACCGTTTTCGAGTTATACCAATTTAAAGATTTTTCCAATTTTTCACCTCTTTTGACATTGTAAGTGCTCGCATTTACTGGGATAGATTTAGAATTGAGTTTTTTTATTATGTCCATAACTTATGTCAAAGTTGGAAAAATACTGTAATGAACCTGACTTAAATTATCATCAACATAGTAATTTAAACTTTGAACACCTGCCATATCTTTTTTTTACTAGAAACGAAATGAGCAAATAACTTTAAAAACATGCGTATTTTATGCCAATTCTAAAATGGTATGACACATGATATCTTAATGCATAAAAGTAGGAATTCGTATCACATTTGCCAATATGGATCCTCAGAAACCAATGCTAATCATCTATAAAATTATCTTGTACTCTACGATATCTCATTTGTTTGTGCTCCTTTGAAGAATATGATCGATTTTTGGTTGACCTTGGTTCAAAGATAATAAAAAACAGGTTGTGTGTGGTTTTTGAAATCAATTTTCAAATTTCATACAAAATGAGCAAAAACAATGCATAAAACCATAACAATTCACAATAAATTTAAAAACCTAGCTTGTAAGTTGAACATTGCAGCTTTCGAATGATACTAAATTCAAAACATACAGGTTAAAATTAGTTAATAATAATCCTTCTCCGAAAACAGTTCTTTTGTATGCAGAATATACCGTGATCCCCATTTTGTTTTGAGTAGTATATTTGTGAAGTTACACCCGCCATTCAATTCATGTCTTATTAAATGGCTTCGGACACATTGGTACAATTTCCATATTTGTACAAATTATAAATCCACTGCTATTGGACGGAGCCCTGCCTGTGGCAGGGCTCCTTGTTCTGGGCGATTTGCCCTTCGGGCATCTAAAGATACCTAACGAACCTAACCTACCTACTTTTGCAAAATAAAAATGATTTTAGCTACCTGGGTATGAATTTCAAGAATTGTACAAATATGGAAATTGTACCAATGTGTCCGCACCGTATTAAATAATGATGTGTTGCTACTATGATGATTCGCGAATGTCATGTTTTGCGAATATGATATTTTGTTTTTACGATAGAAATAATGAAGAGGTAGTTCCCGCCGCATTATTTATATTTTTTGTGGTCGAACTTAAACTTAACACATACCGAACAGTATGACTATTTGTTTTTATTTTAACATTGTTATATCGTATAAATAAAAATATAACTAGGTGGATAAACCTGTCGCAATAGTAGCTTTAGTTTTTGCAAAGGAACAAAGGCGAAAAAAAGTCGCAGTACGTCCTTCATCTCTTGTGAAGGAAGTAGTGCAAAAAAACCGCAATATCTAGTTCCTACGACGGAACATCCAAAGGAACCACCGCGAACAATCCAAGACATTGCAGTAGGAGCACCCGCCCCTCTCCACGCGAGTTTTACTCGCAGTTGCCCGGTTCTTTTAATAATATATCAACGCTAGGAAATAAAAAACACAAATGTAAATGTAACTTTTAATAGTGAAAATCTGAGCAGTCCTGAAATTCCATACAGAAGATGCAAGCAAAAATTAGAATTTCTAAACAAAGGTGCTACATATTGTCAGAGTATAGTAGATATTATAAGAGCCCAACCGTTGCAAAAATGTGCACATATTATGTGTTTGTATCTCAGAAACTACGAAATATTTTAGCCCTTAAGTAACGCTGATTGGCTGATTAGTAGGCTACTTCAGTTAAGTGCGCTCATTTCCAAAATACCATAAATTGAAAATACCAGATTCCCACAACACCCGATTCAAAATGTTGGGTAAGAACAATAAATTAATCCTTATTTTTGAATCTGAAGTCTTGGGAATCTGGTGTAAAGTGTACCTACTCGTAATCTGGTATTTTCAAATTATGGTATTTGGAAATGAGTGGTTTAGCGTACAGACACAGTACGAAAATCGTCGTCAGTTTCAAATTTATTCCTACATTAATTTGTAGTGTCATGATCATGTTCACCGTTCTAGGTACGCTACCGATTCAAGTACTGTAAAGAGCAAACTATATTTTCATGTCGATAACACACCCTTGACTAAATTGACTAAACTTAATTAGTAATTAACATCAGCCTAAAACCTTGCAATAGTATTAGCCCACTATAGACTAGACCAGACTACCTGATGACCAATTATCGGTAATTTGGATTAGACACGGGGTGAACAGTTTACTCCAATATGTTCAACTATATGTTCAATCAGTTGAACAAATTGGACAACTTTCCTCCATTTTTTTTCAACTTTAAATATTAGTTGAACTACTTGGATTGAAAATTACAACAAGTTCAATCATAATATTTTTATTAACCAAAACCTAGGTAGGTTTAGGTTATGTTAGTTTTGCAGCAGGCCCGGAGGGCCAAACCACCTAGAAATAGGAGCTCCGCGTTAGCGGAGCTCCGTCGACACGGTCTTATTGAAATAAGAGTGTGTGTGATTGAACTTATTATAATTTTCAGTCCAATGATTTCAACTACATTTTGAAGTTGAAAAAATTGGAGAAAAGTCATCTAATATGTTCAACTGGTTGTACAGATAGTTGAACATATTAGAGTAAAGGGGGGTGAACGACCTCATTCATTATGTTAGCATGCATATGCCTTGTTAGAAAAGGCAAAACCTGTGACCTAATATTATAAATTATACAGCTAATACCTATTTATTAATGCAAACCTTATTAACAAATAATTAGAACTGAAATTCAGAGAAAATAATGAAATGTTAATGTCAAGATTTTTAACTATTTTTTCCATCATGACTGATATATAAACTAATACTTTGTGGAGGTTTAAATATTTTTCGCTTAAAATAATGTGTAGATATTAGGAAAATATTAGAATCTATTGTCTCAACTGGTTGCCATGTAAGAGTAAAAAATCCTTTTAGACAACTTGTTGTGAAACACAGTTGCGATGGCGGGACGAACCGACACAAAAATGATTCATTGTGTATTATTATTCAGCATAAACCTTGGTAATTAATTACCATACGTCGTTATCGCGGGAGCAAAAAAAAAACTATTAAAGACCACATATTACAATGTATGTTTAGTATAAATGGAATATTCTGCCTAAACACTAAGCATCTAAGAAGTTCTTCATATCTAGCACGAAGTTTTCGCTGGAAACGGTCAATCAAACTTGTCTTACACTCAGTAAATATTATAAATAGAGAAACGGGTAAATCTAAAACTCGCCATAATCAGGTCACCCTAAACTCAGGTGACAAACAAATCACGTCAAATAAAGACGTTGCCTTAGTATTCGAAGATTATTTTTCCAACATAGCCTAGCATATAAGCATACTACGAAATGTCTTAAATCATCCGCGGTTCAAGCTCAATCATTACTTTGCACTAATGTCAGTAAATGTAATATAAACTTTGAATTCAGCCCTATAAATTCAGATTAGTTTAAAGAAGACTGAGGATTTGTGGGGCACATCAGTTAGTGTACTTTTTCATATCATAGGTGTAATTGCACCCCATCTAGCATTAATTTACAATAATTGCACTTCAGAAGGGATCTTTCCAGATCTTATGAAATATAGTAAAGTCATACCTCTTTTTAAATCGGGTGAGATGAGTGATATAACGAACTTCCGTCCCATTTCCATACTACCAGTTTTAAGTAAAGTTTTTGAGAAACTAATTCTGAATGATATGTTAGGTCACTTTAATACAAATAAACTACTTAACAATAACCAGTTTGGCTTTACCAGAGGTCGATCAACAATTGATGCGGCATCTGTTCTCATTAAATATATATATAACAGTTGGGAGCAATCTTGCGATGCAGTAGGAATATTTTGTGACCTTTCTAAAGCTTTTGATTGCGTGGTTCATACGACCCTTATTTTAAAATTAGAACATTATGGATTGTCTAATAATAAGTCTTATGTCTTCTTATCTCAGTGATAGAACTTAAACAGTTGTTGTAAACAAAACACAATCTGATGGAGCTACAGTGAAAATAGGAGTGCCTCAAGGCTCTATTTTAGGTCCTTTTCTATTTCTGGTTTACATAAATGACTTGCCACCATCAGTAGATAAACTTTGTGATATTGTACTTTTTGCTGATGATACTTCACTAATTTTCAAGGTAGACAGAAAATCCATAGACTACAGTAGCATAAACACCACACTAGTTAAAGTACTTAATTGGTTTACTAGCAACAATTTGCTACTAAATGCTAAGAAAACTAAATGTGTTAGATTCGCTTTGCCTAATGTTAAACCGTTAGATTCTAGTATTTTTCTAAATGACTAGTGTTTGCAAATCGTAGATAAGGCAGTTTTCCTAGGCATAACTATAGATAAAAATTTGCAATGGAGTCCCCATATAGCTGTACTGGCAGGTAAACTAAGTTCGGCAGCTTAAGCCGTTAGGAAAATTAGACAACTAACCAATGTTGAGACAGCTCGCTTAGTTTATTATAGTTATTTCCATAGTGTTATGTCGTACGGTATTCTGGTTTGGGGTAAGGCAGCTGACATACAAACTATATTTGTGTTACAAAAAAGGGCCATTCGTTCTATTTACATGACTTAACAACTATTTCATTGACCAATAATATCCTATTATGATGCTCGATAGATACTGATTTTTTTATGACAGAGAAGACGGCACATTAGCACTCGGGCCACCTGATGGTACTCGTAAGTGGGAACTGAGACAATCTCAAGATTGCAATCCTAAGGGCCGTATTAATAAACTTTTCTTGACTGAGAGATGTCCGTCACAAGATACGTCAGAGTAAACGACAAGCCATAGAAAACTATTATTTTGACGCATCTTGAGACTGGCATTAAAGTCGAGATAAGTTTATTAATACGGGCCTAAGACTTCAAAGGCGTTGCCAACTCTGAGTTCTACGATGGAATCTCTATGCTCGTAATTTCACCGGTTGTCTTATTCCGACACCGGAATACAACAATGCGAACACTGCTGCTAGGCGGCGGGGCAAAAATTGTATGCTCCTGCAAATGTCAGTTAAAATATCGATATGAGCTATCGACCTAATCCTCGCACCGTAGGTTATGCCGACCACATTGACATTTACGTATTCTTATACCGCGTTTGTACAAAGTCTTTACATGTGTGATATTCAAGGATAGGACAAACGCCCGTCATTTTGAAAACTTAACCCTGTTCTGTACAGTAGAGACTTCCTAATGATATATTTTTTTTAGAAGTTTACTCAAAATATTATAATATAATGTACTTCAACACATTTATCAATAAATTACATTAAATATGCTTCTATCATCGCATTAGATACTACTTGATTGCAATGACTTTGTTTATTCTTTTCCATTGGCGAAAGTGATTTATCGCCTTAATCATCGTCATTTGAATAATTTGTCACTGGAAACATATAAATTATGGTACTTAAAATAAATTTATAAAACATTACTTTTGTCCTTTGTTTTGTATTGTCACGAATAAACTATTCTTATTCTTATTTAGAACCTATTTTTTTTTATTAATATAAGGAAGTCTCTACTGTACAGAACAGGGTTAAGTTTTCAAAATGACGGGCGTTTGTCCTATCCTTGGTGATATGTTTGTGTGCGTCAAAATATATTGTGTTAGATTTCTGTCAAAATGTGCGTGTGTAATGACACAGATAGATTTTACATTTGTAAGTAATCTTTTGCATGTGTTATTTCTTCACCCCCCGCAAATCTCGGCAGACATGATTGTACCCGAATACAACCTATAAGGCCAGTCCAGGTATTGTATGGTCTAAGACTCATATTTAATATAGATATGTTTTCGTATGTTTTTTCATATCAATCAATCAAGAATGACAAATGTCTAAAGTAGTAGGAAAAGTGACTGTAGAGGTTGATGTTAGGATTGTGTAGCTAATATCTTTAAATGTGTAGGTACTACTGATCAAGTCAAGTACGGAGGTAAAATATTTGAAATAAAATTTGTACATATTGAACTTGTAGGTATAAACGTTTCTCGATACGACTGTCACTTCTGTTATTGCCTGTTTGTCATAATCTTTCACTACTGTCAAATCGTTTTTGCTCCCGCGCGGTAACGATGTATGGAATTACCGAATATATTATGCATTTATATTAATAATATAAAGTTCTTAATTGCAACCAATGTTGTTAATTGCCTTGACTGTCATGTATTTTATAAATACATTGCATTTAAATGTTTTATTTTTGAACGATTTGTTCGGTATCGCGGGAAACTGTCGTATCCATATTAACTTTTCTACTTGATATCCCGCGAGGGAGAATCCAAATAACCGATCACTGCTGATGACTGATAATCAGCAGTGACATCTGTTTCAGAGTTCAAATGGGCGACTGATGATGGAGTGCAAGACAGTGGTAGAAGGATCTTTGTAACTTTAGTAAGACTGAGTAGTTGCAATTTTGTGCTGTTCTGGCTTTTAGCTTTGTATATTATTCGTTTACAATAAAAAAAAATGTTAATAAAAAACATAACAAATTGGAAGAGACAAATTGGGCGTTGGAGTGTCGCATGGGCCCAAATACTTTGTTACCTAAATACATAAAGAAAAACATTACCGAAACTATAGAATTATAAATTTACAAAAAATACATATTTTAAATCGGCGTCTTCCACTCCGATCAACTAAACCGAACAACCAGTTGTACAGAATGGAACTCCGAGGAGCCATTTATTCCTATCGAACCAACTAAATAGATCGCTTTTCCAGTCTCATAGCATAAATATGAGGTAGGTTTAGGTTATGTTAGTTCTTCAGCAGGCCCGAAGGGACAAACTACCTAGAAATAGCAGCTCCGCGATAGCGGAGCTCCGTCGACTCTGTTCAATTTGATATAGTTGACCCGTTGGGAAAGAAAAAAAGTTGACCTGTTTTAGTTGGTCAGTTTAGTTGATCGGAGTGGAAGAACAGTTTAAATCCCACAGCTAAAACCGGGACTAATATATTATATTATGATTTTCTCTTTTTTTTTGGTAGTAGCTAGTGGCTGCATCTAGTGGCTTAGCTTAGCTGAACCACTAGCACAGCGACTAGTGCCCAAATTGAGCGGCCGCCCTTAAAGTTAAACTTAAACAGCTTTTTAATAATAGTTTCAGTACCTATTCTTATTTTTTTAATTAACTCCATAATATGTGTTTATCACGCACAAATAGCTGCCCACTGACAGACATAAACCAGCGAACTATTCCTACTATTAGGTAGGTACTTAAATATGAAATGGCGTTTAATATGGCAAAAATATACCCATAATTCGGCTTGGGGCTTTTGGGTGCTCGCTATGGTTTTAGATTCCACGGAGTCGCCATTATGTTAGAATATTATTTTTCGAAGTCAAAGTCAAAGTGTAAAAATAAAACATCCAGTTCGACATATTATTATTGTGAACAGAATTACGTCAAAGAAAACACAAATGACGCGATAACAAATGAAGGTACGCCCACACCAAGGCTTAAAAAACGGTGACGGTACGGAATCGCAGTGACGCATCGTATGCGTACCGTTTTTGATGCACGCTCCCCACACCGCTGCTTAAAAAACGGTTTCGTTGCGTGAACAAAAGAAGGGGTTATAGTAACAACATGGCGTCGTTTTTGACGTACCGTACGTACATGACGTACATTAATATACGCACCGTTAAGCATCGGTGTGGAGGGCATGCGTCAAAAACGATACGGATACGACGCGTCACTGCGATTCCGTACCGTCACCGTTTTTTAAGCATTGGTGTGGGCGTAACTTGAATCGCTAAATTCGAAGCGCATTTCATTAGATACATCATAGATCTGATGAATGGATCTTAAGAGAATGATTGCAAATACATGAGCTAAATTTTGAAATAAATTTATATTTAGAATTCCAAATATCAGATCCAATAGCCAAACACCAGATATGTTGAGACAACACCAAAAGAGGCCAGTTCAACAAAACGCCAATTTCATATGTAAGGACCCAATATATAAAACGTGTATGAAATGTGGTAGGTAACCAATAAATTGCCTAGGACTAATCTGAGTAAATTTGATTGTAATAAGATAAGGCTCGTTGGTTTCATAAACAAATAAGATAAATAAAGTAAAACAAAATCTATACAATATAATAAACATCAACATTTTGGGTGTATTGTTGAAGTAAAGTCTCAATGACGCCAAATGCCATCAAAATATTGCAAATACCTATAATAAACCACTTAATAAACATGAGAGGTTTGCCGTGTGGTGCCGGTAGAGTAGAATAGCACCACCCCATATCCTCCCGCGGGTATCGTAGAAGGCGATTAAGGGATTATTACATAGGAAAGATCTCCTCCGGGCGAGATAGGCGTCGTTAGCATTGGGCTGCTACCTATCTAGGAGAAGGAAAACTCCGAATTCAAACCCGGCGGGATAGGCGTCGTTAGCATTGGGCTGCTACCTATCTAGGAGAAGGAAAACTCCAAATTCAAACCCGACCCTGCATAATGGACCATGCGAGCACCATTTAAAAAGTTTATACCCAAGGAGGGTACTGGCAATGCCAGAGAATCCCTCCCTAGGCCTAGCCTGGGCAGCCCTTCGTACTCTGGGGGGGGCAAAATAGTGCGCGTATGTTCGGATCCCTCCGGGGATCGGAACGGCGGCGATGCCGTTTGCCACGCGTCACGCTGTGTTCGCAGGGGGGTTGGCAAAAAGCGGGCCGCTGAAAGCCGCCTTGCTACGATGAATGTTTGTGGAGGGATGGAACATAAATTAGATGAGGTATGTATGATGATGAAAGAGAGAAAGCTGGATGTTCTATGTGTGACTGAGACGAAGAAAAAAGGGGTGAGTACGTCCACACACGGAACCTTGACGGCTTTGTGGTCCGGAGTTCCGGAATCCGAGCACGGTCGTCAGGGAGTCTGTATCGTACTCACAGAGCGAATGGCTGAATGTAAGCAAAAGCATGAATGTGTGAGCCCAAGACTTCTCTGGGTGAGAGTCAAGGTAGGTAAAAATAAATAAGGGTCGAATAAATCTAAAAAAGAAAGGGAGGAGTTTTGGGAAAGTTTGCATGAGGTTTCAACAAAATGCAAGGAGAATGAGAGGATTATTTTGCTAGGCGATTTTAATGGTTGGACAGGCGTGCAAAGGGATGGTTATGATTCGGTACTGGGTAAGTATGGTGATGAGCGAGTGAACGAGAATGGCAAATGCCTTCTCAATGTATGTTTGGCTAAGAATCTCTGCGTGACAAACACTTTGTTTGATCACAAAGAGATTCATCAGTATACGTGGAGACGTCAAAATGAGAAGTCTATGATAGACTTGATGATTGTGGATGAACGGTTGCGTAACAAAGTTGTAGATACCAGAGCATTTCGAGGAGTTAGCGTAGGTTCAGATCACTACTTAGTGGTAACACGAGTAAGGGGTCTGTTCACACGTTGGCGCCATCGTGTTCCCGTACCGACAACTGCGTTAGAGAGGATAAAAGTAGAGAAACTGAATGACGAAGTTATACAAGATGAATACGTAAGAAAGCTGAAAGATCGTTTTGAATGTGTTAATAAAATGAATGACAGTGAAGTCGAGAATAATGTAAATAATGTATGGGAGATTATGAAGAATGGCATGGTCAAATCGGCCACTGAAGTATGCGGTGTAGTAAAAAGAAGAAAAAGTAAGAATGAACGTCCGGAATGGTGGGATAGAGAGGTAGATGATGTCGTGAAAGAGAAGAAAAAGTGTTGGTTGGATTTTGTAGCTGTAGATCCAGGACAAGATCTAAGCGACAGAAAGAAAAAAGAGTATAATAGATCAAAGAAAAGAGTGAAAGAAGTTGTGGCTAGAAAGAAAGATTTACTGAATGAAAAGTATGATAGGAGTTTCTCTGACAACTTCCTGTCGAATATTAAACTCTTTTGGAGCTTGATTAAATCGGCTCGGGGGAAATCAGAGAAAACTAAATTAAGCGCGGTGAGGGATGAGTCTGGAGACTTAATATGTGAGGAAGAAAAAATGCTTGATAGATGGAAAACTTATTTTGAAAGCTTGTTTGAATGCGAAGATATTTGTCGTGAGCCAGAAAGCATGAGTAAAGATGCAAGTAGCGAAGATGAAAGTGTGATTAGTATGAGTGAAATCATGAAAGCTTTAAAAAGTATGAAAGCGGGAAAGTCAGCAGGTTGTGATAGAGTGTCGATAGAAATGCTGAGGAGAGGAGATGGCCTGGTGGGTAGTCTGTTGTACCGTCTTTTCAATGCATGTTGGAATAGCGGCCGAGTCCCAGAAGATTGGGTCAAGGCCGTTATCGTCCCTCTGTATAAAGGAAAGGGGTCACAGCAAGACTGCAAAAACTACCGCGGTATCAGCCTCCTTAGTGTTGTCGGCAAAGTATATGCGAAGATTCTAATAGAAAGGGTATTGAATGTTACGAATGACAAAATCTGGGATGTACAAGCGGGATTTCGAAAGGGAATGGGATGTACGGATCAGGTCTTTTCACTACGGTCCATCACAGAAAAGTTCTTGGCTGTGAACCAAAAGGTTTTCTGTGCTTTTGTGGACCTGGAAAAGGCCTATGATAGGGTAGATAGAAAGGAGTTGTGGACGGTGCTGTCTATGTATGGAGTGAGCAGCAACCTGGTGCAGGCTTTGAGGTCCCTTTATGAGGGCTCCAGAGCCTGTGTCAGGATCAATGGGGCATACTCGGCCTGGTTTAATATCTCTAAAGGTGTTAGACAGGGCTGTGTTGCCTCACCATGGCTGTTCAATCTATTCATGGACAGTTGTATGTGGGATTTGAAAGAGTATGATAAGGGTTTGCGTATGCAAGAGTTGCTAATCAAATGCCTCTTATATGCCGATGATCAAGTTATACTTGCCTCATCGGTACTTGAGTTGCAGGAGATGGTGACAGTAATGAATGAGGGATTTAAGAAAAAGGGGATGAAAGTAAATGTTGCCAAGACCAAGGTCATGGTGATAGAGAAGGATGAGGAGATGACTGAGTGCGTGATAAATATAAATGGTGAATTAGTAGAACAAGTGAGCGAATTTGTGTACCTGGGAAGTATGTTTACAAGAGATGGTAAGTGTGAGAAGGATATCGAGAGGAGGGTGAATGCGGGGAATCAAATTAATGGGGCCCTGCACTCCTTTGTGAGCAGACAGGGCGTTTCACAAAAAGCCCGGCTGGCTGTTCACAATGGAGTGCTAGCCCCTACCCTGATGTATGGTAGTGAATGTTGGGTGTGGCAGGACAAGCATGTTAGTCGTGTAAATGCAGTTGAAATGCGTTCTTTGCGTAGTATGTGTGGTGTGAAACTGATTGATAGAGTTAGAAATGAAAAAATCAGAGAGAAATGTGGAATGAAAGAAGATGTAGTGACTAAGATTGAAAAGGGCATGCTTCGATGGTTCGATCATTTGGAAAGGATGGATGAAAGAAGATTGACGAAAGAGATATACAGATCGAAAGTGAGTGGAAGGGTCGGAAGGGGCCGCCCTAGGCGTACTTTTTCGAATCAAATCGGAGAAATACTGGGAAAGGGCCGAATCTTAAGTACCCGAAACCGACGTGCGTGCATGACTCGATGTATGAATGTTGAAGAAGCGAAAGAAATTTGTCAAGATCGTAGCAAGTGGAAAGAAGTGGTCTCTGCCTACCCCTCTGGGAAACAGGCGTGATTTAATGTATGTATGTATGTAATAAACATGAGATACATTTTTCTACGCAGACCGAGTCGCGGACAACTTCTAGTTTACAATGTATTCGTCATGATGTTAAATATGAAATGTACGAAAAATAATATTATAAAAATAATATTAGTTAATCAGGATCTCTACGTTTGAAACCGGTGCACACTTCTTGTTTATCCTTGCCCTGATCAGCGAGTAAATATTGGAAAGAAAACGGTTTAAATACATAACCACAGCCTCCGTAGAATTTGCTCATAAACTCGACCCTGCAAACAAAAAAAGCGATGACACGTAAATTATTAGATCCAGGGCTCTGTTCAAGGCAGTAAAAACCATATTCTATCTCTTATTTACTTGACAGCAATGGAGGCCGAGTTAAAAACAATACCATAAACTCATTAATGATGCTCAGAATCAAAGTTTTCGTATAAAAAAAGACTCCAGGGAGCCCCTTCGTCTATAACCTTATTTTTATCTCTTTTGGGAAGAGCCCAGTGCACTAAAAAAAAAAGCTAACATTTAAAATAAAACTTTTCTACCGTGTGAAGTTGATAAATATGAACATAGATTGCATTATCTATGCATATTATTGGCAGAGCCAAGTAGAAATAATGTGGAGGTAGATCTCCACGCACGATTATTTAATTCGAGGATGTTCGTACATATGTAGCAGTAAAAGAGTTTAACTTTACTTTAAATATTTCTCTGTAACTATGTAAAATTATTTAAAACTATTATTTTGTACGTCCGAAATGGATAAACTGTTGGAGCTAATGTAATGCATGTAATGTAATGCATGACATAAACATCTCGTTAAAATTCGGTAAAAAATCTATCTATCTATCTATATCTATATAATAAAATAAAGTTGCAGAAGAGAAAAATTCTGAACATACGAGATACGAACTTAAAAATACTACTCGTATAGGGCCTCAGATGAGAGCAGAACACGTTTCTAGCAGGTATTTTTAGAGTTAGTGTCTGTTTGTCTGTTTAATTTTGTTTCTCCTCGCATCAATTGAAAACCACTGAACCAATATTGATGCAGTTTTCACTAAGTTTCAATAAGCGGTGACCAGGTTTATATATAATAAAAAAATAAGATATAATAATTAAAGGGGGTCAAAGTTAGTAATTAAAAAGTTACCGGATTGAACTGGTCACTTGAAACTTTGTAAGGTCAGGTGGGGTAAGAGGAACTACTGGGAAAGGGAAACACTAGTTGATATATCAAAAACTATAGACCGCAGAGTTGTGATTACACGATCGATAAAGCAGTAACTGAGATTTATTTACAAAAAAAAAACACAGATAGCGTTATGACAACTGAAACTGCGAGTGTGACAAAAACAATACTTTAGTTGACAAACAACGAAAACACGAGTTCGACGTACCTTATTTAGATACTGATTTATGTTATAAAAAGTCTGGTAACAAGTCTGGAAATGTCAGTAAGTATTGATTTATAGATATATTTTGTTTGTATGCATATAATTTTTTGCTGAATATGCTATAAATATTATATTTTAATGTGATTCTTAACATAACCTACAAATGCATAAGTGGGGTAAGGGAAACTATCATGACCGGGTTAAGGGGGAGATATGTTTCTCTTTCCCGACGTCAGAAGTAACAAACATTTTGAGACAGGCATATTTTATAAAAAGTAGAAATAGTCTCTTGAATCGGTAACTAACTATAAATGTTATGATATTTTACACATTGCTTGGGTACCGTAACAGCTGACCCCTCCATACCGATTATACCCTAAATGGCAAAATAGGTTATTGGTTTGTAAAAAAAAATGGGAAAAACTTAAGTTATGGGGAAAAAATGTTAAGTATTAAACGATTCTATTGGTTATAATTATTGGTTATCTTTTACCTATTATTATATGATATTACTTACTTATAATATGCTATTTTGTATGATGTCATATGACGGTTGGCGATATGAACATCTTGTTTTAATCAAGACTACATTATTTTTTACAAAAAAATGCCTAGGAACTATGTGAGAACAATTGTTTGCCAAAGAGAAGTAATTTAAATACGCCACTTGATTTTAACCATTACTTAATAAACATTACAATAAAAAATTGCACCTACTTTTTACTTCCTTTGTTTTTAGTTGACTACCCCTGTTCGAAACTCGTACGTTTCCCTTACCCCAAATACCGATTGAGGTAAATATTTTATATTTGTAACCGTATTTCGTTAAGTATGAAGTACACATTTAAATAAAGGTGTTTTTAAAAATGTTTTGCGTATGAATAATCCAAACTAGTATTATTACTTGTAGATTTATTGAGACTGTTTCCCTTACCCCAAAAATAGGGAAAGGGAAACGATAGAACTAGTCTTACGAATAATCATTTTCTGGCGATGTGCATTAGAACTAGCATACAAAGTATTTTGTCCTGGAAAGCTAACGCAAATAAGTATGTTTTACCTTTAGCGAAAAAACTTAGAACCTTATACTTTGTAGTATGTTCCCCTTACCCCACCTGACCTTATAAGTACTTACCTACTCTTTGTAATAAAATGTTATAATTAGTACCTAATAATTCGTGATCATTGACATTCATGGTATTTTATAAATTTTAACGCTTTTATTTGTAATTTTAAATGTATTTTGTTATTTAAAAAAAATCTAAATTTCATAAAATTAATATTTGCACGTTTGCTTGCAGGCTGGATGCATTGGACATTATTATTATTTAAAATTTACTGTAACATCTTGTGTAGGTACTGTATTCTGCAAATAAATGATATTGATTGATTGATTGATTGATTATCAATAAAGTTAAAAAACTAAGAAATGATCAATTGAGGCCAATTATGGGTATTTATTTAAAACACCTTTTTGAGGGCCGTCGATTCATTTACGTGATTACAAACATCAAAGTTTTATTCTCCGTTTATTACATAGGTAGAAAAATAATTAAAAAAAAAAAACAATGTACTTACTATTTATTTTTGTAACCAAGACGCCATGATAATGAGACAACAAAGTAAGGGACAACCATATATATCCCTCCCATAATTGGAGCGTTCAAGACAAAAAACAAAAAGCACGCGATCATTGACTAACGTTACAGAAGCGACACGTTGAGATGGGAATTAACGGTGTCGCGCTGTTGCTTAAAAATATTGTTTTAGTATGTAATATCGAGACTTAAAGTTCGAATACATATGTAAGTTAATATTTGAATAGCAAAAATCCAATTTTTTATGAAAAATCCGAATTTTGATCACGTGGACACACACACACACACACACACGCACACGCACACGCACACGCACACGCACACGCACACGCGCACGCGCACGCGCACGCGCACGCACACGCACACGCACACGCACACGCACACGCACACGCACACGCACACGCACACGCACACGCACACGCACACGCACACACACACACACACACACACACACATGGTAATGGCTAATTTTAAAATATTTGCTCGTATACAGGGTGGAAAGTTGAGATGGGGCATTAAGGGCAGCTACCAGAACCCTTGCTGCCACGCGAAAATGATCTTAGGAGACCTCACCCACATTTGTGAGTGTTCTAGTACTCTAACCTCAGTTGGTCTCAAAGAATGTTTTAATCCTTATCAGAAATGGGATCGATTGGCATTAAAAAAATAATTACTCATTTCTGTCGATTTTCTCGCTGACTGTACCTTTTATCAAAAATCTGTGAATGTCGATTGTCATCACTCAAAAAGTTGGCTGAGGTCTCCTAAGATCATTTTCGCGTTGTATATAGGTATTTACGTTGTGACCATTTAGGTACTGTTCTCTAATAAAAAAAAAACGTCAATTCTGACGTAGGTACGGGTATAAGTTCTACGAGCAATGTACCGTGTCACTGGCACTTACATTTTGAACGTTTCATGGTAAATTTATATACGACTATACTCATAACAAAATAAATAATAAGTTCTAAATATTTGGGCTATGGATTATGAGAACTTGAATATTGAGAAGCGCTTTTATTAAGCGCTTCCTCTCCGCGTGTTTAAGAAAATAGTTATTAATAGATAAATTTACATTTTACAACAAAAATACATATCTACATCTTTTATCGTGACAGTTTGAAAATCATTGGCGCATCATTGTCGTATGGATACCATGCGAGAGCGGAATATTATATTCCCATAATAATAATTATGTTCGAATAGTATGACGAGACACATCGAAATGACAGATTTATAACCGGCCAGTTTGATCTGGTGAATCTAGTGATGCCTGAAGTATCAGGTTGTAATTCCACATTGTAATATTACCTTTATGTTTAAAAAAACATTAAATTAATGTTAATATGTTAATTATGCTCGAGATTTATATTATATATAACGACATTTTACCATATTTTTGTGTAGTGGTTAATGAAGTGGCAACTTTATGATGACGTAGAAAGTGTCCCTTTTGGAAGAGATGACCTTGTTTAATTAGACCATGGATACACACACAGACAGTTAAGTAGGTACACATAAACGTAATTGGGAAAAAAATATTTAAAGGTGATAACGCTTACAAATTATTACGTTAAAATTTCAGTAGGTAATGAAAGGTTTTAGAAGAAAATTACCGACTTAACTAGAAATAGAATGGTACGGAACCCTCGTTGCTCAAGTCCGATCATACTCGATCGGTTTTTTATTTCAATTTTCTGTCTTTTTTTACGATGAAACAAACATAAAAAATTGTTGAAAAAGAAACTTTTCTTTTTCTTTCATTTTCTTTATTTTTTTAGTATCACCAAATAAGGAGTTTTGATAAAAAAAACCCAGTCAAGCACGAGTCAGACTCGAAGACCGAGGGCTCCACACACAGGTACGTCTTATTTGTATTCTGACCAGGGACACAAAAACCCCTTCGTTCATACCCTATCGATGATCGATGTGGTTTCTCTATGATTGAGTTACCTTTACATTAGGGCGAACACCTTTGAATTAGTTAAGCAACCGTATCCATAGAGCTTACCAAGTTCATTAGGGTTACGGCAGTTTAATATTTAAGCACTTAGTATTGACTGGTGTACCCTAATTGACCGCATCTCTCTTTGATTCCGGCCGTCTTCTAAGCGGCTACTACCTACCGCTACCGTATCAATTGTTAGGTAATGCAATAAATAAGTTGAAACTTTTCCTCGTAAGAACTAGCTTAAAACCGTTCGATTAAGTTTGAATAGGGTAACAGACGATGGGGTATTGGGATAGGGTTAGCGCTTAGTCGAATTAACTGTATCGTTTGTTTGCCCTTTCATTGAACTAAGTCGACGATAGGCTTAGCGCATCCGTGGGGTTTGTAAAAACAAGTCTGTCAAATACTATATCAAAAATCCCTTACGCGCTAAGCGGTTTTGGTCCTTGATTCCGATATATTGGTAACCGCTTCTCCTGACAAACTCAACTGACGTATATATTCACGCGGACAGAATTAAGCTTTGATTTTTATGGCACAGGTTATCTAGGTAGTATTGTTGATCGAAGAGATAATTACATAAATTCTATAGATGCGGAGCACTTTTTATATAGACTTACCAGTGCAAACGAAGAGTATGTAGAAATGCAGATAACCCTTCCATTAATACTAAAATTGCCAATGAAAATACCGCCCATACAGCGAATACGACGACAATTTTAATTGCGCCTAATAAGCTGTGGTCTTGAAGGGCCATCTTGGCGAACACCATATTCCAAAGCATTTCGGATAGTTCTGGAATGACGTGTGAAAATGTAAACTCTTACGACTAAGATTAATCAATCGTCATTTTTAATCATAAGCATACATCGGGGTTTTCGGTGCGGGAATGTTTGATAAGCCAAAGATTAAAAAACAGAGTTTCTACCTAATTAAAAATTAAAAGAACAAAAAAAAGTATTTTATAAAAGAAATGTCGAAAAACTATGAATGAATTTTTACAAGGAAATAGAAATGCGATCGAAAAAAATTAAATATGCTCCTATTACAACTGCCGACTTAGAGAGATCGTTCAGTTCATTGAAATGGATAATATTTACAGCAAGACGTCGCAGATGAACTGTTCCAAATATTGAAAAAACATAAATAGTTTATTTTGAAAATCGTGTCAACTACTAAATTTACCTACTGCAGGTAATTAATTAACGTTAATTTTATTATTATCTCATATCATTATAGCCTTGGTAGTAAAGCTAAAGTACTACACGAGTTAAAATAAACTTGTATCATAGTGTAAGCAATTTGCAGAGAGGTAGTTAGTCATTAGGCATAATATGATATTTTCTCAGATTACCTATCTGTTGATATCTACTCTTTCTTAAATCATTCCCGCACCGAAAACCCCGATGTATGATCATTAGTCGCCATTAAGTAGGTTAATCTTGGGCCCAAGTTCACCAAACAATTTAACAGACGGTTAAGTCTTAATCAGCTGTCAGTCAATACATTTGACAACCGTCAAACTGCTAACCGTCCGTTTAATTATTGGTAAAAACTGCACTTAATCGTTAATCGTTAGTGGATTAAATTTTGCCCATCACTGGATATTATGTATAGGTACCTACAGTGGTGATCTTAGGGACATTTGTTTTTTTCCATATGACTTTTCAATTTCGACAACCAATTAAAAGTTCTTAACGAATTTTATTTTTAATTTCACTTATCATTAATAGGTCTGCGTCCGTAGACCTTTTTGTCGGGTCTTAAATATCAGGCTGAAACTTTCTAGATCGCTTCATTTCAGTGAGTCGGACAAACTTTATATTTGACAAAAATCTCGGTAGTGGGGACTAATTTTGCTAGAGGCCTTGAAACATGTCGATAAGTCCGGGTGCCAAAAATTTACTAATACCAAGCCGATTCTTATTGAAATTTAAAGATTAATTTATGAGAAAGTCAAAAAGTAGATTGTCCGACAAAATTAATGGGGACTATGCGCCCAGTCGGACATACTGAAAATGTTGGAAATTCCAACTCAAAAAGGTGATTAATATTAGGCAATTTTTTTTTTATGGGTTAATTAAAATTAATATAATACAACCGTAACGTTGTCCGACAAAATTTATGGGGATATGCGCCAGTCCGACACTCTAAAAATGTCGAAAATACCAGCACAAAAAAGTTATTGATATCAACCTAATTTTAATTTTTTCGGTAATAAAATAATGTTTCAAACGTGATTCTACGATTGTCCGACAAGAAATGTGGGGAATACTAATAAAAATCGATAAAATATCTATTAAAATTATTCGTTCTGTATACAGCATTTAAGTATACCTATATATATCTCCCCTCTCTCCCTGAACGCTGTCTGTGTGTTTCTGTTCTGTGTTTGGCTGCATGAGAGTGAGTGAGAAAGATGATGGGGCAGAGAGCGCACCCAACTACCCAGAGTTACAAACACAAACACTGGCCGCGTGGCGTCCATAACCTATTCACATGCACGCAGCCACGCCATCCTTTTTGTCAACCCACACCGAATTTTCTTTATTTAAATAAAAAAAAACTTTTTTCGGTCAGCTGTTGAAGTGCTGCCCTTGTATAGAAGAAATTGTTCATCATGCAGTGTTTCTTGTGCGAATTAAAAATAAGTGAAAAAGACAATTTCAAAGAAGTGAAAGAAACTGTTAAAAAGTTCTCCAAAAATATTTTGGTAAATTGAATTTAAATTAAATATAAACAAGCAGAATTACCTGAAAGTGTTGATGATGTTGCAAAAAAACATCTTGGATATCACTCTTCATGTTATAAAGAATTCATGGTTAAAAAACAATTTTTGGTTAATGAAAGGTACTTACATACTTAAATTAAATTTTCTTTCTTTCTACACTTATTTTTTATATCATTAACTGCCACTATTTTTTGGCTTAATATTGCACTGCTAAATCACTTTATCTTGGTAATTTATCACCAGCATGCTGTTAAATATTGTAAATATTCCTCCTTTAAGTGAACTTGACACAGTATTCTTTATGTTTATTATAAAATTGAATTGAAATTTCCTTTTTTATAAACTCATTTTGTAAATAATGTAACCAAACTTTCTTTGGCAACTATTGAATGCTTATTGTATTTGCTTTCAGTGACAACTCCTCCGATTCAACTTTGTCCGATTTATTTTTGTCAAGTTTTTTGAGTCAAGTCTTATGAAAAACTTCTAAATGTGTGATAATAAAACTAATATTTTATTCATCAAAGCAACCTAAATTTATTTAATTTTTCTGAGATTATCTAATTAAAAACAAAAAGGGTAGCTTAAAAAAAAGTTAATACATTAAACTTGAGCCAAGTACAGCTACATTTATTCACAAACTTCTAATTGTGGTAGAGAGGTTAAAACCTCTTGTATACTATACATATAGTGCGACGGATACATTATTCTTGTCGGACTAGCGATATGACCCATTATTTTTGTCGGACATCAGTATATTTCGGTTATAAATGATCTAATCTACAATTACTTATGTTTGTCCGACAAGTATCAATCACTTTTTTGTGCTGGTATTTTCGACATTTTTAGAGTGTCGGACTGGCGCATATCCCCATAAATTTTGTCGGACAACGTTACGGTTGTATTATATTAATTTTAATTAACCCATAAAAAAAATTTTAGCCTGATATTAATCACTTTTTTGAGTTGGAATTTCCAACATTTTCAGTATGTCCGACTGGCGCATAGTCCCCATTAATTTTGTCGGACAATCTACTTTTTGACTTTCTCATAAATTAATCTTTAAATTTCAATAAGAATCGGCTTGGTATTAGTAAATTTTTGGCACCCGGACATATCGACATGTTTCAAGGCCTCTAGCAAAATTAGTCCCCACTACCGAGATTTTTGTCAAATATAAAGTTTGTCCGACTCACTGAAATAAAGCGATCTAGAAAGTTTCAGCCTGATATTTATGACCCGACAAAAAGGTCTACGGATGCAGACCTATAACTAATAAAGTTTAAATGTACCCACGTACAATTAATCTCTGTTGAAAACGAATCTTTCATTTTATAAGGATTTAAAAAAAAACAGGCGTTCATACCGAGTTGAAATTTGTATGGACGCGGCAGCACTAAGTTTGTAAATCTCTAGAAAATATAATACATCCGTTTAGATCTTACTTTAATATCTAAAGTTGATAGTATTTAGCAATAAAAGTGGCGGTCACAATTGAAAAGTCACATTTGTAGGTGATTGTATCGGAAAAACGCAAGCGCCTCTAATTATGTGACTACCTCTGTATATAAAGTCGCCGTCAATAGAACTTGCAAAAGATGTAAACAAAACCAAACGAACTAATTCACTATGAATACTCGATAATCACGTACTTTTAAAGATCAAGTGAGGTCTTTGCAATGATTTATGCACTAGATCATTATTTTCATATTAAGTTTAAGATGAAATAACTATTCATTATTCGTTATTTTTAATAAAAACGCGCTTGGCGAATATTTGAGGTTATGCGTCAATCAGGACCATAATATTAGCGGTTTATAGTAAGCGAGTAGAATTGGTTACCTGTTTTTATGCAACTAGGTACAAAGTGAAGCTCGCCAGCTCGCGCTCTAACCTCGCCACTCATACCTTAAGAGCTAGTTATGTTCCGTTAACTATAGTTACACACACATCATAACGTTTTCTACAACCTTAAAAAGGAAACTACATAGTTCGTGTGTAATTTAATTATTAATTATGCCTTTGTTTTTTTAGTATTACAAAAACCTTTCAAAAAGTAAATTTAAGGTATTTTATTGGGAATGTTTTACGGTAGTATGACGGAATAACCGACAAATTGTTAAAATCACATGTCGGAGCATTTTGCATCACAATAGAAAATTGCAATTGGTTTGCTTTTACGTATAACCTCCTGCCGCCCAGAGGCCTTTTAAAAGGCTTTCTAAAAATCATATTTTAAACTTTTTATATATATATCTATGTACTGATTTCGATTAACAACTTTTTTGCCCTGGGCGGCACGAGGATAAAGAGTATTCAATACAAATGCGTTACCGTTTTTTTGTGCTAATTTTAATTTATCACAATATTATTGCTTGGTAAAAAACCCACGAGGGCACGTTGGGGGAACGACATCACTAAGGCTGCAAAAGACGAGGTGGATGACAGTGGCCCGGGCAGAGGGAAATGGCGCGCTTTGAAGGGGACCTTCACTCAGCGTGGGTGGTTTTACGTTGATGAAAGAAGAAGAAGGTAAAAAATCACAAAGAAGCAGCTATCACAAACCAACGGAACTTTTTAAGCTTATAATGTGACTCAAATATATCCTGACCAAAAAGAAATCTGTTAAGTTTATTGTTATTATCGCATTAATACATCCATTACATACATGCATTATTTCTTCTGAAGAAAAAGTGTTAACGACACCTGCTTCTTTGTTTACCGAATTTCTAATGCCAAAAAAAGAAAAACACTTCATTTCTCTTAGCGGTTTCTAGATTGACAGCAACTGCAGAGAAAAACTGCAAGGTGGCGGGACGGTGGCGGTACTCACGCGCGTGCGCCAGCGACAGCGCCCACAGCCGCAGGTAGGAGACCGTGTGCGAGATGGTGCTGAGCACAAACTGCAAGGTGGCGGGACGGTGGCGGTACTCACGCGCGTGCGCCAGCGATAGCGCCCACAGCCGCAGGTAGGAGGCCGTGTGCGAGATGGTGCTGAGCACAAACTGCAAGGTGGCGGGACGGTGGCGGTACTCACGCGCGTGCGCCAGCGATAGCGCCCACAGCCGCAGGTAGGAGGCCGTGTGCGAGATGGTGCTGAGCACAAACTGCAAGGTGGCGGGACGGTGGCGGTACTCACGCGCGTGCGCCTGCGACAGCGCCCACAGCCGCAGGTAGGAGGCCGTGTGCGAGATGGTGCTGAGCACAAACTGCAAGGTGGCGGGACGGTGGCGGTACTCACGCGCGTGCGCCAGCGACAGCGCCCACAGCCGCAGGTAGGAGGCCGTGTGCGAGATGGTGCTGAGCACAAACTGCAAGGTGGCGGGACGGTGGCGGTACTCACGCGCGTGCGCCTGCGACAGCGCCCACAGCCGCAGGTAGGAGGCCGTGTGCGAGATGGTGCTGAGCACAAACTGCAAGGCGGCGGGACGGTGGCGGTACTCACGCGCGTGCGCCAGCGACAGCGCCCACAGCCGCAGGTAGGAGGCCGTGTGCGAGATGGTGCTGAGCACAAACTCGATGGTGTGCACGGCCTGGTGGATCATGAGATCGCTGAAAGGCTCGGACACTTTTTCTAACTGCTTTTCATACCAAGTTTTATTATTTGCATCATTCAAGTTCATCTTAAGAGAATCTTTCTGAAAACAGGTTAAGTATAATTCTTCAAAAATAAAACTAAAGAGATTATTTGAACTTCTAAAACTTTCTTCTAGAAACTGATTAAATAGTATTATTTTTTACTAAAATCACAACATCCTCTAAACTTGTTATATAACAAAATCAAGCAATTTTACTACAAAAAATACTAATTTATTAGGCATTTTCTTCTTTAAAATCGGGGATAATTTTATTATACCATTAACTGATCTCTTTTATTCTTGTTAATCCGATTGTGCGCAAGAGGGGGTCCAAACAGCATGACTGGCACTGCCAGGAGCCCTATGGACAGCAGAGCTTTCTGCAGTATCTCCTGTGGCTCGAACATGTACGCGTTGCAATTCGGGTCCACTGCCTTCGACTTGGACATCAGCATCATGTCAATGAACAGGATGAGGATCAAAGGGGCACAGCCAGCGCTTTCTTTAGCCACACCTGAAAAAGGTTAATAATTGATAGGGCATAATAACTTGACAGAATAGTAGATTTTTCAATGAGGGACTAAAACAAGCCATAATGTCAAACAATGTTCAAACCAATTTATTTTTAAATTAATTGGACCATGCATAATAAAATTATCATACATCCATATTATAATTAAATAGATTCGTTTTCGTAATCATTTATCGTGTTTCACGAAATAAATGGTTTATTTAATATATTTGAACAGTTGTCACTTTGAGCTTATTTCCACGCCCTCAAAATTGTCTATACACAATCACCGAGGAACTGGTTCCACTAGTTCGTCGAAACAAAAAATATAGATCGCGTGTCATTAAAAGAGACACGTATATTGATAGTAGATCGCTGGCTGTAGTCGCTTCCCGCTCATCGTCGGCGGAGGGACCAGTGCCTCAACATGGCAATAATCCTCCATTCACAAACACCGTGATTGGTGGTCTATAGGGTTCCCAAAGTAAATTAAAAAAATAAAAATGTTTTAATACTTAGAGATAAATAAGGAGCTTTAATCCGATAAAGGAGCTTTGAATATGAATATGAATATGATGTGCAGATACTAAAGTAAGATTAAAAGAGCATGAGAAGTAAACAAAATATTTTGTGCCTACAAAAATATGCAATGGATGATGCAAAATCTCAAAACGTTAAAGAGTCGTCGCTGAACATTAAATACAGTCAGATAGGTTACATTTACACTGGCGATGTTCAGATGTTTACAATCATACCTAATATAGATTCAAGGATGGCGCTTAAAAAAAATCAGTTAGTATAAACTCTTTAGAAGTACTTAAATAAAGTTTTAAAGCAAAACATTGTAGGTCGCAGTGGCTGAGGCGCAGCCCACATACGAGTCCAGCAAGCGCCCTTCCCGGCTGAGGCTGGCATAGTGCTTTTCTCGTACAATGCAAGAAAATATGTAATAATTGTTTATATTATCAAACAGTATTTAAATTATAAACATAAATAAAAGAAAGGTCACTACTATTATTTCGCATTTATATTTTAAATAAGTTTAGTTTTATGTAACTAGTTAATGTACCTCATCTCTCCTTGGCTGACCACGGTTGCGCTCAAATTCAGTTTAGCTATTCTCAAACCCTTTTCATTACAATGCAAACTTATTTTTTGTAATGAAATAAATGAATTTGATTTGATTTGATTTGAAACAGTCCCAAAATGTCCTTAGGTTTAAAATAAAAACACTGTCGCCATCATCATCGACATACTCATAATTCCATTAACATTGGAAACACGTGTCCCCATAAGGTCGTGCGCAGTTAACAAACTGCAATACATAGTTTATCCGCACACATATCATAAGTTATCAACTCGAAACGTCCATTCAGTAGGTATGGTTTTAAAATATTAACCGCACCACAATAATTGTTGAATTAAAGTAATGGTCAATAATCAATTATTGATCTCGAGTGACTTGAGAACAGTGCCTTCATTTCGTCGTTGGAAAGGCAAAACTACTAAAGCGCCATTATGGTCAAAATGAGTTATACATACAGTTCGACTGCTTTTTTTTTCTGCATCGATTGGTCTGGGTCTCGTGGCGATCGGAGCATGTTTTTAGCGCTTTAGTAGTGAAAATTGGGACAAAATTTCAATAATTTCTAAGGATTTTTTACTAACATCCGACTCATTTAGACGTATTTTTGAATAGATGGCGGTTAAGTATTGTGCTTGCTGTATCTAGCCATTTCAAGCTTTATTAGTAATTTTAGATCACGTAACTGAGGATACTCGGTGGTGATTATGTAAATTTCGCTTCTATTAAATATTAAATGTAATGTCTCTTAGTCAATAACGTTTACACAATAACCGTCATTTGTAGTAATTTAGTATTTTTTCTCTATTGAAATCATATGAAGTCATGCTTGTTAGTAAATAATCTTATAACAGGAATCGACAATTGTGGCGCTTTAGTATTTTTGCCTTACTCAATAAACAAAGTAAAAGGATATTAGTAAATTTCAATGCGGGATCTCTATCTGTTACAACTGTTAAGAAACTTTGCACTATATACTTTAAGAATATTAAGATATATTAGTAATTATTAAGTTATAAAATAAATTAGAAAACTATAGGTAAGGCGTTATGCGATTCATAAAGTTGTTACATATTCGACCTTTAGTCTATTTCTCAAGCTAAATTTCAAGGCAAGAAGCAGGGGAAAAAGCCCCCCAAAGGCGGAAACAGCGCGCCTGTGGTCGACGCTCCCTCAACTTCCTCCGCAATTGCTACCACCACCTCAACTGCCGCCGGTCCAGCTGCCACTAAAGCCGCGCCCCAGGCCACTATTGCCCCTGCACAAGGGCCTGGTCTGAGTGGTGCAAACTCAGGGAAGGCGGACACGGTCAAGGTGGCCCTGGAGATTCTCCAGGAGGTACTGATGGCCCTCCATACCGGCGCAGACATTGTCGCCATAGTCCTCAGAGGGATCACTCGGCTGGTTTAATGGACCCTCTGAGGATTATACACTGGAACGCTGCGAGCCTAAAAAAGAAGACTATGCTCCTTATGGAAGTCCTCCGAGATCAGAGGATACACATAGCCCTGATCTCAGAGACCATGCTGTCTCCGGCCATCAAGCTGAAGGTGCCTCACTACCACATCTACCGACAGGATGAGGAAGGGCCAAACAGGGCCTACCGAGGATTGGCCGTCCTGGTCCGTAGAGGAGTAATCCACCAACCGCTGCCGCAAATCCGCCTGGGCTCTTTACAAGCCCTAGGTGTGGAGATCCTGGTCGCCGCCGCCCGCATGCGAGTCTACGCCGTCTACAAGCCCCCGCACACCCGTCTCGACCTAAACGAGGTCAGGGCTCTGCTGGTCTCGCCGCTGCCTACCCTAGCGGCCGGCGACTGGAACTGCAAAAACCCGACCTGGAACTCCTCTACGTTCAACCAGAACGGACGCCGACTCCTCCTGGACGCTGAAGCCCACGGCTACCACGTGGACGGTCCGGAGACTCCGACGTACTATCCCAACAACAACGCGTTTACTCCGGACGTCCTGGACATAGCCGTGCACTGCGGACTCCAGGGACAGCTCCTCCAGGAGACCCTGGACGATGAGGTCCAGTCCGACCACCAGCCGGTACTCCTCGTCCTGTCTGCGGCACCCGCAGTCTCCACCCCGAGAACTCCCAGACCCGTGACAGACTGGGAGGAGTTCTTGAGGCGCATGGATGCCCCAGTTCCTCAGCAGAAGCTCACGCAGCGGACATCGACAGATTCTCGATGGACCTAACCAGTCGCATCCGAGAAGCTCTGTCCGCTGCATCACACACCAGGAAAACGACCAACAGGCTGCCTTCACTGCCAACGCACATCGCCAAATTGATAGGGGACAAAAGGCGTCTCCGAAAGCGTTGGCAGATCATTCGCTGTCCGGGGATGAAGACCCAGCTGAACGCCCTGACAGCGAAGGTCAAGGCAGCCCTAAAGGTCCACAGGACAGAGCAATGGGAAGAAACGCTAGCCGGCGCGGCGGAAGATTGGAACTCCATCCGTCGTCTATGCCGCCGACTTAGCGGAGCCCCCACACCTGTCCGACCCCTGCTACACACACTAGATGCCCTACCAGCTTGGCTCTCCAGGTGGAGGCTATCCGTCAACGTTGCGAAAACCCAAGCGATCTTCGTGAGCAACTGCATACGCCGCCTTCCACAACTCACTCTTCTCGGACTTGACATCCAGTGGTCCCCGGTAGTTAAATACCTGGGGATCACCATCGACAAGAGACTAACCATGGGTCCCCACACAAAGACCGTCGTCGCCGCCGCGAGAACAGCAAGAGCATTGCTACGTCCAGTGCTCCAATCCAGTCTCCCTCTGCGTGTGAAGCTCGGGGTCTACAAGACATATATACGCCCCCGCCTCACGTACGCCGCACCATCATGGTACGCCCTCCAGGCCGCAGGGCACAGAAAAAAGCTGAACTCTCAGCAAAATCTGTCCCTGCGAGCCGCCACAAATGCCCCCCGCTACGTGAGGAATACCACGATCCAGAGGGACCTCAAGATTGAGAGCCTGGACGACTTCATCGGACGCCTTGCCACGTCGATGTTCGCGCGAGCTGACGAGTCGCGCTTCCCCCACCTGAGGGATATCGCACCGCAGCACGTGCGACCCCCCGACGGCAAGGCCTACCCACGCGACCTCGACAAGGCGACGACGTCGACACCCACGGAAGACCCATGAAGACGCTGCTCAGCTCGTAGGTCGCTAGCTGGGCCTCCCCCAACGGGGTTTCACCTAGTTGGCTCGACCTCGCGAGCAGCGTACACCCGGACATTGAAATTTCTATAAAGTATTTCTGACTTTTAGTATTTTCCGCTTATGATTAACATATTTTTTGATACCATGTAAGTATTTTTTTTTTTAAGAGAAAGTAAAATGAGACAAATCGTACGTATTTATTGACTCCTTACCTAAAACTTTAATGTGGAGGTTAGTAATTTTGTCTTACCAGCATTTTTTTAGGATTGAGAGCATTAATGCTAAAGCGACACGTAACTCCGTAAATATTGAACACATGTACAATACTATAAATGAGTCGTGCAGATAAAAAAAGAACATGATATGTTACTCTTTACAGCTTCCGTTTTCATTCCAACGAAAAAAAGTTATGACAGTGTAAAGACAAAAAAATCCATTAAAAATGCTTTTTCTCGAAATGACCCTTTTGGAGGTTAGTAGTTTTGCTTTTCCAGTGACGATTTGTTTGGCGATTTAAAAAAAGCATTCGTCTTGACAGAGGATCGAATTGCCGCCATTATTGTTGTCATATTTGTTTGTTGGTATTTTGCTGTTACGAAAGTAGGATCATTCTAAACTTGTGTGTAGATAAAGTAGTGTATGCAACTGTACATAATTACTAATTAGGCCGTAAAACGCTCGTGTGATCCTATTATGAAACTCGGTAGGTAACGCTCGTTTCATAAAACCATACTCGTATTTTAAGGCCTTTCATCATTAAACATCAGTTGCATAAACTACTAAGTATTATATCACAAAAAAAAACATGATGTTATGTTACATACAACAGATTTACGGTTTACAGTGTTTGCTTTATAGAGCGTATTCGTTGAAGGTCGTACAAGTATATGCTCCGACCTCGACACACTCCGAAGATGAGGTGGGTATAATAAAGAGGGATTTCTCATAAGCATACAGTTTTTGTGCTTATGGCTAAAGAGCCAAAATGCTACATGGTTTTATGCTACGTCACAACTCTAGTGCTAGCAAAACGCGGCTACAAACAAAATGACGTCATTCCAACCACTAGTCGGCGGGCGTGGCAAACATAGATAGATAAAATTCAGTATTATTTTCTCAATCAATTATATTTAAAAAAATGTTTTTGAGACAAACCTCTACAGTGTGTTACTGGCATGAGGGCTTCTGCTTTAAATAACTCTAGTAATAATATGTGGTAAGTATATTAGTAATTATTTGCAGGTATAATTAAGTCGAAGTTAATAAAGTCTGCAATTTAACTTCATAGATTTTAACTGCCGTCAACGTATTGCAGCTATATACCTATCGTTATCTGTATCGTTATTACTTGGTACAAGGACTACATTGGTACAGGGGCAAAACTTAGAGAGTTGCGAGTATTAATACTACGAATGTGTCTGATTTGCCGGTAACGCTCGTTCACTGTTTTAACGATTTAGAAATCTAAAACAATCCAAAAGATAATCCTTAAGATACTTCATGTCATGAATCCTAAAGCAATTTTTATTTTACACGTCGAAAAGTATCGAATGATCCGAGCCATTAGCGCATACGTCAAAGCGCAGGAGCAGTGAATCGTAACGCACGCTCACTTTTGACCGAAGAATTTAAAGGTTCCGTCACACTCTTTCTCAATTCGTAACCAAAGGGAGAGAAAAGGACAGAACTAAGCGTATTCAATCCTCGATTTTGGGGCTGCTCATATCACTTTAAAACAAGTCTTAGTTGGGTCACGTGACTTTACTAATTGACTTAATGCACAGTGTACGTACATTGCTTGCAATTTATTTTTTCTTAGAAAACCAATGTGTATTATTATTTATTCATTTAATTAATAAGGCAACACACACTGTTTAAGTCTGATTTTTATCAGAACACCTTTTCAAATAAAACCTTTTGTCAATTTGATACACGTTTGAAATACTTTGTAAGCGCCGTTAGGAAAATTTAACCTTTATTGTCTATGACATTTTAAATAGTAAAATAAACATGAAAGAACTCTGATAGTACGAGTTTTTTTGCTATTTGGAGTTAAAGTGATACTTTTTGTAGCTGTATATCGTGCAAAAAGTTAGATTTATTTGAACTAGTGCTTTTTATTTTTCTATCTGCATGTCGTGCGGGATGTTTGATATTTTGCGCTAGTGTGTTTTACTTTTCGAATTTGATTAAATATACGTTTGTTCCAAGCCATGCATCCAACCAAAGTGTAGGAATGTTCAACAACTTTATTAATTTTTTGATTACGTTATGTAGTATTGAAACTATAAATACACATTGGTAATTATAAATTAAAATTACAAACATATATACACACATAGTGTACATGCATACATATACACATACGTTACGCACGTACAACACATACACAGATACACGTATACATATACAGGGTGTCCCGTAAGTACCACGTCAAACTTAAGGGGGAGGTAGGTGAGCAAGCCACCTACCTAACATGGAAAAATCGCCTTTGTAAAAGTCGCACCGTTTTCGAGATATTTGAATTTTTCTGATTTTTAGAAAAATGTACACCCGCACTGAGTTTTTGATCTGTGGTATTCGGAATTTATTATTTTTTAATTTTTATTTTATTGCAAAACAATCTTGAATAGTTGTGTTATCAAATGGTAAAAACCATTGAAATGTAACTAATGTAATTTTTTTTTATTTTTTTTAGCAAATTTAAAATTTGCCTCTTACGTTTTATTTTGGTAAAACTTTAGCCCCTCCTGGTGAAAAAAAAATACATGACCATTGGTTAGCCAATTAGATTAAAAACATGCTCGTTTAATGGGCATTTAAAAATGATAAATACTTTATCATCAAAACACTAATAAATATTTTTTTAAAGAAAACCGTAAAATACACCGCAATTCTCGTTAAGACAGTACTGCCACCCAAGCGTACTTGCGACGCGAGCTGTATCAGAATTCCATTCTAGTTTAATTCAGCAGCAATGCAAAACTAATCGCTCAAATTAAAATCTTTAAATTTCGGTAACTTCGTTCGAAATTTAAAAATATTTTTTTGAACCCAATCTTACTGTTTATTTGGTGTGTGGTTAAATTTAATTACTTACTTTTGTGATTTAATCCACAGTCACAATTGTCACAAAGGCCAAATCGTTAAGCAAATCAGAGTCCGAAATACAAGCAAAAACAGTTAGTCCGAAAAACATCAAACATAAACGACAAATCACAAAAGTAAGTAATTAGATTTAACCATACACCGAATAAACAGTAAGTTTGGGTTCAAATGTGACAATAAACAAATAAATGAGGAACAAAATTATTTTTAAATTTCGAACGAAGTTCGAAGAGTTTTAGGACAGTATTTTTTTAAATAAAGAGTTTGGCATTATGCAGGTTGTAAGCCCAAATTGAGTAATTATCTACTTGGAATATCGCAGATTAAAAGTTTTATAACTTTTTTTTATAACTTGTTTTTTATAAATTAAGCGAAATTTAAAGATTTTAATTTGTTCGATTAGTTTTGCATTGCTGCTGAATGAAACTAGAATGGAATTCTGATACAGCTCGCGTCGCAAGTAAGCTTGGGTGGCAGTACTGGCTTAACGTGAATAGCGGTGTATTTTACGCTTTTCTTTAAAAAAATATTTATTAGTGTTTTGATGATAAAGTATTTATCATTTTTAAATGCCCATTAAAGGAGCATGTTTTTAATCTAATTGGCTAACCAGTGGTCATGTATTTTTTTTTCACCAGGAGGGGCTAAAGTTTTACCAAAATAAAACGTAAGAGGCAAATTTTAAATTTAATAAAAAAAAATACAATAGTTACATTTCAATGGTTTTTACCATTTGATAACACAACTATTCAAGATTGTTTTGCAATAAAATAAAAATTAAAAAATAATAAATTCCGAATACCACAGATCAAAAACTCAGTGCGGGTGTACATTTTTCTAAAAATCAGAAAAATTCAAATATCTCGAAAACGGTGCGACTTTTACGAAGGCGATTTTTCCATGTTAGGTAGGTGGCTTGCTCACCTACCTCCCCCTTAAGTTTGACGTGGTACTTACGGGACACCCTGTACACATACATACATACAGGCCCGACTCAGTACGGCGTAATGACTCCGTAACCCACTTTTAGGGTGCGGCTCCACTGAGGCGGAGACGAGAGGAGCGGAGCGGAGCTGTGCCAATATTAACCAATGGAATCTGCGCAAGGCGCGCTCGACGTGACCGCATGCGCCTTTTATTGGTTAATATTGGCACAGCTCCGCTCCGCTCCTCTCGTCTCCGCCTCAGTGGAGCCGCACCCTTATGCGTGACCGCTGATTTATAATTATAATCTTATAAATTACCACGGGGCATTCATTTCTTTCGCAAAATTGTCTCTTTTTAAATACTATTTTGTTTTTCTTTCATAAACATTTTTTCGATTCAGTGTTTAAAAAAAAATCGTTTTATACACGTGCGGAACTGTAATTTTCACTCGTTCCGAGTCTTAATTGACAACATTTAAAAAAAAAAGCATTATTGTTTTTTCGCGTTTATAATAGCTGGTTAAAAATTAGACTACCCGTATTTCTTGGTTTTTCTTTATTTAACTTAAATTCATTGTTAATAATTTATTAAAGAAATGGTCATTAAAAAGACCGTATATACGAAGTTAGGAATACTGATGTCGTGATCTTAGCCTGATATAAAGTAACTTTAAACATAAACAGAACTGACTGTCATGTCATGTCACTCACTTGTCAATCATTCGCTGCCGTTCGTTCACAAATTTGTTATTTTGCGTAATTTAATTAATTACGTAATTTGTAGACGCCATTAAAATAAATAAACTGTTTTGCGTAGAATCGAAAGCGTGTCGTTAGAATCAAGTAATCCGTCAGACAACATGACAGTTGTATATTTTTTTGAATTCCTTTGGTAAAAAATGGACTAAGGGCACTATAAGTGTATTCCTAACATTCACAATCCAATTTTTTTTACTGTTTTTCCTAAATATAAAAAACTACTGCATAAAAAAATCCAAAGATACTTTTACTGTAATCAGCAGTGTAAAATCTAGAAACGGTATTTTATTTTACTACCTTAGCACAAAATGAATTGTTGTCAATTGTTCCTCGCTTACAACTCGGGCTTAGATAAATCGGGACTCGTGCAGAATGACATACTTTCCGCACTTGCATAAAAAACTATTGCTTTACATGTACCCTAAAAAAAATCTTCAAAATCTCTTCTATTCCAAATTACAGCTTTTTAGTTCAATGAAGTTAATTTGTATAGACTTTTGTAGGTTGTCACTTTAATCGCTGTGATAATTAATATATATGGCAGTTTGAACATGACATTAAATAGACAAGGTACTAAAGTGTATACATATTTATGAACTCGACTGTACCGAAGAGTCTCTGAGGTAAACCGCGGACAGACGGACATGACGAAACTATAAGGGACGCTATGTAATGAATGAAGTTTCATTTATGAAATATTAAGCTTTAAAGCGCTAAAACTACAAATGCTAAAAATATGAAAAATATCTTAAATGAAAGCACAGATAATGAATTTAATAGGAAAACTAACACGGTTTAAAAAAAAAGATAAAAGATGTTTATTCAGTAAGTATGGTTTATACCAAAGACCTTCATAATAGACGAACAGTCTGTGGAAGCGAGAGTGCAGCTTCTTTATGCACGAATACGAGTGCGACAGTGACAGCGAAAGACGTTGACGTTGTAACCATTTTGAAAGCTAATGGTAGCCCACGGTACCACACTGGCGACAGCGTCTTTTAGTTTTTATTAAAATATTCAGGATAATTGTATAAAAGTGGTGTCAAAACCGTTAAAAACAACAATGGTGGGCTGTGCAGTACCTGATTGCGAAGTCAATCATAGGAATAATCCAAACAATGAGTCATTTCACAGGTAATTATGATCCACACATAGTCAGTTTTGAACTCATATTTTCAAGGATTCCTATGTCCAAGGAATACGGTTAGTGGTCTAATAAGTACGATATATCATGTAGTTTTGTGTTTTATGCATATTTTTAATTTTTATATGTAAAATGAAAAGATGTTGTGTCCGTGAAAATTTCCATTTTTTAGGTAGTGATTGAATGTTTGAATCACACTCATCTATCGATAAGTTATCAATATGTCGATATTTCTTCATTCCTTCACATAATTATTTAAACATTATTCCGAGCGATTATAAAACGCAGCTAGGTAAATTGATCGCAGTTTATAATTTATCATTAAATGCAGATGCACTCGGGTTATTGTTTATTTATATTAACCGAAGCGGAGCGAGGGCGGGTCGCTAGTTTCTCTATATAAGTAACTTTATTGTTGCCTAGTGCCCATATTAAAAGCCTAGAATTTGTGTAAGACTGAAATGTATTAATTATTTACATTAAAAATTGATTGTATGATAGGTATGTGTGTGGTAATTACCATGAAAAGAGTATTATTATAGATAATGAAAGAATCTTGTGTTTTATTAGTGAAGAATGCTAGTTTTAAGTTCCACGCAAGATACAAACAAGTCTTATATAAGCGAGTCTTTTTCATCGATATTTTTTCGATATAACGTACGGATATCACTAAAATTACTCACACACTTGTAAAATCACGCACACGTTGACATTTCCGTTTTGGTAACGCGGGTAAAAGGGAGTCTGTTCGTCTATTACGTTAGTTATATAAAGGTCTTTGGTTTATACCCACCGAAAACTTATTTGCGGTGTTGGTTAGCTGACCTATGTCGATGTATGGGAATACCAGTTTTCGAACGGCAAAGTTAAGTTTGTCTCGAGGTCTAATTTGTTTGTAGTAGGTAACGGCTTCGGAACCCTACACTGAGCATGGTCCGACATGCTATTCCCCGGTTTTTTGAATTTTTGCGGTGTCTTGGAACAAAGAACTTCACGGGCTGTTTTTACAGAAGTAACATAAACATTTCCGGGCCTCTGGGAGAAAAGATTTTTACCGTAATTAATTTGCCCATGGTTCTATTATGGACGCGCCACACATCAGCCGGTTCTACCCACTAGGATAATACTATAACGTTATGTGACTAACCATCGATTTTACCAAACTGGAATAAGACTTACTCTAGGTTCTAATTTGCCGCGTTTATGTATGTGTACTTTTTAACTGCCTATAAATTTCCTTCTCATTACTTAGTCAATTATATTTGTTGAAAACCTATCAACGCAAATAACATCCTTGTTTTTCTTGCATTCCAAGTGTAAATAGTTTATTATTGGTTCTCGTGGGATAAATGAATCGGCACGTGACTCGTAACTTTTGTGTAGGTATGTTCGTAAATAGCAAACAGTAGTTTACCGGTAATTAAACTTATTTGTACCCCAAAAACTATTCAATACATCTAAATTACATTCAACTTACTTTTATCTACATATATATATATACAGGGTGTCTGGAAAACCTTCGGAGAAATTTGGGGGGGTAATAGTTGGCACGATTCTGATCACGGGGGTATATGGTTCATTTTTGTTTCTGTTAATGTAAAAAAAAAAGAAGGATTAATTATATTCATTTTGTTACTTGATGTATCGCAGCCGATATCTCGACCTTGACATTTTGACGTTGATAGTATACTACTCCAACAGTTCGTAGTATCTTACGTCAAAATTCAATGTCCGAGGTCAATGACCTGAGACCATACGTTGTCACATGGTATGTAAACAAACAGTTCGCTCCATGTAAACAAACAGTTCGCTCCATGTAAACAAAAATCAAGGTAGCATTATAATAAAAATAAATGAGTAATTTTAGTGCAACTTACTGTATTTTCGTTTTTGCAATTTGAACACTAATTGGTTTTAAATGTGAAATCACTAGGTCTCTTGTTCATGTTTTGCCGAGACTGATCATATCGTCCGTCTTTTACTGTCGAGATCTAACCATTTACCATTGTTTTCTGCTCTAAAGTAGCCCATATAACTGATTTACAGCAAAAATATTGAAGACGTGAATATTGAAAATAACATAATTTAACACTGACATCTAATGACAGCCATAAATTCATAGACTTCTCAAAGTTCAAATAGACGGATTGAACGATCCGATTATTGCTCTCCGTATTGAAGAAAAAAAAGGAGAAAAAGAAAATCGTTTATTGGTGCAAACCACAGAAAAATAATAATCAAATTAAATACAGTGAGAAAATAATTTAAAACAAAACCTTAAAACTATTTTATAAAATAATAATGCACCAAATTGGGTGCTACTCAGCATCATAGTGTCAGACATGCCGTGACGCTGCACGCGCTGATTTTCAGGGCAACCAGACGGGGAGAAAGCGCTGCTGGCTGCTGGTTCTTTCCTTTTGATCCGCATGGTATTTGTGGCAGTAGCCAAAAGTCCAAGTGCAAAACATTTTGTCGATGGATATAAAGGTCGTCGCATAATTGATTATAATAGGCTATTTGACAACATTGAAAATATACTACAAATTGTGGTCATCCTATCTGATACTAGCGTAAAATAACGTATTTCACTTTATTTCACATTAAATTATGTCTATTTTTTTGGAAATTACACGAAATAATAAGGATTTTTTTTGAAATTTAATCTGTGGCAAAAACGCTATGTGATGTTAGAAATACTTTATAACCTGTGAGTGTGATGTGAAGTCACATCACATGCAAGTAAACAAAACAAACCCCAAACCAAACATCGCTTCGCTTGTGACATCGCTTCCTTGACTGATTGTGATTGTAGTCCACGTTTTATATTTTCTGGGTGTTCCTTAAGCCGGCTACTCACACACCTGCTGCAGGGGCAATACCGGTCGCACGGCGGTTGGACCAATTTTAGGCTGTTCTCTACACACTAGCCTGCCGTTCAGTGTGTAACTGATAGTCCCTCTGAACGCACGTCCACGAGAAAGCCTCCTGTATTGTCGAAACACCAGAGGATTGGTATCGCCTTGGCACTTTCTGTGGTGCTACCAAAAAAAAAAGGAAGAGAAGATATTGGGTGAAGAATTGGTTGCAGAAACGAAGCAAATTGTGCCACATGAATATTATGAAATAATTGGAAGTAGATGATCTTAGAAACTTTTTGCGAATGGATATTGATTCTTTTGAAGAGCTCCTGGCTATGGTAACACCATTTTTTCCATTTTTGTCCACTCCGCTCGGTTGTCACCAATGAACTGACAGGAATTGCCCCAATCCTACTACACACGCAGCAACCTTGCAGGGCGGTAGACACAATCTAGGGAGCTAGGAAGGTCTTGCGCCCCTGCCGCCCTGCCGCAGGCCCAATCTAAAAATTGCTCCTGCTTGCCTACACACATCACAATTAAGGAGGCAATCAAGGGTCCAATTCCCATATTGCCCCTGCAGCAGGTGTGTGAGTAGCCGGCTTTAGTGGCCTTTTTCTTTTAAGGGTTTTTACCACAGAGTGTAATCACGTCGACCTCTTCTTACAAAGCGATCCTATTTTTCTCTTTCTTCTATGATACGAATATCTAGCAACAACATGTATGATGCCAGCTTTAAATGTAATTTTGATAAAACGTAACGTGTAGGTAGGATTTTTTGTTTACAAATGAAACCTAAAACTCTTTTCATAAAGAGTTTTAATGGTCCAAGATTTAAAAAGATAATATCGCACTGCTAGATCAAAACAGGAGCAACTCAAAATACAACTGTATTTCAAAATGAACTTTAATACAACTTCTATGAACTTGAAACAAAACTAGCAAGGATTTTGAGTTGATGCTGTTTTGATCTAGCAGTGCGATATGTCAAATTGTCAATAATTAATTATTGTGTTTTTTATTCGTCGGAAGCCCTGATAGTGGTACAAATCAATGAAATACAGCCATGATTCATGATCTCGTAAAAGAAGTAATGTGCCTACGAGTGCAAGTGCTATTTTAGCCGTGTGAGTGTGAGAAAAGTGTGAGTAAAAATCATAATCGTACGTTTCAGTTTTAGATTATTTCACATAATAAGTAGCCCTTATCAGACACCGTCTTTTCATTCACATTACAGGATAATGTGTCAGTTTTCTAAACTCCATGGAGCTTTTGACCATGATTGGAAACATTGTTCATAAGGAACAACTTGTTTATTTACATTACGTTGTGACACATATCGTCGGTGAAACTGCAAAACCGCGTAAGTGACATTTTAAATAAGGAGCAAAATGCACCTTTTTTATAAGACCATATCATCAATCATATCAATATCATAAATTTGTTACTTACGCGGTTTTGCAGTATCACCGACGATATTATGAATGAATCAGTTAAGATGGGGCACACTGAGAGCATCGTCAGGAAAGTCGATGATAAATCTGTCTGTAACTCAGTCAAATATTAACTTAAACAAAAGTTACCAATATAGGGATGATCCAAATCATCCACCCTATCTACAGTTAAAATTTCTCCGAAGGTTTTCCAGACACCCTGTATATATGTGTACAATCAATAAATAAAACTGAAGTGTCTGTCCGTAATTTCAAAATAAATGCCAAAATGTATTTTGAATATTTGTCTCGCTGCTGTCTACTTTTGTATGTGAATTTTATAATTCTTCGTTATTTACACCTATTTTTTGTAACTATCGCCAAGGTCTGTCTAGCGACGTGCGACAGTTGTTGCGTTTACCTAGACGTGATCAAGTAACTAGACGTAACAAAAGTCAGCCGATATATCGCATCTTTAGAATTAAAGTGACCTAATTCACTAATTTTAGATTTCGAGTTGGGTCTCCATAGTAATAAATATTATGTCTCGAAGTCGGAGGCTAAAATGTTGAATCGGGACACTATAATTCTTAAGGTAGGTACTTCGTAATATTATTACGAAGTAACGACAAAAGAACTTAACATACCGTCAAGTCTGGCAACTTTGCCAAAATCAAGGTCTATCCAAAGTTCAAGATGCATTTTCTACAGACAAATATCACATCAAACAGTTTCAAGTCGACTTGTAGTAATATGAATACCTATGTCAAAAAATATTTCAATACCATTGGAAATGGAATATACAAATGATTAAATTAACAAAAAGATCAAAACAAATTGTGGCAAAGAAGGCATTACCCTGTGGTAAGTTTGCCAACTAGAGTTGTGTTTATAAAACGACAGTGTTTCTTCTTGCTGTCCAAAAAGGTAATGTTGCTTGTTTCGTATGACATTAGACCCAAAATCTTGTAAAATATTTTTCTTTTAAAATACTATGAAAAACAAGTAAGTGGCAATGTTGAACACCCCTATATGCAATTTTCATATAATGTCAAAGATTGTCGTCAGGGTTGGCACTAATTGAAACATTTAAAATTATTTTATCAGCTTTTTTTATTGCCCATCAATATTGTCTTGACTCAGTTAGGTATCCCGAAAACTTTCTCTTCTATTTTGTATCGATATTCTGCATTGAGTAGGTATAATGACTATACTGGTGATAAAATTGACAACCCTAGGTCATGCCAGAACGTGGCAAAGTTGACTTCCCATCCTTTCTGCACCGGTATGGTAACTTTGCCAATGCAATTTTTGAAGTGTTTAACAAAGAATGGATCAAAATCAATGTAAGTATTTGAATCCCTGGGATATTAAACACGTTGACAAAAAAGTGAACACGCCTATATCCAGTCCTTATGCACAAATTCGTTTAAAGTTCCAGACTACTAAAAAGTTAGGTTAAGTTACCGGCGAACTTTGGATATCAACTAAAAGTATACACTATCCCTAGGGATGCCATAATATATAAAACAGTATTGTCAGTTAATAATCCGATTTTCTACTCAGGGTATTCAACGATGAAAAAATATTGCCGTATTTAAAATATAGGCGTTATCGTTATAGCACACAGCAGGTGGCAAAGTTTGTATGCAAATGCAAAGTTGCCAGACTTGACGGTACCGCATTTTATTTTAAATAGAAGTAATTAAGTCTAGAATAGCGTAACATACGAGTATACTTGAGCTATCCTGTATTTATAAATAACACACTCTTCCAAATTCCCTGTGCACTCGGTCGATACACTTATTATAAACTAGCTTCTGCCAGCGACTTCATCCGCGTATAATTCATATTTTTTACTCCCCACGGGAACCGTTCATTTTCCAGGGATAAAATGTAACTCGGGGATTATGCAGCATTTATGGTGAAATCAGTTTAGTAGTTTTTGAGTTTATACATTACAAACATACAAAAATACAAATATTTCCTGTTTATAATATTGGTGTAGACTAAAAGCACAACGCTAAAAAAGTATTTAAATCAGACTTACTGGTTACGCCACCAAACCAAAACCATTTCATAAATATTAGAACGACAAGCCAAAAGAATAAGCATGTCAAAAACAATAATTGTGGAATAAATTCCAGAAGTATTAAGTATTTGTGTTCAAAATACCTGAAAAAAAACAAAAAATCAACGAATGCAGGGATCATTTTAATTAATGTTATTATTTAATATGATTCAATACAAAACAGTGACAACATTTCCTTCAATATTAAAACACTAAGTATAAACCGTATGGGATTCGATAAATACGATATAGGTAATGCACTTCGGGTTATTATTTATCAATTGGTTATCTACTCAGAAAATGAAGAAACACCTCAGACAGACGTCCGCTGTGCATATTTTACAATAATAAATACTCAAGTTACAGAACTAAAATCTGTAGAATAAACAGCGTGTCAAACTGTGCTCAGCATAACATTCATTTTCCGTTATCTTATCTTCGTGCTCCCAATACTATCTGTAGGGTCTTTTGTACAATGACCCCTTCTACACACATCGCTGGTCGACACAGGACGGCACAGGTTTGCTCGTGATGTCCTTCCTTTAATGTGAGAGCATTGGGTAAACTAAATAAGTAACCGCTAAGATTCCAACTCGGTAGGTAGGTACCTACGTTATTAGTTATTACAAGAGAAAACTTACACGTGATTGAACAGACTGAGGGTTAGACCAAAAATCATGTGTATGACACCAATAACTATCGAAAGTTTCATTTTTAGTGAGTTTTCGAACAGAATCTTATTTTGGCCCAACTGCAAAAATAAACAAAATATTAAAAAAGTACCTCACAAGGTTAAACTAGAACGGGAAATTTAGCTCATTTTTTTTTCATTAAATTATTGTGAAATGAAGTGAAGAGATCACGCCCGCGCATACAGGGTGTAACACGAGGAGTGGATCAAAGGAAACAGGTCGATAGAGGACGCCAAGATCCATCCATTTCACCCTCGTGTATGTGCAGCGATTTTCTACTGCCTCAAAGTTACTTAAGATTTTGTAAAAAAAATTACTTATACCATCTATTGCCACCTACGTTGCTAATTGCTAATTATTAATGCAATCTAAACAAACAGTTGAATCCACAGCTGTGATTTTAGTCTTATGGGCAGAGCTCGGCAGGGGTGAACTGTTTCCAGAGTTTGCATAACATGGACATACCTACCTAGTCATTCAATGGTAGGTAGATGTGGTGTAATGTATTTAGGCTGCCTTTCGGTTACGATCTTTACGTCGCCATCAAAACAAATGAATGTTATAGCAAGCTTATTTAGCAAACCTTTTTAAATATATGATTTAGATAGGTAATCAATCTGTATAAGAATGCCTGTTCAACTGAGTGAAATATCATGAAAACGTCATTATTCTATTTTTATGTTGCGTTATTTTGTAAGCAGCCCCTCAATTTGAAGTAAGTAAATAAATAATAATTAGAAGAAAGATTATTCCGATTTTGAGTATACCGAATATTTATATTTTTATGTTTCTTTTTAAGGTGTATCTAAATATCTACACTTGACGTTAATGACGTAAAAATGGCTCACCCCGCCTGCTTATGGGTAGTCAAAAATTTGGTCGTGTCGTGAGTCTCGAATTAACGTCACGGTCAACAGTAATAACAATTTTTAATAAAATAATTCGTTCTTGAACTATTACTGTAAACCTAACTTTAACTCCAACTTTCGGGCTCATAAGCCAATAAAGTTCACATAGCATTTTTTTTTCAAACAATTCTAAAAACTACCCTAGTTAATGATACCTACATCTCCTATATAAGTTTGATTGCATATAAATTATGAAATTACCTACAGGATCATTTTAAACTTGGATAATTACTTTACCAAGTTTGATGTAATTAACCAATTTTTAAGTTAGATAACGTAGACTTTTACATCTGGGGGCGGATGAAAGAACTCGTGTACGTAACAGAAGTCCAATCAAGAGACGATTTATGTCAACGTTTCCAGGCAGCATTCGTCGTTATCAAAGAAGAAATCAGATTAAGGACCACGACAGTGGAGATAAGGAACTGGTGCTACGCGTGCATTCGCAAGGAAGGTCGCCAATTCGAGCAAAACTTGTAATAAAAATTAACTGTTGATTATTACCTACTACCTACCGTATGTTATTCATACAAATACCCCATGAAAGAGAGAGATAGCTAACAGCAGACAGTTTGTTTAATTCAATTTTAAACTAATTTAAAGATCCGCAGCGCTGCGATGGGATAACAATGCGTTAGTCAGCAGACATTCAAATCACGACTAAACAAAACACGTGACACCCACCGCGCCACATGGCGCACGTTTTTGAGCCTGTCAGTTAACACATGAAAAAGAGAGACTACTAATGCCCTTCTTCTGTGTTAGAGGGAGATAGCAGTTTTTAGCTTCTTCCCCGGTGTTATTTACAAGAAATCCTTTATCCTGCACAGCCTGCAATATTATTAGCCTAATGTGCCCCTATCGCATAAAGTTTACAAATTAACGGCGGTAGTACAAGTTTTATGGCATTATTGCACATGGTTGGAAAGAGAATAGACCAGAGATGTTTTCAAAACCATTTGGTAGTTTTTTTAAATCGTAAATGAAAGTTGACCTTATACTGAACTTTTACACACACCTTTTGTTTTGATGGTCAATAAAAAAAAAACATTAGGTACGCATTACAAAAATGAAACATTGGAGGCCACCACTATCTCTTTTTTTTAATTCAATTTAAAAAGTTGCACCTCTTAGATCTTAGAGTAAGAGCCCGTGACAACCCAGACCTTCGTCATTTTATAAAAGCTGAAAGTTTGTTAAAGTATGCTTTGAACATAGGTAAGAACGATGGCAAAATCTGAAGTTCGAGTCATGGTGGCTTTGGGAGGTAGGGGGTGGGACAGGTGCATAAAATACCAGCCAACTTTCGTTATTTTATAAAGCGTAATTTTTTAATATGTTATTCGGAATAACATTATAAATCATCTCATTCATTGCCAGACACTTTTTATGGTGGCAATCCCTTGCCAGACACCCTAAAACTTTAATAAATTTTAATTCTACTTTCGGTATAGTATAATAATTCAAATTTATACATGTTTTTTGGGTAACTATTAGAAGATGTTTTCTCAGTTGCCAGACAGTTTCGACAGATCCTACCTGGCCCAGACAAACATATTGGGTACCTATAGGTGCGAGCGCGAGGCAATATACAGTCGCATAGGTGCCCGAGAGAGATAGCGCGTTAGGAGCGATCGAATGATGTTATTGTGTAATTATTTACGACTTAATATTTAAATAAATGTTTAAAAATTAACCTATTTGGTAAATTACTAAGTAATGTTTAAATTTAATGCAACTTTAAACTTCTCATTCAAATTTGATTGTTTATATAGCGTTAAAAAAATTGTGTAATATAATAAAAAATCCGATAGAATATAATAAGAAAATGGATTTTTATTTTATTTATTAATTCACATTTTTTTCAGTGTTTTCTTGCATGATTAGAATCACTGTAAAATAAGGAAGATTTTAAAGCTACGTGCCAATTTTTTTTTCATTACAACTTTTTGAGAAAACACATAAAGTTTGTTTTTCCATACTAGGTGAAAAACAAACGAGGGGTTCTCTTAGTATGGAGAAAGTAACTCTGTGCGTTTACTCAAACGTTTGTAATAAAAAAGAAATAGGCATGTAGCTTTAAAAACTTCCTTATTTTACTGTGATTCTAATCATGCAAGAAAGCACTGATAAAAATGTGAATTAATACATGAATTTAGGGATTTTTCGTAGCACGGACATAAGGAAAAATGACAAAAATTTCGATTAAAATGATCAATATCTCGGGAACTAATAACAATTGCTGAACATACATGGGGGTTAAATCGATAGCTTATAAGCTGCTCTATCAGCCCTAGGCGGGTTGGCGTCGGTTTCTGGGACACCCTGTATATGCCTCGGCAGGAACGGCAATTGAAAACATAAAAAAAAAAAAGCATTATTGTTTTTTCGCGTTTATAATAGCTGGTTAAAAATTACACTACCCGTATTTCTTGGTTTTTCTTCATTTAACTTAAATTCGTCGTTAATAATTTATTAAAGTAATAGTCATTAAAAATACCGTATATACAAAGTTAGGAATACTGATGTCGTGATCTTAGCCTGATATAAAATAAAAAAGCCGTGTAGTTGCCGGCTTGGAATTGTGCCACATCCTCCCGTGGAAGTCGTAAGAGGCGACTAAGGGAATAAAGGCTTGTAGAACTGTTACGCGATGGGCTTGCTACCTGTCACTTTTTTTTACATTACACTGTTAAACATCTTAGCCTAAAGTCTAATTCTATGGAACTTGCTAACTATGTAATCAAACCGCCATATTGAAATTGTCTCTGAATGATGAATTTACTAGTGATGGGCAATACTCCTTTACTTATGTCAAACTGTAGCGAATAATAAAATACCGAAAGTAAAAAACAAGATCTGAAGAAAAATCGGTACTTGAAGATAATATATCACCAGTATTTATTACAAAAGGTGCCGTTATATCATCTGTGAGTGTGATCAGCGTGAGTTAGGTAATGTGTAGGGGCCTTAATATATCGCCAACTTTAGCCACAACACTACCCATCAAAAACAATTGTAGAATTTAAAAGAAACAAAAACGTCATTCCATCAGGTCCTAATAACCTAACTTATGAAACCATTTAAACTTTTAATGAAATATCCTAGATAGAGTTATATATTTGGTGATTTTGTATTTTACAGTAACGACCGTTTCAATAGTTTATGGTGTCAATGGTGTTTGATGAGGTGGTGTTAACATTCAAGGAGAAACAGTGACAAAACAAAGTAAAGAGTTTTGTTTACATAGTTAGCAAGTTCCATAGAAATACACTATAATTGTGCAAATTGTGGTTACAGAGTTATCAACAAGTTTTTGGAGTTGTTGGAAATTTTGTAGCTCTGCCTACCCCACTCTGGGAATGAAGGCGTGAAGGTATGTATGTATGTATGTAAAATGAAAAAAGTAACTTTAAACAGAAACAAAACTGACTGTCATGTCATGTCACTCATTCGCTGCCGTTCGTTCACAAATTTGTTATTTTGCGTAATTTAATTAGTTACGTAATTTGTAGACGCCATTAAAATAAATAAACTATTTTGCGTAGAATCGAAAGCGTGTCGTTAGAATCAAGTAATCCGTCAGACAGATAAAAAATGAACATGACAGTTGTATATTTTTTTAAATTCCTTTGGTAATAAATGGACTAAGGGCATTATAACCTAACATTCACAATCCAACTTTTTTTACTGTTTTTCCTAAATATAAAAAAAAACTACTGCATAAAAACATCCAAAGATATTTTTACTGTAATCAGCAGTGGAAAATCTAGAAACGGTATTTTATTTTACTACCTTAACACAAAATGAATTGCTGTCAATTGCGGGCCCCGTATTTTTACTCGGTCCGCAATTGCCTGCTTCACTGCCTAGGCAATAATGTACTATTACAGCTTTGAATACTTCTGGCAAATCAAATAAGGACATTTGGTATGTGGACTCCGGCGCTACTAAGCATATGACCTCTAGAAGTGATTGGTTTAAAATAAATCGCCTATAAAAGAAGGAAGCGTTACTGTCGCAAATGGAGAACGTATCCAATGCTGTGGAATTGGAAACATTTCTATGAATACACCTCATAATGTGATGAATAAGATTGCAGGAGTTGCACTTGTCCCTGAACTGAAATATGTAATCTGTGCAGAAGGCTATTTAAAAAGGCTTTTTATGTGTTTTTGATAAAGGTGGATGTTATTTTTATAAAAATAATACTTTTTGTGTTACAGTAGATTCTGTTCTTCATGCCTCACCCTGCGGTTGATTATAGTATATTATGTTCTAAATGGTACTAAGTACAAATGTGTCAAATAACGGAGGAATCAATTATTTAACCCAAGATGTGCACTTTGGCTGTCAAAACACGAGGTAAGCGTAGAGTTTACTAAAGTAGACAAAAGTAATTGCACCGCTTGCGTAGAAGGTAAACAAGCACGAAAGCCGTTTAAAAAGGTAGCTTTTCATTGGGCAACTCTCCACTAGAATTAATTCACGCTGATTTATGGGGACCGTCTTCAAAAACCTCCTTTCAATGAAATAGGAATATGTTAAATTTGGTTAATGATAACACGCGAAAAGTATTTGTTTACTTTATTTCTTCTAAGACTAAGGTAAAAGACACATTTCGTTACATTCAAGTTTTAGTTGAAAACGAATGAAATTTAAAAATGAAGGCGCTTAGGACAGATAGTCTAGGTCCATTTTTGAAGAATTAGAATGCAAGCGGCAAATCATGAAACATGTGAATGACGACGGATGATTATTATTATTATTGGCGGGTTGAGATGGGCCTTGTGAGCCACTTCGACCATTGCTGATCTTTTGTAGCAGCCCTTTGTTTTAGAGCTCACCGCAAAGGCCCGTTGCGGCCAGAAATTTCCAGATGCTTTGGGCAGTGAGGAGTTGTATCTCTTGTGGATCCATTATATGTCGCCCTAGGTAGATACTTCTGTTGCGCATTAGTGGTCCGCAGGAACAAAGGATGTCGCGTTGTTTCATACCCATTAGAAACAGATGTCTGTTCAGTTTGCAGTGGCCAGTAAGGATCCTAGTCACTGAGCAAGACTTTTCTCTTTTGTGTTGTAGAATTTCTTTGGAGAGCTTGCTTTTGAACCCTTTAATTAGTGTTTTCGAGTGATTTTGTCCTTTTGTGGACTTCTACAGCTCGATCGCCCTATATTTGTATAGGTCGTTTAGCAAGGAATAGGTTTTGCATTTTGAGATGCCACAAAACGGCTCCGGGCCGACCAGGGGGTTGTCAGCACCATTCCTAGCCAGTTCATCTGCTATCTCGTTTCCATCAATGTTGGAGTGCCCTGGTACCCATCTAAGTATACTTACTAGTTGTAGTACTTTGTTGGAGTTTCCTAGGGCATTTAGGTTTTCTTTGCAGTTTTGGACTAGTTTGGAATTTATTCCCAATGCGTCTAGTGCCAAAAGGGCAGCTTGGCTGTCCGAGTTGATGTAGATGTGCTGGTTTCTACGGTTCTTCTCAAGGTTGATCTCCGCACATTTGTTAGTGGCGAATATTTCCGCTTGGAAGATTGAGGGCTCCGTGCCCATGTTGACGCTAACTTTGAGTCTCGGTCTCTCGGTTTTTGGAACCACCTGTATACAAAACGTGGCAACCCTCTTTAAAGTCCAACTGGCCTTTCAGCCATTAGAGCCGTATTAAAAAACTCATCTTGGCTGAGATGCCCGTCACAAGACACGTCAAAGTAAACGTCAAACCATAGATAAATGTCATTTTTGACGCATCTTGAGACGAGCATTACAGTCGAGATCAGTTTATTAATACGACCTTAGTCTCTGGAGGGTATCTCCACTGACTAAAGTTTTTTAAAATTATATTCAGTATGCATGTCATCTATTGGCATGCATAAGGTTTTATGTTCAAACACCGACGCCATGAGCTTGGTCAGTCCTTGAGAGCTCCATTTTGTCCCTGTCGTGGTGCAGACTCTGTATATGCACTGCTCAGTCTCTTTTTGCACTTGTAGGTGCAGTGGCGTTAGGTCAAGCAGCGCATCCAGGGCTGCACCTAGTTTTGAGGATAGAGCTCCTGTTGCGATTACGCAGGCTGTGCGTTGTACACTGTTCAGGGCAAGACAACATCTTTTGGTTGGTTTTGTTGTACCAGACAGAAGAAGCATATGTAATTTATAGGCCTTATCACTGCCGTGTACAGCCATAGGGCAAAGTTGGGCCTTAGGCCCCACCTTGACCCCGCCATTCGACAACTAGTCCACAGGGCTATTTTGGCCTTTTGGGTTATGTTCTTATTTGCGAGTTCCAAGTTAAATTTTGTTTTTAAGGTGATCCCTAGATACTTCATTTCACTTGAAAATAGTATTACTTGTTCGTTTAGCTTAGGATTTAATAGCTTTTCGAGCTTTCTTTTCTCAGTGAAGGGGACTAGCACAGTTTTATTTGCGTTTATAGACAATGAATTTTCCTTGCACCATTTATTGATTGTGTTCAGGGGACCGATTTTTGACTTTCGAGCGCTCGATTTCAAAAGCGAGCGGTAGAAAATATTCGAATGCGACATTTTTTCACGATTTATTTTGAATGGTCCCTAATTCCATATTTTTGAGATTCTCACTCGAAACTGAGGGATTGACTAAATAGTATTATTAAGTTGGAACTTGTTTCATTATACGCAGAAAATCGATGTTTTACCGGTTTTTTTTATTCATATTTTAAATGCGAATAAATGTGTGAAGCTAACAAAAGATGAAATCATAACAAGCAATTTAATATTTCAGTGCCAATAAGATTTTTTTTACGCTTATTTTACAAATTCTTGACTGGTTATAAATGTAGGAAAAATGAAACGCTTTCTCGTCTGTGGATGTCTATGGCATTGTGCTAGGTTTGTTTATGCTTCGTGTATATATACCCAACAGATTTGAAAGATGTCAAATGATACTTTCTATTGATAGAATTCAAAACGAATGCCACGGACCACTCGTGTTCATATTTTCTATCGTTCGCAAGTCAAAAACCCAATTTCATTGTTTTTTGTCACTTTCGAGTGAAACTTTCGAGCGCTCGAAAGTCAAAAATCGGCCCCCAGAGCTTCTGGCATTAGACATGAGATTGTGTGGAGGCTTGGGCTTTTGATTATGACTACAAGGTCATCGGCGTATCCCTGTATGTCAAAGTCCTGGTCAGTCATTAATACAAGTAGTTGATCCACTGCTAGAGTCCACCATAACGGAGATAGGACGCCTTCTTGTGGGCAGCCTCTTGTGGTGTGAAATTCATGCGAAATTGCATTGAGAGTTAGAGATGCCACCCCATATTTAGAATAGTATCTGTGGGCGTGTTGTCGAAGGCACCTTCCACATCAAGGAAAGTACATAGGGCTGTTTGTTTATCCTCTAAGGATTTCTGCACTTTTTCGACGAGATCGAGGAAGGCAGTTTCTGTGGATTTCCCTTTTTGGTAAGCGTGTTGATTTAAGCTGTGGGGTTTAGCTATTAGATATCTAGCTCTAATGTGCTGGTCTATAATCCTTTCTATAGCCTTGAGTAGGAAGGATGTGAGACTGATCGGTCTGAAGGATTTAAGCTGAGAGTAGTCCTTTTTCCCTGCTATCGGTATGAAGCTTACCTTGACTCGTGCCCATGGTTCTGGTATTATTCCCCAGACAAAGCTTGCCTGAAATATTTTAACCAGATGCGGGAGGAGGATTTTATTTCCATTTTGAAGAAGGGCCAGAATGATTCCATCTTCTCCCGCTGATTGAAATGGCTGGAATTTCTCAATAGCCCATTTAACATTGTTAGGCCTGGAGATTTTTGTGGCCTTGTTGGAACAAGGCCACAAAATCAGCTCTATGCGCCCTGTGATCGGAGTGATTTCTTTGGGTATATCGCTGAGTGTCATCGGAGGTATACGATCCTGGAAATTGCGTTACTGGTGGTCGTAAAGGATTTATCTGGTCTTTTGAGTAGGCCGAGATAGTTTGTAGGTGTCTTGGCGAGTATTCTGTGAATTCTAGTGCCTTTGTGTGTTTGGGCTATATCTTCACCAAACGGATGATACAGTCTGACTCAATATTTGACGAAGAAGAGACCACTAAAAGCGATGATACTCAGTATTTTGATTGTATATTTACCGGTAAATCTTGAAGGTACGGATAAAGGTGAAGAATCAGTTATTCTAGAAGAGGAACAAGCCCCTGGTGAGTCTACTCAAAATAATGAGCTCGGGACCCCACAAGAAATAGAAAAACACCAGATTTTCTGACTTACAATGTGGTAGCGGTGGATTTGAATGAGCCTTCGGCATAATTATGAAGCTGTTTATGCTGATGATGCCGATAAATGGCATCGTGCTATGGCTGATGAGCACGACTCATTGATGAAGTTTCACACATGGGAATTAGTTGAAAGGCCGAAGAAGAAGGCTATATATACCATGTAAATGGGTTTATAAAATCAAATCACAATATCATAACAACTACTAGTAAAACTTCAAAAGGTAATGTATGTGTGTATGTAATAATCTAATAATTATTACAAACGGGACAGTACTTTTTAAGAACAAATTATATCGAGAAGTTTTTGTCATTATAAGTAATTTATGGATTGTAGATTGATGTAGGTTTTAGTATATATTTTATTTTCTGCTAGATGCCCGCCAGCGGCTTCGCCCCCCAGTGGAGTATTTCAATTGGTTTTACCTAAGTCCTTACCAAAAAACACAACGATCTAAGAATATTATTATTTGTATATCTGACTACTATAATGTAGTTGGTTAATTATTATTTTACATGCCGTATAATTTATACTGTAACATTACATTGAGCAACAAATAATCTAATCTTATCTATCTAAGTGCCATAGTTAATTAAGCGTTTCGTCATGTATAGCCCACTTCCCAAAACGACCACATTACATAAAGATCACTTCCCATAATGACCATTCCCATAAATACCGGTTCCCAAATTGACCACTTCCCAGAAGGACCATTTCCCAAAACGACTACTTTCATATTGCCTACTGCTTAGAATGACCAGTCTCGTAACGTCCAGAACATGCACTGACCACTTCCCAAAACGACCACATCGTAGAAAGACCACTTCCCATAATGACCATTCCTATAAAGACCGGTTCCCAAATTGACCATTTCCCAAAACGACTTTCCCACTTCTTTTTTTTTGTTTTTTTATGGCATAGAGAAGACAAACGAGCACACAGGCCACCTGATGGTAAGTGGAAACTGTGACCCATAGACATTCGCATTCACAAGACTGCAATGCAATCCTAAGACTGCAAATGCGTTGCCAACCCTGAGGACTAAGATGGAATGCCTCTATGCTAGTCATTTCACCGGCTGTCTTATCCCCAAACCGGAACACAACAATGCGAACATTGCTGTTTGGCGGTAGGTTAATGGATAAGATGGTGGTAGCGATCCGGACGGACCCTGCACAAGGTCCTACCACCCGCAAAATGTCTGCATCTATCAAGACCAGTCCCTATGCCTACTAGTAACTATCTGCGTTTTCGCGTTACAGTACGGCAGTTTCAGGTGTTTATGTGGACACTAGACAAAAGCACCAAATTATTTCAGGGATTAGTTAGGTCCAAAGCTTGTAAGTTTTTGATAGGAACCAATACTATACGTATGTCCGTCGGCCATCTATATATTATCTTTTCGGTTTTTCGCTTATATATCTCGGAAACTATGCGTCCTAGAGACGAGCGTCAAAATTGTTTAAATGTTGACAAATTGATATTCGAGAAGCTCGAAGAAGTTGAAGCACCACAAACACTTGCCAACAACTTTTTAGTAGGCAATGATTAATATTTGCAAAGAAAACGTCACTCCAAAATGATGAACTCCTACAAAACCCAAGGTGGTTATTATTTCGGAGACGGCACATTCAAATGTGTACCACGACCATTTTATCAGATGTTTTCAATACATTTAGATATGGGCTTCACAGAAAAAAACCACAAATGTGTTACCTGTCATTTATGGATTATTGCCGGATAAATCGGAGGCAACATACACAAGGTTTTTTACACTAATAAAAGAAAAACTAAATCTAAATATCTGTAAATATAAATCAGAGTACGAAATCGCTCAGATGAATGGACTCAAACATGTTTTCCCTAATGTTCAACTAAGTGGATGCTACTACCATTTTAGTAAAGGCGTTTGGAAGAAGTCAAAGGAAATAGAGAATGAGATTGATACTGAAACAGATGATAATAGAAACATAACGGAATACAGAAAAATTACAAGATTGTGTTGTAATTTCCCTCTCCTACCAGCAAATTTAATGGCAGAAACCTGGTCAACTATCATGGATATCGCCCCAAAAACACCAAAAATCTTTTTCGCTCAAAAATTGCGTAAGGAAGCTCGACATCCTTCTGGGAAGTGGTCAATTTGAGAACCGGTCTTTATAGGAATGGTCATTATGGGAAGTGGTCTTTCTGCGATGTGGTCGTTTTGAGAAGTAGTCATTTTGGGAAACAGCCATTATAGGAATGTGGTCAATTTGGAAAGTGGGCGACTTGAAAATTAGTCGTTTTGGGAAATGGTCCTTCTGGGAAGTGGTCAATTTGGGAACCGGTATTTATGGAAATGGTCATTATGGGAAGTGGTCTTTATGTAATGTGGTCGTTTTGGGAAGTGGGCTATACGTGACGAAACGCTTGAAAGTATTGTTAATTAAAACCTCTTACCTTCCAGGCCGGGTCCACTCCCAATGCGTACGTAACACCATAGTTCTTGATTTCCAAATTTAAAGCTGACTGATCGGCCAGTTGCTCTTTTGTGTAATGGACATAGCTCCAAGCAGAACCTTGTATATTGACACCCTTCGAGAAAAAGTCGTTGTAGAGGAATCCAGCAAAAATACTGAATAAACCCATTAGAAAAATTATATATCGCCCTGAAATTAATAATGCACGGATTGGACAAAAATGAACCGTCATCCATTACAATGCCGCAACTCCGAAGTATGACCAATGTTAACCTTTGTCTAGTAACTGTAGAGCTGTCAAGTGCAAGGATATATGTAAGTGTACACGTTTTATTATAACTCCATTGAATATCACATTCGCAAAACATCATATACCTACTAGCAAAACACGGTATTCGCAAAAAAAAAATTACTGACAAATAGTCTGGTTTGGTTATAGAATCCTAGGTAGGTTTAGGTTATGTTAGATTTACAGTAGGCCCGAAGGGCCAAACTACTCAGAAACAGGAGCTCCGCGGTCGTAGCTGCCAGATTAATTAATGCCTTACTAATAATGATGTTTTGCTACTATGATGATTTGCGAATATAATGTTTTATTTTTCGTTTCGTGAACATCCAGGTCATTAAAATACGGTCTAGAAGTCTAGAGCAAGGTCAGTTCAAAGCTCAATTTGGAAATATATGTGATATTTGTCCTCTATTTCCACAAGTTCAGATGTCCAGTACAGTAGACTGAACTAGTGGGATTCTTTTTCTCGTTTGTTCAGTTGTGAAATCTTAGTTACCAAAGCTGGGCACCGTTAATCAAATAGTTAACTTCGTTAATCGTTAATCCGCTACAAAAAAGTTAACTTCGTTAAACGTTAAAGCGTTAAATTTCGGAAGAATTAACGCAAGTTAACGTTAATCGTTAATCCGTTAATATGTGTAAAAAATGCATTTTTATATCGTTGTGTTAGTGAACTTATAAAACCTGTTGGTTTAGGTTCTGGAAGCTAACAGGATAGGAACAAAACAAAACACAAAACGGCATAAGGTGGATATTCCCTTTCATGAACATTAACATGTTGAAGTTCTCGTCTGAAAGCGAGGCTCGTTTTGGAGTTAAATTGTCTTTACCCGTGGAAAACAGACGTTTAATCGCAGCGCTTTAGGGTATAGCAGTATTGTATTTAATGAATAGATTTATGAATATCTGTTCCCCGAGGAATGCAGCATCTTTGAACCAGTCTTGATTTTATGTTCAGCCACATTTTAACGAGACTTTGCGCTTTACTCTTTAAAGAGTTGGAGCTCTTTGGTTTTTCTATAGACTGAGTGACAGAATTGTAAAAGTCTTCCTTGTCATCATCGTTGTTTCTCACACTACACACTCGCTGCTACGCCGCTACGCGCCGCCCGGCACTTGTCGTTTCATACTTGTCTGAACCTGTTTTTCTTGCCACGCCGCGGTGCCGTTCGGTAAATAGTAGGTATTGGATTAACGATTAACGGACTTCTGCATATTAACGGAAGTTAACGTGTCCGTTAACATTTAAAAAAGTTAACTTAAAAGTTAATCCGTTAATCAAAATGTTAACTTCGTTAATTAACGATTAACGGATTAACGAGTTAATGCCCAGCTATGTTAGTTACAAACTTGGGCCTGCTGAACATCTAACATAACCTAAACCGACCTCTCTTTTAGGATACACGTTTTGGCCAGGTTAAGTCAACTGAACAAACGAGAATATTTATGCGTAGGTTAAACATTAGCCACACAAATTAAGTAACGTAAAATATAACGAGCAATTTCAATATTTTAAGTTAAAACTCCAGCATTTGCAATCTGAAAGTATAGTTTGGTGAAGTGGAACTTATGATGAAAACCACAGATGGCCACCGGAACTCGTCAACGGCACCTATTTCAAGGGTGGCGATCTCGATTAAGGTAGTTGAGCGACTACAACGTAGAACATTGAATTGCTAAAATATGACTATGACGTCTATGACTTGTGAACTTGAAATGTCTTAAAGTTTCATATCAACTTAGAAGTGGGAATACATAACAGCTTATTATTTATGATCTGATCACTAAAAAGTATAAAATATAATAAATTTATGACAAAAAAACAAATACCGCCTTCAGAAACGCAAATAATAACTTCTTTTAAAATGGTAGGTACCTATAGGTCACTCCAACTGAAATCGACGTTGGGTTATAAACATTGTGAGTCTTCACTTTGACTGACATATAGGTACCTACCATTGTAAAAGAAGTTATTTTATGTGGTTTTGATGGCGGTTTTTTGTTTACTAAAACATTTACGCACACCTTATGTTATAAATTTAAATATTAGCTTGAGTACGACGCGACGTCAAGACTTTTTTCCCAGTTTTTGTGTATAACCCATAATAATAATTAAAAATTCATATTTAATATCATGAAATAACTTAATATGCTGGTAAAAATCTTAGCCTATTTGTGCAAATTGGGGAAACTGAATTATCAAGAAAGTTGTAATTCTGTAGCTCTGCCTAGCCCACTCTGGGATTACAGGCGTGAAGGTATGTATGTATGTATGTAAATAACTTAATTATGAAATATGGCTTACCACCAAAAAAAATGTTCCAAATCTCATTGTAGGATATTTCTGCCATGAATTTCTTTTCATTAATTAACATCCACACTGCAAACGAGAGCATTATAACGCCGTGACCCACGTCACCGAACATAAGCGAGAATAGAAAAGGAAAAGTTATTATTGTATAAAGACCTGTAACAATGAAAAGTAAATAGGTATATCAAGTAGAGTATATCAACAATCTAACAATAATGTTGGATGAACTAGTATTTAACACATTTAAATTATTGACGTTTATTATCGTTTGTTTTAATGAATACTTGTTAAATAACTAAAATGAAATGAAAATGTCTACTCTTAGTGAAAAAACCAACTTCGCCTATTAAAACCGAGAAGTCCTGAGTGAAAAACACCAAACACCTAGTCGTATTGTGTTTGAAGTTTTATATTGTTAAGTACTGTATAGTCTGTAAGGTAAGTAAGGTAACCTTAAGACTCACATACATTTTGTTTGTTAATTGTTGTCATTTTGTGTTTGTTATTTATTATTCTTATTATGTTGTTGGGTGGAAAACTAAAACTATAAATAAATAAATAAATTTATCTTTTCTTTGCAGTTCAATTTCTTTCGTTATCTTAACAGTTTATTCCAATAATTTCCGGTTAAATTTTTTTCAACGTCTCTTTTTTAGGACTACTAGAATAAAAGCAAGTTCCTTTATCTCCATCTGCCTATCTAGACTAGAATCTATTATTACTGGAAGCAAACAGTCAAAATAAAAATAAACACTTGATTTTCCATTTGTCTCCAAAACCCATCATCTTTGTGAATGACCTCGACCTTCATGTCTACGTCAGTCTAAACAGCAAAGAAACAAGTTTGTCTTCGCAAGAGGTGTAACTTCTGTCCTTGGGCCTGGTACTCGTGTTTCTTATTTACATTGATATTACCGTCCTTGTCAGTGTCGCAAAAAGGATTTTGTTTTCTTTGATTTCGTCAACATCACTCATTCTTCTAGCTGAGTAGGGGCATTTTATCTCTACAATTTTGTCCTCATCCACGAGTATATATGGACTCGCACCTACAAATGGTAGGTCCTAATCAATAAAAAGTCTACAAAGATTTATGGGAGTCTCAAAGTAGGAAGAGAGTTGATCCCGTGCCACATGTTCATGACTTTGTTCCTAGTTTGACTACGGAACCATAAAAAACAAACTATCTACCCTGCCTTTTGCAAGTAACGTTAGGTACTTAATTATAAAAGTTTTGTGATTAAAGCCCAAGTAACATTTAAGCGCTTATTGAAGAGTTAGAAGGGCCACGTCATCTAGCTCTTATAGTGTCATTAGAGCGCTAAAAAATGGCGCTAGGTTGCATTACGCCGAGTCGCTTTTCTGTTCGTTTCGTTTTTAAACCAATCGCGTCACTGCTAGATCACGTAATACGAAAAGTCACGTGATCTAGCAGTGACGCGATTGGTTTAAAAACGAAACGAACAGAAAAGCGACTCGGCGTAATGCATCTTGTCTAGGGCCCCTGGTATATCCCCAATTAGGTATTCATATTTAGATGCTAAGGGTTTATAATAGCGGTAAAAAAGAGTTAGTACTCGCTATCAAAGGCTATAAGAGCTCTATAATAGGAATTACAACACTGAAAGGGATACAGTAGTACAAAATTAACGCCTAACCCCCTTACTTATAAACGTGGAATAAGCTTGGAATAGTTTATGCCATGCTTTGTCCTTATCTGTTATTGTGACATTTGCATCTGACAGAAAGTGCCAAAGCATGACAAACTATCCCAAGCTTATTCCAAGTTTATAAGTAAGGGGGTTAATCGGTAGAACTAGTCTAGAAAAGTGATAACTAACTCTAAGAGGAAGGTACAAGGTCTAGAATTGGTATATAAAGGCCAATTAAATCAATTCGAGAAAAAATATTCTCTTGAGCATATTATTCGCTTTGTATTGTAGCGCCTAATTGCCTAGAAAATGCATGGAAAATCAATACCTACAACAACAACGACATGATAAATGGCACCTCCATAATAATAATATAATTTGTGTTGTTTGTCCTTCCTGTAGTGTGAAATATTATTGCGAAGGTAAATTTACTGTTAATTAGTATTTATATCATAATCAAATATTCAAGGGGCCTTTAATCTATTAGTCTTTTCCAAAACCATCATGAAAATTATTCTAGGGACATTTTATAGATATTGTCAAAATGCAACACAACTAACGGCCGAACCCTATATTCAAACCGAGGATAGATAAGGCTTACTTCGGGTTAAAATTTGACATTTGCCTATACAAAATGTGTCAAATTTTATTCCGAAGTAAGCCTATCTGTCCGCGGATTGAATATAGGGTTTAGCTGTAAGTTAATTATTGTTTTAATATTTTAAAGTGTATCAGATTGGCATAATACTTAACAACCAGAATACTTAACAAAAATTAGGTGAACAGTAATTATTTTGTTATATTGCTTTGTTTATTTTAAATTTGGCTAATACAAATGGCGGCCCGGTATAAGCCACCATATTATGTGAATTTTAAATCCAACAGTACTGAACACTATGTATTAATATTTCCATTGTATCGCTAAAGTAATAAAATGGAGTGTTATATTGGAACTCAAACATGTGGTGCTACAAAAGATTTCGTGAAATTCATTAAAGAACTGAAGACATCCAGTCATTGCTATTATAGGATTACCTAAAGTTTATAAGGGTTTTCTGGTGCTATTATAAAACTTTAACAAATAGTAGTTGCCTCTATAGATCTTAGAGTTACAAAATTCGCTACAACCTGTAAGACAATATTCTGTACCTCCATAACATCAATAAAAAAATACACTACCGCTCGTTATAACTAAATGTTTCAGTTGTTCTATTATAGAACCACTAGCGCGTTTAATGAGAGTTTGTTACCGTCAATATAGACGTTAGAAGTTAATAGGTCTAAGTTATTACCTCCATAAATCTTAGAGAGTTGTTTCGCTAAGATCTATTATCCAAGATTCTTACATACAAACATACATACATACCTTCACGCCTGTAATCCCAAAGTGGGGTAGGCAGAGCTACAGAATTACCTACAAGATTCTTAACCTGCATAAAAGCGTACATACTCACGTGTTAAAGCTTTTTTAAGCGTTCTTATAGATATTAAGTGATACTATTGTCAAATAAATCTTTTGTAGCGTCATTACATTCAATAGCTGCTATTATAGCGCTCTTGTTTCACTTTGGACTATAAAATAAGCTCTAAATGTGGCTAAAATGTTTGTTGGGAGATGCTTCGTCTTTGTCGCTCAGGATGAAATTTAACAGCCAGTGCAGTAATAAATGACTTTTTGCTATAAGTACTCGACTATATCTAGCTTTGTCTATATTGCGTCCATGTAACATATTCCTTTGACAGTTGACCAATTTTAGTCGACGAAAAGGAAATAGTTTTAAAAGTCAATGAAATACCTTTTTAAGAGTAGTATGTGATCTACCTGGGTTCAATTCTCGGTAGCAGGAGTCTCCATAGGCGTTGATCAGCGCTTGAAACCCGTTGGTGAATCTGTTGGTGCGGTGGAAGGTCGGCGGAATGTCATCAGTCTCAACTTTCGCCATCCATGACGGGACGGACGTCCCTAATTTCTCCTGCAAATGCTCTGTTTTATAATAACAAAGGATCGGCCACGCCGACGTGTAAAATATAGTGATGTTGCTTGTACACAAGAGTGGTCATAGTAATTACATGAAGTAGTTTTGACGGACCATAATTTACGCACCGTTAAGCTCAGTGTGGTTGCTCCCTTAACCCTGCGGTTTATCTATTGTTTATGACAACGTTTATTTTCCCAATTTCTACTATAGCTTAGCAAATTTGTTCGTAACACTCCCATGGTTCGCGCGGGGGCCGGTCAAAGTTAGTAATCATTGACGTGTTGCTCACCTCCACACACGATATGATTTATAGTAGTTCGTGGTAAGTAATGTTCCCAAAATTGGAGAAACAGTAGTATAGTTTTAATGATTGAATTATATTTAAAACTCACTAAAGAGATGTCAGCAAAATTAATTAATTAATTATTCATTGGCGTGACCTTCCATGGCATCATGAGTGTTGAGATTACATCCCACGGATAAAGAAGTTTATTTTTAACTAAATAATGTCCTGAACAAAAACCTCGGTTAGAGTACTGTAAAAGTCGTGCAGCAGCTGATAGAAGGCCAAAAGGTGGATATAAAATACATGCACTATTTTAAAGACTTAATTTACCTTCCTGTCACTACGAGTAACGTAGAAAGGTCATTGAGTAATTTGATTTTTACTCAAATTTGACAATTTTCTCGCTGACTGTACATTTTATGAACAATCTATGAATGTCGATTGTCATCACTTAAAAAGTTAGTAAAGGTCTCCTTAGAGCATTTTCGCGTAGCAGCAAGGGATCTAGTAGCTGCCCTTAATGCCCCATCTTAACTTTCCACCCTGTATACACAATTTTCCATCGGCATCTTACGTGTCGATCGGACCAGCAATACTATTTCGGCCAAAAGTTTAAACTGATACGTCTGCATTAAGAACCTACCAATAGACTTTATGCTGAAATAAATTAACCTGGATTCTAACAGGGGAGTGTAGATTATTTTGGCGTCTTGTAAACAAACATTTATGTTATGACTTCGATTGCACGTAATATTTCTTTTTTAACTACTATAGCATGGCCTCCCAACTAGAACAACGTATAATTATTACTTTAATAAACTCATAGATGGCGCCACAGGTATCGAGCGAAACATTTGAATCAGTAATCGTGAAGATTGAATGACTTTTGCACCTTAATAAATTCAACGTACCTTAATTACATCAAAAACATCCTTCTCTACATAAAGTAGGGTATATTTTACACGTTTAATAAATGCAATAAATTTTATATTAACTCCATCTAACTCATAAAAAACTTATAAGCTTTCAAGCTTGCTACGCCTTATTAGGTACTGTCACTAGATGGTGCCATCACGGATCGCGAAACTACTATCACAGTATATAAATAAACCAGTAAAGAAACTAGGCCTACTTTTCAAGATAAATACCTACGCTCCAATTGAGCGTTTAAGGGTTGTTAAAAAAATCTTGTTTATTGTATCTCAGCTAGTTAGTGCAAAATCGATACGTGTGATCTGCGACAGCAAATCCGTTGCAGATTGAGAAAAAGTAGCCGCCATCTTGAACTCTTTAGTTATTCAACCGATTGCTTCCAAAATCGATATCTGGGGATGTGTATGGTCTCCGACAACTAATCTGTTGACAGATTGAGAAAAAGTAGAGGCCATATTTATTTATTTTTTATTCAACCGATTGCTTCCAAAATCGATATCTGGGGATGTGCGTGGTCTCCGACAACGAATTTGTTGGCAGAATGAGAAAAAGTAGCCGCCATCTTGAACGTTTTATTATTCGACAGGCTAATTCAAGTGTCAATTTCGAGAGTTAGGACCACACAGATCTCCAGATATCGATTTTGGAAGCAGCTTGTCGAATAATAAAAAAATCAAGATGGCGGCTACTTTTTCTCATTCCGCCAACAGATTAGTTGTCGGAGACCATACACATCCCCAGATATCGATTTTGGAAGCAATCGGTTGAATAACTAAAGAGTTCAAGATGGCGGCTACTTTTTCTCATGCTGCCAACGAAATCATTGTCAGAGACCACACAGATCCCCAGATTTCGATTTTGGAAGGAATAGGTAGAACAACACAGTGTAACATGGCGGCGGTTTCTTTTTTTTCTAAATTCGAGAGGAAGTATGCTTATTTGACATATTTCATAACCTAATAAACAAAATGTCAGACGTGTTGCAAAAGTTCCCGATTCATCGGGAAATCTACCGATTTCGGCTCTTCCCTCCCGATATCACGATTTAGCGACCCCGTTTCCCGAATTTATACATTTCGAACCAAAGTAACAAATTCAAACAGTATTTTTAAGACGACAACACCAATGGTAGACACTCAAAGAAGGACCTATCCACGGTCGAGAAAAATATTTAAAAAAAAACACTTAATGTTCAAATATTGCAGAGATGTTTATTATTTTATATCGTTTAATAATTTAATAGTTTGTAAATGTAAAATTGTAAAAAAGTAATTAGTGTAAAATACAGTTGTTTTATTTCGACTAAAATCTCCCGAGTTCTCTTGAATTTTCGCTGGGAAATTAAACGATTTTTATATTTTTACTTTTGCAACACGTCATCGTATTATAAAAAGCATTTTTTTTTTAAATATTTTATTTATTCTTACCTTTCAACACCAGCAGAGAGTTTAAAAAATGAAAGTTCCGGGTTTGAAGAAGCCGAATTCAAACAACCGTATATACCACGCAATACTTTTGTGGCATCTTTCTCAAGAACGAACGTAAAATGCGAAGGAGCCCATTCGTCTAGACGCGACACACGCGGCTGACAGCACCGCCAAATCCTCTTAGCGGTCTCGTAGAGGCGTGCGTCTGTGTGAGTGCGTCGTTTCGAGCATTTGTTCGTAGCTTCTTTACTGGTTTATTTATATACTGTGCTACTATGCACTCCCAGACCCCAAGCGTTTCGTTTGTACAAATTCTTGTTTGATGCGTAAAATCAATACTCAAAATACTTCTTTTATATTAAAAACAAAAAAAAACAATAGAGAAAATAATGTCTTGACGAATATAAATGAATAATACAAAATACTGTTTTGGCGGTTTCGGTGTATTAAAATGTTAGTACAAACACGGAACGAACAACGTGCTATCTTTAACCATTGAAGTATCAAAATGCGCTGACAGTTTGTGTACAAACATTTAAACTACACTCGGCGTCAAAAAAATCGCACCTTTTTGAAATTTTGACTTCAAGCGAATAAAGCTCGTAACTTATTTTTTGTACCCTACCAATATTAGTATCATTTGAAAGCACAGTTAATAAACTTTAAAATCGGGCAAAACCGACCTTGTGTGCGTCTCCCGCACTGGAGGTGGACGTGGCCAGGGGTCCCTGACTGCTCATCGGTACATCACAGAGATCCTGGAGGACCACGTGGTCCCGTATGCTGGTTTTGTCAGGCCTGAATTCACATTCATGCACGACAACGCCCGCTCTCATACGGCGTTGATTGTTCGGGACAATCTGGATCAGGTTGGGATCCCCGTGATGCAGTGGCCAGCGAGAAGTCCTGACCTGAACCCCATAGAGCACATTTGGGATGATCTGAAACGCCGGGTGCGGTCTCGTGATACTGCCCCTGCCACCCTTGAACAGCTTCGGGACGCCGTCGTCGAGGAGTGGAGTGACATTCCTCAAGAACGCATCGTGACGTTGGTGAGGTCAATGAAGGATCGCATGGAGGCTGTAATTAGGGCTAGGGGAGGTAACCCTAGGTTTTAAGTTTCGTTTTAAGAATTTGTTTTACTGTATTTTTTAATTTTGTTATGTTTTTAGATTGTGTAATTTTGGCGTGAATAAATGTTTTTCCTCTTTTCATGAAAAACGATTTGTTTTAAGCTTAGTAATCATTATCACATTTTTATTAATTAAAGGAATCAATAACCTTTAAAATGAGGCCCCACACTCATACCTTATCTTAGATTAAATAGGGTTTATAGCTGCTTGAAGTCAACATACCAAAAGGTGCGATTTTTTTGAGGCCGAGTGTATAACTTTGTTTCGTTGGATTCGGATAAAGTTGAAGTTGAAGGCGATATTTCCTTTTTATGTAAATACGCACGCTTAAATATGCTCACCAAACTATTTTTAACTTATTCTTAATTCTCATTGTAAGTGAATTGTAAAATTCTTATGAGAAAATAAATTCTTTAAACCTAATAAACCAGTTATTTTTACCTATTGCTTTTATTTATTGTCAGCAAAAAACTTCCCAAACATGTAATTAAAACATTCCTATTTGTCCTGGACATCATTAATCAGGGTAGATGTTCCTATGAATTAACAAAACGCTAACACAATGTCACCGGTAGGATTATACCCATTACATAATTATTAATTTTAAGTCAACAATTTTCTTGACGTCTCATTCTTGAAGTCAATGCCATCTGGTGATACGTTACTAAAACTATTAGGTAGGCTGCCAGCATCCAGTGGTGGCTCAGATACGGCATCTACTGGTGTAACTACGGGACTAAAATTGCCTACCGAATTGTCTACATTAGGACGGCACGCTTTTGCTGTATGAGATTGGGTATCTGTACTTGTATTCTGTTATCTGTGACTATAGGTAGTTAAAAAAGAAATATTACGTTCTTTTAATTCATGATTATTTTGTGCTTATTGTACTTTCTGTCTGAGGAATTATTGGTAGGCTCCATAACTTTTATTTTCTACATATTTATGCAAACGTTACACTAGCTTATTCCCAGTAGATCCTCCAACCCCTGGAAATCGTAGATAAGGCGCTTTTCTTATGGATAACTATAAATAAAAACTTGCAATGGAGTCCTCATATAGCAGTACTAGCAGGTAAATTAAGTTCGGCAGCTTATGCTGTTCGGAAAATCAGGCAACTTACTAATGTTGAGACAGCTCGCTTAGTTTATTATAGTTATTTTCATAGTGTTACGTCATACGGTACTCTGGTTTGGGGAAAAGCTCCTGACATACAGACTTTATTCGTGTTGCAAAAAAGAGCCATTCGTTCTATATGTAATCTAAACTCCCGTGATTCCTTAAGATTACTATTTACAGAAATTAATATTTTGGCAGTAGCGTCACAATTTATTTATGAAAATATTATTTGTCATTAAAAATCAAGACTCTTTTGTTAAGAATTGTGATATACATAATTTGAATACGAGAAATAAAAATAAAATAGCTATTAAAAAAATTCGTGTCCGTAAGGTTTATAAATCATTTGTAGGTCATGCATCCGTTTCTATAATAAATTACCTGACGTTGTTTTACAGTTACCATTTCCATTTCTTAAAACCTACTTGAAAAAGTCGTTGATGTCTAAAGCTTACTATAGGGTCGAGGACTATCTATCAGATAAAAATGCTTGGCCTAAACTAAACACCTAAATAACTTAATAATAACTTAAGTCATAAAAAATATGAAAACATTGTTTATTGTCTGGGGGACACGGTTTCTTTGGGAGATAAGAATGTGTCGAGGCTTTTTATGTTGGTTGTCTTGCACCGTCATAGGTGAGTGTAATTCCTAAAATTTCTATATTTTTAGATTTCTTATTACTACTACTTATTAGTGTTCTTGTGAGTTATGACACATTTTCCTGCTCAACTGCGCATGAATGTATTTATTTTTTGTTTTATGTGAGATTCATTGTTTTATATAATGCTAGGTTAAGTTTATTATTATATAAGCAATATTTAAAAAACGACTGATTGTTGAGTTTCTTGCGGCGTCTCTTATGAAGCGCTGCGCTGGTAGATTTTTGACGTGTAAAAGTGCCCGTGCGGCCTACTTACTGAATAAACATCTTTTATCTTTTTTTTTTCTTTTTAACAGTACCTTGTTCTCGTAGTATCAAAATAATAGTCATATTTGCTTCAAAATGTTCTGCACAGGGCTCGGATTTTTCATCGCACGGTAAGATGAAAGAAAACTATGGAGTCAATATTAAAATTGAAACATTAGTCATATTCGTTCCCATACTTACTCATATTCTTGGTCCCGTCTTTTATATTTATCATGCTGTAGGTAACTATTTCAACCTTATTACCTAGTTTTACAGACTATATGGTTGCGATAGACCTTTATCAAACTGGCCGCTGTGTCAAATTTAATCGTGTGCGTCATGCGTTATGTTGGATTTTCAACCAACATAGACCCTGTTTTATTCCTGAGAATATGGAAAAAGTGGTCGTTATTTACTCATTTTACAATTATCATTTTGGAATGGACAATACACACGTCATATATACTGTGCCGGTAGGCACGTTTCGTAATTGTTATCGATTCACGTATTAATGAGTTGCATTTAGATTAGGCATTATTTGTACGTGTATCTAGCCTCGCATTAGTTAGTATTGTAGTAAGTTAATATTGTATATATACTCATGTGTCATTGTAATTAAATTAGATTGTTACTGACTGACAAAGTGGTTACTTTCTCACTCCTACCATCATGGACACCTCCTGTGAATCTCCGGTAAAGTGGTGACCCCGACAAAGAACAATATTCCGACTGAACAATGATCGTCGCTACCCTGCCCGACGTCCCACGAGCATGGGGTAACCACCGGTGCAGTGGTGACCCCAACACGCCAAATTAGCGTCGTTGTCCTGCCACAAGAAGAAGTGATCAAAGAAGGAGGAAAACTAAGCCAGTAAATTAGAAGGTAACAGGAAGCGCAAATTATTTATTTACTGCGATGTCACCCCCGAAGACTGTCGCAGGTTCAAGTACAGATTCGTTGGAGATCGGGTCGACGACTGTGATATACCGTATTCCTGAATTCTGGAGGGATCTTCCAGGCTTATGGTTAACTCAGTTTGAAGCGATAGTTGCACCACAGAAGCAAGTGACGACTACAAGTTTTATTTGGTAATATCAAAGTTGGCCTAAGAAGAAATTCAGCAGTGGCGATGTTATTGCGAAGCCTTCCGAGACTGGGAAATACGATGCTATTAAAACCGGCGGATCGGATGCTACGGAGAGTCTGATCAGGTCAAGTTCGAGAAGCTACTATCAACTGTGGAATTAGGCGACTTGAAGCCATCGCAATTATGGCACAGGATGCGGAATTTGGCCGGAAAAACAGTAAATAATGAAACTGTTCGGTTTATGTGGTTGAGACGCCTTCCGTCATCTGTTAGCGCAGTATTGGCTGTAACGGATTCGCTGTCAATGAACAACAGGTGTCAAATCGCCGATAAATTTTAAGAAAACATCAAAAGAACAGAGAAAACAAAACAGATGAAGCGTCGCGTCGCGACTTGCAAGAATGCAATTCGACATAGATGAGCTTCGGCACGAGCGGGCGAATTATCGCCGGCATTGCTATATGCGGAATGTAACTAGTAGGCATTCTTCATAAAAATCAAGGTCAAGTTTGAGAGGGAACTAGCAATGTGAACATATATTTTGGTATTTATTATTTTGTTTTTTAAAATATTTATTTGAAAAAAAAGAAACATGTATACCTACCTGCACATATACCTTCTAAAAAATTTGAAACACTAATTCCTGCAGCTACATGCTAGGTATATCGATACTACTTTTATTATTTGGCCCATAATTTAATAATTATGGCGTGGCATTTAACATTTTTATTTATTATGGTGTTATTTAAATCAATCAGTTTGAGTATGAATATTACTCAAGTTTTAGTTTTAATATCGACTCCATAGTTTTCTTACATCTTAACTTACGATGAAAAATCGGAGTCCTGCTTCTTCACAAAGGAACTGTGGCGAATAATCCGTTAAACTTACCGTACATTTACTTAAAATTTCCTGCACTTTTGGCAAATCCTGTGTAGGCACCCAACATTTTCCAATCAGACAATTTTTCGTGATATCCAGGGAAAGTAAATTCATGGCATGGTAAATTGCTTTAGCTTTTCTGACCTCCACCAACCATGTCTCCCACTGTTTAGCCACTGTATGCAGCGCTTTACAACGAATATACTGAGTTGACTTCAAAACCTATTCAAAAACAAAAAGGAGGTAAAATGATTACAAAAGTTAATGCAATAAAAAAAACATACTACTTATATCACTCTTTCCGAAAATACCAGATTACAATCAGTACCAGACCTTTAGTATAAACTTGTGTGTGACGAGCTCGAATGTTCCTTTCTGACTCTTGGATGTTTTTTAAATAAGTATTTATTTAAATATTTATTTATTACTTATTTAAATCGTTTTCTAGTACCCATATTACAAGCCTAGAGCTTAGTTTGTTGATTGTTCCCTGATACGAGTATTTATATGCTTTAGGACCAAACCACCCGGAAAAAGGAGCTCCGCGACCGTCGACTATGTTAAATATGAATTAGAATTAGAAATCATTGGTCAGTAGTGCGGCTTAGTAGTACAAATAATTCTCGTAACAAACTTTCCATTCGCATTTTTCCCCATTTTAATTTTTATCCAATCGTATTTTTCTTTATTCATTTTTAGTTGTCAACAAACATAGACCTGGTTGAAGAGGGCTATGCTCGGGGTTTCTCTGCGTGATACAATCAGAAATGATGATATCCGCAGGAGAACTAAGGTTACCGACATAGCCCGAAGAATAGCTAAACTGACGTGGCAGTGGGCGGGGCACATCGCACGCAGGACTGATGGCCGATGGGGTCAGAAAGTTCTTGAGTGGCGTCCGCGGACCGGGACACGAGCTGTGGGTAGGCCTCCAACAAGATGGAGTGACGAACTTGTAAGGATCACGGGAAAGCGGTGGATGCGAAAAGCACAAGACCGGTCTGAGTGGAGAGCCTTGGGGGAGGCCTATGTCCAGCAGTGGACGTCTTTCGGCTGACACGATGATGATGATGATGATAGACCTGGTTTACTCCTAAAAATATGGAAAAGTGGCCATTATTTACTCATTTTACAATTGTGATTTTGAAATGCACAATACACACTTTATACACTATCAAGGTTTTGAAACACTAATTCTTGTAGCTACATACTCTATGGATATTACCAGGGCCCGTAATTTTCATGCCCATGACATCAATTTGACGTGTCGCTCCATATAGGTGATCCTAAATAGTTTTATTGTAAATTATTAATCATTACTCGTCAATCATTTTATCATGTACAAATGACTTCAAAAGTACTCTATTTACACGTGGAATAAACAATACCTGCTTTATAAATACGTGAAACGTAAATAAGACTATTTGATTTGTTTTTATACATACATTTTAATAAATGGTATTGTTAACAACACATTACTATAATTACGTAGAAAACAGAATTCCTCTCTAACGTAAAGCACGCCATCCTTCTTGCATTAATTCCCATGCAAAGAAAATCTAAGTCATCTTCGCGTTCATACGTAATGCAATATTCATAAAAATCCTATTGTTTTGTAATCGTATTTTTGTTTCTTGTGTCACACATTTGGTTAATTATTCCAACTTCTCTGCTAAAAAGAAAATGTATAATTGATGGACACATTTTTTCTGATTTTAACAACTAGGAAATCAGCATTTTTATTTTACAGTTGCACTTGTAACATTTTTGACAGAACGTTTTTTTAATGAGAACGAATAAAAATAGTTACATTTAAAAAGGTTTTATTACATAATTATATACTCTAGAGATTTCATATTATTGTCACTGTGACAAGGTTCTAAATGGTCTGCACATCAAAGTCCTGGGCCATATCTACACGAATAACTAGATACTTAATGGTATTATTTACAAACGACGTGGCCCATAATGTGATAAACATGGCGTCACGTTTAACATTTTTATTTATAATGTTATTTAAATGAATGAGTATGAGTTGAATATGACTAAAGTTTTAATTATAATATCGACTCCATAGTTTTCTTTCATCTTACCGAGCGATATAAAATCCGAGCCCTGTATAACTATTTCATGTGATGGAAGAGCGGGGTCTCCTGTCACAGCTATTTTATTACTTACTAGGAGATCCTAACCTTTTCACTATTGTATGCATATGCATACCGAAATTGCACCGAAAATGCACACGAAATGAACAATTTCAAAAACCAAATTGTAACTCTTTTAGTCTTGTTCAAATAATTTGTTCTGCATGTAACTTTGCCGTTAAACCCATATTTTATGAATGTAATGGGAAAAGCTGGTGAAGTTTTGCAGCTTTGAAGTATTACAAATTTAGCACAATTTATTTTTTTGCAAAATGTAGTTTTCCTAAGGGGTCCAAATAACATACTGGGAGTTCGTAGCAAGTAAAACAAAATATTTCTGCCGTGCAGGCCCTAAAACGCAGTAACAGGTTTTTTCGAGTTTTTCAGTTGAATATTTCTTTAACGGGCGCACTATAAGGAACACAGTGATCTAACTTGGTTTTTGATCGGATGATTACATGATAATAATTCTAATTAGTAAGGTAAAAATATAGCTTGCAGGCATAAACACAATTGGGATACACCTATTTTTAAACCATTTCGAGGAAGTTTAGGTAATAAGCAGACCTAGAATATACGAGGAAAAATTTAATGATAGCTAGGGATTGACTATATCTATCGATAAACTCAAGTGCCGTTGCTTTTTCCATAATTTATTACATTATATACTACATTTCGTTTTGCCCTACTACTTCCATAGAAATTGATGTCTTTTAGTCACCTGAAATGGATTCATCAGCCGAGGCGGAGAAGTTCAACGTACGAAAAATTGGACCGAATTCTGATAATTTATTTTAACATTAGTAAAGTGGGGCAGCATTTCTGCACACACATTAGTACACTATGAAACAAAAGAAAATATTTTCATATGAAACATAAAAGAATTATGTTACTATTACGAGTATATTTGTATACGTTTACAATAAAAAACTAATTTTAGCGATCACTAGTACCTATATGAGAAAGGCATCGGTAATTGAGTTTATCGATTTAAGCGATCCCTAGCTGTCATTGAAATTTGACCCGTATATTCCGAGGTCTGATAATAAAAACATATAATGTATTGCGATTGTTCGTCTATTATGACTTTAAAAAAGGATCACCAAACTTGACATAGGCGAAATCACTGCGGAACGCCATAGAGAAAAAAGAAGAAGAAAATTACAGATAATAAAAAAACGTCTTTCTAAATTACTCCGTCATTTAATTGCACAGTATGTAGGTGAGGTTAATTTTATCATTAGTAGGCTGAAGTGGCAATGAGCAGGGCACATAGCTCGAAGAACCATCGGCCGTTGGGATAGAAAGTTTCTTGAGTGGAGACGACCTGGCAAGGGCAGCGTGGGACGATCGCCTGCACGACTGACAGATGACCTAACAAAGGTAGTAGGAAGTCGGTGGATTCAGGCCGCAGGCATTCTTTCTCGCTGGGAATCAAAGAGAGAGGCCTATATGTAGCGGTGATATGATGAATATAAGATCAACCGAACTTACCTTGTTATCAATAATAATAGCTATTCATGTTTTTTTCAGAACCTTTGTTCAAAGTTTTCTTCATATCTATTGTGCTGGGTGTTGACCTAGGGCTGCCGCCTTGTACAACACACATTCGTCCGAATACCGACACTTGCAGGTTTACCTACTTACGATAAGTAAAAACTTTTCTACTTAACATTTGAAATAATGTAAATAAATAAATATGTATTACGGATTCTAGGTCCAAGATGTTCGTCGTTAGACTGGAGAGCTGCTGGTTCCGGTCGCCCTCGTTAGTCGGGCAGCTGTACATGTGGCACCTGAACCCGTTGCACACTTTCAGCATGCGATTTGACAGTTGTTCTCCCTGTGCCACAATTAAAAAAGCTATTTTTCGGACATCTACTCTCTGAAAATAAGAAAAAACCCTAATGTACAATTTTATCTTAAAGCGTAAAAACTAGCCTTTATAATCAATCTTCGTGTATTTCCGCTCCTATAATACGGAATCTTCATGACTTTGTTCACAGCTTTAATAAAAGCTGATTCATGTAACAAACAGTTGAGAAAAATCATTTTTTGAATAGCTATAACAATGACCAAGATGATATATAAACCAACAAAGATGCATTCCCACCTCTTTCTATCAAAACATAATTTAACATGGAGTTTATAATTATTGACCTGTTACATGACGTCACAGTGCATATCGTCCCTTTACTTTCTCAACCTCGTATCTCATCAAATAGTTAGATACGAAAAGCACTCATGTTCCCTAAAGAATAAAGACTACTTTCCTATCCAACTATTCGATCAGATATGAGGTTGAGAAAGTAAAGGGACGATATTGGATCTCTGTCTAATCTCTGTATGCTTGTGTCATCCGTATCACTTGGCCGACTTTAATTTTAATTTCATATCTTGTTAAGAAATGACATTTAAAAAATCACGCATATTCCCTGCTACTATGATTTTAGAGTTAAACGCTAGGAGGTTATGAAACGAGTCGAAGCCAATCATTGGTCTTCCTTGTCCTTTATAAATGTTGAATGATGCTCAAAAGTTATTTCATTTTTTGTCAATCTATAGTAACATAGTGATACTTAACAAAAATTAATTTATCAATATATATATATTTATTGATTTATGTTTAGTTTATCGGTATTTACATGCTGTTTTCATGAAAAAAGTATGGTTTGTAACCAAATAAAATAAAATACAAATCAAATACTCTAGTATTTTTGTTTAATGTCTTGAAACTTACGCTCAACACTGCAGTTTCCAGTATTGTTTTAAATACACATCACTAAAACTTTCTCGACAAAAAATATCATCAAATTATGGTAAGGGTATTACCTACGTGAATGGGCTAAGCACTTAAAAACATGTTTCAGTTAAGATGATTTTGAGATAATTTAAACATTTTCAATCCTTTGTATTTTGGCATTGAGTGTCAGTAAAAATATTATTCGTGAAATTATTGTCATAACTTAATACAACGTGCCTAAAACTAAATACACTTCAGCTTAAATGTCCACTTTCTCGTTTTAAATTGATACCCACAAGTATTTAAATGTTATGAATACGGAGGTATTGGAAATAGATACAGGAATAATGTATTATTTATGCTTCAACAACAACATTTTCTGCCACCAACGCATGTATGCGTTTTCGTTACTTTCTCCCCTTGCCTTGAACGCACAGACGCGTTCGTAATATTTAATGACTCTCTCACCCTGTGCCTTCAACGCATATAAGAGTTCTGATTTTGAAATGTCCTCCTATGTCTGATAATTATAATATGTTACTTATTGGATAAGAAGATATTTATTGCCCCAAATTAGACTATTAACACGTTCACTGCGGGTTGAGGTAAAACCGCCTCAAGCTCGACATTACGTCGGTGCGGGGCTAAAAGTTGTGATATCTCTCTCGTGCGGGAGCTGTTGCCGCTTACTTACAAGGCGTATGATAAAGTCAAATATACATTTCTTTATGTTTCTCAAACGCTGACTCTTTTATACAGAAAAAAGGTTTGAGGTCTAAATAAGCCTCAAACGCACTGGGCATTTTTTTTTTCACACAGTGCGGGTTGAGGTTTATTTAGCCTCAAGGAAGTTGACCTCAACGCCGCACAGAGCGGGGGGCGGGCGACGCGGGAGTCGACAGCTTGACGTCAGTGCGGTGCTAGTTATCGATGCTTGTTTGATAATGGTTCAAATCTTATTTGTATGAATGATTGTTTCTACAGAAGTTTTCAGTTTTATGTTAATATTCTTGTTTTTTTTTGCCTAATACCTAATAAAAATAATACCCCTATAACATTTGGTTTTTCTTCCTTTAAAAATAATGACCGCTAAATTTAAATAGAAATAGAAACATTTTCTCATTATTATAAAGAAACAAAATTTACTCTACACAAGTAAATCTGGACACAAGATATTTATCATACATATAACTATCTGCACTGTATAATGTTATAAATGAATGGGTTTTATTTACATATGTAGTGTGCTACGCCACACACACACTCTCACCAATATGTTAGCTTATATATTCCATGTATGTAACATTTGAGACACAATAAACCTGACATCCAACGACTAATGTAGTGTCATTGAATCCCAACATTACATGGCGATCCTGCCAGTGCTGCCTCCGCGCGGCGCTGGCGGCGCGCTGCGCCAGCCAGTACTCATGTGACGGATTTGGACGATTTTTTTTTAAAGAGGAATTCATAAAGACAGTTTTAATAATTTAAAATGTGGACCGTATTTACTCGTTTATTAAAAAGTGATAGTAAAAATTAACCGAAGGAGTAAGACATTTAAAAAATCCCGCTGGCTGAAAAGTCGCGGAAAGTCGCTGCCGGGAAGCCGGAAGTGGATAAAGTGTTGTTTTTTGTTCGGAGCCGGGAGTTGTTGGAGTCGTGATGAAGGCGCAGGACTAGGGATTCTCAGCGACTCCCAAAACCTTCCGTGACAACTAGTGAAGTGAAGTGAAGTGGTTAGGTTAAAATGCATTACAAAAAAATATTAATCATTAATACGTAGGTACGAGTACAAATATACATCTAAGATTTAAATAAACTTTTAACAAGTTCAGTTATGTTGCTGTCAAACTTATAATTGATCGGTTATTTATGCGAAATTATGGTAATTAAGGTTAAGTTGTGTTATTAAATCATAATTAAATGCCACTTATTGGCGAGTATAATTTTTAAAATATACAATTAGGTTACAGAAAATGTCAAGATCTGTGTTGAATTCAAATATACACGTGTTTAGTTATTTGGTCGCGTCTTTAATTAGATCGTCACCTCTTCTACATAAATGGAATGGAATCTCACGTCTGCGATTACAGCTCAAATTTCGCGCGCAGGCGGAGAGCCGTGTAACCACTTAGGTAATGCATGTTTATGTTTTGATTTAAATTTGATTATGATTATGAAATTCTTTTTTTTTTAACAGTGATTAGCGAATATTTTTAAAGGTTATTCATTCCATTTGCAAAATCTCATAAGTTATTGTTGTATTTTTATTTAAATTTAGTGTAAGTCTCTTATTTTAACAGAATGTAAAGATAGATATATCAACTTAGACAAAGACGTTTACACGTACATAACTGATAGCAGTAGCTTTGACGAGTTAAATAAAAATAATAAAGAACGGAGGAATAAAAGTATGTTAGGTATGTATTGCAGGACTATGAGTTAACGTTGGGATAAAGATTACCAGATATTTTATTGGATAAATTTAGGTTTTCTGGTTTAAAAAAAAAATAAAAAAAAGGGATTACCCAAAGTTTAAAAACGTAAAGGATGTTGATGAAAGTATTTGAGAAGGACAGTAAGCTAATGAAAAGGATTTTATATGTAGAGGTAGGTAATGGTAAAGTTAGTTGTGTACTTTATGCAGAGTTTGCGAAGCTACAGTGAATAAGTATTTCAACGAGCGATTAGATTGATCACCTAAGAGTTATTGGAATTCTTATGAACCTAAGTTTCAATTAGTATGAGAAATTTGATAGCGATTGTTTTTTTTTTAAAGCAATGGCAAGAAATAATTATTTATTAATGATATTATCTATTTCTTATCAACAGTTGCCCGAGATGCGCTGTTGAGTGAATTGATATCAATTTTAGCAAGGTGCCCCAGGATACAAGGCAGGCACGGAATCCTTGTCATCTGATTATGATTCGGTCGAGTTACCAGTTGTATAGATACTTGGACACATGGTATATGTAGTTGTTATGAAAGGATGTGTTAAAAGAACTGCCTGTATGTATATGAAATATAATAAATGGTTATAATGTTGTGTGCGCGCACTTAAAATGAATATCCTTGTATCCTGAAATATGAATAAAATACATAAAGTAAGGTCGGCCGACCAGTTAATAAAATGAGTGCACCTTGCCCTGAATTGTTAGTGTTGCCTTAGTAGCACACTAAATGTGTAAAATAAATAATTGAATAAGACTTGCGCAAGCCACGGATACGACAAAAGTATTGAGTACAGAAAACATAACTAGTTATATGTATAGGTACCTAGAAACGTAAAAACGGACAGTTTTAATTATAATTATAGTTTAAGATGATAATTATGATATGTTTTTTTTTTTGCTTTCATGGCTTATTTTATATTCTTTGTTTGGTTTCTTTAACGTAATCGATTGTCTTAATAACTGTACTTTTGTATGAATGAATAATATAATTAATATTTTTATTTTCGAGTAGTTACGTAAAGTTTTATAAGAAGATAGGTTTTAGGCATCAATTTTTTTAATAATTTCTGAAAGATTTAATTTTGTGTGAATCATGTTATTTTAGATATTAAGTAAATAATATTGCTTTATAACGAGTTTACTTTAAAAATAATAATATTGATCAACCTAATTTTGTATTCATAAAAAAAAAAACAAGTAAATTAGAATTAGTTAATACGCTGAGAAGATTATTTCTGTTAAATATTGTATTTATTGTTTAATATCATGTTACACCATATTTGAAAATAAGAAAAAATAATTATAACATATATTATTTTAAATTGGTTAATTAAGTAAAAAAAAAAGTATTTTTTTTACTTTTCCAAAAGGGGGAGGTGTAGTGTGCTACGCCACACACACACTCTCACCAATATGTTAGCTTATATATTCCATGTATGTAACATTTGAGACACAATAAACCTGACATCCAACGACTAATGTAGTGTCATTGAATCCCAACATTACACATAAACCAAAAAATATTTTCTTCCTGATAGAGCATTTATACAAACCTACCTCTAAACTAAACAAAGCTTGTACTATTGCTACTAAGCGGCAATTAACAAACGTATGTATAGATAAATAAATACTTATATAGATAAGCAACCATGACCCAGGAACAAATATTTGTTATAACACACAATTAAACGCCTTTAAAGATGTTCGATAAGATGATCATTCTTTTATCGATAATTTACCTATAAGTGCCATTCCCTGCTCTAGTCTCAGATAAAATTTAGTGCGATTTGAGGTCTAAAAGATCTCAAAAATTCTTTAGGTATTTTTTCTTAAGCCAGAGGTCAGAACCAAGGGCGAAGCTAAGTGTATTTAAAATATTTACTGAGCAATGACTACAACACAAAAAAAAAACCCTGGTCCTATTCTTGGCAAAGTTATGAAGGATCTAAGTAACTACTGAAATTTGAGAGCGATTCGGCCTCACCCGCACTGTAAAAGAGTTCCAGTTTGGGCTGATTCGATCTCAACCGCACCAGCCAAAAGTCTTTCAAGTTGAGCCCCGCAGCGAACGTGTTAAGTAACTACGTAATATTATTAAGAATACTTTCGATAAAAATATGTGAAATAAAGTATTAACTTCATAAGGACCGTATCGTTAATTATGGAAACAAATAAAATGGTGTAATGTGAATAAATACTTTTTATTACAAAAAAAAACAACTTAAAATACGAGAATCTTAGATCTTCTAAGTGAATCATAAAAGCTTCTTTTAGTTATTTATTGACCCCCTTTCCCAGTTTTCTCACTTTGCTTTTGATGCTCTTCATTAGCCCTTGGACATCGACTGTTTTGAAAGTTTTTTGGGTACGGATCCAGTCTTTTTTGAATTGGTCGATGTTATCTGTTGGTTTAGCTTGTTTTCGTAGCCTTGCCTTCAACAGAGCCCAAAATTTCTCGATGGGCCTGATCTCAGGGCTATTCGGAGGATTTAATGATTTCGCGACAAATTCGACATTATTCTCTCGATACCAGTTCAACACATGGCGAGCCAGAATAATGTACGACCCCTGTGCTTTAGAATCAGTGGTAGTACCCGCTTTTGAAGGCATTCCTTCTTGTACAAATCCGAATTTAAGTTCCCCGTTACAAAAAACGGAGATGTTTTCATGCCGCATTGACAAATAGCTTGCCAAACCATCACTTTTTTCCCAAATTTTTCGCAAAAAATGGATTTGTCCTCTTTAGAGACTTTCGTTCCTTTTATTACGGTGTAAAACTGCGGTCCGGGTAGGGTTTTATAGTCAAGTTTGACATAGGTTTCATCTTCCATTATAATACATTGTTCATTTTTAGTTAAGACTTGGTCGTACAACTTCCGAGCCCGAGTTTTGACAGAAGACTCCTGGGTTTTGCTGCGTTTAGGCTGTTTTTGCTTTTTGTACGTTACAAGCAAGTTACGCTCCTTGGCACGCTGAACCATTGCAATAGAAGTACGACATTTTTTCGCACAATCCCGAATCGTTACCTCTTTTTTTTGGGAAAAATGTTCGCATATCTTTTTGTCTAAATTAGGACATGAAGGGCCTCGTTTTCTACCTCGACCATGTAAATCTTTTAAAGTATTATTCATACCAAACCTTTTTATCGTATTGTAAACAGCTTTCAGGCTAACCCCTTCCTCTGAAGCAATCTTTCTCATAGTCATACCTGATTCTTTACAATATTTGGTCACAATTGAAAGTCGTTTTTTCTCTGAGAGACCCTTTATCTTGCAGTGTGTAGGAATTATACTATTTTTTATAATCAGTTTTAATATTTGACTATATGCTTAACAGATTGACATATGACAGACAAGATACAATATTGTAACTTTTTTTTAGAGCTATTCAAACTTGTTTCCATAATTAACGATACGGTCTTTAAAAAAACATCACAAACACTGAATTGTTTTTATGGTGATCAGTATTAATGTTATCAAATATAACACATACATACATACGAGTACATACATAAACTCAAGCCTTCATTCTCAGAGTAGGGTAGGCATAGGTATAGCTACAAAATTACCAAACCACTCCAAAAACTTGTTGATAATCATGTTGCACAACTACGAGCCCAAATGCAAAAGAGTTCGTCAAGTCATAGATTGTTAAGTATATGAATCTTATATCAACTCGTTTTATTTCTAGAAAGGCATTAGCAGCAAACGATTTATACAATATTATACTCCATAAATACAACGTTGCTTTTACACGGTTGCACAATAAATACATTATAAGAAAAAAAATCCTAGATATATTAATTCATATTATGGTTTCGCAAAACAGTTCGGCAGGTTCTTAATTGATGCAAAATAGTTCGTACATGCCTAGCGTTAAGCCTCTTTAATTTTATTACTCAAAAAAATAAACAAGATTCAAATAAATTAGGAACCCATTGTCATTTAACATGTCAAAGGGTATAAGTACAAATTCCAAGTATTTTTTCATTATTATAAGTAATTAATTAGAGCAACATGGGCCGCGGAAAACCAGTCACAGAAGAAGTCAGGAAAATTATAATTTCCAGTAGTGAGAGTGGAAAATCTACCAACCAAATCGCCAGAGATTTATTACTGCCAAGATCTACTGTCCATTCAATCATCCAGCATCGCAAGAAACACGGCACGATTTTGTGTTTGAAGAAGTCGGGTCGACCGCGTATGACGAGTGCAGCTGAAAACCGGGTTTTAAAGAAAATTATCAAACAAAACCGCCGTGCTCGTTCCGGGGAACTTACCGTAAAATGGCGTGATATGATCCAGAAAGACGTTTCAGTGGATACCTGCAAAAGGGTTCTCAAAAGAATGGGATATGGTTTTTATACGGCCAAGGAAAAACCTTTACTAACGGAGTTACAGAAAAAGAAGAGGCTGAAATTCGCTCGCGAGCACTTAAACTGGACTACTGACCAATGGCGTCAAATAATATGGAGTGATGAATCAAAATTCGAAGTAACTGTCGGCGATGAACGAAAAAAAATCATTCAAAAGAAAGACGAAGCATTCATCAAAGACTGCATTAAGAGAAAAGTGAAGTTTCCTGGGTCTGTGATGATATGGGGTTGCATGTCAGCACAAGGGGTAGGCCGCCTGCATTTTGTAGAAGGGACAGTTAATGCAGTGAAATACCAGGACATTTTGAAAACAAGTTTAATTCCATCTATTCCAAGCTTGAAATATGAAAATGTCTACACTTTTCATCAAGACGGGCATTCTTGCCATACTGCGAAGACCACGAAGACTTGGCTCGAGTCTAAAGGAATCCCCACTATGGAGTGGCCGTCGAATATTCCAGATTTGTCACCCATTGAAACACTGTGGTGGAAAATGAAAAAGAAATACGCAAGTTTCCATCGAGGTCAAAAAGTGATTTAAAAGAGAAAATCGTCGCTGTCTGGGAGTCTATAACCCCAAAAGAGTGTGAAGAGTTGGTAGCGACGATGCCATTGAGGATCAAGGCTGTTCTTAAGAGTAAAGGCGAGACAACCAAGTGGTAGGCGAACTATTTTGCATACTCAAGATCGATAGCCGAACTATTATGCGTTGTCGTTGATAGAAGAATTGTATTTTTTTTATTACAATACAGAGATATTTTTTGGTTGTATTATATAGGAAATAAACTTGATTAATTTTACAATACTTTTTTTTTATTTCTTGCTCCCATGCTATTAAAATTACTAACTAGATTTGACTTTGAAAAAAAGTTACTTTCAATTTTAAATAGTAGCCGAACTCTTTTGCATTGGGGCTCGTAGGCACAGTATGTAAATAAACCAGTAAAGAAACTAGGCCTACTTTTCAAGATAAATACCTACGCTCCAATTGAGCGTAAGGGTTGTCCACTAACATTTTGTAAAATTGAAAAAAATACTTGTTTATTGTATCTCAGCTAGTTAGTGCAAAATCGATACGTGTGACCTGCGACAACAAATCCGTTGCAGATTGAGAAAAAGTAGCCCCCATCTTTAATTTTTTAGTTATTCAACCGATTGCTTCCAAAATCGATATCTAGGGATGTGCGTGGTTTCCGACAACGAATTTCTTGGCAGAATGAGAAAAAGTAGCCGCCATCTTGAACTTTTTTATTATTCGACAGGCTGCTTCCAAAATCGATATCTGGAGATCTGTGTGATGTCCGATAACGAATCCGTTAACATAATCAGTAAAAGTAGCCCCTGCAGATAAAATTGGGTAGGTAATAAACATAACTTTAGCATTTCAAGAAGTCTTTATTCTTCGTTAGTTATACATTTCAGATTAACTAGCGACTGCACTACCACAATATCAAATAAAACTGAAGAATAAACAAACCTAATTTATTTATTGGCTGCTTTTAACCTTTATTACAAATTACTCACTGAAAAATACTTTCGTCTGCTACGACATGTTCGGAACGCTTTATTGTTTAATTTTATTGTGTAAAAAATCCCCAGATATCGATTTTGGAAGCAATCGGTTGAATAACTAAAGAGTTCAAGATGACGGCTACTTTTTCTCATTCTGCCAACAGATTAATTGTCGGAGACCATACACATCCCCAGATATCGATTTTGGAAGCAATCGGTTAAATAACTAAAGAGTTCAAGATGGCGGCTACTTTTTCTCATTCTGCCAACAGATTAGTTGTCGGAGACCATACACATCCTCAGATATCGATTTTGGAAGCAATCGGTTGAATAACTAAAGAGTTCAAGATGGCGGCTACTTTTTCTCATTCTGCCAACAGATTAGTTGTCGAAGACCATACACATCCCCAGATATCGATTTTGCAAACAATTTTTAAATTTTTACTTTTGCAACACGTCATCGTATTATAAAAAGCTCTTTATTTAAAAATATTTTATTTATTCTTACCTTTCAACACCAGCAGGGAGTTTAAAAAATGATAGTTCCGGGTTTGAAGAAGCCGAATTCAAACAACCGTATACCACGCAATACTTTTGTGGCATCTTTCTCAAGAACAAGCGTAAAATGCAAAGGAGCCCATTCGTCTCGACGCGACACACGCGACTGACAGCACCGCCAAATCCTCTTAGCGGTCTCGTAGAGGCGTGCGCCTGTGTGAGTGCGTCGTTTCGAGCGTTTGTTCGTAGCTTCTTTACTGGTTTATTTATATACTGTGTCGTAGGCTAGGCTTAGGATAAGATCTAATATAATAAACTCATATTTTTCAAAACAAGGTGTTCCTCTTATTAGAATAATTACCTAGTGCCTATACGGACAAACTAATGTCAAATAAGTATGACTGGGTAATAGTCGGTTGAACTCACATGTGCGTATGGGGCACACGACAAAGTGCGGCACCTGGCGAATGTCCAGGATAAGAGGGTGTGCAGTGAATGCGTTAACGAGTTGGCGGCGGTCGTACATTTAGTTTCAAACGTAGCGCTGCGACACCAGCGGGCCTAGTGCGGCTGCGTTCATCGTGACCAAATGTGATTATAGCATCCGTCACTCTCGTGCTTACATACGTGTCAAAAAGTGATGCATGTTTTATCCACATTTTGTCACGTGATAAACGCAGCCGCTTAGTTAAACCTAAACTTATTACATTGTTCACTCACATTAAAAGGAAGCCTAAATTATTAAATTTTTGCCTCATATTTAATTAAAATTTTAATATTATAGTCCGGTTTTAACACTTTTAACTCCAAATCTCCTACAAAATAATATATCAATTCCTGAAAATATGATTTCATGATCCGACTAACCTATTTAAATGGTAGGTCAGTAAAAAATAAATAGGTCAGTCAGATTGAAATCAGCCTTTTGTTTTTTAAATAATTTATTTAACTATCAATCCTGGGACTGGGAGCCCCGGACCTTTGGAAGATGTATATGGACCCGAAGCGAACACGCAGGGGCTATAGACACCTTTAATTTAGTAATGATGAAATAACTTTTATTATTATCATATTTGTTACAAAAAAATTAAAACGTTTAAGGGATTAATTTAATTTTATCACTTTTATTTTATTTATTTTTTACACTTTAATTCATATTAGGCTAACAAACTAGAATAAATTGATCCGACAAAATAATTCAACATCCTAGCTAGATTAACCTAAAGCCACACTTTTTTCTGAGTTATGGCTCGCTACCAGGCGATTTGGATTTGGTTTTATAACAAACATTTCGATTGGTAAAGCCATAGGTACTTAAAATTGTTTATTTTTCAAACCGAAAAACGAGTAAAGAGCTATATGAGGAACAAGGGACTGAATACTGAGATGACGGCTGATAGGGATGATTGAAAGAAAAAGGCTTGCAGCTGCGCGGTCTTAAGATAATTGAGATGAGGGCATGATGATGATGATGATGATAACATTAAAAAACGATATTAAAGGTAATAATGAGGGCATACGGTAACAGGATCTTTAATAATCTTGTCCTCTTCTGCGAGTTTGAAGTAGACGTTCCCCCTGGACAGCCTCCAGATCATGGTCTCGAAGGGTGCCGCGCGTTGGCGGTACACGAGCCCCGTCATCATAACGAGCCGGCTGGTCGGGTCCAGTTCTGCGTTTTTTCTACAAAATAATCCAAATACCACATTAAAAAAATCATAAAGGGTTCGCGTAGCAATGAAAACAATACGAATTCCGAGACCAAAATATAGAGATTCAAGGCGATGAAAGTAAAAAATCGCTCGTATTCAGTTTTAAAATAATTTCAGTTTTGTACTGGTTTGAGGAAAATTTAATTACACAAAGTATTGAATACTTTAGTTTAAAGCCAATTAATCCCCTGTTCCACATATCCCTACTGGTCTATCCCTCCTGGTAGGGAAGAAAGGATTTTTTTTCCACATTTAGCTACTAGGGGGGATACAATGATGTTTTATTTCCACACATTTCTACTAAGATAAAGTACAAGTACATAGAAAAATCATTTATTATAGGTACCTTAAAAAAAACGATTTATTCGCATTATATACACTTTCGCAGAAAGTCGACGGAGCTCTGCTACCGCAGAGCTCCTATTTCTGGATAGTTTGGCCCTCCGGGCCTGCTGCAAAACTAACATAACCTAAACCTACCTCATATTTTTCAATGCGATGATATCAATTTCCTGAATTATTTTATCAGTAGAGATAAGTGGAAAAGTATTCCCCCTAGTAGCTAAATGTGGAAAAAAAATCCTTTCTTCCCTACCAGGAGGGATAGACCAGTAGGGATATGTGGAACAGGGGCAATTAATTATCTAGTTTGATGAATCATGATATTCATGATTATCATGATATATGGACTTTAAAAATAATAATACCTACAGAGACAAGGATTCTAACACGTAGACGGTAGGGTAAGTAAAAGCAAAAGTTGATATGACAAGTGATTAGTACAAGACCTTCAGTTCAAAAGAGGTTTAAGAGAATGTGCATTGAAGTATTAGTAATATTGAATTTTATAATTGAAAAAAATAAACCCTTCTGAAAGAGTTTCTTGCAGCGCTTCTTCTCCACAAGAATGGTCTTGTCTGTAGCGCTAGTAGATTCACTCCATATTACCGACGTGTAAAAGAACCATGTGGCCGATTTACTAAAAGAGATTGTGGCCAACAAGTAACCATGTCCCCGCGATAGAGAGGGTGGGTACCTTGCCTGATTTTTTGCTGAGTTGTGTATTTGCCTATGTATAATCTAAGTTTTCGACCTTAAGCGCCAAGCACACTGCGCTACCTTGTTAAAAAATGACACGTGCGAAATTTTCCATTATTCTGCTTTACCTTTTCGAGAGCATCCTCATCCTATGAAGATACCTAATGTACCGTAATATAATCAAAATCAATCTTTTTTTTTTGATGCTCTGAGTTAAAAAATACTAAGTACCTAATATGCACATGTTTAAATAAAAAAAAAGATTTGAGACCTCGAAGTAAAGAAGAAAACCGATGGCTACATATTTTTAGTTGAAACATAAATCGAATAGTACTGATATACGCGTATAAAAAAAGCCTCATTAAGCCAGTTACAAACATATGTGAATGTAAGTACAGTCAACCTTAAAGACATTAAGTATATTATGGTTCTAAAATGTTGTTATCAGGATGGGTTTTAACTGATCATTTGAAAATCCACTTTGTATTTTTTAAAACAAGTTTATCTTATATTTCAATATTTATTTATTTATTTAAATTTCTTTGAACTAAATACAATAAAGTACAAATGGCAGACTTAATGCCCAATGGCAAATATTCCTGAACATTACTATGGAACATACTAATGGGAATTGCGATGATCATAAATTAGAATACATTCGGACAAACCTGGGGCTCTCTTTAATGTTACTGCACCTATTACAATAGCTATCAGTAAAATTAAAGGCATTTGGGCAAATTCGTTTTTAACTACGCAGGTGAAAACATTGGATGCGATCGATCATCCACATAATGGAGAATGTTGGTGGGGGAATGTAGGGCTGTGGTGGTACTACTGGTGCTGGTGGAAACGTAACATTAAATGCAGCAAATTAATAATATGATTTATAAGCCAAAACTAGAAAGTATAAAATAAAATGAAAGAATAGAAATATGGAGGCAAACATTACAGTACCCATGCCGCAAAGAATCACGACGAAATTCAGCAGATCCATACATTGGCCCGATAAACTCTAAAACGTACTTCATTTCGCTTAACTCCAAGTAGGATTTTAAAAGGTTCCCTTGGTTTCTAGACCATTCCATTATATCAGATTCCCATTTTTCAAAAACATTCTGAAATAATTACTTATTATATGATCATTGATCATCTATCACTGTGGCATTTGATTCTGTAGTTTTGTATGTTTATTACTAGTTTTACTACAAACAAGATTTACAAAAACGCGGATAGGTAGCTCGAAGGATTACAGTCAAAAACTAAAACCTCCAAAGCAGCCTGCTCAGTAGGTTCCATGGTTTTTGGCACAGTTTTCAGTCCAGGTACGGGAATTTTATTTTTTTGCATCTCGTCCTCCATATAGCGCAGCTTCCTTTCCATCTCGGCGCATCGACATATTTCCGCTATATACTTTCGCTGAAACGTTTGCAGCCCTTCGTTCATCTATAAATATAATAATGCCATGAATAACTTTTAAGACTGCTTTTGCATTGAAGTTTTATTGTAATATATTTTTATTATGTTTTCATACCCACAGTAATACATTTGCGATGGAAATCTATTGGAGTATGGATATTAAAAAGTAATATGGAGCTCTTAAATAAGCAAAATCTCATTTTGCTATAAGTTTGGAATAAAAAAAAGTTTCACGTAACTTTGCTATCAAAAAACTCTCTCACTCGTGTAATTTTACATTTACTAATTTCTTTGAAGGGCCAAAGAAAGAACACGTCTAGTTACCTTAATAACTTTTTTAGCCCTTTTAAAGGCAGAGGTTCTTTATCAAACAGTAATGTAATAAAAATTTATAGATTTTTATCAACCACATATGGTTGGTTGAAATATGAGTAATAGTACCTTGATATAAAGTTTAAACAAAATCGAGTTTGAAAATGAAAATTTACTTTAGGTAGGTATCTTAAATGACTTCCCAATACACAACTAAATTTACCTTGATATAAAGTTTAAACAAAATCGTGTTCGAAAATGAAAATTTACTTTAGGTATCTTAAAAGACTTCCCAATACACAACTAAATTGAATATTTATTTTATTTGTAAATACAAAAGTAAATATAATACCTAGATTTAAGGTGCACGTACGTAATTTTTGTGGAGCGGTTTTGTTAAAAGGTAAAAACTATAGCTTTACAAAGATTAATTAATTATACAGGCTTATCAATCAGGCTTATTAATCTTGACGTAAGTGATATTCATTAGAAAGAAGCCCTTTCCTTTCTGGTCCGGAATAAAGTTTCAACTTTTCAATCTAATGATAATTTAAGGAGTTATTAAAATTCTACTTAATGATACTGTCAAAAGACGCTACCTTGAGGTACACCTTTGCCTCTCTTGGCAGAAAATTGGTATGATATGAATAATGGTGACACATTGCAATAAACGGCCCAAACCAAGAGGCACCCTGAGTGCATCGGGAATCTTGTTTAAATAGATACAGTACCTCCATTAAAATATAATAACGTTCACAAAATGACCAACCATTGTTTTTATGGCCAATTATTTAGGCCAGCCTATAACGACATCAAACATCGCACACGCGCATGTAACTACGTTTTTTTATATGTTGTTAGGCCCCTTGAGAGTAGTTAACACCCAAGTTTACAACTCTGAAAACCATGTGCTATCCCCATGATGCTCAAATAACAGTTTAGTATTTAAAAAACCATTGCTGACGTGATAATACAAATCTCGTAAATTTTATGTGAACGCGTCGCCAATGGTTTTTTAAATACTAAACTTTTTTAAACTACGATATTCACAAACATTTACTATAAACCATTTTGAACCTTATTAGATCAGCTATCGGATTGAATAATAGCAATACAATTGGTCAACTAGTTCTTGATTGGTTGTCAATTTTTGTAATTAGGTAATATTTGTCTGTGTTTGTTTTGTTGTTGGATGGGCTTGCAACCTGTCACTAATACACTGGTAAACATCTTAGCCTAATTGTGCAAAATGTGGTTACAGAATTATCAACAAATTTTTAGAGTGGTTGGTAATTCTGTAGCTCTGCCAACCCCACTCTGGGAATGAAGGCGTGAGTTTATGTATGTATGTAGGTAATATTTGTAGGTAATCGTATGAGATGTAAGTACAAAGGTGATATGTAACTTTATGGCCTAATTTAATACGTTGCTAGTGTTGCTACGTTATTGAGGATTGGATATCAAGTTGTAGAATTATAAATCTTAGCTATTTTTAAGGTGTACCTCAAGGTAGCTTTATCTGCTCGTATCATTAAATCCCAAATAACTCATACAAAATATACACGTTTATTGACTAACCTTACCTACTGTTAAAGTTAATAAAGTAATGATCTATTGATGGAATTAGATTTATAAATAAAATTATGCGCACATGGTGCACGCACATAGGGCTCTCCACGGGTTAAATAAATCGAAATGCGTCTGTTTGTGATAATCTGATGCCTTACGTCATGAAACTGCACACATCCCTCTTCACCGAGGCACGAGATTATTTCATACGCCGCCTCGACTTGGATGTAGATATCGCAAAGCGTCATAGGGTCACTCCTCAGCATGTCCCCCATGGTGGGTTCGGGCACAGCGCGCTGGTCAACGGGCGAAGCTCTGAACCGGCGTTTATTATTATATTGTCTTCTGCCTTATTCAGTATAAAATAGTAGTCTTTGTTCTACCATTTACTGTGCTTTTACTTACGATTGACAAATTTGACGTAAGTTGTCTTAAAAGTAATTTTTAAAAATCAGAAAATATATACCTTTGCGCTTTACTGCAAAGATTGTAGAGGTTTTATATTCTTATCCAAAGACTACTATCGAAGAGAATATATAGGTTTACCAGAATCTGATGGCATTTTTAAAAGTAAAAAAATAATGGTTTTCATATGGCAACTGTCAACTGGCAGCTGTGTCAAATCGTTTGTTTACTGCTGCTTACATTTTGTAATTCGACTTCAACGATTGTTATCTGGTGAAAATGTCGAGAAAACCGCTCAGATCTCAAGCGAGGAATATTGTATACAATTTATATAATACAATACGCGAAGAAGGAGGTGTAAATCAATCACAATCTTCAATTTTAAAGCGTGTCGTGGAGTTGACCGGTAAGTTGAAACAAACGGTTTTGATACTTTTAGGTTTAGGTATATTTTGTCTTACGTAAATGTTACTTATTACAGGGGTTCCCAGCACTACCATACGATGAGATTTCAAGTTATTTTTTATACTCATAGAAAGAATGGTGTGTTTATTATTTTATTTGTGAGCAATAATGTTAATACAGTATGTAAATGAACGAAACGCAAAGAATTAAACCCGTCAATGTTTAGGCGAGAAAAATGGATGTGGTACCTAATTTAATGAAATCAGGAAACTTTTTACTGATAGTGTAAAAAAATAATCATAATGTAATAAAAATGTAACTCCCTGTCTCATTTGTTTACAATCTTATCAGTGACAACAACGTAAACGTCATAATGTCAGTTAAATTATAAAGGTGTGTGCACACTCACGTATTAAATGCGACGCAGTTCTATGTGTCGTCCGCCGTTATGGACACATCTCTGCAAGCGACGATAATTATTGTCATGCACCCTTCTCATCAAACTAGGATTTTCTCGAATACGGCGTTTGATTTTCTCGAAAGCTTGAACTATTCGTAATTCCATTTCTTCGCGAGTACTTGCTTCTTTTTTGAACACCAACTGTTTCACCCAACCCCAAAAGAAATAATCAAGCGGAGTGAGGTCCGGCGAACGCGGAGCCCAAGGGATTGGTGCGAACCGCCCGATCCATAGGTTTCCAAACATGTCGTTTAACCTGTTCCGTACTCGAATCGCGATATGAGGAGGAGCACCGTCATGTTGGAACCATGTCTGTACGTTGTCACTGAGAGATAAGCAATCAACATAGCGACTGAGAGGTCCGTTAAGCACTTGTAGATACCGCTCAGCGTTTGTTGTGCCATTTATGAACACTGTCCCAATGATATCGTTGTCTCTTATACCGGCCCATACATTTATTGACCACCTGGTTTGATGAGACAGTTCGCGACCCACGTGTGGATTTCGTACTTTTGGAGCCCAATGATGGACAACCCGTCGATTCCACATAGTATTCCTTGTAAACAGGCTCTCATCACTCCAAATAACTTTTCTTAAAAAGTGAGGATCTTCTCTTTTTTTTCTAACGCCCAATTAGCATACTCGACCCTTCTGGGATAATCGTCAGGTTTCAACGCTTGAACCTTAGTTACGGAGAAAGGATGTTGCCGATCGCGTTTTAGTATTTTGTGTACGAGGGTGTGACTCAAGCCTAAACTGCGTCCTGCCCGCCTAGTACTAGAACCTGGTTGGTTTTGAAAATGATCCAATACCTGTTCTTCCTGCGTAACATGAACACGTTGAGGACCACCTGAGTTCACAGGCACCGGCCGATCGTTATTTCGCAGCCGTGTAATGGCATTAACGATGACACGAGCATTACTTGGTTGCCTTCTTGTGGGATACCTCTCGGAGTACAAACGGAGGGCTGCATTTCCATTGCCCCTGCACTCTCCGTACGCAAGGATCATATCCATTATCTCAACCGCAGTAAAATTTAAAGGCATTGTTCTTCTTCTTCTTTTGCCCCCGCGGCGACTTGAACAGCTACTACCGCGGGGATAATGGCGTTTCCACGTTGAGTGATTTCGCCAGTGTCAAGTATATATATTGTATAAATCAATAAAGCAATAAAACAATCCAATCTTCTCTAGGAAGATTGGCGGCAACGTTGTACGGTGATTTGTAGGACAGAGGTCAAGATAGTTTTAACCTCTGCACCACTGCGAGTCCACTTGAAACGAGAAGAAAGATGCCAGATACACGAAATAAGTCCAAGTCTTCAATCACTGTGCGACACAAAGGCATAAAAAGTACAAATCACTATCAGAAAAGAACTTTGAACACCTAATTACCCAAAAATTAAAGTCTAAAACAAATTACACGTCCGCCATCTTTTAACGTTGCAAATGGCCCCCCAAAGGCATTGTTATTGCAATTACGAAATTATGACGAAAGTGAAGGATGTCAAATACCAAATTGAAAGAAAATACAATTTATTGGTAGCCTAACCTTTTTGTTATGAAAAAAAAGTTCTGTCGTTCTATGGTTTGAGACAATCATGACAGAGCAAAAATGTCAGAGACGGTGTTTATTAGTTTTTGTTATTTACTTACACATTTTAGATCAATTTGTTCTAGTGGTCAATCAGTTTCTACGCCGAGCAACAGCTTTGCAACTGCTGCAACAGCCAGAATAAGTCATTGGCAGTTAGGTAATGGTCACTCAATCATAGTAACCGGTTGCCACTACAAAATTGGATTGGATTGCTTAAAATTCATTGTGCAGTGCGGTTTAGAGTGTGTGTTTTAATGTAAACTTGATACGGTAATGTGGTCATAGTTGAAACTGTAATAGCATATGCAGAATTAGATTATTTGTAAATACCTAGTTTGTTTACTTTAGTTAATGTGATAAGTGATAAGTGATAACTGATGTCAAACTTGCTTGCATCACAGGATGTTATTAAGTTCGCTAACCGACTGATGAGAAAGAGGTTAAGTAATTACATTTAGTAAAATTATTAACAAAAAAAGTGATTGGATTAAAACAAAAAGTGTTTAATTGTATTATACCCGTTTTTAACTTCCACCGGTTTTAAGGTTTGCTTTTCGTTCATTTACATACTGTATAATACCTTACCCCAGCAATATACAACCATTTCATAATTAGTCTAACCCAATCCAACCTACTCGACTCGATGGAACTCGTCTTAAGGGCTTCATTATGTAACGATTGTATTAATTAAAGAATATATAAATACTATATATAAGAAGATATAGTATACACATACACATACTCACTTTAAACGGCACGGTAGCTCAATTGCCCCGGTAGAGACATATTTGTGTGATGAGCACAGATAATTTTGCTACCAAATCTTGGATGTTTGTAAGTTTTTAAGTAAATATTTCTTTTTATATACCTACTGCTTTCTAATTATATACAAAATCCTCGAACTGGTTATCTGTTATACCTACAAGTAAAGATCATTTTTACCTTTCCCCATATGAATTCCGAGATGCCCTTTCTATACGGTACCATCGAACACCAATCTCAATGCCGAAATCTTGTGATGGATGCGGCAATAATGATTTTAATATAGATCATGCACTTTGCTGTAAAACTGGCGGTCTAATTACAAGACGACACAATGAAATAAGGGATCTCTTTTGTGAATTATGCCAATTATCACTGAAGGTGACACTGGCCTACGAGGAGATTTAGCATGCCGTGGCGTGTGGGTTGCACAGAGGGAGGCGTTATTTGACATCCGTGTCGTCGACACCGACGCTCCTTCTTACATCTCACGCCCTGTTGTTTCTGTTCTGAAAGCTGCCGAGTCAGAAAAGCAAAACAATACACCAATGCCTGTGAGTTGCGTCATGCCACTTTTACACCCCTCGTCACCTCCGTGGATGGAGTCTTTGCACCACAATTGGCTACTTTTATTAAACACCTCGGAGAAGCACTTGCATCCCGCTGGGACAGATCCTTGTCTTGCGTTTTGGGCTGGTTGAGAGCTCGTGTAATAACATCAATTATTAGAGCGACCAGCATGTGCATTCGAGGCACCCGCCATAAATGGAAACCAGTAGCGAAACTATTTGGTTTTGATGATGGAGCTGCCCTTCCTTACTCCACATAGTGTGTACTCGGACGATATATTTGTTTATTTAGTTTCATTTTTTTTTTTAACTGTATGTATATTCAAATTGTAATAAAGTTACCTATTAATCCGTTTTCTATAATAAATTTAAAAAATAAATAATTATATACTGCTGACGTGTATATCGTTGTCTAGTACCGTTGTACACGAAAAGAGCTTAGTTTGAGTCATGGTATATATGAAATTGTCCTTTGTCCTCAGATATATTAAATTATTATCCTATACTGAGAGTTTAATTTAATAGACTTCTAGTGTCATATAATTTTTTTAATAATCCTAAAAGCATAAAAAAATATAAATTCGTCGAATCTTAAACTTCTTCATTTTTTTGGAATCGGTTAAAAATTACACAGTATCAATACCGTTTAGTCCAATTTCCCCAGTATTGCCCTCTACATTTTTTTTTTCCCCATTTGCCATTAGATTCTGGTACACCTATAACACTATATACAACGTGTCCCAAAACTCAACGATAAGCCGGCACCAGAGGATGGAGCTGCTTATGATTAGTCGAGAAAAAATAAGGAAAAAAATATATCTCAATTATTTTAGAAATTACAGAAAAAAAATGAAATTCATCGAAAATCGACATCCCTAATGGTATTTTTAACGACCATGTCTACAAATATTCAAATATTACTGTTTTTTTTTTGTTTTTGGAAACTTAAGTAGCCCTGCTATCTAACACAGTTCTTAAAAATACCATAATACATGTAGTTTTTACACAAAAAATAATCAAAATTCATTTTGTCCCTACAATTTTGAAAGATTTTTTCTTACAGTCCACTTTCAATCATCATGGTGTAAAAAAATAGTATTGACACCACTATGGCAATTATTTTCAAAAGTTGACGCAACTAACCAAGATTCCAAAATGGTATAATACTTTAGGAAACCTAGTCACAAAAAAAAACAACGAATTTTTAAACAAGAATCGACATTATTTAATGTTGGCGGTAATCACTTTTACTGTACCCAAAAAAGGATTTTTGTTGTTGAAAAATGTTGAATAAATGCAAAGAAATCGTACAATTTTTTTTAATTTTTTTAATTTCATTTACTACATTATTAATACTACAGTAAATGTTCAAATTGCCTGCCACCGGCATTAATACAGACATGACATCGCCTTAGAAATGATCGTTTTATCCGTCGTGCATATCTTCTACCATTGATATGATCCGCAGCTTGTGTGATTTTTTGGCGAAGCTCGTCCAATGTTGCTATGGGTTTTGAGTAGACTTTGTCTTTAAGACAGCCCCAGTAGAAGAAGTCCAGGGGGTTCAGGTCGGGCGAACGGGGTGGCCACAAGATAGGACCAAGTCGCCCGATCCAACGCCCTGGATACTCTTGGTTTAAGTATTCTCGCACTGCACGGGCATAGTGAGCTGGGCAACCATCATTTTGAAACCACATGTTTTGTAAATCACGTAAAGGCACGTCTTCTAATAATTCAGGCAAGTCGTTTTGTAAAAAGTTCAAATAGCCATCACCATTAAGGTTTCCTTGTAACTCAAAGGGTCCAATTACATTTCCATTTAAGATGCCCGTCCATAAGTTAACCTTGAATTGATACTGAGATTTGTCTTCTCTCATCAGGTGCGGATTTTCATTGCTCCAACTATGTAAGTTGTGTAGATTTGAATAGCCATCTTTCTTGCAGGTTGATTCATCCGACCATAGAACTTTGTCTAAGAATTGGGGATCTTCCCTGAGCTTTTGCAGCATTGCACAGCAAAATGCGACCCGATGTGGATAGTCCCGCGGTTCTAACGTCTGCACACGCCTGTAGTGATATGGGTGAAGTCTGTGACGTTTTAGAACTCGATGTGCAGAACTTTTTGGTATTCCCGTAGCTAGTTCTATGGAACGTACCGAGGTAGTTGAATCGTTTTCTATTTCATTGAGAACTTCTTCATCGCGTTCCAGTCTAGGTCTTCCAGTGTGTCTCCTGTCAAATGGTAAACGACCTTCCGCAAAGGCTAGATGTACATTAATAAACACTCGATAATCCGGATGTCTTTGAACATTTGGGTACCTTTCTCGATACAATCTGCTAGCAGCGTTAGCATTGCATCGGCATTCTCCATAAATGAGATGCATATTAGCGTATTCCAACGGTGTGTACGGTAGCGGCATGATAAACGCTAAACAATCCAGAATACGGAAAAAGTCCAATACACAAAACACAATCACAGTCCAAAATAATGCCAGGTCAGTACAGTTTGCAGATCACCAGTCCAAAAAGCAAAGCCAAGAGTTGTTAGTATGAGAGCCACATCAATTAATACGGAACGGTGCACAGCGAACAAAGGATCAGAGTGTACTGACTTGAAAATTGTATTAACTACCCACATTTTCCATTGAAATTTTAAAACTTGCAACAACAACCCTTTTCAAAAGTGATTAATATCAACATTTAAAAATGTCGGTTCTTGTTTAAAAATTCGTTGTTTTTTGTTGTGACTAGGTTTCCCAAAGTATTATATCATTTTGGAATCTTGGTTAGTTGCGTCAACTTTTGAAAATAATTGCCATAGTGGTGTCAATACTATTTTTTTACACCATGATGATTGAAAGTGGACTGTAAGAAAAAATCTTTCAAAATTATAGGGACAAAATGAATTTTGATTATTTTTTGTGTAAAAACTACATGTATTATGGTATTTTTAAGAACTGTGTTAGATAGCAGGGCTACTTAAGTTTCCAAAAACAAAAAAAAAACAGTAATATTTGAATATTTGTAGACATGGTCGTTAAAAATACCATTAGGGATGTCGATTTTCGATGAATTTCATTTTTTTTCTGTAATTTCTAAAATAATTGAGATATATTTTTTTCCTTATTTTTTCTCGACTAATCATAAGCAGCTCCATCCTCTGGTGCCGGCTTATCGTTGAGTTTTGGGACACGTTGTATATATATATATATATACTACGTTTACTGTATACTAGCTGCTGCCCGCGAGTTCATCTGCGTGGACGGCACAGTTATGGAGAACTGAAACTGTGTAAGTAACAATTTATTGTGTACGTGAAAAGTACAGTACGTAAACAGAAAAAAAAGAGATATAGGTATCATAGTACGATTAAGATAAGTTATGTTCATCGAAAAGCATTGAAAATCGCCGATCACTGACAGTTGTTACGTTACCACATTCCTACAGACAAAGACGGCAATCCGTAGCGAACGCCGTTGTTAAAAAGAGATGAATAGTTATTTCAAATTGACAACAATTCATTTTGTGCTAAGGTAGTAAAATAAAATACCGTTTCTACATTTTACACTGCTGATTACAGTAAAAATATCTTTGGATTTTTTTATGCAGTAGTTTTTTTATATTTAGGAAAAACAGTAAAAAAAGTTGGATTGTGAATGTTAGGAATACACTTATAGTGCCCTTAGTCCATTTATTACCAAAGGAATTCAAAAAAAGATACAACTGTCATGTTCATTTTGTATCTGTCTGACGGATTACTTGATTCTAACGACACGCTTTCGATTCTACGCAAAATAGTTTATTTATTTTAATGGCGTCTACAAATTACGTAATTAATTAAATTACGCAAAATAACAAATTTGTGAACGAACGGCAGCGAATGATTGACAAGTGAGTGACATGTACTTTATTTTTATTTTATATCAGGCTAAGATCACGACATCAGTATTCCTAACTTTGTATATACTTACGGTCTTTTTAATGACTATTTCTTTAATAAATTATTAACGACGAATTTAAGTTAAATAAAGAAAAACCAAGAAATACGGGTAGTCTAATTTTTAACCAGCTATTATAAACGCGAAAAAACAATAATGCTTTTTTTTTTGAAATGTTGTCAATTTCATTGACGTCGATGCGTGCGTGTCAGCGGCCGCGGCATGGAAATAAATAATAACTACACTTAGAAACGAAACTCCGCAATGCATTTTACGATATATTTCCCATACTAGTCGACAGAGTCCACACACGCAGCTATGATGATAGATAATATATTAGAGCTTATCATGATTGTGTAATACTGTAGAATACAAAATTTATTAAAACTTTAGGGTTCACAGATTTTTTCCAGGATCCCTAGGGACGAAGTATGGAATCGTCTATGGGAAGCTGGCGTTAAAAAATACTAATTTTTTCTAGTTTTGCTTCCCTATTTACTTTTTAGTACATTTTAGCGCACAGGCATTAAAGGCATAAAACCGAAAAAGTGTCAGATTTTCCAAGATGGCGGAGAAAGATATAGAGCTAGAGGGACGAAAAATTTGGGTTACCATGACCATGCGGTCCTTTACAACATATCAAAAAACATAAAACTGGACCTGTTTTAGGGTACCGGAACAACGATTTACTAAATGTACGACGAAAAGCTTTGTATGGCTGCACCTTTTCCGATTTACCGTACTTCCGGTTCAAAATTCAGAGTGGCGACAGGCAGATCCGTATTCTACGGGGTAGGTACCCTCTGACAATTTTGACACTCCAACTATTGCATGATTTGCCGCTTGCATGGTTTAGAGACGCCTTTTGGAGTTGCATCCGCTGGCTACAGTTGATACTGCTGGAGCCTGACCTAATAAAAAATGAACTCTTTTAATGTACCCTAACTGTTGACTTGAGAAAGGAAAGGAGGAGCAGGAGGAGTTTCCTTAGAATATAATATATATCGCGTAATGCCTACGACAGATGTTTGTCACAAACATTTTCTGTGGTAGGTCATAAGGTACCAAGGGTAAAAAATATTAAATTAATGTGAAACTTTTCACATATTAACTGACGGACACAAATTAAAAAAATATAATTTGCAATATTTTGTACGGAACTCTAAAAATAGGTTCGATACTTAGGGTGAATAAAGAGATAAGATAATAGAAGCACCATGGCGGCGTCTTGGCTTTTTTATTAAAGTAGGGAAAGTAAAACAATCCTCATAATTGTAAAAAATGGTGTAGTAGGTATCCAAAGTATATATATTCCAGAAAAACATCAGTAACGACCTCATCAATATTTTGGCGATCATTCAAGAGTGTCAAGTAATTGACTGCGTAAAATTTACTCTATGCAAAATGTATGATTTCTTAAGCCATTAAGAAAGCACCGAAACAAAAGCCATCACGTATATTTTAGCGTAGCTCACAGTTAAACATAGTCACACCTCCCGCTCACGCGCCGCCCTCGCCGCGGCCCAGTCCCGCGCGCCTGCTCGACGTCTGAACACGCTCCAGGTCAGTCTTCCACATATTCTTCTCCAATAAAATACAGTGCAATGTCTTCAAATAGTGCGTGCGGTGTTTGGCGAAAGTGTTGTAATTGATTCCGTGACGACGTTCCAATGCATTGCGATTTTCTATTCTTTTATCTAGGTACTTGATATTCAGTGCATTGTTGTTTACTTAAATTATGTTAAAATATAAGACCATGCTTAAACATAAATATTCAGTCCGTTCCGGAAGCTTGAAACTCCTCATTGAAGTTATTTTTAGCTGAGCCGTTCAACATTCGCCGAGTGCATATCACAATACCTCGTGTCGGACAGACAAAAACCGGGTTTTCGTTACTAAAAATATACCCGTATCGAATGTTTGCGAAATCTATTTTGAAAATGTTTCACTGTTCGCATCGCTGAGTAGCATCATTCATCAGGGAGCATGATCGGTGTAACGCACTCGGTGGGCCGAAGAAGGACTACCCGGATTATGATTTATAAAATAAAATGCATATTTAGTCGCACTTTATCTTTGTCGTTACAGCAAACAAAATTATTTATTATAATAACAAATAATTATTTCCACTGACATTTTACCGGGTGGGTAGCAAGGTTGGTATTTTCACGCGAGTTAATCGCGTAGGATTACGTCAAGTTAGTGTTACGGGCGGCGCGCGATGCTTCTAAATAGATTTTTATGTTTGAATCCGGCCTGAATTTAGAAAATGGTCACAGTTAACGAGCTTAGTAATACGCTTTGTTGTTTACCAAGCTGCTGCACTGTTCCTGAAGATTAAAACTTAAATTCGTTTTTATAGACATAATTATTGAAATATTTAAGGGGCGATGGGCAAATGACCTTCGATCAGAAGCTCTAAGCTTCCAGTTGTTGTTAAAACCTATTTGCATTAACACCGCTGCTGATCTAAACTAGCTGTCATCTCAATTTTTTTTTTTAAAGTCACTGATATCGAGATTTATGCTATCAAAGTTTGTAATTTTTACTTCTTTTACTACTTTTTTGGCCTATTCCCATATTTTTCACTTTAGAAAAAAAACCTTCGATGTTTTATTAGATAATATTAATGAAAAATATTTAGATATAGTTTCCATATCAAATGACGCCAAGATGTAAAAGTTATATCCAATTTTGTGTTTTTATAGTCATGTTTTTAAAAAAATATAAAAAAGTGTTAGTCAGAATCAAAGATGTTTTTTTAAATTTATTTTTCATAAATTTACATATAGTTTGACCGAGTTATAAGAACTTAAACTCACTTAAACTCATCAAAATCGTATGTTATGGGCATTTACATTTTGTTACAGAGTTATTCTTATTCAATGCTAGAGTACGTGAAGTTCACATCGTCTTATTGCGAAAAAATCATACATATTCGATGAACCAAATATAATGTATTAATCTAAATAATTGTCAAGTATTACAAAGTCCTTAATATCTTTGCGGAACGCTAAAATTAGAATTACTTGCGTTTAGTTTTCCTGTACAACTACCTACAAAACGGCCAACCAATCAAAAAGTTTTTATCAAATTTTACTGTAAAATTTAACTCAAAGAAAACGAAGCTTGCGTTTTATAATCATATGAAAAAAAAAAAACTTTGGCGTTAATACAATATTGTAAAAAATCTATGGTCTCGTCAGCAAATAGTTTAGAAGCTTTCCTCTTCCTACGCATTTTTTGTAATAAATAATTCTTTATTGCATATTTAATAACATTAAAACCCAAATAAGTATAGACATACACTCTTAAGGCATAGTCTAGTTTCGCGTAAAATTACTTAACAGATGGGGAGAAATATGCATAATATTGACGATCCAATCATCGCAAGGAATAAAAAAATACATAATTAATGAGCAGAATATTATTATCATTAGGTAAGCATTACAGGCATCAACGTTGTCGCGGACCCCAAAAGAGATTTTAAAATAATATGTTGTTGCTATACATTCAGGATAAAATTATATGAGATGTAACTCAATGTATAAATAACTAGGAAAAGATAGGGCGGTATGAACCAAAATAAATGTCCAGTTAAAGAAGAGTTTTATCAGAATATTTGTGACGAAGTTGTAAATGATGTCTAATCATTTAAGTGATATTTAAATAGCCTCTTTACGTACATTTATTTTGGTTTTTACCCAGGGGTTCGCGATGTAGGTACAGACAATCAATATATTCCGAATTATACCTGAGTTCAAAGTAAATGTTCAATCTACTTTGCTATTGCAATTCATGGAAGTCTCACACGCAATCTCTTACGCTCCCACTCCTGTTGATTTAAAGGTGAACATAAACACTAAGTAAGTACAGGCGAGGCTAGGCCGACGGGGAACAGAGATATAATAACATCATATAGTTCTCAGTTACATCATATAAGTACTTACATTAACATATTCATAAAAAAGTCTTAATCTCCTCAGGCTCAGGAAATTAGCACTTTCCTAACAGTTCAATACTTTTCTTCTCTCACTACTTTCCCGCTTCTCACCGACAAAGTAATTCTCTCTTTACTATGCTCCAATAGTGTTGCCAACTAAACAATATAAGGATACGTCCTCACCGACTTATTCAAAAGCTTATTATTTGCAGTAGCCAGCAATAATGGTTTTATTCGTTTAGACAGGCATGCTTGTGAGCATGCAAACGAGCAAGTGAGATTTTTTTAGCATACAAAAAATGTCCTGCCTTCTTGCTCGTTTGCTCTTGCTTGCTTGACCCATCTTGCTTGTCTCTTCAGGGTTCCGTAGTCAACGAGGAACCTTTATAAATAGTTTCGCCATGTAAGTCTATCCGTCTGTCTGTCTGTCTGTCCACGGTTTAGCTCAGATACTCTTGGTACTAAAGAGCTGTAATCAGTTTCTTCATTATGCCATCGAGTGAGGTATTATAAAATATAAAAACTTGGAAGACCGAGCGTCTTCTGGGTTGAAAACGATTTTCCCGAAGATGACAACTTGACAGATCGATTTTTCGCCCCCGTAAACCGCTGTATTGCCAATTTCATCGAAATCGTTAGAGCCTGTTTTTAAGAACGTGATTACAAATATATATTATATGCCAATATTGCTCGTCTAATAGTATAGTATAAGGAAATCTTTAATACTTATTGTTATTAACCAGGATCACAGTACAACCATGAGTCGCATAGGAAGAACCCGACGCACACGCGTCTACGACTGCAACTACAACAAAGGCGAGAGCTACTACCGGCCGGTGCTGGATCGGCTGGACGGCAAAGCGGCCAGCGCGTCGGGGGAGCAGTCGGAGCGCGAGCGCATGCGCGGCGACGTTGAGGGCCGCATCAAGAGCGCGCTGGAGGAAGACGCGTCGCGCGACGAGCTCTTCGACTCGCGGGGCGGGCGCGCGCCGCGCGGACGGCCTCTTTCTTCCGCTCTTGAAGAAGATGATCTTACTGAGGATGTAAGTTGGTTTCACATTTAGTAGTTCAAGAAAGGGGTGGTATCGTTGAGGCGTCGTAAATGACACAGACTAGTATTTTAGAGAAATCAGTTCCTATCCTTGAATTCAGTGAGCATTTGCTCATTAAACGAAAAAATTACCTTACGAGATGCTTCGGAAACGGCTACAAAATTATTGTTTTTTTTAACGTGGTGCTTAAAAGGCCTTAATTTTTTGCTTGTTTGTTCACATGATTCTAGATTTAAAAGATAAAGGATCGGCCACCCCGATGCCCTAACACCGTTCGTAAGGACTGGATTGCGAAACGTCTATGTAAGCAAAACGTCGTTGTTGCATATCGACCAACTAAACAAAACGCCTTTTTTGTACAGTCAGCGTCAAAAGTAACTGGTCACTTCAAGCTACTTTTGTACTTTATCGCATTAAAACATTAAACAATCTTGTTTGACATTGCTTATGTGACAGTAAAGCGACAAGGTATTTAAGTGATCACTTTCTTTTGACGCTGACCGTACAATGCACTAGTAAGCAAAATGTCTAGGTTGTAAGTACTGAATGCCTAATTAATTAGGCATAACGTCATCGTTGTAAAATGACAAAATAGCATTAGATCCAAATTGTACAATTGTACATGACCTTAGTTGTATCGTGACTCATTAATTATGCAAAGTGTCTGGATAGTATGTATAAGGTCTTGGTTTTAAATCGTCTATATAATATAGGTAGCAAAACGTTGTGATTGCATAACGACTAGGTAATATTTGATAAATTCTCCTTCTTTATCAATACAGGTATAAAGAGTTCCTTCACAAACTGCAGTTTGTAATTTGCTTGTCATTCAACCATCTAGTCGTTTTTTTTTCTATCAAATTTTGACGATATGCTTACTTATTGCCGACCCTATATTCAAACCGCGGACAGATAGGCTTACTTCGGATTAAAATTTGACACAATTTCTATGGGCAAACGTCAAAATTTAACCCGAAGTAACACGAAGTAAGACTTATCTGTCCGCGGTTTGAATATAGGGTTCGGCCGTTAGTCGTTTTACTAGTACGTTCTGCATACGTTGTTGGCGTTTTGCAACTGGGACACTTTGTTATTTGGACGTTATACAAACAAAACGTTATAGAACTTAGTCCGATCTTCAACCCAGGCATTCTACTATAAAGACGATTTACACAATTAGACATTTTGCAACAAAGATCTTTCATGAAACTTAAGTAGTTTTGCTTACATAGTCGTTTAGCAATCTAGCCCTTACGAGCCTAACCCAAGTTTTTAACGCACATTTCAAGGGGACAGGCGTGGCCTTGTCCAACAGAATGCTGTTTAAATTTTTCATTACTTCAGCTTATTTTAAGCTTCAATACTGTCCCACTGGACATTACCACATATAAAAGAATTGAACTTGAAGCTTCAATATGGTCGATTGTTATCTCAGTTAAGAGGAAATCAAACGGGTTGTTTAGTTATGTCCCCTTTCCTCCACCTTCAATTTAGACATATTATATCTAGTACCTACCTAGGTGGTTTATCGTTACTCCCTCGGAAACCGATATACTCGTATTAAATGATGACTTAATAAAAAGTACCCAATGTCTATCCCCGGAGTTAAATATATGCCTATGCTAAAAATATTATATAGTGATTCATCGGTCTAGCTGTGAAAGCATAACAAACCCAAACACACAAAGTTTCCTTTCCTTGGACTGCAATTGAGATTGAAGTACCTACTTTAGTAAACTCCAGGAACTTTCATGGTTAAAATGCAGTCGGAGGGCGCCATAATATGCCAACAGGAGCTTCGCGGTACTCACCGCAGACCCAGAGTTTGGGGTCGTTAAATTGGTCTCATAGTTGACAACAGTCAAAAAGGACTGTTGGCGAAAAATATAGTATTGAAATGTATATAGTAGTAGTCACAAATATATACAAACATCTCTTAGAAACATCTGGATATTGCACAATGCACAGAATTACTCGTATTCATATATTTTGGGATCTAGTCGTTGGTTTCTACAAAATGATACTTTTTTTTTCATGTGTGGTTCTTATAATTTACAAATAATAATGCAATACAAATTTATAATGCAGTGCTATGTGCATCTTGATGAATGTTTAGTTTATTATGTAACTTACTACAATGTAGTGTATTTGAATAAAAGCTTCGTAGGTAATAAAACAGGGTTTCACACGGATGATCAAATACATCTTCAGAACAGGGAATATTCAAGATTTCTTTTCACAGCTTCTATAAAAGCTGATTCATGTAAAAAACAGGTGAGAAAAATCTTTTCTTGAATAGCTATAAAAAATAACCGAGATATAAGCCAACAAAGATTTGTTCCTATCTCTTTCTAGAGTAGAGTAGAGTCTTCGTAGAGTTTACTAGGCCGACCTGTCACAATGACGTCACAGTGCACTTCGGATATCTCTGTCTATTAACAGTTTAAAATGCTTGTATCATCTGTATTTCTTGACTGATCTTCATTTTAATTTCACTTTTGGTGATCCGTTTTACGGTATTTTCATATTTTGTTATGAAATGCGATTTAAGAAATCTGTGCAGATTCCCTATTGTTATAAAAGGAAATGTTTTAGGCAGCCTAGCAGGTAGCTAAAGGAAGCAAACCTTCTTGTATGTATACAAAATGCTTCCGCTGCAGTCTTTACAACAATTTAACTGTAATTATAAAGTAGTAACTTTGCGGTTCAGCTATCTCTTAAACAAAATGTTTTGCTGACGACCTTTTCTCGCTGTTAGCCCGTTTCATAATTCTCCTTAAAACTAGATCTCAATTAATTTTGAATTTTGTCCTGGGTAGCATTTGAGTAGCTAGATAGGTACTGTATTTTTATTTTTATGGAATTTGGCGTTGTCAAAACTATACGTAGCAAACAATTAATAACAATTGGCAATATTACACTAATAAGAGATTCAAACACACTTAAAAATTGAAGTTGCCAACTTATTACCGACCGACATTCCTTTTGATGTGTTGTGGCATCGTCAGCGCAGCGACAGCTCTTACTTACTGGACAGTAATGGCGGCCGCGTTAAGAAGAATACCACGACACGCCAAAGGCAATGTTGCTCCGCTAAGATGAACCGAGGCCCTGAAGAATTACATCAAAACCGCTTGCGCCGCTATAGCTGCCGCCAAAAAAAGCATAGTAACCCGCCGGCAGTCATGCTTGCCGCTACGTCATGATTCGATTTTCAGTCTTAAGTCTTTATCATTAATGCATAAATTCCTATAAATCGTATGTCAACCAATTAAGCGTGAAATTAACTACAAACGAACTTCAACCAATGATAACAATTAAACGGAAAAAATCGAAATATGGTGAGGTGAAGTCATGGTGAACTTCAGTCTACTATGAACAATCGTTGCTTGAGTGAATGTGAACGCACATATCTTTTTAATTTTTTATAGAGACCAGAAAATAAAAAATATATATACTTTTGTTTAGTATTTTTTTATATGTGAGTATGATTTTTGGAATCTGCCTCAGTTTAACTTTTCTCTGAAATCAATTAGCTGCATATTTTATACTAAATTATGCATTATTATGTTTAACTTTTGACATAAACGGGTAGATTATATTTTCAACTTTCTAAAACTTTACAATTCTATACAAAAAAAGTGTACGAGTAAGTGGATAGAGCGTGGAAAGCAAATCAAGTCGTTTGCGCAATCGTCTTAAAAACTTACTTAGTTTCTACTAAAAACGTATTTCTTGAAGATGGCGCTTTGCCACGAAAAGTGGTCCTCATCCTCACCAGGAAAATATAGTCGACACTGTATGACAGGTGTTCAGACCTTTTCAAATAATTTTATACCTACGTAACGGACATACGAGGCAATGATGCATAGAAGCGGAATTGGGCATTACGAATATAATGCACTTACCAAGGCCGCAATTGCAGCCGCCCCGACCAGGTATCAGCAGCACAAAATACACTATCATTTATTTACGACGCAATTGCGTCACTGATTTCTAAATTAGAGTTGACGAAACCCTTTCAGCATTTGAAATCCTATATACGACGTATTGCGTCACTTGCCTAACTAAAAGACGACATACATCCATCTTGGTCGGTGGACGGTACTGCCCTGAAACCAAAGCGCGCAGTAATTCATAAAACATCTGTTCCGTCTTCATTTATTTATACGTTTATTCTTAAAATAACTTCTGAGTAAATTATATAACACTGTCAAGTCAACAAGTACGGATCCATCACGTGTTTTGGCGTTGGTCGCCAAGTTTATTGATATAAATGAGGTTAATCCTTTAATCTGCTCTTTCTCTCTTGCGTTACACGTAAGCATTGTTATTGCCCGAGGGTTTAAAGCCTAGTGACTATTTTAAAATAAACATGCTTTTTAAATTAAAAGCAGCAGAGCTAGACGTGGCAGCTTGTGGCTAATCGGTATTATATACCCTAGTCGACTATATCAGTTTTAGGGTTCCGTATTTAATTACGCCACCCTTTTCGGGACAATGTCAGAAGTTTTTAAATCTTATCGCGTTAAAAACATTGCTTTTGTACTCTTGGCGCTTTATCGTGAAACATGAGTACAATTAAACATTTAATTTGGTATTCAGGGTAAAATAAACGTTCTTTGCAACAGTGATCGCTACTCGTTAAATAAGCGTAACAAATGCGGGAAATAAGTAGATAAAAAATATTGAGCACGGTAGAATTGTAGTAATTTTCAGTTCCTTAATTCTACATAATATCACGTTATCGCATTTTGCTGCTTCTTGCGCGAACAAATCAACGCCGCAACGGGTAGTTAGTTATCAACAAACTCGCAGCGGTTGCGCTGGAAACTAATAGGCTAACAGCGCACGCTGCGGGGCGCCACTTTGCGGAGACAACCTGCAGGCCTAGACATGATACCTATGTTCATACAATCGTTAAGATTCAACGAATAGTGCAGTGGCGGTGACCTTGTGCAGGGCCCGTCCGGATCGCTGCTGCCATCTTATCCTTTAACCTACCGCCAAGCTGCGGTGTTTGCGTTTTTGCGTTCTGCGGCGCTAGAATGGCTGCGTCTATATTGCGTGTCAAATGTGGATAAAGCATCCGTCGCTCCCGTATTTATCCACGCGTCAGAAGGTGACGGTGCCTTACCCAAACTTTATCACGCGATAAACGCAGCCATATTAGGGCCCCTGGTGTGGAGATAACACAACTGAAAGGTGAAATTACTTGCATAGAGGTATTCTTAGGGCCCGTTGTTTGATCAGTAGTTAACTCAAGTAATTATTAAAGTTCGAAAAAGGAATCGAAAATTTGACACCTTTTCTTGAGATTTAACCACTTAGTTACGGGTTTCACGATTAGTCAGTTTAACTACTGATCAAACAACAGGCCCTAAGAGCATAAGTAGTACGAAATCTAAAATATGGCTGCCAATATTCTGAACGAAGTTATACTGCCTGAAGTCATGAAGTGCGATGAAATCCGCTAGTGTCCTCAAGTCCAGTAGACCGAAAGAACATTACAGCGGCTGTTGGATGACAGTTGTTATGACGCCATCAAATGCTACCGGCATTAAAATCACAAACAAAAAGCGTACTTTCATTGCCCATATAAGTCATTGCGTCGTATTACTGCAAATAACGCTTGCGTGCCATTTTATCACTCCTACAACTCCAACATCCTAAACACTCCTATATATTTTTGAAAGAGGCCCTTCGTATTCACGGATTTACTTCAGCCATAAAAAAATACAATGGTTTAATTGGTGTTGGCAAAAATTCAAATTCAAATTCAAATTCAAATTCAAAATTCAAATAATTTATTCAGTAAATTGGCCACATGCGGGCTCTTTTACACGTCGGCAATGTACAGTGAGTGAATCTACCAGCGCTTCGGACAAGACCATCATTGCGGAGAAGAAGCGCCGCAAGAAACTCCAGCAGAAGGTCATTTTTTCAATCATAAAAACATAATTATACTTAAAAGTAAGTTACATTAAGTAATAATAAGGTAATAAGGTAATAAACAATAAATTCTTAAAACTAGCAAAAATAAAATTATTACTAAATGTAAGGTCAATAAACATTAACATAAAATAAAATAATTACTATGAGAACAACACGACGAGGTCTCTACGTCAAAAGCCATATAACTAGGATAATAAATTGAACAAAAAGTCCTTGCAAACGTGAACAGACCGGACCCCACAAACAGCACCCGTTCACGAGTATGACGCGTATCTCAGCCATCGCCTCTCTCAACCATGTGATCGGGAAAGTGGCGACCCGATCAACGACGCCGCCGTAAGCAAAGACCTTTGAGCGAGCATGACATGCTCAAGCTGCCGGACAATAAGTAAGAGTAATATTGTGGGAAACAGCTGTCCGGCGAGAAACATCACAGTGTGTCCTCATTTAAAAACTTCTTGTACACACAAGACTAGAAAAGATACAAAATACAAATAGTAAATCACAGTCGACTGACTGAGTCAGTGCTTGAATGCACAATTGGCTTGAAGGCTATGTCACATTGACACTACTAAAATACATCTTGGTCACCAATGAAGTCATTTACAGTGTAATATGCCCTACCCAACAAGCAGCGCTTGATGTGAGACTTAAATTTATTGAACGGCATATTGACGATATCAGATGGTATCTTGTTGTAAAAACGTATACAGTTCCCCGCAAACGAAGTGCTCACCTTACGGAGACGGTGACCTGGAAGTGCGAGCTTATCCCTATTTCTAGTATTTAAATTATGAACGTCGCGGTTATGCCTAAACTCATGTATGTTTTTGCGTACATACATGATATTCTCAAAGATATATTGAGACGCGACTGTAAGAATACTAATATCTTTAAATTTATCCCTCAGCGAAACACGAGACCCCAATTGGTAAATAGCACGTACAGCCCGCTTCTGTAATACAAATATGGTTTGGATGTCAGCCGCTCTTCCCCACAGTAAAATTCCGTAACTCATAACACTATGGAAATAACTATAGTAGACAAGTCTCGCCGTCTCGACGTCAGTAAGTTGTCGGATTCGCTTTACCGCATAAGCCGCTGAACTTAGTTTACTTGCAAGTGTGGATATATGCGCACTCCACTGCAGTTTCGAGTCTAGAGTTACACCTAAAAATACTGTTCTATCTTCAAATTCCAGTGTCTCATCCTTCAGTCTTATTCTATCCGCATTCATACTCCTAACGTTGGACAAAGAAAATTTAATGCACTTGGTTTTTTTGGCATTTAAAAGTAAGTTGTTGGCTGTAAACCAGTCAACAATTGTAGACAACGCAACATTGATGCCATTAAAATTATCCTGTTTCCTATCCGCTTTGAATATTAGTGAGGTATCGTCAGCAAACAAGACTATTTCATGTTTATCGCGCACTACATACGGGAGATCGTTAATATAGATCAAAAATAAAAACGGACCTAGAATAGATCCTTGAGGCACTCCCATAGCTACAGATGACCCAGAGGATTGTGTTCTGTTAATGTCTACCCGCTGAGTTCTGTGCGCGAGGTAGGAAGCAATAAGATCAAGTGCACTGTTTTTGATGCCATAGTGGCTTAACTTCCGCACTAACGTAACATGATCAACACAATCAAATGCCTTGGACAGATCACAAAATACTCCAATTACATCTAGTGATTTTTCCCAGGCATCAAAGATATGTTTTATTAAAGTGGCTGTAGCTTTGTACCAACATTAATGCAATGCCGTGCAGGTAAATCCAACTAAGTGCGCGTACCAACTTCGCGCAGAAGCTACCCCGCTCAGGCGCGACTCAGGCGCCGAAATTTGAGGGTATTTTTTTCTTTCAGGTGAGGTTTGGTTTTCTGAGGAGATCAATCATACTTGATACTTAAGTCGATTTTCAAGAAGTTCAAACACCAAGGTAGAAAATATTAAAACGTACAATTTAAAATCAAGATTAGTTAAATTAAATTAAAGTCAAGTAAAAACACGTAACACGTCCGTACTCCACGACTGACATGTCAGCTCATGGGCGAAAACTAAGCGAAACTCGTGGTCCGGGGCGCTGGCATGTTCTCGGGGTCATTAGTTCCAAAAACTCGCTGAATTCGCTTATTTTTTTGCATTTGGATATAGTGTGTACTATTATAATAATTGTAAAGTTTATATTGAGTTTTGTGTCACCTCTTATGTTATGTGTTATGTGGCATTTTTTTCATTTCAAATTACGAAAATCATAATAAAATAAAAGTAAATAAATATATCAGCATCTTATCTAGGATAACTTGCGTATTGTGCACTTTCGTCAACTGGGATATTGATAATGTCAATTATAATATTTATAATGTTTAATGTTTATTTGGGCACAAACGGTACAAGTAAAAAAAAAATTACAGAAAAAGTTACATAACACATTGACCAGCGAAGTTGCCATAATTAACTAATACAGTACACAGTAACACGTCAAAAAATGTGTGTTTACATAATATTTAATGTAATTACAGACAACACTTAACGTTTAGACAACGCAATTTTAAATCTAAGAAGGGAAAGACTAGATATATCTAAGTGAGAAATTGTGCTATTATAGTTTTTAAAAGTTCTACATAAAAATGAATTTGACGCATATTTGTTACGAGTAAGGGGAACATGAAATAGATTGTTATTACTTCGAGCATTAATACGAGGAGTCCTTAGGCCAATTTTGCCTAGCAAATATGGGGAATCAATCTCACACGAAAGAATTTTATACAATCAAATTAGATCTCTAAGTGATAATATTTGTTATTTGTAAAAAAAAAAGATAAATATGTTATGCATTAGATTGGGCCATCGTTCCGGAAACTATTTGCCAAAAACAATGAACTTTAATATTTTTTAAACCAGCTCATCGCCGCCGGACTATTGGTCCCTATAGAACTTTTGGTTTCCATCAAAATAAATTAGTCCTCTGGTTCCACAAAACATGGAATCTCGGCCTTTGACAAGGGTTACACACGCTTGTTGTTAGTTTCGTACTAGCCTCCGACGAACTTAGGTTCTATTGTGTTCGGAACTTGGAGATTCTTAATGTCGCAAGCACGTAGCGCGCATGTTGCGATCTATAGGAGGCCCGTTTTAATTTAGACTTTCAATAACTTTACTGAATGTAGTTAGATCCGCACCAGGAGTTGGGTTCCTATCAGTTTTTATTTAATGTATCGTACCCGATAGAGAGTTTCCTAAACATTTTGATTCAGTTTTAGCAATTGGTAAGGTTCATCTGACTTATTTTACATTTATTTCGCGTATTTTTTACCTTCTCTAATTTTAATATGAGCGAATTTAGACACAGTCAAGTTTGATACGAGTATAGCGCAAAGGAGATTCTCCTTGAATAACGCATATAAGGGGGTCATATTCTACTTTTGTATTTACTCGTATTTGAAGTCCGGCCGACAACCGATTGGTCACAACGTGTTAAAGGCAACAGAACTTAAAATCTTTCAAGTTATATTAGGTCTTACATAATGTGTGCATTGTTTTATTATTTTAATTGTTATTTGGTTGTGGCACTATTGTGCGTGTCACTAAGGTGTATGTTTCTTAAATTATATGTATTTGTGAGTTCCTGTAATTGGCTCTGTACCTCTATTTAAGTAACTATATGAATTGTTAAAGCTGTTGGTTCTTCTAAAATAAATAAATAAATAATCTGAGGTAGGATTAAAAATCGTAATGTAGGTTTCGGTATTTTAGACGCTATTGATCTGTTAATACTTACCCCCGTCACAACAGGCCCCGGCGCGCCCGCCCGCCCCAGCTGCACGGCGCGACAGCGTTCGGCTGGCTCTCGCTCTCGCCACTGACAGGAATATCTTGTTCTCGTGTTTCATACTCGTCATTAACGCAGCCTTTAAAGTTAGATTATAAAAATGTTTGAAAAAAAATGTAAAGTTTTCGACCTGTAATTTGATATCTCGCTTATATATCCTACAACTAATATTATAAATGCCAAAGTTTGTGCGTTAGTTGGTTCCTTCACGCTGCAAGGGCTGCACGAATTTAGATAAAATTTAAAGTAGAGGTAGGTTGTAACCCTGGATTAACAAAACGGCTTTATTTCATCCTAGAAAATTTAAATGTTACCAAGGGAATAACGATAATTGAAATCTACGCGGAAGAAGTCGCGGCCAGAAGCTAGTATTATGAACGCGAATATTTGTTCCTGAGTCATGGATGTTTTCTATGTATTTAAGCATATATTTCTCTATATAAGTATTTATATCGTTGTCTAGTACCCATAGTACAAGCCTTGAGCTTAGTTTGGGACTAGGTCAATTGGTGTGACATTGTCCCCTGATATTTATTTATTTATTTATTTATTTATTTATTATCAATGCGAAAGTTTTGTGTTTGTTAGTTTATCGTTGCTCTTCCACGCTACATCGGCTAGACGGATTTGGATAAAGTTCGGAACGGAGATAGCTTAGCTTATGCCCTGGTTTAACACATGGGCTACTTTTCATACGGTAAAATATATAAAGTTTCAGAGTGAATATCGATTGTCAAAATCTGCGCGGATGAAGTCACGAGCTGACGGTAGTTATCACTAAATAAGTATCTATATAAGTAGGTATCTGACTTAAAAGAATATTGCCGATCGCTATTAAGAAACTTGTGCTCGTAGTACGTACCTACTGTAATTGTTTTTTTTCTTAAACATATAGAGAGTTTCTTGCGGCTCTGCTTCTCCTCTTTGGAAGCGCTGGTACCTAGATTTTTACTTATTAAAGTGCCCGTGCGGCCTACTAACTGGTAATTTATTATTTATCTTTACTCTGCCTACCCCACTCTGGGAATAAAGGCGTGAAGGTATGTATGTATGTATGTATCTAAGTACACTAATATTATAAGAACGAATAAACTCAAAGCTACAGAACCGATTCCAATAACTATTTCACCATTAGAATACCACATTATCCTTGAGTGACATAGGCTATCTTTTATTTTCCTGCGCGGAAGGAGTCGCATGCAACAGCTATATATATTTTTACCAAACATTGCTTTCAATTCAATTTTTATTACTACCAACGAAACACACCTATCAGCTCACTCACACATTTTTCCATCGAAATCGTTTCTCTGACTGACTGAGGCAAATAATAGCGTTTCTTTTTGCTAAATAAAAATGTGAATGTCGAATGCAGACGTGTGATGGTTTCACTCGACAAGCGAACAATCTCTCTGTGTTGTTTCAATCAAACTTTGAATAATACGAATATTTAAATTTTTATGAAAATGAAATGAGAGTTCGTTTGAAAAGCTTGAAAATTTTAGTCATTGGTGAGATTAATTAAATACCATTTACTAAATAACTACCATTTAATACCGGTTAATGATAATTAAAACATACCTATAGTGAGCCCGTTTTAATTGTTCTACAGACTAATAAAACCTGCATGAAAGCTAAAACAGTCTAAATATTTGTATTTACTTATTACAGATCACAGAATCGCTTAAGCGCCTTCGCGCCAGCAAGAAACAATCGCGTTTTGCTGAGGACATCGACTTCGAAAACTCCGTGTCGAATTTAGAAAACCGTATGAGGATTTCGGACAAAATTTTGGAGACAGTCGGCATAGGAAGCTCCGAGGTGAGCGGCGCCAGGCGGGCGCTGCAGGAGAACGAAGAGCGTACGGAGAAGCGCATCGCGCGCCGGCTTAACGAGGAGAGCGGGCTCACCAAGTGGACGGCGCTGAAGGACGACGAGAGCGCGGCGGCGCAGCGCGCCAAGGCGAGCCGCGCGCGCCTCTCCGCGCTGGAGGACGAGATGTCCGAGCTGACGGAGCGCGGCGCCGCTCGCGAGCAGCGCGCGGCGCGCCTGCGCACGCTCGTCGCTGACGCCGACCTCACCGAAACCGCCGTCGCCTCCACCAAAGTCACCATCCGGGCTGAAAGGGAAAAGAAGCAAGTCACCTTCTAAACCGACCGACTACATCTCGTAAACTGATGACACTCTAAACTCTTTATTTAGAACTTCGTCAAGCACGTTTATGGTTTGAGGTAAAAGAGTTAACTAGATAAGTCACTAATTATATTCCTGTATTTATCTTGTACCATCAAATGGTTGAGTTGATGATATTTTATACTTGTTGGATAGATTAAAGAGTAATGCCCCGTTTTATGTAATTATAGTTTTTTTACGAAATTAAAATTTCGATGTTGTAAAGAACCAAATATTTATTTTAGCACTAGTTACAGAGAAACTTAAATAAAATTAAGTACATAGGTGAACTGCCCTCTTGTTGGCTGCCTACCGATTATTGGCCCCATGGACTTTAACATAAATAATGGTCTAAGATCCTAATAGGGAGACGACACCAGCTGTTTATTCGATAAATGTATTTTACATACATACATACATACATACCTTCACGCCTTCATTCCCAGAGTGGGGTAGGCAGAGCTACGGAATTACCAACAACTCTAAAAACTTGTTGATAACTCTGTAACCACAATTTGCACAATTAGGCTAAGATGTTTAACAGTGTATATTAGTGACAGGTAGCAAGCCCATCGCCTAACAGTACTACAAGCCTTTATTCCCTTAGTCGCCTCTTAGGACTTCCACGGGAAGACATGGAGTGGCACAATTCTAAGCCGGCAACCACACGGCATGTACGAATGTATTTTATATCAAATTAAATATAGTAAGTAATATATGGCGAATAGGTTGGCTGAAAAATTTCAGTCCTATACTTAACGATAAAAGATAAAAAGATAAAAGATGTTTATTCAGTAAGTAGGCCGCACGGGCACGGGTCAAGTCGACGTCTTATATATTTATATCTGGCTAGATTCTGTACGAAAGTAACCTTGTTGTTATAGAACTCAGGAAATCAGGAGCCAAAACAACGGTCAAATATGTATACAATCTGGACATACAAATAATAGTTTAGGTTGAGAAGGGCCAAAAAAGTATTAATTTCACCCGATTTACGATTCACACGCCTTCACATAAAATATAGGAAAGGTACATTATTGCCCAGGCGCAGGAAGAATGGGATTTCCGGACGAGGTGGTTAGCAGGCCGAACAGCTAGGCCTGCTTAAACACCAGTCAGGCAATCCTCGTTTCAGCCAAGCCATTTATGATTCTTTTCTCAAACAACGTAAGGAAATGATAAGTACAAACGTATTTGTAACAAGAAAGTCATTGTACCTATTACTATTAAAAGTGATGTTCTTCATATTAGGACAATTTGTGTTTTTAAACGAAAATGTTCTTTTTTGGACACATTTATGTTTGCGTGTTGAACTTATGGTCTAAGATCCGAATAGGAGCCGACCTTCATCCAGCTGTTTATTCGATAAAAAGTATTTTATATCAAATTTAATATGGTAAGTAACATACGAGTATCGCAAATAGGTTGGCTGAAAAAAATCAGTGCAGAACTTATTATACAATTTTTATTATTATTAAAAATGTTTTTTTTTTATTGTTATTGCTTGTTTATTACCTAGTCGGTTACTAAGTTCAGTTACTGAGATTAATTACAATTAAAAAAAAATTAAAGCAGTTTTGCATAAACCTGTATATTAATCAAAACTTTGATATATATAGAATAATAATAAAAATAATGTATTCTAAACTATTGCAATTATTTGATGTACGAGCTTGAAGTATTCCCATTTCGGACGATAAAATCACGCACGACGATGATACTGATAACGGCCCCAACTTTTGTAAGAGTTCCTGTAGAGAGTTCAAATTTGCGTGACATATTGAACAGACTTCTAGCTTTAAATTCTGATACGAATGTATTCAAAGCATCTAAAGATCCGCTTGGACACCGGTCAATCTTGATGACTCATTAAATCGACTTTAAGATTTCACATTTTGCAGAAATACGAAAACACACCAAATCTCTTGATTCATAAGTTGGAATTAAGTCATGTTGAGAAATATAATTTTGGTCTCTAAACATATACAGAGATAGGATTTTTTATAATATTATACAAAAAAAGTTCTTTGGTAAACAAAGACTAACTTTTAAGCGATTTCAAAAAATGAAATTTACAGAAAAGTCATGCGTAATTTCATTGATGCCGGCTGTGAATGTTAAAAGATCGTATCGGGAATTTCGGAAACTAAGAAAAATGATTAATTGTTTTTCTAAATGTATATTAATTAAGCTTTTAATTTTTATACATATTGAAATTAAAAAATAAACATAAGTTAGTTTTATTTGCATCAACCTTAGTAACAGAACTTAGTAACCAACTAGGTAGACAAATTACATACTAATCGAACGTATGAAACCTACAGAATAGGTACATGCAAACGTTAGATTAAGTGCAAATTATTAGTACCGACTTACCTGTTCATACCTACCTACCCAATAGTTATGATGGGAAAACTAACGTTTGCCTATTCTATAGGCTTCATACTCTCGATTGGTATGAAAATTGTCTATTAAAGTAGCGGCACCGAGTGATACCACCTTTGACACTGACAAATAGTGTTCAGAAAACTCCATTTTACATATTAAAATCAGTCAAGTGCGAGAAATATATTTAAAAAACGTTTAGTAAAGAAATTACCTATGATAATAAATGACATTTTCCATGATTAAAATATTTATTTTATTGTATTTTAATCCGATTCACTTAAATCACTAATACTCCTTGAAGAACAATCGTCACTGTTATCATCTGATACCTATCATCACGCGAATTGTTTTTTTTTGTTGTTTTTTGTTAGTTTTTGTTAGTTATGAAAATAATCTCAAGATTAAGCTATAGTCGAGTCCGGAATTAGGCGAACTAACTTGACAGTTCATTGTACACTAATGTTGCCACAGTTTGGCTAGTGCTGTTAATATCGATATTTAAAAAGTCTAGTTTATCATTATTATTGTGTTTGAAATCTAACTAATAATTTGGAAGCCACCTAAAAGGATCACAATGGCCTGTTGTCATGTCAGCATTATTTTTGTATTTTATTCCTAATTTGAGGAGTAAGTATCGTAAATATCCGCTTTAAACCGTACATCCTTCAGATCATATTATATCGTAAAAATTGCTGTAGTTTTTCCCTATTTGGCAAGTATGTATGAGTGTGAAAGTTTCGATGACAATTACTTGATAAAATATAAATATAATCAGATTTATAGAAGGCACAAGGTTATATCGACATATTTGAGTCGACATAAACCTATCACTATTCATTTTTTCCTATGTCTGGCAACATTTTCGGCTGTCAAGTTAGTTCGCCTAATTCCGGACTCGACTATAGTTACGACATGCGTTTCGGTAAATTACAGCCCCAGCGGTACATCACTATCCCGGTACCTGCAACAATGAAGTTTGACATCTGTTCCTTTATACTTGCTGTCAATATTTAGGGAACGTCAAAAGAGCTACTTTAATTTATTAAATACTGGTTTGAATTTTTTCAGCCAACCTTTTCGCCATATGTTCCTTAGCATATTAAATTAAGTGTTTTATCCTCCTACTTGAGTATAGTCGACTACAGAGAGATGTATCCATTTTTTTACCATGGCTGATGCCTTATTGCATTGAAATAAGGTCCAACAGTGGTTACTTCTCTGTGTAGTCGACTAAAACTAGTACGTAAAATCACCCTATAAAAAGTTTGAGCATACTTAGAACCTAATTGACGTCATGACTGTCATTTGACGTTTAGTTCGAAGTTTACTATGACAAGGAACTTAAAGTGCTCAACATATTCATGGGCTAACTGTACCGTAGGTAGTTAGTTATACAGGTGAGCAATCAGTATGGGGAATTCAGAAACTAAAGCGTTAGGGTAATTTGTCCTTAGTTCCTAACCAAGGCCCCGATTTTGGAAAACTGTTTTAAAGATTTATATTTTATATATATATATATACTAGGAGGTCATGGCAAATCTGGGAACGATCCCCGAAATTGATTTTTATAGGTTGATAGGATAGGAGAATTACGTGGTGCCAAATATGTCGGTCTGCCTGCGCACAGTGGTCGCGTTATCTATACATAATATATGGCGACAGAAATATGTGCAATCGTAAAAAAAAAATAACGATAAGGAACATTCCTGAATATTGTACAAAAAGTAAATACTAGTTGTAAAAAACTAGTACTTACTTTATTTACAATATACAAATCACCTCAAAAACTGACCAAAAATTATGGTCGCGTTATATTTGGATATACAGGGTGTCTGGAAAACCTTCGGAGAAATTTGGGGGGGTAATAGTTGGCACGATTCTGATCACGGGGGTATGGTTCATTTTTGTTTCTGTTAATGTAAAAAAAAAAGGATTAATTATATTCATTTTGTTACTTGATGTATCGCAGCCGATATCTCGACCTTGACATTTTGACGTTGATAGTATACTACTCCAACAGTTCGTAGCATCTTACGTCAAAATTCAATGTCCGAGGTCAATGACCTGAGACGTTGTCACATGGTATGTAAACAAACAGTTCGCTCCATGTAAACAAACAGTTCGCTCCATGTAAACAAAAATCAAGGTAGCATTATAATAAAAATAAATGAGTAATTTTAGTGCAACTTACTGTATTTGGGCATTTTTTTTTCTAGTGTACCTAGCGTTTTTCACGTGTCCGACAACTTCATTCAATCTTTTTTACATGATTATGTTAAAAACTTTGACTTGTAGCTAAATTACCAGATAAACAATACTCTTACGTTTAAAATGATGCTACTAGAAGTATTCAATACCGTTAAATTTACAGTTTTTTTGTTATTTTTGTTCCTTAAGACCCCCAATTTTTTCCGCGTCCAGGCCTGGTGTTACATTTTCGAACTTCAAATAAACAAGTTTGGAAACTTTTGTCGTACATGAGAACACTTGTTTTTGGGAGTCTAATATGTGAATTTACTAAAAACGCCCTTTATTTGTCTCCTTTAGAGTTAATATTTAACAAAAAACTAGTTTAAATCGTGTCCACCACATTCGACATAAGGGGAATTCCCCCTTTCCGTTACCGTATATTAGGCTTAAGGCATCATTTTTATTACCAAAATATATCTTTATTTTCATCTAGAAACTCTTGTTTTCACGAAGCAGCACAATATTTGTCTTCAAACGGTCAGTAAACGAAAAAATTGTGTGTTGAAGTGTCGTGCTTTGCGTGGTTCAAAATGGGTTCCACCACTCCGTTACCAAGATTTGAAGGTAAAATCTTTATCTTTATGTTGTTTTGATACATTTACCTAAATAATTGTTTATATCTAAACTCAATTTCACTAAAATATCTTTACAATCAAGATCGAATGCATATTTAATTTGTATTTCAAAGTGCAAAACATTACTCCCGTTACTTCCCCTTTCGTTGCCATGTCGGCAGTCATGTATAAGGGGAATCTAAAAAGTAACGGAATGGAAACATAAAGTTATGATTACACTGAGATCACATTTGAATAAATTATAGTATTTACATAGGTAAATTTATTTGTACCACAAAAGTAAATCATCTTATACGGTTTGCAAAATTATCTTTAGAATAATGCAACGTGTTATTTTTAATCTGCTGCGTAGTTGCAATAACATTAACCGCAGATATCTCAATTAAATTTAAATAATACGACTAAACTACCTACATTTGTTATAGAAATGGCTCCTCTCACAGCTGCCGAAAAACAAAAACGGTATCGGGAAAGGATTAAAAATGACCCTATTAAATATGAAATCCAAAGAAAAAAGGACGTGGCGAGAATAAAAAAAAAATTAAAAGCACGAAAAATTGCAACTACCAAACTATCAAACTATCCCGAAAAATTAAGTATCCACCAAAGAATAGGTACCTACCTAATACCATTGCAGTTGCTCATAATTTGTCTCTCAATAATCAGTATTGGTCAGGAAAGTCTAAAATGTAACCACTATAAATATGCGATAACCATAACCCTCATTTTGCTTTGGTCAGTCGGGTTAATAAAGCTTTTGTGGATTTGTGATCTTGGTATAACTGCAGCCTTATGATTTCGTTACCATTATTTTCGTTACCGTTCTTTGAAAATAATTAACATTTTATTTTATTATTAAATCCCCAATTGATAAACATTGCAATTTGTGTATTATATGGATAAACTTTTTACTAAAGTATCCACGTATAAATAAATTTGTCGGGTAAACCTCATAACGTCCAACTGGTAAAGAAAATTGTAACTAGTTTTGGTCGTCTGGTAACGAAATAGTTACAATAATCGTAATTTCTTTCAAATTAGTTCATAATGTTTTAAAAATAAAAGTTATTTTCATAACTTACTATATTTTCAAGTAAGTAAAGCATTTGTTTATCCCCATTTTACTTTCTTTCAATTTATAATAATAAATGTATATGGTAACGGAAGGGAAACAAATATGAGCCCGAGCCACTTTGAAATCGCTGTATAAATTTAATTTCCGTATGTTTTACAAAACCATTGCTAAATTAAGATACCTAAGACTACTAAAAATGCTTCAACACCCTTAAAGTTCAACAATTAATAAGTTCGAAAAAAAATCATCACAAATCTGTTGGTACAACTTTGAAAAAAAATGCCCATTTTCGTTTTTGCAATTTGAACACTAATTGGTTTTAAATGTGAAATCACTAGGTCTCTTGTTCATGTTTTGCCGAGACTGATCATATCGTCCGTCTTTTACTGTCGAGATCTAACCATTTACCATTGTTTTCTGCTCTAAAGTAGCCCATATAACTGATTTACAGCAAAAATATTGAAGACGTGAATATTGAAAATAACATAATTTAACACTGACATCTAATGACAGCCATAAATTCATAGACTTCTCAAAGTTCAAATAGACGGATTGAACGATCCGATTATTGCTCTCCGTATTGAAGAAAAAAAAGGAGAAAAAGAAAATCGTTTATTGGTGCAAACCACAGAAAAATAATAATCAAATTAAATACAGTGAGAAAATAATTTAAAACAAAACCTTAAAAATATTTTATAAAATAATAATGCACCAAATTGGGTGCTACTCAGCATCATAGTGTCAGACATGCCGTGACGCTGCACGCGCTGATTTGCAGGGCAACCAGACGGGGAGAAAGCGCTGCTGGCTGCTGGTTCTTTCCTTTTGATCCGCATGGTATTTGTGGAAGTAGCCAAAAGTCCAAGTGCAAAACATTTTGTCGATGGATATAAAGGTCGTCGCATAATTGATTATAATAGGCTATTTGACAACATTGAAAATATACTACAAATTGTGGTCATCCTATCTGATACTAGCGTAAAATAACGTATTTCACTTTATTTCACATTAAATTATGTCTATTTTTTTGGAAATTACACGAAATAATAAGGAATTTTTTTTGAAATTTAATCTGTGGCAAAAACGCTATGTGATGTTAGAAATACTTTATAACCTGTGATGTGAAGTCACATGCAAGTAAACAAAACAAACCCCAAACCAAACATCGCTTCGCTTGTGACATCGCTTCCTTGACTGATTGTGGTTGTATTGTAGTCCACGTTTTATATTTTCTGGGTGTTATATTATATTCGTTAATAATCTTATAACTCTGTCAAGTCTGTCTCTATACTGGAGTCAAATTTTGTGCGAGCTGATAGCAGCAACCTGCCTAAGATCGACGCATTTATGGTTGCACGTTTCTTCAAAAATAACGCTGATTATTACGCTGAGGAACTTAAAAATGTGAAAACAGCAGTGTAAGTATCACGTAGAAATTATTCATTTTTAAACCACATTCAGAAGTACTGTGAAATCTAATTTTAGTTTATGTCGATACTAATAGATTTTATGTAAATTCTCTTTGTAAAAGTCATTGCTTCGTTTTTACAGATCTGCAAGGGATTCCTACGGAGACGATGCTATTGGCTATGTGCAACTACACAGGGAGCATGGTATTTGCACATTTAAGTCTAAAATGTGCCCAGAGCATAAAGTAAGAAGCAAGGCATACAATGTGACGCTGATTGTAAACGAAAATGACAGCGAAATTATTAGCTGTGAGTGCCATGACTGTGCTGCTTCAGCCGGAGGATGCAAGCATGCTGTTGCATTTTTGATGTGGGTCCATCGTCGCACCGAGGAACCTGCATGTACTTCCATAGAGTGGTATTGGAAAAAGTCAACTTTGTCCAGAGTAGGGACTACCCTAAAGTACATCACTGCGCAGCAGATGACTAAAAAAAAAGTATGTGATAGACCAAGTACATCAGCACTTTATACTGAATTTATTTCAGAAGCCAAAAAAAGAAAAATTAACAACTGTGAGTTGCTAAAATATCAACATGAATTTAAACATAGTGATGTCAAACAGTATTCATTGCACAGTTTTATAATAGACCAATCCCCAGAATTAATAACAGATGTAGAAAAGTTTGTGGACCTGATGAAAGCAACATTCACTGAAGCTGTAACAAAGACCATTGAAAAAGCAACAAGAAGGCAGAATAAGAGTAGTTTATGGTATGAGATGCGATATGGCCACATCACAGCTTCAAAGGCACATGAAGTAAGTGTTTGTCATACACCGGATGGTTCCTTGGTGGCAACTATTATGGGCGCAAAAATACCTGATACAGCTGCAATGAAAAGAGGACGAAATTTGGAAACTTCTGTCCGAGAGGCAGTTGGTAAGAAATTGAAAAAAAAAATAACTTCATGTGGGCTTTATGTTTGCCAAGATAATCCCTTTATTGTAGCGTCTCCTGATGGCTTAGTCAAAGATGCCGTTATTGAAATAAAATGCCCTACCAAAGCAAAAACCAGGGAAAATTTAAGCTATGGTGTCATCACTGAAAAATTTAAGGCCCAAGTGCAACTGCAAATGTATGCAACCGGTTTAAAAAAGTGCTATTTTTGTGTTGCTGATTGCAACTTTGAGGAAACAAATAATGTAGATATTATCTTAGTGACATATGATAGTGAGTATGTAAATAAATTAATACCAAAATTATAAATTTTCTGGAAAACCAACATATATCCGATTTTACAAGCTGTAATTTAAATTATTCTGTCTGGTTTGGGCCTGATCAGCTGCTGAACATTACATACAATAAAATCATTAAATAAAAAACCAATCAGTATTTCTTGTTTAATTATTTACATACATACATAGGTAAGTACTTACAGGAGTAAACTTAAATAAATTAAAAGCATCTGAGACATGTTATGAAACAACAACAACCTTATTTCATTGCAGTAAGAGAATACCATATTTATGCTAAATCAACATTCTGTAATAATAAATATTAACCTTACTCGCCCGTGTTTCACCCTAAGTATGCGAACTACTAAAGGTAAACATGGGCGAAAAAGGTTATATGCTTAAGTACTTACTGGAGTTTAATAAAAAAAATGCAGGCTTCTCTTATTAAAGTATGAAATATGTGTCTGTTATTTTGGACTACTCTCTATCATGGTTATAAAATAATTATGGCAATCGGAGCCGGACAATTGGATTAAGTGTCATTATGGTATTTTCAAATTATGGTATTTTGGGATGATACCACAATTTGCAAAATACCAAATTGCACTTTAAACCAGATTCCCAAATCACCAGATTCGAAATTTTGTGTAAGTATGATAAATTAATCTTTATTTTGAATCTAGTGATTCGGGAATCTGGTATGAAGTGTCATATGGTATTTTCAAATTGGATTTTGGGAATGAGCGGTAAGGGGTTTACCAAATTATTTAGAGACTTTAATAAGAGAAGTTAGGGCTCCCATACAACAAACGCTAACGCTTGCTAATTTTGTATAGATAATGGTACGAAACCCATTGTGCTCGTGGTTTTTATTTTTTTATCAAGAGAAACGTTCTTTAGTTACCTATGTCATCTCTCTCACTGAGGCGTTATGCTTCAATCTCGAACACTTACATAATAACCCCCAACATTTTAAGCACATCTTCAGGAATTTCATTTTACTCGTATGAAACTTTTTTTACTTAGTTCCCAAGCTCAGCTTTTACCTGCTTTATTTAGGGCTATAGTTACCCGAGGTTACGGTATATGTATAAAAGTTTTCCAAAAAGATTCTGCTTTCTTTTATTAGATCATTCATATATGGTTATCAAAGTCTGGATAAATTTATGAATTCTTAGTTGTCTCGAATAACGGATCTGCAACACAAAATATACCTTTTTTAAGGCTATAGTATAAGTTGCTTTCATTTGTAAATTTATTTGTGCTTTATTTTTAGCACTCATTGTTTGAAACATTATGATTGAAATGTCAATTAATAACTGTAATTGAATTTAGGTACCTATTCATTTTATATCGGTTATAATTTGACGGCTAATATACGGTGTGGAATAAAACCGGTTTATTAGGCCCCGCTATAAATAGGTACCTACACACAGTGCATTTCCTTGACTGTACAGTCAAAATACAAAAATATTAGCACGTAATTACACTTATCACTTTAATTAAGTGTAGGTATAAACAGTTTTTGACAAGTATTTATTTAATCGTATGGCGATCTGTAGAATACGCGAATACAAGTATAATATAAACGTTGAAATAGCAGTTGATCACCATACAGTATCACTGTCATTGTTCAGGCGTGTAAGCATGGTTATAACAATGCTATAATAATTATAAAAGAACCGTAATTCCCATGTCATCGCTCATTATGGAACTGTTTTCACGGTTTGGTTAGGTTATAGATGGTAGTCTGAAACTGAGCTATTAAATACCTTAATAGGGGCAGACTCGTGGTCACACCAGATTGTCATACCACTGCTATTCGCTTTGGTCGGAAATTCGACAGAAATAATATTATAATAATAATAATATCTACTAAGCGTAAATCCAAAGTTTACATAACATTTACTGATATTAGTACGAAGTAATATTTGAGCTTCAACCGCAGATGATTTTAGACATTTCGTTGTATTTATGGCTATGGTCAAAAAATATATTCAAACGCTAAAGCAGCTTCCTTATGTGACGTGATTTCTTTGTCACCCGTGTTTAGGGTGACTTGGCAACCGGTATTCCATTAAGTTCAACTAGAAGTTCAACCAGTTGAACTAATTTCTCCATTTTTTTCAACTTTAAATATTAGGTTTAGGTTATGTTAGTTTTGCAGCAGGCCAGGAGGGCCAATCCACCTAGAAATAGGAGTTCCGCGTCAGCGGAGCTCCGTCGACACGGTCTTATTGAAATAAGAAAAGAATTGAACTTATTATAATTTTCAGTCCAATGATTTCGCTGACGCGGAGCTCCTATTTCTGGGTGGTTTGGCCCTCCGGGCCTGCTGCAAAACTAACATAACCTAAACCTACCTCATTTTAAACAACTCGTTTTGTACACATCGTGTAGGTGTATGACTAGACAGAACAAAAAAGTACAATTTTACGTGTTCAAAGAAGTCATACATGGATGTAGAACTAAGCGGTTTTTTTTTTCTTATTAGTCATACATGTAGAACTAAGTGTATGACTAGATGGAACAAGCGGTTGGTACCACCATCTTATCCATTAACCTACCGCCAAGCAGCAGTGTTTGCATTGTTGTGTTCCGGTGTGACGATAAACCTACTACCGATATAATTACTAGCTTAGAGGCATTTTTTGTTAGTCCATAGGATTTGCAACGCATTTGCAGCATTTTCATTAGGATTGCAGTCTTCAGATTGTACTCTTGAGAATATAAATGTATAGGTACCTATTGGTCACAGACCGTCACAGATCCCACTTACTATCAGTTGGGCTGAGTGCTCGTTTGCGTTATTCATCACTACATAGTATAAAACAAAGTCGCTTGCGCTGTCTGTCCCTATGTATGCTTAAATCTTTAAAACTACGCAACGGATTTTGATGCGGTTTTTTTTAATAGATAGAGTGATTCTTAAGGAAGGTTTATATGTATAATACATTCCACGCGGGCGAAGCCGCGGGCGGGTCGCTAGTGATTAATAAAATCTTCACCGTAACCGGTCCTAAGCTACTCGCATTCAGCACAAACATACACACAATTAAGTAAAATCTGTCTTAAATTCCGCGTTTTAGGCATGCCGCAACACCATATAAAATCCATAGTTTATTGTGTGTCTATACTTAAACCTGAAAGTATCCATCAGAAACAATGTTGAAATAGTTATTCAAACCGTTGACGTACTAATTGAGATAATCGCAATGATCAAAATATTCTGTGTGTTCTAAATATCAAAGCCTTTACCTGTTAATGTTGCCGTTATTAATATCGAGCAAAAAACGGCAAAAAAAAACACGTTTGTTGTATGGGAGCCCTCCTTAAATATTTATTTTATTGTTTTTAGACGGACAGACGGAAAGACGGACGGACGGACGGACGGACGGACAGACAGACAGACAGACAGACCCTTTTACCTTTTATCCTTTAGGTACGGAACCCTAAAAATGGAATCACCGGACGGACACTAAACATATTTCAATGTTGCCGTAAGAAACGCCGCGGTAATATCATAGTAGGTATATTATATTATGTTTCAATCTTGCCGTACGAAACTCCGCGTGAATATCATAGTATTTATATGCAAAATCTATTTGAAATATCCATAAATAATCCCAGAAAAATCCCAAACGAATTATACAAATCGTAACAAATTTTAATATTATACAACAATCATGATCGTGTTAGCCAAAACACGTCCACAGCTGGACATGCCTTTCCTAAAGATCTCAATCAATCGCGATCGGTCCTGTGCTACTCACATTCAGCAGACACACATACGTAAGGTAAATGTTTTTATAGCAAATCATTTAATTTTTATACAATTTTGCGGCTATAATATGTGGGTGGGAACTCATTTCAACGCACCGCAACGTTATTCATTGGACTCAAGGATATTTCTAGCTCGCACTCGAGTAGAACTTTATAAAACGCATCCACATAAGAGTACTAAAGCTAGTGTTTAATTTTCCACTTCTTAAATATCGATTTTGATGGGTGAAATGTATCCTTTTTCCGTGGAATCATCATATCTGTAAAGAAAAATCAGTCGTACCACCAGGCAGAAATACTTACTAAGTAGTTTTAAGATTTCGGTTAATATAGCTCGTATGAAGCTTGCACGAGAATATTTAGTCACCAAACATTAACTTTCAATATATTTCACGTTATTCTTTAATTACAGTTATCTTTAACATCAACGGATTTTTCAAAAAAACTGCTGATATTTGACAGTCTGACATTTATAAGTTTGATACTTCTCAAAGACATTGTAGCACTACCGAGTCACCGTTCGAAAAAAGTTAATTAAAACCTTTTTACATAAATAAATAGCAGCTTGGAGTGAAATTGGCAGCATGATCCAGTTTTTACTCAAAACCAACAAAAATAATTAATTTGAATCTTCCCCCTGGAACGTATGCTCTGTATCATAAACAGGTCTTTCAGATCGCAATGAACGCCCCTAAAGCCCAATGATTAACGATTATTGGTATCAGTCAAGCTTTAGAACTTATAACTAAAGATATAATAGGTATTTCACGAAAACGAATTCTACCATGATTCGAGCTTGTTAGCTCACAGCTTTACATAAATACGAAAATACCGTAAATTATCTTCATATTATTGCTTCAAATAAGACTCCTTAGAAAAGGCTATTCCTTCGAATAAAATTGTAAAAGCAAGCAATTATCTTTTTTGGTGTAAGTATTTAATGATTTTACTACGACGTTGATGCCTTATTCACTGTGGTATCTCCTTGAAGCGTGGTAGAAATTGACGTGTAAAAGTGCCCGAGGGGGCTACTTCCAGAACATACATCTTTATCCTTATTATTATGTATTAGCAAATCATAGTTTAACTTGTTCCATTTCAAAAAAAAGTTGGCGAGTTTATGATAAAACCTCAGTATGAGATTATGAGTCTGTTTCCGTCTATTGATCGAATCCATACATACCTAATAATTAAAAATATTTTTGTATAAAATCCCTAAATATTGTGTAATAAAATACTGAATTTAAATATCATACAAAACAGGTCATACAACATCCTTAGTGGCCTTTTTCTTTTAAGGGTTTTTACCACAGAGTGTAATCACGTCGACCTCTTCTTACAAACCGATCCTATTTTTCTTTTTCTTCTATGATACGAATATCTAGCAACAACATGTATGATGCCAGCTTTAAATGTAATTTTGATAAAACGTAACGTGTAGGTAGGATTTTTTGTTTACAAATGAAACCTAAAACTCTTTTCATAAAGAGTTTGAATGGTCCAAGATTTAAAAAGATAATATTATGTCAAATTGTCAAAAAACAATCACAATTTAATGATTCGTTTTAATTATTGTGTTGGGAGGCCATTTGCAACGTTAAAAGATGGCGGACGTGTAATTTGTTTTAGACTTTAATTTTTGGGTAATTAGGTGTTCAAAGTTCTTTTCTGATAGTGATTTGTACTTTTTATGCCTTAGTGTCGCACAGTGATTGAAGACGGACTTATTTCGTGTATCTGGCATCTTTCTTCTCGTTTCAAGTGGACTCGCAGTGGTGCAGAGGTTAAAACTATCTTGACCTCTGACCTACAAATCACCGTACAACGTTGCCCCCAATCTTCCTAGAGAAGATTGGATTGTGTTTTATACTCATATAAACCTTGACACTGGCGAAATCACTTCACGTGGAAGCCATATCCCTGCGGTAGTAGCTGTTCAAGTCGCCGCGGGGGCAAAAAAAAAAAAAAAAATTATTGTGTTTTTTATTCGTCGGAAGCCCTGATAGTGGTACAAATCAATGAAATACAGCCATGATTCATGATCTCGTAAAAGAAGTAATGTGCCTACGAGTGCAGTGTGAGTGTGAGAAAAGTGTGAGTAAAAATCATAATCGTAAGTTACAGTTTTAGATTATTTCACATAATAGCCCTTATCAGACACCATCTTTTCATTCACATTACAGGATAATGTGTCAGTTTTCTAAACTCCATGGAGCTTTTGACCATGATTGGAAACATTGTTCATAAGGAACAACTTGTTTATTTACATTACGTTGTGACACATATCGTCGGTGAAACTGCAAAACCGCGTAAGTGACATTTTAAATAAGGAGCAAAATGCACCTTTTTAATAAGACCGTAAGGTTTATTTTGCTCTATCATAAATTTGTTACTTACGCGGTTTTGCAGTCACCAACGATATTATGAATGAATCAGTTAAGATGGGGCACACTGAGAGCATCGTCAGGAAAGTCGATGATAAATCTATCTGTAACTCAGTCAAATATTAACTTCAACAAAAGTTACCAATATAGGGATGATTCAAATCATCCACCCTATCTACAGTTAAAATTTCTCAGAAGGTTTTCCAGACACCCTGTATATTGTCATCATCATCATCATCATGTCAGCCGAAAGACGTCCACTGCTGGACATAGGCCTCCCCCAAGGCTCTCCACTCAGACCGGTTTTGTGCTTTTCGCATCCACCGCTTTCCCATATATTACTTTATATATTGTACAACTAATAATTACTTTGTGTGCAACATTCAGCCATTTACTTCATCGTTTCTTTGGCAACAAGAGTATTTTTAAACGGGTATAGCGCCACAGGTAATTGTATTGTTTCTGTATCTAAATTTACACAAAAACTTTAATTCTATTTTTTATAGGATGATAGATAGAGTAAGAAATAGCGAGATCCGAGAACGATGTGGATTGAAAGAAGATGTAGTGACTTAAATTGAAAAGGGTATGCTTAGATGGTTTGGTCATTTAGAAAGGATGGATGAAAGAAGGGATACGAAAGATATATGGCGAGCGAGAGTGAGCAGAGATGATGATCAGATTCGCGATGAACTGAATAAGGGCCAAATAAAAAGCACCCCAAACCGACGTACATACGTGCATGATGAGATTGATGAATGTAGATGAAGCGAAAGTGGTATGTTTAGATCGGTGCACCCAGCGTTCCATAGTCTCTGCCTACCCCATTGGGAGACAGGCGTGAAGTTATGTATATATTTAATTATTATTTTTGTAGGCCTAGTGTTACAAGTAAAGTATTGTTTCATTTCCCCGAGTATTTGGGGGAATTCAATAAATTCGGCCACCCGTAAAATAAATAAAATTAGATGTAATAATGAATGTTTCTAAACGTTTACACTTGTGGGCGCTTAACTTTACTGCTTGAACATCAACCAGTCACGAACTTACTTATAGTAGTGCGGTGAAGTTTTATATCAAGGAATTTGGAGTCTTAACTATAACGGAAAACAATCAAATTCAACAACTCAAAACAATATAAGAAAGTTCCTGGATAACTGTTCAGGGGTCAAAAATAGTCGACGATCTTTGATAAGTGGGGCATCATTGAATAGGAATTTAAAAATCATTTTAGTTTTCTTTCATCATTTTTCATTTTGATTATTTAGGATTGGTGACTATTTAAAATTGGTTAGCATCAGTCGGGTTTTTAAGAGCTTGCTTTGTGTTAATAATAGGTATGTCAGTCGTCGACGTCTATTAATATAGTCATTTGATTGCGTAAATAACTACTAATTTAAAACTACCATTTTTGTAAGCGAGAAATGAAACAAAATGAAATATTTAAACATTAATTTATTTTATTACACAAAAACTTGTCATGAAGTAAAAACTGGAATGAAGCTTTAAAAACATCTTAAGTTCATAATGATTCTAACAATGAAAGAGAAGACTGAAAAAACATTGAAATAATACAAGACCTTAAGGGTTTTTCGTACGATGGACACAAGGAAAAATTACAAGATATCTACTCAGTCCATACCTCGAACAAATCATGCGGATGACGTAAAAATGACGTACCTAATTTTGCACACAGGATGATGTCTGTATTACAACATCCGTATGTCATATTGCACGAAGTAACAGATTAACCGCGTATAATTTCAAGAAATCTATACAGAATTATCTGAATGATAGGATGATGTACTTAGTGAATAAAATAAATGTTACGAGATTTGTTTACGTAAGTACGATAATTGATAAGAAAAGTTAATTAATAAGTTAAAACTCACTGTTTTTGCATATTCACCATCAATGCATTTTTTAATGAAACTGCGGAAATTTTTATTTTGTAGTTGCACCCAGGGTATGTTTGCGGCAATCATAAAATTTGTGAGGTCCATGTTAAATTCACTTTGCGTTTTTTTTTGTTCTATGTTTTTGATGTGTTTGGTTGTCTCCAAATGCACTTTAATGTTGCTTATTTTCGGTGCTATGTTTTGACCACAGCACGAGCAATACACGTTTTTATCACGTATCTCCAAAAACGGAAAATTACAACAATAATCTTGTAAACGCGACATTCTTTTGCGTCTTTTGAAAAAATTGTAACGAAAAATCTAAATAATTACGAAGTCACTTTATTGTTCAACTGAATGACAATGTCAGTCAAAGACCTACTCGGCTCATGTTAAGTAGCGATATCGTTTTATTAAAGAGGTTGATAATTGATAAGTATTAATTGTTTATGAAAATAGGTACTTTTTGAAATCATCCTATGAGTGGTTTGACGTCATCCGCATGATTTGTTCGAGGTATGACTCACAATGTTTAAAAGTAACGATTGATCTGATAAAATTAATAGGGTTATTTTTTTCCGGTAACTCTTCAAGTATAATAAACTCTCTACTTAACTAAACATTTACATTTAAAAAAGTTCACGATAGCACTCAATCAGCGCGCTTTTCATAACAATTTGTTAGTTTTCATTACTTTTAATTAAAATACAAGCCGCTGAAAGTTAGTCGGACGTAGTTTGTTGGAATTCTGAGGGATCACGCTATCAAGTGCAGTTTACTTAGAATTTTGAGAGATGGTACCATTGCTTGATAGGACAACTATTACCTGCCCATGTGAAATGTTTGTTCACACGACCCTATTCGACCCAGCAGCGCCCACGTCTATTCAACTCGGTAAAACCATAATTACTTTTTACGTGTTAACCATAGTTTTTTTTTAACTCGGCCGCCATTGCTGTATCTAAAATAAATAAGAGCTACCAAAACATTGACAATACGGGAAACACATAAATAGCAATAATGGCCTCTATTCAACACGGTTAAAAACATCGTGTTTGAGCTGTTATCGTTTTGTCACCGTTTTGATAGCTCTTATTTACCTGACAGTAATGGCGGCTGAGGTCGTAACAATACCATAACAGGGTAACTACGATATCGTTTCACCAAGCCAAACCAAGCCAGGGTCAAACCTTTTGTACCGGTTACCCTACCTGATCGAGTTTATAGGGAAATTGCTACCCGTTTTCATTACTATTTATTTTACTTAAATCTCTACTGACAACACCAACCGGTAGGTTACCAAGAAATCAAGAGAGAGAGAGCTCCAATGACTTCTAAATTAAATTAAGGCCCGGTTGCACGTAAGTATTAACCCTTAATTGACATGAACATTCGTTAAAATTGACAGTTATCTTTTTAATCTGCCCTTCTTGACTTTAAGAAAATATATATATTTATCGTTCTACAAAAAATACATATTTTACATTTAAATAAACACTTCATAAACCACTTAAGGGTTTATTGTAACCTGGATATAAATTTACATGTGAGTGGGCCTTAATCTCATTTATTTGATGATTATTACATTTTCGATCATGTAACTATTAGTTGTTAGACTTGCGGCCCCTGGACCTTGACTACAAATAAACTCTTCTATAACCTAAGAGAAAAATGTATGAACCTCATCGGACAGGTACACAATTACTTGACAGTAGGCGCCGCCCGCCCTCTGAAGTTATCATAATATAATGATCATACTCGTCTCGTATCATATGCATAGACTGGATTTTTTATGGGACTTTCAGGCTATTGTAGTGCTGTACTTATCGATATATTAAACTTCTAAATAGATTCTTAGCAATTTAGAGTATCATGCTGGTAACCAGATAATATGGAAGAAAAAGGGTAATCTATTTATTCACGAAGCTAAACTAAAAAAAAACTTGTTAGCACTAGTTAGGATTTTGAATTTGAAATTGAAAATGCGGCTATAGAATAGGTACTTTTAGCCGTATTTGGGATTTGATTTATTAGTTATGTTATGTTATGAAATACATACGAGTATACGACGTGTACATTTTATACGAGCCAATATTTAAACTAAACGTAGGTCTACAAATCGTACAAAGAAGGAATTACGTTAATAATATTGAAAATCGAAAACGTAATAAGCGTAGGTAAATATTTTTTAAAGGGTATAATAATAAGAAAACTGGTGTTATGATTTCTACATAAGACAGAGGTTAAGTACTTACACTTGTGATTCGACAATAAAGGTTTCCCCTGCTTTACACCGCGCACCGCTGGGGTCGGAGTGTGAAGGAATCTATCGTATCGCCTTGCTCGTTTGCGAGTGAGTTAAGGTTTTTAGCCTTAGTATTAAATAAATAAGTGCTTTTAGGGTACGTATCCGCAAACTAGTCATACCTACTGTATTTTTATACCCTTACTTCTAATTCTAAATTTTATTAATGGCTTTCACTCGATTCACTCCAGTTAAGGTGTATGTCGCAAATGTCTAGTTATTTATAGACACTCCCATGGACTTATTAGAGAAATAAGTGCATGGATATCACCCGTAAAAACAATTGTTCGGTAAAAGAGTATTTTCTCTAATGGACTAAGCAGAAGCACACGGGGTTAAAAGGCGACTAAAAGGTTTATACCTGCCGAACATCATCTCAGATAAATAACTTGAGTAGAAAATTAGCTCATAGTACTTGTGATTTCTGGAGATGGTTCCTTGTTTACAGTAGCGGCGGCGACACCCTACTTCGAACGCGTTCCCGCATGCTGCTATTGCCCGTTTTTAAACATAAACTTGATTTCAACATTGACAAAGTAGGTACAGTCAGCATCAAATATATAGACACAGTAAAACATTCAAAAATATGTAAACACGACTGCTGCCAGGGAATAAGGGTGTATATATATTTCTGAAACCTTGTTAACGTATATATATTTATGACGCTGACCGTACCAGACGCTTGATAATGAAATTTAAAAAATATTCCTCTTCGACTCGCCCGGCAGGAAGCTCGCAGCAAGTGCCTCTTTTATTTAATGCGATTTCCTGTGTGGGGACTCCTTTAGTTTTTTTTTGTTTTTATAGCGGCTGTTGAAATACACACTATGAAATTATGAACTGTTTCCGTATTGGCGGTTACGGTCCAGACCGGCGCGGCGCCCGACCGACCGCGTGCGCGGGGACGCACGTGGTACGAAACTCTTAACCGTTAATAGGCCAAACTTAATCTAAGTTTAATATTATTTCTAATGCCGTGATATATTATAATAAAATTAGGCTATGTAATGTATGTTATAATCTAAGAAACGATCACAGTTCAAATGGGCGTTACACCATATATGTATATAGGTATATATATATATACTGAATCCCTGTGTCCCTTGGTCACGCCATCACTCGAGAAAGGCTCGATCGATTTGTTTATAATTATAGGACAAGGTCCGTATAACAAAAGTGTCTCCCGGTTGGCGCGGGATACGAACGGCTAGTATTAAATAAATGTTTAACTAACTAATCGTTACGTTAAGAGAAAATTGAGTTTTTCTTATTTTAACCTTTATCGTGTTTAATAAGATAGGTAGGTATTGTACCAAATGAATGCTGTCATATTTTTGGAGACGCATCGATAATTGATACAATAATCGTATAGCTCTTACGAATTACGATACAGCTTTTGAGCAAGAGAGCTGAGAGCTAAAATGATGGCATGGTGCGACATAAAGTGGAATAGAGGCCGAATACAGAATATTTTTTTATAAGTCCACACAGTTTATTGCAAATCAAACATTGAGCACGCTTTTTATGTAAAAGAAATGGAAAATAATGAATTCAACCTGTTTGCATGAATCACGTGTTGACGCCAAGAACGCAAAGTTATGATTACGACGGATTTTAGGCGGGCTACGTCAAGGCCAGCGCTAGGTCACCGAAAGACTAATTAGAGCTACTTAAACGAGCGCAGACATACAGGTTGCTGAAAAATTCAGAGTTTTCTTGGTACTTATAGTAGTACATATTTCTACATACTTAAAATCTGCTGTACTTAGGTAATATGTCGAAATAATGGCGAAGCTATTTGAAAATACGGTTTTTTTTTTATTTTCTGTTACCTATGTCTATCATCATGATGGACCAACATAATTCAAACATAATTTGAACAAACGATCGCAATACATTAATTATATTTATTATTTTAGAGTCGTTTTAACATTCGACCATTGTTTATTCGCTAGACTTCCATTCACACATTTCCTACATTTAGTAAATTTACTGAACGCATCACATGTCATTAAATGTATAGATAAGAGATCCCATACTTCCAACCAATCAAGAGTTTCTACGATAAATGTTACTGTCAGCAAACAATAAAATATAAGTTATTTCTTTAATTTAAGGTGATTCATTCAATCTAACGTATTTCTTAAAATCAACTTAAGAGATTGATTCGAGACGACGGTATTCCAGGAAACGGTTGTTCATGCAGGTAAATGAATGAGCGCCCATATCCGGTGGCTCTCATTGGTCCGGTTTGTGTCGCATCGCAAGGGTGACGCCGGTCAAAGGCCAAAGTCGTCCCACGGTAATAACCGGGCCACCGTTTAAAATGAAATGGAATAATTCTTCATGATCCTTATCAATAATTCGTTACATAACATTTTATTGATAGTTCATAAAATTCTGCATGCATGACAAGCATATCGTTTCTGTTTTACAAGAAGACGGTTTGGCTTACTCTGCTAATTTGGTGACTCGCGTAATTCCCGTGACACCATGATTCATGAACAACCATTACGCTTTACTTGCTCAACCCTTTATTTTTTTATTACTTTCAACCTTTTCATTTTAGTTAATTACCTAAACCGTAATTTTAAACTATGTAGTAGAATTTGGTTTATACACCCAAAAATTTGAAATAAAGGAACCAACACTCAGTGGATAAAAAATAATATTTTTCGCTGAAATAATGACCTTTATTATAAATAGTATTTGGGAAATTTGTTAAATATCAAATGCGTGTCATAACACGCATTTTTTATTTAACGTTTTATAATATTTTTTCAATTTAATGAAAAACTTAGATTCCGCGCAAACAAAGCAAACGTGCACAAACGAATATTAAAAATACTAATTGTAAAATGACAGCAAGGGTTCTTTTTAATTTAAACTTCTGCTCCGCGAAATAGAAGCCGCCACGATGCTCAAAGCAATATGGCTCTATTAAATATTTTATCAAGAGTTTATTAATAAACCTTGGGAAAAGTTGGAGTTCATGCTTCATCGCTCGCTTTTATATTATTGCTGTTAACCTCGCCGTCCCTCGAATCTCATACAAAGCTGAACTTCGTTTTATTACTTTACACTAATTATTTTTACGTGACTGTAAAAGGAGTAAGAAATTCATGTTTTTTAAATATAAAGTGTCCGATTTTTTAATCTTAGTAGTAATGTTGAACTTTTTCTATTCAATTACTCATGAGTTAGTGGTAGGTATGTAAATGTTTTGATATATCCATTTCACAGCTTTATGATACCTTGATGAAAATGTGGTTACAGTATGATCAACCAATTTTTAGAGTTGTTAGTTTCTAATTTCTAGCCTTAACCTACCCCACTCTGGGAATGAAGGCGTGAGTTTATGTATATTATGTATGATACCTTTTCCGTAAACCGATTGGATTATGGCTTAAAAACTGGGTTATATTAATAGGTATTTAAAACATATTCTGGGACCTTAAAATTTATTCAAAAACTAGCTTCTGCCCGCGACCCCATTCGCGTAGAATGATTTATTTCGGGATTAAAATTATCCTTTCTGCTATTCCAGACTATAATCTATATTTGTTCCGAATTTGATCCAGATCCGCTTAGCCGTTCTGGCGTGATTAAGTAACAAACATCCAAACTTTTGCAATTACAATGTAAGTAAGATAAATAAAAAAAATGGTTTAAAAAGTAACGCAAGCTTACAAGTATCATCCTATAGATTGGCATCGGCATTAGGTCGCAGTGACCCAATGATTGAAGCCAAATGATTCGTCGATAGGTACAGCGCGCGGAATCAATTCGTGCCGCGACTGCCGCGGGATAACAAGACACTTTCATGTGCTTGAGCACTAGCTCAGGCAACACTTTTACATTTCAAATTGTTTTTTTAATGTGAAAAATTTCATCTGGAGTACGAATTGTAAGAAATTAACATCTTCCTAAAAACCTGAAGCATTATTGTTAAATAGGTATTTAATAAGCTAGACTCGAAAGTGTATCTTTACAGAGTGTATAACTAAGTCGCTTTCTGCGTCTGTCTGTCTTTCTTTGTTTGTATATCCGGTAACTCCTCCTAAACCACGCCACGGACTTTGAGGCACGGATTTCTTCAACAGTTCGACAAAATTCGATGGTTTTTATGTATAATAAATCCTAGTTGAGGTACGGCTGTTGCAAAAAACTCTCATAAACAAATATATGAACTTGATTTATCCTACGTTTAGTCGTCGGATTGATTGGAAATTGCGTTAACTTAGGTAACTCGGGTAACAACATGCTGATTGCTGATGGCCTCGGAAAGTGGTCATAACAAGTTGTCGATAGCTGACAGTAGGTCCCCCGAGCTTGCAGTTGTTTGACTTATATTTTAAAAGAGAGTTACAAACTTTTCGATTTTTATCTGAACCAGATCGGAAATGTATGTAAAGAAGAATTAATTAATAGTCTAACAAGAGTATGTACGGCAGGTATCGCAACTAAATTTAGTTCACTTTTACTTCAGAATTATAACCATGCGGCTTACATAAATAATTAAGTAAAAAAGGAATATTAAAATACCGACCGGTCAAAAGCGAGTCGGACTCGCGCACCGAGGGTTCTCGGTTCTCGGGAAATACTCCTTATGTTATGAACTTTATTTTCTATGCAATGAGGTCCATTTTGAACAGCCTTAATTTTCGTAGTTTTTTTTTTCTTGTGGTGATGGAACCAGTAATGGACGGGGCACCACTAATGGACACTTGATTCTTATTTTACAGAGGATAAGGGTTATTCATTTGTTTTGCAACAATCAATTTAGGACCGTATGAAATTTGAATTAAGAGTGAAGTGTCCATTACTGGTGCCTGTCAGCTAAAAGTGTCCATCATTGGTGCCGTCAATATATACCTGATATTTTTTCCAAAACTGTTAAATTTGTCAACTTTTTTTATTTTACTTGGAAAATACAAATAATTATCTATCATTATATCAGGATTTTTCCTGATTTTTAGGTCCATAACCTTCGAAGATAAGCTAAAAAAAATGCTATAAATCAAATAATACGTCATAAACAAAAATAAAAAATAAATTACGATTTTAGTATGTAACCCAAAAGGAAAAAGGCATTTTGGACCATCCTTGGTGTAGGGTTCCGAGGCCGTTACTAGCAACAACTAAAAACAATCAGTATGAACACTATGAACCAATTTTCTAATTAAAGTCATTTAGTGTTGTGTTAGATGATTTTTAGCAGATATAAACACTTTAGCCGCCTGTGTCTCAGGAAATAAAAACTAGCTACTTAGTCGTAATAGTTTTCTTTTTGTTTGTTATAAGTATCTGCTGACTTGTAAAATATATTTCAGGTTCTATTGGGGGACATCCACCTCTAGCGCAAGTTACACTTTTCGATTTCAATATTTCCTGAACTGATCTAAAAATTGATAATAACATATAGGTATCCAACGATACCTCATTCGATTTCATATTGTAGAAATTACCTTTGCTTTAAGTATTTAAATTACCCGAAAAAATATCCAATAACAATTTTAGCCCGTTAGCTTCAGCCATTTCAAAGAGTTCTTGACAGA